>OX454419.1:73797756-74997756 GCA_949715475.1 Microchrysa polita
AAGACTCTGACGGTTGGTCAAAAGGGCGTAGGAAATGTCATTCACACACAAAACTCAAGCCTGCGACAGAGCGATACGATCGGAAATGGTAATACGCGGTAATAATACACACATATACTGAGAAAATGTAAAAGAAAAGGCAAATTTATTTAAATTTATGATGTAGGCCAACGACCTAGAAGGTCGTCGCCGTTGTTGTCTCTGCTTTATGCTAATCAATGTTCGGTTTTCGGTTCTCATGGACGAGAAAAGCTTTGTGTTTTAAGGAAATGTGTCATTTTTATGATTAAAGGGTGTGCATAAATTAGAATGAATTGATATGGGTTTGGATTCTTCACATGGGGCGCTATTAGATGTCAATAAGAAAAATTAAACTCTAATTAGTTTTGGAATTTGTAGTTTATTGAGCTGATACATGCTACTTTCGAAAATGGGAATTATTTTCTTTCTAGATTAAATTTAAAGAGCGACGCATTTTGGTGTCATCGAATGGCGGCATTGTCGACATGTTAGTGGGAACTTAATTTTGGTAGATACAAACCCCCACAAGCGCTATTGCACTATCAATTCAAGTCGAAAGACTTATGCAATTGTGCGAACAGTTTCACAACTTGCGACTAGCGTGCCATTTAAAAATTTAACTTGAAGCTCAGCATCCCCAAATTAAACCTAATCTCCAAAATTCCAGTGAACACCGAATTTTCAAGTCTTACCTCAAAATATCAAAAAGACATATTTATAGTTCCCAGTTTAATTTTAATTTAAATAATTGAATTCAAATATGTATATTGAAAAAAGTTTGGTAAGTATCGTATAGTCACAGTCCGTAATCTGGATGGTGTAGTGGTTAGTACGTCCGCTCTAGAGTCCCCATTTCCGAGAAGCAAAAGCAGGCAGTTGGCTCAGTTATGTGCTAATTGAGATTAAGTTTAAATTAACACATTTCAGAATTATGTGCTAATTTCGTCCTCTGGTCGAAAATTTATGTCCTCTTCTTTTCGCACAAGAATTAGATATTCTTTTTGATCTGCGTGCATAATCCCTATAATGCATATCAAATTGAAGAGCAATTTAATTTTCAAATAAAGGACGAAATTATAGCACGTATTTAACGCTTTAGTGCGATATGCGCCAAATTGATTTCCGTGAAAATTAAGTCTAAAATTTTTGAAATTCAAACGAAATTAGAAAAAATACCGGCGTACAGAGGGCTGCGCCCACAATACGGGGGTTTTTTAGAATTTTAATGCATAGTGAATATTTTTTGTACATAAATTTTATAAGCAATAAATAAGAATTGTGCACAACATTAATGAAATTCTTCCTGTAAATCTATTTTTTGGATTGGTCTAAATAAACGCGTTCCATTTACCCAGTTTGTATAAAAGTGCTCCAATCTACAGGCATTTTTCGATTTAAGATTTCTGATGGCCTTTGAGCGAAAAGAAACTCAGGCTTACATAAGGATGGCTTGGCTTTATTTATGAACTGAATTATTAGCTGTAAATCTACTGATACTGTTTTTTAATCAAGGAAAAGCAACTTATATGAAATGATTCCATTGTGTCCCTTGACATAAGAAAGAGCCCACGCAAGCTTTCCTATGAGTATTGAACAAGTATACTTACTATATATATACTTATCAGGGACACCCTGTTAACTTGGTCCTAGAAATTTCGAAAATATTTGTGGCAAACACTATTACCATTCTATGCATTTCCACCAAATTTAATGTTCCCTCTTTCATCAAGTTAAAAGATATGCATTGAAGAAATGCTTAAGAGGCTTCCCTTGCATTGTGAAAGGCCCTTACTAAATACTTATTTGGCTATATTTCCGATTTGGATACAGTTATTCGAATAAAAATTCGTAGACATATTCCCTATGTAATTTTCTAAAAACCCTTAGCAGAGTTTTCATATTTGGAAACCTAAGAGGGGCTACACACGAACAAATTGAAATTTTACAAATTTACTGTTATTTACTTTTCCTTAGCAAAAGTCAACTTAACTTTTGCCGTTACTCAAAACTGGAAAATTTTAACTGATATGAGATGTACTCGTTTAGATCTTTGATTTAAATACCCATACGTCAACCATCGATAAAATCTAAAAAAGTCAACTTTTTCCAAACGTTCGGGATACCCTGTTATCTTCTTCCTACTAACTTCTAAGGTATTTGTGCCAAAGACTGTAACCATTCTACACATTTCTACCAAATTTCATGACAATCTGTTGAGCCGTTCGCGTGTTATTTAGTGAACAGACGGACGGACGGACAAAATCGATTTCATAAGGGTTTTTTGAAAAAAAATTCTTAAAAACCCTAAAAAGGAGTCCCGTAAACACGCATCACAAAAAAATATTTAAAGAGAAAATCTCTTGAAAGATCACTAATTCGTTGGCGTAGTTTTCGACAGCTTCCATCCATATTGTAATAAATTCATGATATCTCTTCGCGGACGAATTCCAATTTCGTTGATTTATCTAGCATTGAAACGACAAATTTCCAACATTTCGGTTTCAACGAGATGAAGGTTAGAGTTACAGTTACACACTGCCTAATTTGTTTCTGAAGATGATAATATCGGGATTTGGCTATTTAACCCTCGGATGGTTCAGTGGGGTCTGACAGACCCCAGAGAAATTTAAATCTTAAAATTTTCATAGAAAAATTTGTTGAATGGTAATTTGATGCATATGTAATTTAAGTATGTGTCACATACGTTCATTTAAGCATGAATTTGTTTGAATTCGTGATTTTGTTAATAAGTTATAGCACTTTGAAAGTGCTCTGGGGTCTGTCAGACCCCATGAACCATTTACGTATGTCTTTTTCACAAAAGTACATTTTTCGTTTTGTGGGAAATTTTCAAAGTATGTTATTTGGAAAACGATAAAATATAATAATAATAGTCGGGAAGGGTTGAAACTTTGTAATTAGATTACATTTGGGAAATTAGATATGTTAATTTTGAAAGAAATGGAAAATTTAGGGTGTTTTGAATTAAGGGTTTTTAAATTTTTACTCAATTCATTCAAAATTATGCCGTTTTTTACCTGGTTTTCATTTATGAGGATTTCCTTTCACTATTGTGTCATTACCTTATGTGTTTTAAGTCAAGACATAAATTAATGACTTTTATGAGCGTAGTAATTAGGTGGGTATTTTACATAATACATAAAGCTTCCTCAGCGAACTTGGCTATACACTTGTCGAACCTCATCTAAGAAGGAGGAAATCAACGGGCAATATTCGCCGAAGCATAGTGCAAAATATTGAAGACATTTTGTAAATTTTTCACCTTCCCCCCCCCCCCCCATCTTTGGGGGCTGATGCCCCATGTCCCCCAATGTGGTCAGATGGTCCTCCAAAGAGACGAAAATGTTTTATATGCCCACGAGAAAATGATCGGAAGACAAAATACGATTGCAACGAGTGCAAAAAGCCAATCTGCAAAGACTATCGAGGAAAAAGCTGTGAAGAAGAATGCTCTAAATATTGACTAACTTTGGATCCCGATTTAAGAAAAAATATTAACTTTAGCTAAAAAATGTTGATGTACTTAGCTTTGTTAATTAGTATTAAATACGTTTTGACTAATAAAAATAAAATTTTGTTATAATTTTAGTTTTTATATTGATTTATTTGTGATAAGTTCAAATTACCCTCAAATTTGACACCACCTAATTTTTTCTTCCACATACTAAAAGCTACTGTCCGAATTCCAATTTTTTTATCTACCACTTAATCAAAAGGCTTCACAGTTACTTCTAGTTCAAACAAATGAGCCAAAAAAGCAAAAATTTAAGTTTTAGAGCGATTTTTGCCTTGGGGTCTGTCAGACCCCACTGAACCATTCACGTATGTAAAATTTACCTGAACCATCCGAGGGTTAATTAGCTCTGTCCTTATTCGGGAATTAACTTTGGAGCTCCAAACAAACACTCTTCAAAGCCTTGCTGAACTGTCTAACTGATTGCGGCTTTGGGCTTTCTCTTTCAGTGCGTAGAGATTCTATTTTCTGAATTACTGGAGCGTTGGTTCAAATCATACATTGACCATGGATTTTTGTGTAGCCCTTATAAAAATGCTGTATCCTTTCGGATACAACGACCAAGAGAGCTGCCAAAAGAACTCGATTCAAGAGAAAAAATTTCTTGAATCGCTTTTACAACAAAAACGGCAAATAAGTAGGTACGCTGTATTTATTCTATCAATCTGGCTGGTATAGTACCTAAGAGGCGGCAATTTGTCCTCTTGCCCGGGGCGGCCTGAGTGCTAGAGCGGGCGCTACTCTGTTGGCTAGATTATTCAAGGTAAGATATAGTCTGTGAGAAATGGTTTCACCCAAGCAGGGCAACGAACCTGAAGATTCACAAAAATCTTTAATACCAATCAGCATCCATTCCTGCTTCCATGGAGAGACTTCTTGCACTTGATGAAGATACCTCTGCAACTGGTTCGCCATAGACATATGGTAGATTCTTCAGTTTGTTCCTGAAAAGATGTGCCCTAAATTTTGCATTTAACTTTTACCGTTACGGAGTTATATCCTTCTTTGTGAGTATTGTCAAAGACCGTGACTACATCTGAAAAATTCGCTTACTCCAAAGGGAAGATTAGGAAGAGTTTTGTTTTGGCAGAAAATTTCAGATCCCAAAATGCGCAGAATGGATTTTCTATAGTTATCACTTTTCAGAACAAGGTTAGGAAAATAAGTGCAGCGGAACTTTGATTAGTCGAACTCAAATAATTCGAAATCCTGGATAATTTGAGCTTTTCTCATGGCTCCTAAAATTTATCACAGTTGTAATGTTAAAAATTTAATGAGTATTTTTTGGATTGGAAATATGTATGTATTTAGCAAGTTTATTTCACCTCTTCGAATAGTTTCTTAAAAACACTGAAATTTTAAACTGAAAATTTTGTACGAAATTTTGTTGTGCCTTTTATTTCTGCCATTTTGAATATACAATGCAAGTGCCTCTTTCCACTAAAGAAGTGATTCCCAAACTATGGGGCACGGTCGCCTTGGGAGGTGTGACGGTTTGGGAAGGGGGGCGTGAACACAACTTATATATCGCTGTAACAATATCAATTCAATTTCAATTCAATTCAATTTTATTTCTGGTGTAATTTTATGTTTTACAAGTTAATACTCTTACATAGATACCTGGCTCAAGCCTTAACTCTAAGTTTAAGTGTAATTAGGATAATCCAATAATCTTAATTAAGTTAAACAAAGTAGATTACTTGTAAGGAAAACTAATGAAAACCTTACCATAAGAAAAAAAAAGTATATCTAAAACTTAACCTATGTATTAAATCTAAGCTTAATCTAGAGTAGCGTTAACCGACCGCTAATGCTTTAATGATGTTATTATTAATAATTGGGCATCTTGCCAGAAATTTCGAAGTGCTGTTAGATGCTATTTTATTTAAGGGCGTAATTTTTGTTTCGTTGTGCAACTTCTCAGTTGAGTAGAAAAATGGTTTTTTGGCAATATGCTTAAGGATTTTGTTCTGTGTTATCTGAATTTTGCTTTTAACAGTTTTGGAAAAGCGGCTCCATAGGGGGCTGTAACAATAAATTTATTTCTTCTGGCCGAAAGACTGCTGAAAACATTTTAGGCCGAAATCACTTGATATTGTGCTGAAAAAGAATTTCTTTTGATTTCTTTTTATTTATTAGAACAGCTTCAGATTGTGGTAGCTTCAGTAGTAGCACTTCTTTACTTATTGACGTATCGCTGCGCCAAAAATAAATCTTTTGTGCTCAGATGACTGTTTTGTCAAAAGCCGATTTTCAGTAAACATTTCCTTCACATTTGGGGACGCGGACTGAAACAGATTGGGAACCACTGCTCTAAAGCATCGGTTCTTAACCGGTGATCCACGGACCACTAGTGGTCCCTGTAGTTATTTGAAGTGGTCCACGGAACTTTTGTTCCGGTTTCCACAATTCAGTGTACATGATCTTTGACCTTTAACCCTTTAAAAACACTTTTGGTCAACTATTTTTTGCAAGGCCAACTCCACCACTTCCTCAGTTAAGTGATAGGTCATATTCATAATTCAGAAATTATGCATAAGAAGTCCAACGCATTTTGAATGAATTGTCCTCTCCAGTGAATGCAATTTTCCAGAAAAAAAAACCAAAACAAAGTATAGTATCCGCTGGTTTTTCGATGCAGGAATCACGCACCGCCATTCGAAGAACCGATGTGATTCTAATATACGATGCCTAACTGTATGTCGATTTAGTGGTATCAATGCTGTGTAATTTCGCTTGAATCTCCAAACTGAATATTGGGTATCGAAAAAGGTTTTCTAAAACATGTTGAGAGAAGGCAATATAGGTTCAACTGGCATCTATCAAAACGATACTAAGCCTACTCGTAACACCGTTATAGATAGGCGGTGCGGTAAATTGGCGTTACTAAAAATCGGGCACCAACCGGACTGTAGTCCGGAAACCTGATCATGGACAAAAAACAGTGTTGAAAGTGAGGAAGTGTTGAAAAAAACCTATGTGGTTCGATGAACCACTTGGCCTATTGAAGAAAACCAAAAGCCAGTTCTGAAATCTTTGTAGCACTAATCGAGATTATGATGCAGTCGATATATTTAATGTCGGAAATTCGTTGGTAGTCTGGTTAGTGTTGGGGTTGATGCGCAAACCTTCCGTGCACAGGGTTGGGAGTTTTTCGAACTCACGACCCTTGTGGCGGACTATGGTCTCACTCAGATGTTAAACAAGTATGTACTAATTTATGGGGATAAATAACACTGCTGAGCGTGCTGTTGATCTCAACACCTAAACAAAAAAGCAGTTAAGATCTTAGAAATTGGATGTCACTAGCACATCTGCGGCCTTAGTCCAATGTTGGACCGTAGCGCCTGTTTTTTATTTGAATTCGTTGGTTGAGATTTTAACCCTTTCCCGGACAGAATGTCTATAGACGTCCAATTTTGAGCATTTGACATACAAATCGTGTCAAATTTTGGCGTTGTGTCCGGCAATGAGTTAAAAATCGAGATTTAACTAGTCAAGCTATTATCGTACCTAACCCGTATAGAAACTCCGTTTCACGGTAGCTTATTTTTCTGTTATTGAAACCACAACCACCTGCTTATAATTTTGAGCTAAGGTTTTTGTCAGTTTCTTTATTGAGAAATGTTGTTTGTTAGTTTGGAATCCACTATCCACCATTCAGTCGATTTACAAAAATTTGGACTAAATTTTTATGTCGAATATAATGTACATTCATCATCATTTTCAATAAGCGACATTCGTGTCCGGCTGAGCAGGCCCCAATGACTAGTGTCATTCCGATTTCTGATAAAAATTTTTAAATTAAAAATAAATAAAATTCCTAGCATAAACTTTACTTAGAGCGACAATTTAGCGCGTTCCGTTGTTCTTGTTCTCTTATCCCAAGAAGCGTAGGAAAATGATGCAGAGAATATCTAAAAAATTTTTTTATTTTCTCAGTTTGGTGCTCCGCGACAAATAAACGTTTTGACAGATTGTTCCTCATGAGCAGAAGGTTAAGAAACACTGGCTTAGAGTAATGGAATTTTACACATTTTAAGGTAATTTCAACGTTATTACCTAAGTTTTTAACAATTATAAGTAGTTTTTTCCATTAAATTGTTTTCTTTATATGTGGCTACGTTCAATTTTTATAATTCGAACTTTTGATAATTAGAAATTGTTGGTCCGTCCTTTTGACTTCGAACTATCCAAATTCCACTAATTATTTCCTATCACTGTTTTAGGGTGTTCTAAAATAAAAAATGCCCCACATCGTCAAAAGCTTGAGAGCTTCTGGTGAAGACAAAAACATTAACGTAGCTATACTCGTTCACATTCTAATTTGATCACACTTATAAATAAATTTTCTTTTCGATCCGATTTTCAGATGACAAAACCAAAGCTAAATTTCACACTTTTCCTTTGTGTAATTCGAGAGCATAATCTAACTACTATAATAAAAATATGATCTGACCAAAGCTGCACATTGCACAACAAACTATGCTCAATCGCCTGAAGAATTAATATCCAACATAAATCCCAACACTTTTGAATTTGAACTTTCTCAAATTAACTTCAATTGCACTTTCAAAGTCTTCAATTGACTGATTTTTACCTATTGATCTTCGAATTAATTTTCCGCAATTGGTTTCGTATATTATTAGAAAAATCTTATGATTGCCATCAATCCATCCGTACCTGACATTTTTGTTGTTGCCAGCTGTTGTAGCCATCAAAATCCGTGACCGCCTTCAAAGTATTCAATCAACTGACACATTCGACTGTACTCGTATATGCCGAGATCAAGAGAAGTGAGAAATTTCACTTTCCTACCGTGTGTAACAAGACGAAATCCACTCACAAAGCTTTTATTAGACTCTGTTCCGTGTAGTCCATTTATGGGTACATAGTATACCCTCCGAAAAAAACATGTCTTGCATTTTTATGGATAACACATAGTACAGTACGTATGTAGGAAGGAATAGTGGGCCATACCAACAAAAAAAAAAAACAAACAACGTGGAGAAATAAAAATCTCTTTTTTCCTTTTGATTGATCGATTTTTTTTTTCACGCATGAAAGTTCCCGACGACCTTCACGTTTTTCGAGGGATATTTTCAATTTGCACGGTATAAATCCGGAACATCAACAACAGCCCAAAGAAGACAACATAATCTTTGTACCGCGCGTCATCTTCAGATTTTGTACCTATTGGCGACGGACGACACAAACCAGACGATGTTGGTTTAATGTTGGGCCACCTTCATCTTCTTGTATTGAACTTTCTCCGGTCCCGGGCTCACATCTTGTGGTATCGCTTATTGCAACAATACAGAAGCGCCTAGCTAGATGACTGATGGTTTTGGCTAGGGGTCATGTTTAGTATACGGCATTGCCGATGGCTGTTTTGTGGTTAAAAAAAAACGAAGACGTCGTCAACGCAGACCCATGCCATACCATCACCCTCCACCCGCTATGTAAATTACGGGATAATTGTTTGTATTGTTGCCGTTTGCAATAAGGTGAAAATACGTGTGGTAAGCAAGACGGAGATTATGGAGGCTGGAGGGTAAAGCGCGTCTTTCCATACTACTATACCATCATGACAGTACGACACGGATAAAAGTGTTTCTACGACTGTTCAGGTGGAAAATTGGATATGCCGAGGGAAAGTTTATGATTTTAATCTTCTTTATTAAAAATTTGTTTGTGCGGCTGAGTTTTCTATCGTTAATGGGTGTCGTTTAATTTAAATGAGTTTTAATTAATGCGAATTGTATTGATAAAGTGGTGGGCAGTCGGCTGAATGATTTGCGATTTTCTCTTATATATTGGTGAATATTTGTTTAGTGCTTAACAATTTTCGTCAGAGAAAATCAAGACAAATAGTTATAAATCTTGCACCATGCTGTGATAACGTTTGGAATTGTGGGCGTATAATAGATCTAGAAAATAAATGTGTATAGGGAGTTCAGACGTACGAGTACATACATATTGTTATATATTTCTCGTCTTTTCTAGACATTCCAGTGGGTTCGATAGATTTTTGCGTACACGATAATGAATAACACTCGCTGTAACACTATTATAACACACACGGATATATACGCGATTTACAATTTCACTAATTACTGACACGACATAATTCACGGGTAAAACTAGACTGACTGACTGACTGTAGTCGACGCCCTTATATACCCATTTTCACTGTTCTGGAAACTTCGGTGATGCACTTTCTAGCAACGGCCAGTAAGTTGTCTCGCTAGTGATACTAGCGTCATCTGTTGCCAAGTACCGAAAATCCTTTTGGGTTGACGTATAGACAAGGCGCATTACAATATTTATATTTATTAATATTTACATTATACTGAAGATTGTCATCAGTTTGATAATCTATAATAGATTTGGATGTCATCAGTAATAATGAATTTAACATAAGCCCCTAGAAGCCTCCTAATGCGCCCCGTTAGATGCACATAACTCGTAGAACTAGCAATTAGTCGAAACCTACACAATTTTCGATGAATTCTACCTGAGACAGATAGAATAAAATCTATCATAAAGAAGATCCGAGTATTTGAACAACTGTTGTTTCGAAATCGGGGTAAAGACGAGTTTTGATTATTCCGTTTGTTACTAGGTACAGTAAAACCCCGATAATCCGGGCCCCGGGTGGGGAATTACATAAGCCACAATCCGAGACCGGTTCCATAATTCTCCTCGGCCATTTTATGTATTAATTTTCGATTCCCCGGTCATCTGACATTTAACGATGAAATAACCGGGGAATCGGAAAAAATACATAAAATGGCCGAGATAAATTATGGAACTGTTTTCGGATTGTTGCGTATGGAATTCCCCATATATTCCACGACAGTAAGAATGCATTTTCATTGGAAAAATCGCAGCGGCGAAAAAATTTCACTCTTGAGGTCAGTAGGTACTAGGCTTTAGGCGTAAGCTCCGAATTTTTTTACGTTTTTTTTCTATCGTCATGTGTTGCAAATTCAAAGAAATGCCAAATTAAGGGTTTACAAAATGGGCAATAGTCGTTAAAAATTATCGATTTTTAACCAATTTTAACATAATAATCGCATTTTTGTGAAGACAACACAAAATTCATTTGCACAGTGGGACTCGAGCCAATGCTGCAGTAATTCAGAGAATAGAATCTGCCCGCACTGAGGTACTGAAGACCCACTTAGTACTCATCACAATTCATCTAGGCCTAGGCCTTGTAGAGAGTTTGTTTGAAATTCTGAAATTAAGGCGTAGTATTATTTTATTTTGACCACTGTGAAAATTTTTTCATATGACATACAATTTTTTTAAATTAAATTTCTCTCTCGGGGAACCATAATAGCCAAACCGCGATATTAGCATGTCCGGAACTAGATTATGGGGGACTGCTATCGCTCTGGCAGTGGGTACTGTGGCTTCACCTTATTTATCTTGCTGAAATTCCTCCAAAACCCTTTGCTCCAAATTTGTCCGCTAAATGTTTACTGAATCAATCCGATTGGACCCAACTGATCGAAAACAAAAATAAGTGATGAAAATTGTGCTGTTGCTTATTTGATATGAATTGCGGTACAATATTTATTTTGTAGACTGCTCTGTAATTCAACAGACTAAATAAAATTTTAGACTTCATCTTATACGTTGGGACATATTGCATAAATATTTACGTGCAATATTTCGTCCTCTATTAGAAAATTTGTTTCCCTTTAGCAAGTATTGGGAATCATGCTTGTAATTCTTCATTCTGACGAAGACAAGAGGAACTAAATTTTCATTCAGAGGACGAAATTACCATGCATATTCTACAATGAAAATCTTGCTTAAGAAGAACTTAATTAGTACATAACTGACCAAATTGTCCCACTTTGCATCATAGACGTTAAGTTTAGCCCACCTTCACATAGCATTTTAGGATTCTAAATGCACCTCCTAGCAATTGTGACCGCTTTAGCCTCGCAAGAACTTTGCATAATGATACAGTTAACAAATTAAAAACAAAAATCAATACGATTTTTAATTAAATAATTTACCTACGACATTAAAAAAATGCCTCAACGGTTGCAAAATTTTTTTTTGTGTTTGCCAGTTTGTTCCCTGCCTTGTGGCATTTCATTTCGCCCCAATATATTTCATCTGTTGTTTCTATGGTTACCTTTCCACTAAATCAAAGTGAATATTGAATTTTTCATTTCGATTTTTTTTATTGTTAACCAAAAAGCCGCCCCTAACACTTGGCGCCCGGGGCAAAAACTCGATAAGGCAGAGGATGCCACGATCATACGAGGAGCTTTCGGAAAGTATTTTGATACATTGAGTACAACTTTGAAACTTTTTCATTTGTCTAGAAAGAAAACAAATCTAAACATGTCCGTGCTAGCAACGAGCAAGAATCCTGTCTAGAACAGTCAAAATAGGCCACACACCAAAAACTTGTCCTCAGGATCATAAAATCATATTAGCCGATTCACAAGTCTCTATGCGCATTTCAGCTGATCACGTGGTATGGTATAAACCATCATGCATGTACACTTGGGCTGTCAAAGCTATCGACGAAATGTGTGCCATGGGTGTAGCGAAATGAGGGGGGAAGGGGGTGCACAAGAACAACGCGTGTTCCAATCAACCTCTATCGATCATCGCAAGGAAATATTTTGCCGTCAAAAAGTTCCAAACCCAAATTTTCCGTGTTTCGTAATTTAATGAGGACTGAAATATAAAATTTATTACTTTCGGGTGTACGCAATGTTGAAATATATTCTGAAAAGTTAACGGAATTAATCACCATTCCGATTGAAAGAGATAAACTTGGTGACAAGGGCTATATGATGTAATTAGGAGGGTAAAAGGCTGAACATATGCAAATGCCATTTATCGTTAAAAGGCGAAAAAAGGCGAAAGAATACTGTAATTTACCATAAAAAATCAAATCATCATCACCATTTTTCGTATTGAAATATTTCACAAACAAAAAAAGGTAAACCAAACACATCAAGCATTTTAATTTAACGGGTTAATTGAATTCTCCTACTGGAATCAACTTTCATTCTCAGGTACATATATATTTTCATGCTCAAATAAATTTTATCAAGGTAGATCAAAGTGTTCATCGAGGTCGTTACTTTTCTATAAAAATCATATAAAATTTTCATCCCAAAAAAATACATTTCTTTTTAGAATCCCCATATACGAATCTTGAATTCTTAAAACGTCCATTGAAATGAAATCCACGCACTCACATATTTTTTTTTATAAAACCTCAGATTTTAACCAATCGTATTTCTTGTCGACCGCAAAACAGAAAAGCACATTGCATGCATCAAATCATCGATGCCGACCGCACCGGCTGACCTATGAAGGAGGTGCAGTAGTAAACCAACAGCAGCAGTAGTATAGGTCAAGAGCTTCGTGACTTCCATATCTGAACATTAACGATATCGTATAATGTACGATGGTTAGATACACGTAACCCGTAAACTTGGTATAGTATCTATGTGCGAATAGTATCTCTGTCTTCATATCATATCTCGACGCATTCGTATATTTGCCGATGAATACGCCCAAGGAATACATAATTTTCGGTCGAACTGACCCAGAAGGGTTTGTGGTTCGTATTGCTATACTACGACGACCCAATGTCAGTGTTCTTGACTATAAATATAACCCGTATTCGTCTTCGATGTGCTAATAATGGCCTTGCAAAGAGCGCCAAATGTTTCGAACTAAACTTATTGAATGAAGTAAGCAAATTGTATTTTTCCTATATATTCTGCTCGTATTACGAATATAACTAACTTAACTTGTAAGGTATACAATACTATAACCTACTTCGTACTCGATTGTTTGCTTTTAGAGTACTCATAGACACAACAACGCTATGAATTGGCTGTTGCCTAATATTTCGTGAAAAACTTCAGAAAATTCTTACAAATGTTTATTTGTTTCTATTCATACAAACAAGACTTACGCAAGCACTATATGATGGGTGCGCTAATGGTGAGTGGAATTGTTAATTGAAACGTCAATATCATTGATGGTGAACAATAATTACCTGTAAATAGATAAAAAGTAGAAGAAATTATTAAATGAAGGCTTTTAAGAAAAATTACATAACTATAGAAATTAAAATGTTGGTATAGAAAAGATGGTGTGAAGGTCTTTACGTTCTGCCAAGTGTGTCGGCATCGGCATGATTTCAGAATAGGTAAAAGAGAAGCCTAGATACGAGTAGAAGAACGTAAAATTACATATTCGTATGGAAATAACTAGTGCTGTGAATATTGTTACTAAAAGTAATGAGCTAATGATAATTTTTTATTATAAAGAATGGATAGGCACAAGCCATTTTCTTAACATAATTTATTAAAAGATAACATCATTGCCTATAGGTAACACGGCTATTAACCCAAACCATCGCAAGAGTGTAAACGCAAAAGGTAAAACTTGGAAGCGCCTCTACTAGAAACAATTTTTTTTTGATTATGGTTGCGGATGGTCCCGAAATGATGGCATAAAAAGTCCCAACCGATTGGGAGTCCGCAACCTTAAAAAAAGGAGGGAAAGGGGTTTTTTTTTCGGTTTTTTGCGATTATTTCAAAAACGGCAAGAGATACACAAAAATGGTCTAAAGGCGAAAGAAACTACATAGAATTGCCTTTCCAATGATCTAAAACACATTAAAAAACACAAACCACAATAGTGCAAATTCAAAAGGTAAAAATTGGAAGCGCATCTGCTGGACTAAATTGCGCTTCATATAGTGGCGCAAATATTAGGTTTTCAAGGGACGACAATTTTCCAAATTTTCCGACAGTTATTTTCGCCAGGTTCTAGTGAATAATAATTGAATAAATAATTTGAATATTTTCCAAATTTACATAGTCAAAAATAGAAATGGCATCGACAGTGGTGACTGGTGAATTTTTGAATAAAACCATGCAAATAGTGTAACCGAATTTTGGCACACAATTTTGCTATGGTATGAGGAGTCAATTTTTGTGTAATATCTTAAAAACAAATTGTTGTACACAATGTTGAAAAGATGATTATAATTAAAGAATGTATTTTTGGAGGAAAAAATAATAAAATAACTTAAATAACTTAAATGAATGTGCTCCTATGAGCGATATAGTCAAACATTTAAATTTTACAGCAATTTTACGGATTTTTCCATACAAATTTCAATGCACTAGCAAAGTTTTCTGAAAAGGTTCAGATCGAAATTTTTCCATAAAATTTGGTACGAAAATTCTATTCCACAAACCCATTTCCAATTTAATTGCTAGTATGTAGCAAAATATTGAGCGACACACCATTTGTGTGTAGCTTCTTTTTTTGTGTAGGAAAATTCTTTAGTCTTTTTATATTAGTACAAAAATTTCTTTTGCGCATTGTGAATTTTTTTATTTTGTTTTTGTTTCTGCCGGGCATGAATCTTCCACATGTCTATTAATATTTTCCCTGCAAAGAAAAATTCTGGTCACAATCCCCCTCCCTCTAAGAAAAGTTATCTACACCACTGGGGCTTTCGTATAGTTGGGGAAAAAAGGAAAGTTGGATACTTTGCTTATTCTGAATTTACAGCTCATCTTCTGCAGGAGTGCACCACAATCAGAGGCATGAAAATCATGGCCAACATATGTTTACAAATACAACCTGTAGCTCTGGTACCCAATTTCGCTATAGTATGAGGAGGTATACTACGAAATTGGGTACCAGAGTCCGGCTACACATTTTTGCAGTGAAAAATTCATCACTGTTGGTGAAATATTTAAATTAGTTTTTTAGTTATTTCTTACTAGATCCTGGCGTGCTCTGTGGCCGTGATAGTTCGGTCGCCACTCTGTGAAATAGACACTCATAGAGAAACGAGTTTCAAACTCGGCACGACTCGTCACGGTAGTCATCAACGCACCATGCTTCACTAGGAGCTAAGGTTATGAAAAGAGAGATCCTGGCGAAAATTATTTTCGAAACATTTGGAAAATTGTTGTCCCACTGATTGGCATCTCTAATAAATGTTCTTGATCAGTAGTCGTGCTTTTAAAGAACGAACCCAAACATACCATAATTTCGTTTTTTGGTGTGTATAGAAACTGATTATGCGGAGAATGAATGGTATTGTGGAATGGCTCAGACCGTCATGGTCTTGAAACTTGGTTAAGGTTGAATCATAAAAGAAATATAGGGCACGTTCAACTAAAAACTTGTTTGCTTCTTCTTCCTTGCCAAAACACCACTATGGCGTAGCATTGCTCGCCCTGTGAGTTGAAACGGCTCCCATTTTGACAACTGAAATTGCTAATATCGAAATATATTTCACAATTTTAGATTGACACTAATTGATAGAGAAGAAAAGGAGCCTAACTAGTGAATTTCAGTGCCATTTACAATATATGAGACTTTTTACCAGTTTTGATTTAATACACCTGGATTGAAATTGTGGTTATGTCTCGCATACATTTTTATAGTGTTCTTTGGCAACAATAAGTTTACTACGTTTGGAAGAAGGAAATAAACCCCATGCTAGTCTCACTAAACAATTTCAACCGCTCTCTTGAAACCCCTCCTGAAATATGAATCTATGTTGAAGTATGTAGTAGGGTTTCAAAAACTCCCCTCCCCCTTAATTGTATTTTATAGTCACATTACAGTACGTACTCGAAAATCCGGACTAATAAAAACCGGGGTCGATCCGGACTACAGAGGAGTTTGGACTAGTGGAAGCCTCTTATTTGCTCTGAATTCCGAGGAAATTGACGATTTTAATCAATTTTTTCGGAGAATCGATTTTCTATTTTCGAAGAATTTCGCTCTGTTATTCAACTTATTGTTTTTTCCAAGAGCAAAGAAAAAAGTTGTTTTTGGTTCGGACGATAATATTGCTGTTAATATGAGAAAAAAGTGAGATTCGGACTAGAGAAGCTCTTGAAATTCGGACTTTGAGGTGATCCGGATTACTGGAAATTCGAGGTTTCGAAGCTTCGGACTATCGAGTACGCACTGTATTTTCATAGACAGAATCCCTTGTCATTTTTAAGGATAATGCGACTCATATTCGGATTCAATGTGTTGAGAGGCAGGGTTTTACGAGGGTAGTCTTCTATATTTCAGGATTAGAGAATCATCGAAAATCGCTTTATTATTTTTCAAAATATTCCCAGATCTGCTACACTAGTTGTCCCATTCCGAAATATAAAAGGCAACCTATGTACGAAGATAAAACAGATAGTTACACGTAAAACAAAACACGCCTCATACTAATACCATTTATGTATCCGTGGCTTCTCATTCGGAACCCATTATCCAAAATTTTCAGACAACCTCTGCTAAAAAAAGAAATTAACCGTTATGGAGATGAATACCCTCCATGATAAACAAAAAAAAACAATAATGTTTATAATACGAATTCAAATTCTAAATATTATGGAAATACTCGTAATCTACATACATATAAACGAATTTACATAATAATCTTTTATTGGTCTGGTCACGGTTTTTCGAACCTTCCACACTGACTGAGGTTGTATATGGTTAGGTTAGGTTACCTTTCGGCACCATAACTCATTTAAAACGATCGACGATTAGACGCGCTCACCTCAACCGTGTATTTGTATTGTCTATGTAAAAAAACAGAGCCAAAGTTATATAAGAATCAAGATAATTTTCAGATTTATGTGTTCATGAAACTGAAATTTCTTTGTGCGAAAATACACACTTGGAACGTAGCGTCAGTTTCCTATTAACTATTTTTTCTAAATTTGTACTGTTTTTATCTTCGAATTTCAATCTGTTTTTTTTTTTAGATTCAGATACACTTGTGTGCACAATTGACGTTTTTATTTCTCTGTACATTTTTTTTATTTTGATACTACTCGTAATATCCAAGTTTTAGGAAGTTATATCAACGAATGAGCATATTATTTTAGGTACTTTACCTACACGGGAACCCAATAGTACACAGAGTATGCGGAAGTGAAACTTTGATTTTGTGTACTGCCTGTAGTATGTGGTACTTATAGTATTACTATGGAAATTATTTACGGATGCAAATAGATTTTTTTTGTGTTTCGGTTTGTAATTATATTTATTGGTTGGATGAATTTTGGTAATTTTATCTGATAGCCAGAAATTATATTTTATTTTGAATGAATTTTAACTTTTTGTACAAGTTAGTTAAATTTAAATCTTTTATTTTTCGAGATACATAGTTTCAAAATTTAGGTCTTCTGAATTACATAGATTTGCCTGATTAATGAATATTGTATTGGGAATTAAATAAAATTCTGAAACATTTTAGACACAACGATTTTTGATTTTGATTTTATCGTTTAGAATTACACTTATCGATGGTGTAATTCTAATACCTCGTAACCCAAAACACCCCACTTTCCAGGATAGAGTTCCACTTATATCTCAAGTATTCAACGAAATTATACCAGAACTGTCAAAAAAAATTATAGTTGTTCTGAATATATTACTATAGACGAGATAGACGGACATAACGTCCGTTTCGAGGAAGATGCTTATTTCGGGTGTATATGAAATCGCCTAATATTTTCTTAATGCTTTCATTAAGAACGTGAAATCCTTCCGGAATTCCTACCGCATAAAACACGTCCAGTAGGCTGCAGCTTGTTTTAGTTTCATTATTAGTAAGACACTTTGCTCTTTTGTCCCTAAAAAGAACCAAAATGTAATTATGATTTTTTCTACGCACCATGTTGGATCCGTCGATATAGAGAGCGGCAAACCTGAAAACATTAAATTTTACAATAGCACTAAGGGTGCAGGTGATTCTCTGGACCAGAAATGTGCAAATTACTCGGTCGCCAGAAAAACTCAGAGATGGCCACGTGTGATTTTTACAGCGATATTGAATATTTGTTCAGCTAATGGATTCGTACTTTGAAAAGCATCGAACCCTGAAAAACAACTGCAAAGGAGCAATTACATTAAAAAAATTATTTAGACCTAGTTACTCTACTAATATTAAAATGTAACAAAAGAAGGCAAATTTTTCCACCGATCTGAAAAAAAAAGGATTAATAATGTCTTGGAGCAAATACATGGACAGGAAGATAAGTCAATGCACGCGGCGAACTTTTTGTCTCGTCTTCTGTCATTGCTGGTATTCTAAGTCGTAAACGGGGCAAATCCTATACTTATGCGATTGGAGTTTGGATGATGATCAAAATTTGTGATACTGCTAATCCCAATTTTTTTTTACCAATGGCTCTTCTTCTTCCTTGCCTCGTTCTTTATACCGCTCAATGGTTTCGCGTTGCTCGACCTGCGGTGTAGGCAAATCGCCCGTTTTGGCGGTAATATCTCAGCATACTTCTACAGGCTGCTCTATCTTGGATGGTGTCATCGCCGAGACCAATGCGTTGTTGTTGCTTTTTAATTTGACACATCCGCAGGTGTTCTTCGGTCTGCCTCTGGCCTTGGGTCCATCCAGTGGAACTTCCATTGAAAGCAATAGCTCAAAAAGGACAAAAGTACACCGTCGATATAAATACTAAACTTTTTTCTTATTTAAAATGAAAAAAAAACTTCAATCCATTTTTAATTGATGAAACCTAATCCATATTTAGGGGGAGTCCGGGAGAGTTGAGCCACTTTTTGCTTCATCGCGGATAAAAAGTTATCCATTGGATAAATTGATGCCATTTATTTTTTTTATTAGATAGTGCGTGATGTTACCTTTAAAATTTGATTGGTATTTATTGATAAAAATCCATAGTGTATGTATAACTGGCGGGAGAGTTATGGGCCACCATAGAGGGAGGCATTACCATACATTTGAAATTGCCAAAATAGTAATATTTTTGACGGACATGTTAAAATGTTTTATCGTTCTCATCATATATTACGAAAAAAAAACGTAATCGTGTTCTTTTTGGCTTGTGACTGGACTAAGAACATTCAATTGAATCCTAGTATAAATTATGTCGTGCTCTGTGGCCGTGATCGTTCGGTCGCCACTCTGTGAAATAGACACTCATAGAGAAACGAGTTACCAAACTCGGCACGACTCGCAAGTTTATTATTCAGAAAAAGATGATAAGAAATATTCTTATCGTAGAATAATAAACTAACAATGCGACTAGGAAGTGGTATGGCTGACAATCCTATCACACTCCGAATTGAATTGTCTTTGTAACGTTGATGGACTACACACGGTAGTCATCAACGCACCATGCTCCACTAGGAGTTACGGTAACCGAGAGAGAAAAATTATGTGATTTTTTTATGTTAATTTATGTCCACCCGGACGTCATTTCCACAAGGCTAAGAAAGGTTTTTAAGTTAAAAGGGTTCCGCACCTGAATGTATACTCTTGAATAGATTTTCGATACATTTTCCAAAAATTTGCTGAAATTACATATATTTTAAGGGCGGGAGACTTGAACCATATAGCTGTCAGTTTCTATATGGTTCAAGTCTCCCGGTTGGCGCTTTTTTGGGTAAAAATGCACTGAGCTGGACCACAACTCACCAAAGTAGAAAACTTGTTATATTCTCGTTAAAAACTTAATTAAAAAGATGTCTGCACTAAAACAAATGTATTGACTTTTTATCGATTAAAAAAATAGAATTATTTGAAAAATTAATTTTTCACTTTTTGTCATGAAAAATATATTTTTCCGTTTATTTTCCGAAACAGACAAGTGTCCGACATTTGGATATGGTATTCAGATGCGGCCTAGAATAGGTCACCTTCTGACAAAAAATCAACCTCTAGTCGTTAGATTTCAAAGAATAAACTCTACTGGTTCAAGTCTCCCATATGGTCAACTCTCTCGGACTCCCTACTGAATCTAAAACTTGCATGTTAGTTCAGCCAAATCGAGCATCCTTTTAGTCAAATTTAATTCAAGATGAAAAAACAATAACAAGGCATGTACAAAAAAGTGCTCCCATGTTATATGTATATGTACATGTATAACCAATCCTTCGATAATTGCCCATATCTTCCACTTCAAAGCAACCTCTTATAGCCACCTTACTCATCCTCTCGCTTAGTCACGATTATATCGCACATTAGGGATGTCAAAACCGGCAAATAACCCGGTTTTCGGTTTCTTGCAAAGCCGGTTAGACCGTCCGGTTTTAACCGGGCTCAAAGTACCGCTTTTCCGGATAACCGAGTCTTTTCATTGGGTCCAAAACGCAACAGGTGCGTATTTTCCGCAAACACGTTAGCAATTCTGATCCCCTAACTGCAATTTTATCAGAAATCATCTCCAGTTATTTTCGTTAATAAATTTCACAAAAGCAGACAAAGAAAAAAAGCTGGAGATTATTCCAGATCCGCAAAATGGCAGTTAGGCTATCAGTATGGCAAACATGTTTGCGGAACATGTGCAATTGTTTCGTTTTGGAGCCCCACCTATTGATTTGCTTAGAATTAAAAAAAAAATGCACAAACACTCGTATTGCTGGTGTTCGTGTCGTATGGAAATTCAAATCAAAGATAGAAGGAGAGGTAATTTGACGAACCGATGATTCTATGAGTGATAGCAAAAAGGAGAGTGTTCGAAAATATGTTTAAGGGCTGAAATTTGAAAACAAAATTTTTGTTAGGGAACAACTAATAGAAATTGTAGACTGAAAAATCAAGAAACTTTAAAAAACTGTATGAGTGTTTTTTTCGGTTTTAACCGGATGGACAAACAACCGTCCGGGTTAAGACCGGGAGGAGGAAAAAACCGAAAATAAACCGATTAACCGTTTTAAAAGTACCGGTTTTCGGGCTAACCGTCCGGCTTTTGACATCCCTATCGCAGATCCACAAGCTTGACCCTAAATGCGTCTTCCAAATCGGCCCAAAAGACCGGAGATGAAGTAGGCGGCGGCTAGCCAACCAAGCCAGACAAGTGGATGAGCAATTCGCTTCATAAATTTTTAATGTTCACCTGCGAAGAGTGTATGATGCTGGATACTAACTGTTGTCAAGAGGAATTTTTCGCTTCGTTATCCTCCCTATCGAAATTTTTTTTTCTGTCGGTTGTTGTGCACGCGGTTGTTATTTTTGGGCAGAATATGATTTTCATGGAGCCTGCCCATTCGAAAGGTGTATATTTATAGATAGACATTTTATAAGATATCATATTCGTCCAGCGTCTTTTTCGCTTAACTTAAAGTTTTGTTTTCAAAGGGAGTTTTTTTCAGAATTCCTTTGAATTACCTTTTTGAGACATTAAATTGGTCTTCCGAAAATGCTTGTCTAATGGCGTAGCCTATAGTCGTGAAGGTTGAAATGTTCCTTTTTTGTGCAAATTTTATTGTGGTGCAATTTAAAGACGGATTCGTTCTTTCCAAAAAAAGAAAAAAAAAAACAAACAAAGCAAGGCTATTGATGGTAAAAGAAAATACCTTCTCGTAGGATGTTTGGCTGTAGTACGAAACGACGGATGCGGTTGATTGTAGTTAATCATCCGAATGAACTCAATCGTTAAGTGAGTCATTCGAGTTCAACGAATTCTGTTCGCTTCAGTTGTTTGGAATCAAATTTCTGAAAAGATCCACATAAATATTTTTCACAGCTCCATATCGTGTAGGTTTATGTTCCAGGAATACATAAACCTGTTTTAAATTAGGATTTCAGAAACATTTAGAGAGCCTTGTATATTTCAAGACATTATATGGATAGTAGGATTTTCTCAGAAACATATTAGATTCAGGCAAAACACTGTCAGCCTTAACCATATTTAGACTCAATACAAAAACTCACTGACTCCAACTCGAAAGCAAGAAGATAGATATTAGCTGAAACTTTACACATCGTCTTCCACCATCTCGAACCATGAACTTCAGTATAGCGTATCTATACGATGATAGTTCAGCAACGTCAACCAGTTTTCTCCAAATGTCTTTTATTATTGTCGTGTGGTAAATTGCATCGTATAGTGATGCTGACTGAATAAAACTGCCGACTGAACGTATCTTCTTCTTTCTCTTCTATAGTAATGATAAATGTCCGCTTAACGGAACTTTAGCGCTAAAGCGCGATTCTTACGAAATTCACCTTTTGTGTCGTGTGCGTGATTTGTGTTGATGGGGGCAATGTGAAAAGTATCGTCATCAACCAATTTAACCTTCCGGCGGGCGCAATACTAATCCTAACACGATCGGGCGCAATGCATCTGACAGATTAAGTGCAGAAAAAAGGATGAAACTAAGTTTCTGTATATTTTAGACTCTTATATATTGTTCCATTGTCTTTTTGAAACAGTTCTACGAAATTTTAGAAATAAAAACTGGCTCACAAAGTTTGATACCCTTCACATTTTCAATTTTCTGAAAATATTCCGCTTTCAATCGCTTCAATATGTAAAAAACCTCCAACAACTCGACCGCTTAAAAAATGTTAGCTTATTTTACTAAAAACACACTATTAAACGATTTGGTGAGGCTAAAAGTCAACACAATGTTACTACGCAATGTGAAGAGTATAACAAGTGGAAATTTTCATAGAAAAGGAGAAAATAACACAATCGGGCGCAATACATCTGAGAGATTAATTCATCCCCTCCCACCCCTCAGACATATGGTAGATAGAAACTGAAAACTGCTTTGGGTAGTTGAGCGATAAAGATTAAGCTACTGTGAGTTTCAGATCTCTCCTTTTTCATATCGCTGATTGGCGCAACAAAAACTGGTCACTTAATCTGTCAGATGCATTGCGCCCGCCCGAAGGTTAAAAAAGAGTGAAAGATGTCCGCACGTCGGCATCGTAGTGTAGGTCTACACGACACAAAACTCCTCCAGTTTTGTATATGAATGTGCGAGTTTCATCAAAACATGGGTCACACGTAGAGAGAAGGTCAAATGGTAATTTTATGTAGGTACTAGGTACGACTCTTGTATACGAACATCTTTTATGGAATATGAAGTGATTTCCCCACGATTGTCTTTGGCGGATCGGGCATCACAATACATGCATATATGCCTCATATACATAAATTAAATCTTTATTTTTTTGCGGCCCGAACAAAACAAAGCCGCTTTTAATAAAAATGTTTGCGATTTGATGTTTCATCGCAATTTATTGTGTTTTTTTTATTATTAATTTTGTACCGTTTACGAGCTGAATTTATTTGGCAATTATTTTTAATTAATAGCACGGGGATCAACATACAAGCGCATGTAGACATTTTTCGTGCCCTTGACTTTATAGTCAGTTTATGGGCAAGAGAAAGTTCAAACCTTTTTTTCTTCTCTGAGGCGGTCAAAAGATTTGATAAATTAAAATAATTACTTGGTAATTTATCACACATATGCTCCAATGTGTGTTCATATGTATGTTTAAAGATAGACACATAAAAAGATAAATTATTTCGGAGTCAATATTAAATTGTTTTGAGCAACTGAAACGAATTCAATTGAAAATAACTATAACGTAAGCAGTCATAGGTCATGGAAATTGCAAAATGAAGATATATTTATGGAAGGATGTAGAATAGTCGAGATTGTAAGATAATTAATTTTTTCACAGATTTATTCATTTAACAAAACCAAGGCTAATTTCCTGCGCAACCGAAATTTAAATATTCTTTACATTTTAATGAAACTTAATTTTCTTCTGAGTTACAAATTTATACAGCAGCCCTATGACGTAGTGTTCTAATTTCATTCGCACCTATAATGTATAAGATTGGTCCGTAAAGAAAACGGTTTTTCAAAATTCGGTCCTTCAGAAATTTTAAGGTTTGTCGTATGTCAGTCCTATGACATAGTGATCCGATTCCATTGGTTCCTGGGTATGGTTTGTGGCTTTACTAGAAACAGCCTTCAGTGAAGTTTGGTTAGTGATTAGCAAATGCAACTTAAGTTGCCGGCGGATTTAACACTCTATTTTTGAATCTCAAATCAAAGGAAACACAAAGTTTCATCAAATAATAATTTTATCAAAGAGATTAGATTCCGTCTGACCTATGTTTGGCCATTCGATTATGTTTACATATTCTGTGCGGGTTAGGGAGAATTATTTTTGAAGCATGATTATTTTTGAAACAGTTTTCATCTGAGTTAGCCTCGAAAAAAGTCTCCGGAGTCTGGCTGATACTAATAAAATGTCCTATAGTGTTTTCGTAAGAAAAGTAGTGTGGGTGTGATTTCTTATTCTGAAGTTTTGGGAAAAGTATCTTGAGCTTCAGCTCAAAAGTTGAAAGAGAGTTGAAAGTTTCAGTGGCAATTTCAGGCAAGATCGAAGTTATGATAAATCTGGTGTAGTATAATCTGAATGATGAATATAAATTTCAAACCGGAAATAATTCTTTTGGCTGTCCACCATGCATGGCGACAGCCTATCTTCACAAAATTCAGGTTGCCAACGTCACGGAATTTCGATTTTACAATTTCGTAAAAGTTTTTGTCCAAAATCAGTGTGTGATTGATTAAATTTATTAAATTTATTAAATTATCCGAAAAAAAAACAAAAAAATGTAAATTATGTCCTCAACCTGACACGCGTTGTGGACTATACTTAAAAAGCTGAAAAACTAAAATGTCCACACCTATTTTTCGTTTTTGGCCAACATTTTCTGGGGGCGCCATTTTCTCGAGACCTAGGGGCGCACACAATGAAAACGATTGGTAACCACTGCTTATGCAAGCATGGCCTTGGCGAAAGAGAAATCAGGGTAAGGGATCAAGAGGCCTACAGAAATATCCATGGTGACAGTGGAATTCGAACCGACGCTCTGGCAACTCAGAGATAGAGTGACATCTCTACCACTGAGGCACCAAATGCCCAATAGGAATAAAAAAAAAAACGTAAAATCCAAATTATGTGGATAAAATTTTGGCAACGAAAGTTTTCACATCAAACCCCTACCTTAAAAATATTTTGTCCAAAGGTCATTTATTGAAAATTTCAAGTTTAAATTCGTTTTTTTTTATTCTTCACAATATCCTCCTGAAGTCAAATTTCTTATTTTCGTTTAATATAATTGACGCTTATCGGAATCAAAATTTGAAGAACTAATGAGATTTTAATATCCGGCGCCTACTGTATTAGAGTCTTTTAGCAAATCGTAAAGGAAAAAAGTTAATTGACTGACTGACAATCTGTGAATTTGTATGAAAAACGAGACCGAGGCTAATTTCGGGCGCGGCCCAAATTTGGATACCCTTCGCATCCCCTCGATCTAAAAGTTTTTTCGGGCGTACTTACTACTTGTTTTTACCCCCCCCCCCCCCCCCATCCCATTCTTTCCCTTCTGTCTTCGCAAAAGTTACGTTGCGTCGACAAAACAATATTTCTGTGGGGTTTGGTTGGAACGACTAAGAAAACGATTTTTTTGTATTTTTCACCGATTGTGTCAGTTAAAGGGTAAAGAATACGAGGAATATCACGTACACCTTTTTAAATGAATACATGTGGAATCATTTTCCAGTGCGTGTAGGCGGTATTTTCCGGAGGGTTGGATACGATATCCCCAGTCACAAAATCCCCAAACCAAAATCCCCAAATCAAAATCCCCATAATCAAAATCCCCATAATCAAAATCCCCGAAATCAAAATCCCCGAAATCAAAATACCCAAAACCAAAATCCCCAAACGAAATTCCCCATTGGAGGTGTGATCTAAGAACGCGCGCGCGTTCTAAGATCACACCTCAAATGGGGAATGGAGACTTTCTTTAGGCTATTGTAGATGGTAAATGATAGATGTTAAATGGCAGATGATAAATGGTAGATGGTAAATGGTAGGTGGTTAATGGTAGACGGATGGTAGCTTGTAAATGGTTGATGACAGATAGTAAATGGTAGATTGTGAATTGCAAATTGTGGGTGGTAAATAGCAAATAGTAGATGGTAAATGGTAGATAATAAATGGTAGGTGCTTTAGACTATTGTAATTGAATAGTCCTACTATGCAATAAAAAAATCACCGTCGTGGACTGATATATATGCTAATCAACGGCAAACTCTTTGAAGTAACACAGAACAACAGCAGATAATGTGCAGGCGATTGAATATGCAATCGGTTCCAACAATAAGCCAAACAAGTTTTCCGCGAATATTCGTTCGGATTAGGACTTGTCTCGACGATGTTAAAGAAAACCTAATATGTTTAGAACGATATATGCAATGGACTCGAATATTTTGTTTGTGCTAATCAAAAAATAAGTTAGTATCGATTTACGTCCCTCCTAGTGTCATTTACCATCTACCATTTAACACCTTCCATCTACCATCAACCATCAACAATTTACACTCTTTCATCCATCAACCATTTACCATCTACCAGCCATCTACCATTTTTGACTACCATCCATCTACCATTTACCATCATATTTCGGGTGTTTGGGGATTTTATGATTGGGGATTTTGTATATGTGTATGTATTATGATTATGGGGGTTTTGTATATGGGTATTATGATTATGGGGATTTTGAATATGGGGATTTTGATTTTGGGGATTTTTCTACGTTTGGGGATTTCGTGATTGGGGATTTCGTATGGTTCCCTTTTCCGGACACCCTGTATATTCGCATATAGAAAAAAAATAGCCTTCATTTTAACTTTACTAATGTCAAGACTTATACCTAGATTATCCATAGATAGATAGATGTTGATGAAATGCGATTTATCTCTATAGAGATATACCTAGATTATCCATAGATAGATAGATGTTGATGAAATGCGATTTATCTCTATAGAGATCAACTTCAGGGATAGATATTCACCGCCCAAAATTCCCAATCACGATAAATCGCGACTCTACACTCTGCCCCGGATTCCTATCGATTTTTTGGGCCACATAATCCGCCATACCTTCACCGTGCCGCGCCGTACTTGCTAAAATCAAAAGCATGTTTTCGGCTTATTAAAGTCATAAAGCCTTTCATTATTGCTGATTTCCGCCATGCTCCTCTCTATACTCAACACGTTTCTCGTAGTAATTTTCAAGGAGTACGAACTCACATTCATGCTGCTGATAATAATGCCAATGCCGTTCTTAATAATAATAAAATTGCTATTTCTTGTTCTTTTGGCGAAATATTTTGTACGTGCATGCCGCACCTCGGCGGCCGTGTCGTTTTTACAAACAAGATATGGAGGAAATTCGGTTATGGTGGATTATTGGATTTCAGGTTGCAAGAAGAGCTCAAAGATGGATTTCAGATTGTTATGTCTTAATGTAAGGTGTTATGTAACTCTACCGAGAGTTTATTAGGTGCTTAATTTTCACAATACGGAATAAAGTTTTCGCGGCTTATAAAGAAAGAGGAAACGAAAATTTGAAATAATTTTACAGACGGCTGAATTAGTATTAGCATTTTTTAAGAAAATTGTTGTTTTTAATAGCCATTAGTTTGGTTTAATTGGTTCTTAAGATTTGTTGCGTCTGGTGTTTGCCAACTTCGTGAGTATGGCAATAGGAATTAAATAATTCCAGTAGATTATCATAACACATGAAAATCGATCCCATTCTTGTACATTGTACAAGTTGAATATTGGTGCAATCTAGTGTGCATGTCCATACTAACAGATTTAAGATTAAAATTCCTTTCACAGTATCTAAAAAAAAATAAAATAAACGGAACCACAAATCTACGAAACTCTAGGTACATAAACCCATACTTTGATGGCCCACTTTGCAGACTAATTCTATTTCTTTTGCCTATGTCTTCTGAATAACTTCTTCAAGTTGTTCTACACTTGATATCTACCAGTAGATTAATCTTAATGGGAGCTAAACTGAAAGTAATCTTTTGAACGAATTGTAAGTCACTCACATCGTAAATTTTCCATTAAGACGAAATTATTCGGAATCATGCAGTCGGATATGTACTCTAAAAGTCCAAGAAGATTGAAATCACGTCTTCGACAATTAAATGGGCGGTGGGGAGGCGAATCGACCGCGCTATTCCCATATGGTTGTGTTTTATGAATACATACTTATGTGTATCAGAATCTTCTCCCTTATAAGAACTTTATAGCATCTTGCCGGGGTTTGTTTGTATCATTCAATATTTTTTTTTATCATATCCCGAGTATATTACGAGTTTATGAACTTTTCAAAATGAAAATTATCTTTTGCCATATATCGACCCATCTAGTACAACATGTCAATCAAAAAATGCCAAAGTACTCAAGGAAGTTGGCAAGACATGAATGGTTGGTCAAAGAATGGAGTCATCCTCTTCTTAGCCGTATACGCTGCATGTGGTCCATTCGATTACATATGTATTTTCTATACACAGATATGTTTGTAATCTTTTGTAATGATCCCCACTCGCATCATTGTTATCCATGGTTACAATATGATGAGATATTCGTCCATATCTATACTTGTGCTTTACGTTCAATTTATTTCAAAAGTTCGCTTATGTGTATCATCTTCAGTAGAGATATGGATTCATCACATCACATATTCATTTCGCATGCGTATGTTTTTGCATACACATCTCCGCATGAACTGGATTTGTGAAATCGTATGATATTACGAAATACAGTGGAAACTCGATAACTCGAAACTCCTTAACTCGAAAAACACCTTAAGTCGAAGAAAATTCAATTCCCCAGATCATTTGAACAAAAAACAATGAAAATTAAACTCGTTATCTCAAAGAAGAACTCTATACCTCGAAGTTTAATTCTTGGTTTGGCAGTCGGTGAGACTCTGTTAGTCGA
Organism: Microchrysa polita; assembly: GCA_949715475.1. Classification (NCBI taxonomy): domain Eukaryota; kingdom Metazoa; phylum Arthropoda; class Insecta; order Diptera; family Stratiomyidae; genus Microchrysa; species Microchrysa polita. The sequence continues at coordinate 73,826,969 of OX454419.1, forward strand.
AGTGTTCTTACGAGAGACTCTATAAGTCGAAGTTTCTGGCTATAAATTCCAATAAACAATTAAATTCGCTGAAAAACACACATAACCGGTATCAAGTGGACTCGATAACTTAGAAACTCCATACCTCGAAATCTCCATAAGTCGAAATCAAATCCAGTTCCCTTCAGCTTCGAGCTATCGAGTTTCTACTGAATGCATGAGGGCGATATGCCCAGCAGGATTGCATTGCTGTGCGTATATTTAGAATATTGAGTCGAAATACAACACATAGCAACACCATGACAACGAACTCTCTCATCAGAATAATTACGGATTGGATTGGATCAAGCCTTCAATTATTCTAGAGTTGAGCGGACCTCAGTCCTCTATAGTCACAAAAATTTCACATACAAAAGCACCACACAGTATACAAGGCACGTGTCGGAAAGATGAGTAGAAATGCTTCCCGGCCGATTTTGGTTTTTTGTTCTTCAATATTCAACGTCAAAAAAGCCATAGGAACCAGAGACGAGTCGAATGAATAAATTGGACGTATTTTTGGATATCATCAGTTGCAATTTGAGACTGAATATATGGGGTGTTGCCTGGGAAATAGCTGCAGGATATTTGAATTTTTGTGTATACGAATCAGAGATTCAGGAGGGTCGAGTATACGAGTTACGAGTACGAATACACATACTAATTTTCGTGCGATTGAGGACTATTGTCTTCAATTTTGTGTTGCATTTCGATGTGATTTATCATGCCGCAGGCTAAAGGATTTAATTACTCCTTATTCATGTGGTTTTGCGATTTCATTTTTTGTTTAAGGGAGGCGGCGCAAATTAGGATTGATTGTCCCCTTTGTTCTCGCCGGGGAAAACGTAATTTAAGGGTGTGTGCAGACGTAGTTTTTGTTGGAGAGTTAGAAGAACGAAAGACTAAGACATTGTTGGATCGAGCGTTACTTTATTGGAACTGAACTACATACTATGAAAATTACATTGTTCAATATAATTGGCAGTGTTGCCAACAGTTTTTGTATTTATGGTTACGGGAATCAAAACATTAGAACCACTAAGAAAAAAGTGGGGAAACCATACAACTTCCCAAACATATTCTGCGTCCTGATGGACTGGCAAAAAACACCCGGCTGAATGTGATAAAATCTCGTGGTACAGTAGACGCTCAGAAATTAGAACCAATTGGTAAATGAGGTGATTCTAATTTCTGAAATGTTCTAATTTCTGGACGTTTTCATTTTCTGCCTTATTTTTGATAAAAAAAGGCGTAGATATTTCGTAATTTATTTATTAATCGTTGTAGTGAACTTAAAAATAATACATGTTAATTACAAATCAAATTTTCTTCATATAATCGGTAATATTTGCTTGTTTTCTTGGTTTGTTTATACAGTAAAACTTCGTTATAACGCTCTTCTGGGGTCTAAGCCAAAAAAGTGGAATAACCGGGAAAACGCTATAGCCGGGAAGTCCAAGAAATATACTTGATACTTTAGGTGACAACATTTTTTATTATTCGATTGATACATGGAATGAGATAGTAAGGAAATGGCAATCAATTGATTACTGGTTTAAAAAAACAAGTTGTTGTTGTTTTGACTGGCAACAGACTTCAGTAATACTGAGGTTTTCAATTTATTGAATGATCCTTCCTCTATGTCCATTCTATAGGCAAAGTTGCTCGAATCTTCTTTATTGCAGCTAAGACTGCAAATGTTTTTGGCATGCTTGACGCCTCTTTCTGTTCTCTTCGGTGTTGACGGATACTGATGCAATTACGATATCTTCAATTATACTTTCAATTGTTGTTATGTGTTTCCCTTTTCCAGGAAATTTGACCTTGATGTGAATTAACGGAACAACTTGTGCATCATGGTTTTGTTTGTGATTATAGCAATGTAAAGATAGACTACGTGCTCAATGAATCTGTCAATATGTATATAAATTGTTTTAAGAAAATGAGACTGGGAAAAGAGCGTTATAACCGGGAAATAGTAACGTTATAACGAATCGAAATTCCCTGTTTTAAATGCTAATGGGACCGGGACCGAGAGAAAAGAGCGCTATAGCCGGGAAAGCGTTATATCCGGGAGCGTTATAACGAAGTTTTACTGTATTTGATTAAACTATGTCGTTACGGATTACTAAAAGATTGTGCATATGGATAGCCGAATACAATTGACTGTTCTTGCACCACCTTATTACAGTGTTGACACTGTCAATGGCTGCAGAGTAGGAAACAGCTTCCACGATATCATGAACATCATCGTCGCTGCTTTGCGAAGACTCACCGTTGCTTGCGTGATTTCCGTCTGATGCATCGTCATAAACATCTTCATTCCACTATTCAATTTCCTCTATAGTGATAAATATACTCTGGAATGATTGATGCAAGCATGGCTTGGCTAATTTCGAGGAGTTGCACTTCAGTGATATGTTGTGATGAGTTGGCAAAAATTCTGCAAGCGGTAAATCATCCTCACTATCAAATTGGTCATTGTCCCAATTCAACAACTTAGACCATGTTTTTTTAATTATACTTGATGGCCCTTCATCCCATACTTCCTTGATAAGCATGATTGCATCGCGAACTGAATGCTTTTTTAGACACCTTAAGCGATCAATTGCGAGTAACTTATTTCTATAAATAAGTTTCGTCAACTTAATTGGATTTTGGTCCATTGGTTGAACTGCTGCTGTAACATTTGGCGGAAAGAAATAGGCGACTATATTCCCGTCTTCGGTTTGAAGTCTTTCAAAAAGAAAAATTCGAGATGTCATCCAAGCGTTTCTTGAACAATCGTAATGCAGTGGGTTGTTGAATCCATTAAAACATCTCGGTTTCTTAACCTTTCCAATAACCAACGGCTGATATTTATGCGACTCATCAGAATTTGCACCCAGTAAAATAGAAACGCGTTCCTTTTTAATTTGGTGTCCGGGTGCACTTTGTTTCGTTGGCAGAAACATATGTTTTGTTTGGCAAACACCGAAAAAAAAAAACCGCATTCATCAACATTGTAGATCTGGGTTTCTAAAACGACCATTTCTGCAACTTTTGCACGAAGCCTATTCATAAAAGGGCTTTTCTCGCCAACATCACACGAAAGTATCTCACCACCAACTTTTAAGTATCGAATGCCGTGCCGATTTTTAAACTTCGTAAACCACCCGTCACTTGCATTAAATGCACATACACTTTTCTCAGGATAAACGTCTAGGAAAATACTTTTAGCCTTTGCCTTAAGTATTGGTCCAGTCAATGTCCACTTTTTGTTCGCGTTGCTTCAGGAACCACTCGTACAAACGGTTTTCCATTTCGGAATATTCTGCACTATGTAAAGATTTTTTTCGTGATTCCTGATATGTTTTAGAAACCGCAGCCAAAATCGTTTCCTTTTTAGATTTAATGTAACTTATAGCGGACTTTGAGACTTTATACTCCAGTGCTAATCGATTGCCGTCAACACCTTCGTCAAGTCTCTTTAATATTTTCACTTTTTGTTCTAAAGTCAAAGTATTTTTTTTAACGTTTAGCAGACATACTTTAAATACTTTTCGATTCAAACCGAGTCCCGTATAACTTTCCCCCCAAACCAAAGTACAAAAACATTCGAACCAGAATTACTCCAATTTATTAGATCAAATCTAGGTATTATTTTGCAACGCACAATTTCCAGGTAAAAAGGGTTTATAGTTAACATAAAAACACAACATCGATTCATTTCTCTGAAATTAGAACTCCACTTCTAATTTCAGAGCATAGTACGCATCAATGAATCTCAATGCACTATCCGCTCTGAAATTAGAACTGGTGGTTCTAATTTCAGAGCATGTAATGAAGTGAAAGATGTGGTTCTAATTTCTGGAAGATTCTAATTTTTGAGAGTTCTAATTTGTGAGCGTCTACTGTAATATCAAAAAATATTTTTTTAATAAAATTAGATAAAAATAATTAATAAATTACATATGTACCTAAATGTAAGTAAAAATATAAAAAAAGTATATATCACCAAGAAACGCGGGAGTGTTTTGTCTGCCAAAGAAAAAGACTCGTTCGAATATTTTTTTTCACCAAAATATGTACTCGCATCAACTTTTAGTGCATAGACTATCAAACTCTTCGCTGGGTCCAAAAACGGCAAAAACATTTGCAATAAACGGCATTTTATTGTCAGAGAATCTTAAACGAGTAACCCGATTTTAGAATTGAGTCTATAGTCGCCAAACGACTAGATTTTACTGACTCTTACCGTGTTGGGGCTTTTTTTCAAAATTTGGTACGCATGATCCTCTGGTAATTGCATCAACGAAACCGAATTTAGACCAGTGACTGCAATAACGGTAAATCAATGTTGAAAGTGAACGAAATTATGCGCCTTCCCATTGCGTCTTCCGAGTTGCGACTCTTCTGGTGAACGACTTTGTTCGATATTCAGGGTAGTAGTAGTCACTTATGGCTATAGTAAAATTTTAGGTAAAGCATACAAACCCATTACATGTGTTAGTCCAGAGTGACTATGTGTACTCACAATTTATAAAGCTCCCCCACTCCCCAACTATCAATTTTCGCCCTATAATGCTTCATAGACCACTTTACATGTTATAAAAGCTGAATAATAGTTTAATAATGGCATTTGGCGCCGTTTTTTAATCCAAGAGAACCTTATTGTAGCACTTCATAATTATAATACTTCGAGAAAGGCACACATCGTATATCATCATGTTTACGTATTCGCTCCGATAACACATATGAAAAGAAGAAGTAATGTTGCGAACTATACGAGGCTTATAGGGTGACACCTGAAATTTAATGAAAAAAAACCAGCCCACAGCCCCAGCATCGAACCTATGATTATCGTATTGCCAGTCCTAGCCGCGCTAACCACTCAGCCAATCTGAGATATAGTCAGCATTGCTCGTAAACAGTACAAATTGGTTACTAATTGCTTCTATAGAAATGCTTAACAATTCTTTAAAGAATCTTCGGCAGTGAACCTATTTTATATCAATCATTTGACGTTGATTAAATTCACACATTCATCAATAAAATGCAGCCAGTTTCTGCGCAGAGAACATCTTAATTGGTTCAGAAATTAACAGAATTGAAGAAACTTGGTCTCCATTCTAGTATTTCAGAGAACTTCATAACTTTCAACTCTATCAAAAATCACAAAGTCCATTCTCCTATAAAACTACAATGAACAATTTATCGGATGAAAATATGAATGTCATACTATTAGGATGAAATAACATAACCGATTCTCTGCTCTTCTTCTTCTTCCTTGCCTCGTTCTTTATACCGCTCCATGGTTCCGCGTTGCTCGACCTGCGGTGTAGGCACATCGCCCGTTTTGGCGATAATTTCTCAGCATATTTCTACAGGCAGCTCTATCTTGGATCGTGTCATCGCCGAGACCAATGCGATTCTCTGCTATAGGATAATATTGCATGTTTGTGTTAATATGGAGAAAGATTATTGCATATGTGTATTCAAGTATGTAAAGTAAAAGGTGGCCAATTACAAGTTCGTTTTTAACCCTCATCCAGCGGGATAGGTACAGGTGTACCTTTTTCGTTTTTAAAACACCGTAACTTGTTTGCTATGGGTCCGATCGGTCTGAAATTTTCTGACATCTCTACGATTTTAGTTTAAAATATGTATTCCAAATTTCAGAAATGTATGACCACCCATCCCCAAGTTAGGGAGCAAAATTAATCTTACACCCTTTAACGGCGGCAAAGGTACATTTGTACCTTCATATATTTTGTATGAAAGAAAATTTACAAAAGACGAAAATAAAATATTTTTGGTGAATGCTCATGCTTAGAGAGACTTATTATAGCATCAATAAGTTGAGAATCGAGTGATGTATAAAAGTATTTGATTTACGATTTTTATTTGTAATGATCAAGGTCCTTGGAGATATCGATATATAAGGACTAGGCTAACTCATACAGCGGTTTTTGGTTATTTTACATCAATCTGAAGACTTTTACTGGCATACCAAACTTTTTGAAGTATGTAATGGCTTGGGGCAACCAATACAATGTATAACGCCTTCTTTCTCCCCATAACATCTAGTGAAAATTAGGTTTGTAAAAAATGCTAAAATTTTGGATTTTAGCGGTTGATTTTCTTTACAACAAATTCCCATAATTTGTATTCCATCACCTAATATTTATGATTTGTGTAATTCGGGACGTCCACCCGAGTTCCTTTTGAAGTTTCAGCTGAAAACCAGCAGAAGCCTCCAACCAAATTTCTAAATGGATGTTTGGGTGGTACATAAACTTGGTTGCATTGTACGTCGTCGGTACCATATATAGATACCAATAACTGCTATAGAATATGCCACATGTCTTCGGTTTCGTGTCTTAATTTTTCGATCGATCCTTGGATTTAATTACATATACGAGAAAAAAAAATTACAATTAACCAACAACAATCACAATTAAAATTTTAGATATTTTTCTACTACAGGAATTGGCCTGAGTTTAGATTTACAAAGATTAGAGACTGAAAATTATACTAGCCGATTCTACTTGCTTGTTGCTTGACAGGACCTTTCTTTCGTATAATAACACTTTTACTCATTTCTCCAATATATTTATTGCTTCAAATATTGTTGTTTTATTGAAAATAACGAGATTGTGATAATTATTGACGTTTTTTTCGTTAGCGATAACGGGTTCTAGTAACAGAATAATATATTGGGGGCAGGGGGGTAAATTTTAACCAAAGACTCCACAATTCGCAAATCAAACATACCAAATTCTTCTAAAATCATTAATGACTTAATTTGAACCGTTTTCTACTTTTCATTTGTAAATCAATTTTAGATTTCCTCAAATTCAAATTCCAAGCAACCCATTTTTTCAATTTTCTTTTTAAAATTTTGCCTATTTTCTAAATTTACCCACTCCAAAAATTAAATCCACATAAACCCAGCTTCTTAAAACATTCACTTCGACAAAACAGTTACTAATTTGTGACTAGTCAACATAATATAACGGTTTTACGGTCACAATTCATACAAATAGTGAAGATTTTCATACAAAATGTATTAAGGTACAGGTGTACCTTTGCCGCCGGCAAGCGTTGTAAAAATCTGCCGCTGGATGAGGGTTAAATATGCAATAAAATGAACAAAATTAATTTTTTTCCATGTCTATGGCTTTATTAGAAAGTAAGTAAGCTCCCATTAATGATGGAACACAACTTCATTCAAGTGGCTGCCCCGGCTAGCGTCGCAGTAGCGCATTCTGTCACGCCAATTTTCCAAGACCCTGTTGATAGTTTCAGGCTGTAGCTCACGGATTCCTTGGATGATATTGGCCTTGAAGTGCTTGAATCGTTTCTGGATTGTTGGCATAACATCGGTCCTTCACGGAGCTCCGAGACGGCCAATTGATATCGCCAAGACGACTGATAACACGGTTTGGGAATTTGGTGTGTAAAAGATTGATTGTGGCATGGGCTGTGTGGCATGGCGCGCCATCGTTCATGAACCTGAGGTCGTCCAAATCCATGTCTTCAATTTCAGTAAAAAAAAGTCGGATAACATGGCTCTGTAACTGGTTTTGGGCTAGACAGCACTCACTTAGAAAATAAGTTTTGAATATTTCCCAACGTTGTTCAAGCGTAAAGCGAGTCATTTCGTAGGTATGATACTGACTTCCTATCATGATTTCGGTGTCAAACTAACCTATGATTTAAAAACGAACTTGTCATTGGCCCACTCTGTTCTGAAAAGAGTATTTTGATCCGATAAATAATTCTTAAAGCATTTTCCGGGAATCTTCCAACATTTTTATAGAATCAATCCACGACTATCCAATAAATCATTGAATATTAGCACTATGAAGAGCTCAAATCAGTATGAATTTAAAGATGATGCTGTAAGACTTCGATAAAGATACCCCATTAAGCGATGTCACACGTTAAACTGAATTTCGTGTTACTATAGGATTCATACAGGGTGAAGTGCTCCTTTAAAGCATGCGAATTGTTAGTTGGGGCATACATTGAAACACTTTGCGGCAGAAAACCATGCCGTTTGCAAACCTCAAAGCAAGTCCGGTAAGCTTTTTAATGTCAAATGATGGAAAAACGTGTCAATGTATCCAGTCAAGGATTTAAAAGTGTCCTTTTATATCCTTTTTCGGCCCTTTCCGTTTAAAATTTTACTTAGAAAAATGAGTTTTGATTCCAAAATAAAAAAAATTAGCCTTACTCGTATTTTTTAAATTTGGAGCCCTGAATTGTGATATTTTGATTGTACATGCTGTTATTTCCTCTTTTTAAAACCAATTTCACTTTTGTTGTTAATAAAAAAATTTGATTTTCAAATGGATGGATTTCGCACCAGACCCAACACAAATTCCTTGAAATATGAAAGGTAAAATTTGGCTTTGATTGCCATCAATAAGTAAATAAACCATCTAAATCCTCGCTGCAAACAAATATCAAATCTTCCGAGTCATAGATTATCTTTCTCGTAACTTTAAATCTTCCCATAATATCTATTCATTTGTCTAAATTAAGTATACAAAACAGTAATACTTGAAATCTTATAGCCATCTCATAAATTCCATTTGTTTACGATTGAAAGTGAAAATTTCACGAAAAACTTTACGAGCACTATACAAAAATCTAATTTGCCTATCTATTTGCAAACCATGACGCGACACAACTTCAAATAACAAATTTGTCTCACTGTACATTTTCGCTGGTTGTGCTCTTGTGTCTTTTCTTTCACTTTACCAAACAAAACCAATTCAATGGTCTAAGTACGCGACACCAGGAGTAGTATCGTGAAATGGTGAATGGAATAAATTTTGTTGTATGTACATCGTTGCCATCGCGGTTTGTTGCCATTTTCGTCACCGTATTATTTATATGGCTCGTCGTATAGCCTAAGTCTCCACTCGACAATAATTTAAAAGTATACAACAAATAACAAATAAAACCGAATAGCGAACACCATAATCATACTCTCTCAAGTGAAATGGAAAATGTCTTAACTCTTTCAGACCCGGTGTACAGTATACTGTACACGATATTTTCTATATTACTGTCTCTAAATAAAAGTAAACTGAAAGCTTTCGAATTAAGAATCTGAATCCCTAATAGCTTGCCTTTATTCTAAGGCAAGTGAAAAGTCTATATGTAAAGCGTAGACGACAATATTACACTTTATCTGTGACTGTGTCAGCATCAACATGGCATCACGAGGTAACTACACACATTTTCCCAATTATATCCTTAATCATATTTTTTGTAGAAGCATTGCATTTTTTTTCTAACGCTTAGCACAATAAGTGATGTTATAAACTAAAAATTAAGTGTGAAAAGCTGATAGTTTGTGAATTTGAGAGCTCTGAATCTGTGTACAGTATACTGTACATCAGGTCTCATGTTGTATAGTATAATGTATAATACGTCAAAGGAAAGCCTAATCCATGGGGAGTCAAGATATTCTTTTTGTGCGGTAAGTCAGGCATGGCATACGATTTCATGCTGTACCAGGGTAGGACAACAGAAATAGACTACGCGGCGAAGCAGAAGCTAGGTTTAGGAGCAGGAGTAGCTTACACGTTGTCCCGTAGAATAAACGATGGAAAATATCATGAGTTATACTACGATATAACTATTTTTCAAACTATTTTCTTTTACGGATTCGATAATAAAAAATTTTCAAAAATGCCCAAAGGTTCTTCTGAAGAGCTGCTGAACAAAAATGGAGAAATAGTCATTGTAAAATGGCTTATCAAGCCAGTTATCCTTGCATCTAACTTTGTGGGCATTGGCAGTACAGACAAAGCTAAAAGAGGGGACAACAAAGGGAAACAATACATTGAAGTAGATCGTCCCGAAATTGTAAAAAAATACAATCAGACAATGGGAGGCGTTGACTTACTGGATCAGCTCGTGAGTACATACAGAATATTTATCCGGTCCAAGAAATGAACTTAACGGATGATTTTTCATGCTTTTGACTTGGCCGTTGTATTCAGCTGGTTGGACTATCGCAAAGATGCTATATTCCACAAAATTCCACAAAAGGATATAATGGACCAAATGAAATTTAAAATGCGACTGGCAGATGATTTGATGAAAGCTGGTAAGGTATTAGTTGAAAAGAAGAGAGGCCGGCCATCTTCTTTACAAACTGGGGAATGCACTGCGACATCAAGCCGTTAATCGACGCCATCACGTTTTGAACAACGCCCGTTTCGGGAAATATCCTTGGACCAAATTGGGAAACGACGGAAAACAACAACCAAGCAGGTGCAAAATGCATGGTTGTCGAGAAAGATCGCATATTCGTTGTATAAAATGCGATGTACACCTTTGCATCAACAAAAAAAGGAATTGTTTGTATGATTTTCACAAAAAATAAAGTATCATGTATGACTTTTTTTTCTTTTTTCAATAAAAATTAAGTATTTGGCATATTCGAAACACATTCTTTTATTTTAAAGTAGATTAGTAACTAACTTCAATCAGACATTCCCATTGTGTTGTGAAGAAGAAATATAATATGTTTTGCTCGCTGAAACCCCATGTACAGTATACTGTACATGCTATAACTTAAAAACTACTGCATCAATTTTCACGAAAATTAGTACGAATCATATTTGAGGCATTTTAAGCCGATTGCCAAAAATTTAGATTTTTCCCTTCGCTACATTTAAATGAGGACTGAAGGGGTTAATTTGCGCCCGGACATCATAAAAAACAGCAACCAACCTCTCAAGTGTTTGTGATTCTTTAGATTTTTTAATTTTTTTGTTTCATTTTTTATTCGACTTGTTTTCATGTCTTTTATATTTTATATCATTTTTCCTGTTCTCTCTGTAAAATTGTAATTTCTTTGAATTGAAAGAAAAAGACGTCGGCAAGATGCGAACTGAACTGCGCTATAAAATGACAAGCAAAGTTTTATTATTATGACACAATATGAACCATACTTTGTTGCAAACTTGTCTAAACTTCAGGCGCGAAGACATGAACAAAAGAACACCATCCGACAAACATAGGGAAACTGGAAACGCGACTGGCTGAAGATGTATGAAATTACAAAATTCAAGTGAAAGAACATCATCGTCCAATGTGGTGGAAGGATGGCAAACAAAGAAGTCACTCATCTAGCAAAAAACGCTGCATCCACCAGGGAATCCATCCAACACTGGTCAATGGACGCAGGGAGAGATCTCCGTCATCACCATCTGACAATGTACGAGTATGGAAAAGATTGACTTTTGTGTGAAAATTTGAAGACTGGTTTCATCACAGCCGGTCGCATCGATGTAATCAATGAATTGTTGCAAACACGATTGAAGCTCACGATCACGACGCGATACTCTGAAAGGGAAGCGTTAATTACGCCTTGAACCCGGGGGGCCTAACGAGGACGCCAAAGATGGCACCATGAAACTCAAATCTAATATAAAAACCGACATGGCGAAGAAGGCAACATATAGAGCGAGAGAGTGCCAACAGAAAAAGGGGGAAAAAATATTGTAGCTCCACTATTTCCATGTTCGGTCGTGTAGATATACCCATGATGCCTGCTGTACACCAAAATGGGACGTCCATCAAAGAGGGCTTTGATGTCATTTTCATGCACATCCACAAGTGATTAATTAAAGGCACTTGGCTGTGGAATTTTCAAATTGCATGTGACACAGAAGTGAGCTGGTTTTCTTGTACGATACATGTGTTTACAAGAAGGAGTTCGCCGGGGGAGATGCATGTTGAGTGAATGAATCATGGTGTTAAATTCGATTTTTTTTTTTCGCTGACATCAATTGATTGGATGGATACAGACGCAAATTGATCCAGTAATTCATTTGCATGCGATGATGGATCTCTTTGAAGTGAATGTAGATTGGATATGCATGCACACAAATTAGAAATAAACAATACAGCTTGTCGGTGTTTTTGAAAAATATTTTTAAATAATCAAAAGATCAGGATGTAAAGAATGAATTTCTAAAACTGTTCAGTTCAGAGATATCCGAGGCGTTTTACATCACGCTTAGCGCTAATAAGTCCGGCACTTTTAACTTAACATGCAAAACATAAAACAAATTAAGAGAAACACATTTTTAATACTAGGAAAGCAATACTAAGCAGAAGTATGTACATATTTGATATTTTCTGTATCACGATTATGGTCAAGATAAATAAAATAACAGTCCAACATTGAACTAAGGCCGCAGATGTGTTGGTGACATCCAATTTCCCAGATCTTAACTGCTTTTTTGTTGACGTGTTGAGATCAACAGCACGCTCAGCAGTGTTTTTTATTCCCATAAATTGGTATACTCGTTTAACATCTGAGTGAGATCAAAGTCCGTCCGTAGGTAGTGAAAAACACCATATACTGAATTGGTTCACGGTGAGACTTGAACCCACGACCCTGTGCATCGAAGGTGTGCGCGCTAACCGCACAGCACCAGCCAGACTAGCCAGAATTAATTTAGAAAGCTGACAAAAGTTTAACCCTAATCCTAGCTCAAAACTGGAGGACGCTCGGAGAAATGGTTTTATTTTCTGGATTGGTCAAGGTTTCTAGAAGAACCAGAAGAGCTGGAGTGTTCAACTCAGGAGCTGGGGTGGGCAGAATAATCCAATATTTTATCCAATACCTTTTACCAACTGAGGGACTCAAAAACTGTGGAGCCTTCGCTAAAAAATGACATGTATCGTTAGTATTTCGTAAATTTTACTCAAAAGTGTAAATTCCTAGAAACAAATTTTTCAAAAGATTCAGTGTGAAACTTGAAAAAATTTAGCGTACAAAGGATGAAAGATAGGAATGCACAAAAAAAAACACACAATCGCGATGTATAAATGCACAAAAAAGTGCTTGAAGCCTATCAAAATTTGGCACCAAGACTACCAGATAAAAGCTAGGACAGATGGCAACACTTTTAGTGCCACTCCAAAATACAAACGATTCTCGACTGGAACGCTCATTTAAAAAAAATAAAGGATTTAAAACAAAATAACATAGAAAAGTCACTACTCCTGCACATGCACATCTTTCACTCTTCATTCATAAGCTCTGAGACAGTTTCATTAACAGTGAGTTTGTTCCGTGCAAAACGCAAAATTAGTGAAAAAAATTCAATTAAAAATGGCACGTCATTTTCATGTAATTTATCAATTTAATGTTTTGAATATTTTGCTTATTTACGTGAGCATGCACTAAAATTCTCAATTGGCTATTCTTCTATACATTATTAACCTACAAAGAACTTTTGCGACATTTGACGCGTCCACTGTAGAGTATTATTGACAGCATACAAAATGCAATTTCTTAGGTGCAGATGGTGATTCAAGCCTGATACCCTACCCCAAAAAGATGGCTCCGCAATGGCCCGTAGTGATAATAGCAAAAGCTTACTGTGCCTGCTGCTCAACTGCTACACGACATTGCCCAAATATCTCGTGACTACATAGGTTGTTTCCCACGCAATAGACGGTAGGGATGAATTTCCCCAGCGGAAATTCGAATGAGCTCGAACACAAAGTCCTTTACTATTTCTATATAGTGGTTTAACGAAATTTCATTTCAGATACAAATTTTATTTCTTAAAAGTAAAATATAAAAAAAAACTTTTTGAACAAGAATTTCGTATTTTTTTGGCTCATGTTCTGGACGCTCCCAGGAAGGCAGCGCTCCCTTCGCACGGCTCTTGTTTTATCTTTTAAAAACTATATTCAGCAACTTTTCCAGCCAGAATGACAGTTCTTCCTAGTGGTATTTATTGGTCAGGCTATTGTTAAGATTTCCGCTGCCGTCGACTTAGGCTGGAAGATTCTTAGGCTTACTTTCATTCAGCTAGTGGTGACCTTTTTCAGTAACTGACAAAGAAGTTAATCAAAATTTTGGGATCAATCACATAATCTCTAAACTTAGAAGGGAGATGAGCATCGAAAGAAAAACATCGATGGTAACCATCGAAAAAACATCGAAACGAAACCATCGATGGTAAGAAAACATCGAACTAAAAACATCGATGTTTTGGGTTTTTGAGTACTAAAAAAAAATAATCACTTTAATATATCAAAAATTTACCTGCTTGAATAGAAATATGGTTTAGTTTTTGGTTTTCATTCATTGCCTCCTCCACATACCAGAATGTAACTCTTCTCCTTGCGTTTTTTTGTATACATTCTAGGGTTGGGGGAATAAGTGGATAAGTCGAAAAGTATAACTTTTCAGGACAGCATTTTTAATGTTTGCCGTGGTATATTGGCCGAATGCGTCAACTCGAAAAAACTTTTCTTATTGTTAGATGTCATCTGCAGTGTCAGGATTTGATCTGCGGAATTTCATTTGAATACTTTCATCCAAACCGGAAGTATGGACATTTAACCCTTCAATACTCGATTGAAATCTATAACAATAAAAGTCGTTATCCCCCATAAAAGTATTTCTGATTAAAATTTTTTAAATATGTAGTTTGCTCGATGAGGTATATTTTTTTTATTATTTGTGGGCCTATCATTGTTACCAGGGCCGGATTTCCCATATGGGCAACCTGGGCTACTGCCCGGGGCGGCAAATTCTTCATTTTTTTCATTGGTATAAAATTAGGGGAAAGATGGATTTTGAAAACTCAAAAATAATTCGAGAAAATAAATTGCTTTTTTAATTTATTCTAGTTAGATGTACAGGTTCGTCTTACTAAAGCACCTAATCGCAACCTCAAATTAAAATTTTAATGCGATTCCGCCTTCAAAAATTGGGACTACGCAAAATTAGTTCAATGAGAGTAGGAGTATAAATCATATTTGGCTTTACTTTAAACATTATGCCTGAAGCCACATTAAATGATATAATGACGCGAATACTTGGCTGCCAGCTCCTGTTTTCAATCCTCTGAAATTGCCCAGACTTAAAAAAAACGAAAAATATTTTTGGTGATAGCCATCCTTTGGAAAGTTCAAAACGCCCCCATGCAAGTAACAGATTTTCGTGTGCTCGATTATTTCTTAAATTTGTCCCCACATAAAAGCAAGGATTTGGTTTCGGGAGAGGTCTAAGTCTTGATATTAACAATGCGGCATTGGCTAACAATTTTTAGAGTTTATATCGGGTGAATAAGTTTAACTAAATTTTTAAGAGTTTTTACTCTTAAATTTTCGAATCTGCAATTTTTCGTTCATAAAAAAACCGGAAATTCAATTGAAAATAAAAAATAATTTAAAATAGTTGAAATCAGGAAAATCTTGAACTTTTCAGGCTCCGAATGATTTTTGCTGAATAACATCAGTATGTGCTTTCGCAATTCGTTTTCGTTATATTTATCACCGAAAACATATTAGTTCAAGGTATGCTCAATATTTACCGTAAGCTTGCTTAATTTTGTTTTTTTTTTTCGGTATAACTTTTTCTGGTTAATTATGATGCTAATATAGGAAATTTTATTTGTTGGGGTAATTCGCAAATTATTTCCAAAACGATTGAAAGGGAAAATTTAGAAAAAACATGATACTTATATTAAAGCCTTTTTTACACGAAACCCAAACTTTAAACGTTTTTTCTTCATTAAACATTTTTCAACTTAATAATTTGGCAAACGATATGATTTTGGGTTAGCATTTGTATGAAAATTATCCCGTAGAATATGTTAGCTGTTAAAAAAAACACCGCCAATGAGTTCTGTGACATCCAGTTTTTTATCGTTTAATCGTTGAAGTCTTTAGTTATTTGCGTTCGTTGAGGCTAATTTCCGATTTTAGGCCGAAATTGAGGCAACCCGAATGTAATTTATCCGCAATTTCAATAATAATACAAGTCGACTTATCTAATTATTCCCAGCCAATGGTTTTCCTACAAAACTGTACAAGTATACTTAACCGGGTAACCACATCAATGAGTGAGTTGTCTGAAAATGCACATTTCTGTAACTAAGAAAGCGTTGCGTTTTAAGCTTAAACACTTCTGCATATTACGCGGAACTTTTGTAAGAGTAGTTTAATGCACTTAGCTCATTTTCGATATATGTAAGTCGACTTATCCACCTATTCGCCGTGGCCCTACATATATGCATTCGTATCGTACTGGCAGCCCACCGCGTCGAGTAACCAGTGGTACCGCGCGGGAATCTGTGAATCCGTGTGACGATGACTTGGAAAAGTACACGACGGGATGGCAGTCTCTGAACACTGAGGGGGAAAGAACGATAATAGCAAACATCTTTGGATTTTTCCAGGATAGTTGGGGATCGCCCCCTGATTATGGGAAAAAAAGTCCTCACTGATTGGAGGTCCGTAACCTTGAAAAAATTATTTAGTGTTTTTAGCGATTATTTAAAAAACGGCAAAAGATAAAGACAAGTTTACCATCTACGGATATACCGTCAGGGGAGCACCTATAGGTTTTAAGCCCTTATCTACCGGTGTCTCGAGAGTTTTGGACCTTTGGCATTTCATTGACAAGGTCTTATTGTCAAATGAAGATTTCTTCATCCAGCGAATGCACTCACCTTCAGAAACCCAACCCCGGGGTTGCAACACTAGCTGGTTGACTCGGATAACAGACTACAGCCACCTCGAGTCCAACACCTTGAGGGGCAAGGACCATGGTCCTATTCGCTAAAGACTTTTCTACAGCAGGTGTGATCCTCCTTCTGCCCCCTATTGGTTAAGCCTCACTTAAACATTCAGACGTGCATGTCCCAGGCTGCGATGCACAGGTACGTAGTTAGTTACGCAACTCACCAAAGACCTGTGTCCCACTACATAGCCGCGCTGTCTCAGAGGGACCCAGACCCTCCTGCGGGGAAAAGATACAGACAAATATTTAGGAACAGAAAAAAAAACACATAAAATTTCTTTTGCAACGATATATAGGTATAATACATTCGAGTTTTATTGTAAAATTCGGCGCTAGACTATTTCTGCTCCATATGTTATATAGCTTTTCTCGTTCTTATACCTTTGTCTGTATCTTTTGCCGTATTTGAAATAATCCCTAAAAATTTAAAAATTTCCCCCTTTCCCCTTTTTTTCAAGTTGGCCTACCTCAAATCGGTAAGGAATTTTTTCCCATATTCAGGGGCCATCACCAACCATCATGCAAAAATCCAAAGATGCTTGATTTTTGCCGACCAAATATCGTATTCTTATTAGACTATGATTGAACATACTTCGGCCGTCGATTGGGCTGTTTTATCATATTCGCATACACTTGTAAAGACAAAGTTGAGTTGTAAAAAGAAAATATGTTGAGGAAAGAAACATCGATGGTTGAAAACCATTTTTGGACCCATCTGTCATCTCACTCCCCATCCATTCGCACCTGCTCGGAAATCTGACATCGAAGTTGTAGCTTTGATCGTACCTTGTGGCAGTTGGTTGAGAATATCATATCGCTGCCAAGCCGGCCATATGGCTTGGCAGTCCAGCGACCCAACTCTTTGAGCCTAACCGCACTACATGCCGACAAAAAACATACAAAGCTTGATAGGCGGAAGATTACATTCAACGCATCCCTCGACATGTTTGCAAACCCCCTGTTATGCGAAGACATGTCGATCATTGCACCCTGCCTAGCTTTTTTACATTGTAAGCCCTACTGAGCGCTGGCCACCAGACCAGTGTCCCATATGTTAAGATGGGGCGTACAATCGCGGTGTAGAGCCAGAGTATCACATTTGGCTTAATGCCCCACCTTCTATTCAAGATTGTTTTGCAGGCGTAGAAAGCTACGCAGACTTTTTTAACACGCTCTTCTATGTTTAATGTTTTTAATACGAAGGAAGATATACCTATAAGCCTGAAACCCTTCGCGGTTTTATGCCTACGTTTATCTGCTTTCGGTATGAAAACGACTCGATCTCGTCGCAACGACTGGGGAAGGAAGTTGAGGATCAGAGCACTCCTGAAGAGTGGCAAAAGCGATCCTGCATTTTCTGCATCGTGATCGGTAGGATGCCGTCTGTCACAGGAGATTTGAATGGCGAGCAGCTATATTAATAGCCCAGGAGACTTTCTTCTTCGTAATGACAGAGTCTAAAAAGTTACCCAGTCTAATGTCAGTATTATGCAGTCTTGGTGTGGGCGTGCAAACGCGTTTCCATCCACGGAGAAGAAGTTCGAGAGACTCATCCGTGGATTCCATCCAGGTTCCATCTTCTCTCCTTATTAATGACGGACATAATTGTGCTTTTGACAGGAATTTACTTATTATTGTGTTTGTTGCGCATATTGAAAATGTAACGAGTAATTTTCCTGGGCTTGGATATGTCCTCATTTCACCATGGAGGAAGGGTTTTCTTACTACGCTTCACCGGGCATGAACCTTTGAAGGCCATTTCCATGGCCTTTCGTAATGCCCAATTCCCTCGTCCAACCCCTTCACGAAACGGGTCGAGTGATTTGGAGGAATGGAGAGTTTCCGAGTTTTTTTTTTAATAAAAAAAGCATTATGCTCATTTCAGAGTAGATACCCTCTCTCTGGATAGCAAGCACTTCTCTGATAATTACGTATTAAAGATTCCACATGAAAATGGATTTTTATTCCTGGATTTGTCGTGCTCTGTGGCCGTGATCGTACAGTCACCACTCTGTGAAATAGGCACTCATAGAGAAACGAGTTTCCAAACTCGGCACGACTCGTCGCAAGTTTATTATTCAGAAGAAGATGATAAGAAATATTCTTATAGTAGAATAATTAACTAACAATGCGACTAGGAAGTGGTATGGCTGACAACCGGATCACACTCCGAATTCAGTTGTATTTGTAACGTTGATGACTACACACGGTAGTCATCAACGCACCATGCTCCACTAGGAGTTACGGTAATCAAGAGAGATTCCTGTATCGCAAACCAGGAATTTTTTATTATTTAGTTTTTCATACAGAACTATGTCAAGTTATTACAAATTAGAATTTCATGTCAAAAATAATCCCGACGTTTTGGCCCAACAGTTCCGCCATAATAAAACCCCACCCATCTCATTAATCTCTCATTTTCATACTATAACATTATTCAGTTGAATACAAAAGGGACGACCAAAATTAATTTCCAGTTGAATTATGCCTTCATTAAAAATCCTGTCATTCTCTAGATGTAGCGGAACACTACAACATAAATCTTAGTCCTTTTTTGGAATAGAGCTTGCGAGTCTCAAACACTATATAATCCATCATTGTATCAGCCAAACGACACTATATGTAATGCTGCCGAAGGCCTATTCACTGTTACTTAGATCAGGTATAGCAACATATCGTCGCAAACTATAGTCAGACAAAAGGATAGTTGGATTTCGCATTTGCAAGGACGATATGATATACCTTTCATTTAGTTTCTGTTTTTTCTCCTCTGTCGCAGTTGGCATCAGATGGCCAAACCAACAAACGTGTTTCTTTTATGTCAGCCGGTTGCTTTGTTTTTCACACAATATTGTATTAAAATGAAAAGTATCCCATCTGCACGAGTGTGTGTATACAAATTGATTTACCGCCCGGTTACCAACAAACTGAAAAGGATCAACTTGAATGAATCGTGCATGAATCATTTCTTTTTGCTCGTCGGACAATAAAGTTGCATATTTAGATACGGTACCTCCGCGCCGCGCAATACCGTATACTTTCCTTGAAGCAGGTCACTGTCCTTGCTTATATGGAAAACCCATCATCTGACATAAAGCACTCAAATAAAAGGACAAACTTGTTGCATAATTTGTTGCAGATTGTTTTTCGCTTTGGTACGTCGAATCGGAAAGGAGTGAAAATTGTATAGGAAGAACTTAACATGCCATATGTTCAAGTGATTCTATGGTGCTATTGGGCGAATCATTAAATTTTCCACATGCAATATGAATCGTTGAAATGCCATAGAATACAAGTCCTTAGACAACAGGAAGGGGTGTATCTATAGGTATATACCAACTACATTACGTCGAATGAACACAATGACCTATGAAAAAAACGAGTTCTAAGCACGCAAACAAAACCCGAGCTCCTTTCATAGAAATGATGGGAAACTTGGTTACCGAGTAAACTAAAGGATCAGCTGGTGCCAATATTGTTCATTCATCGACTCATCTTTCAACAACGGTTATCCATTTAATGAAAGAGAAGTTGGGATGTTTGGGCATTTCCATAGCGCTGCTAACAGATGGTCGGCAAGCATTTGATGGAGAGATAGAACTTGAAGTGGTTTATGTTGAGGGTGCTTCGTTCAGTTGGATTGGATGCATGTCGGGTTCTCGTTAAAAGGAGTCCGAGGAGGATGTGTGCGTGCGAGTGAGTGAGTGTAGAAGATTCAATTATGCAAATGAAATCAAGCAATTTAGAATGGTACTCGTAATGCACTTATTTAGGATACACGATTTGATTCAAAGAGATTTTATGTCATGAAATGGAGTATGGAGCTATAGGGTCTGCCTTGTGTTTAAGCTAGTATTAGAAACATATTTATTAAATTATACTGTTCCAAATTTTACCAAATCCTTTCTTGAATTAAAAAAAAAATTAATAACAGGCGCGACAGTCAAACATTGGACTAAGGCCGCAGATGTGTTAGTGACATCCAATTTCCAAGATCTTAATCTTGAAATTTCATTAAATGGTTATTTATTCTTCGTTTAACGAAAAAAAAATCTAAAGGTTTTTTTTTTTTTGAATATGTACAGAACACAGAGTTCGTTTACAAAATCTTTGTATCAGCAAGCATACGCGAAAGAGCACTATGGCTTGTACTTCTGATGCCATCTCACTGAAAACTTTCAAGAGCAAAAACACGCGAAAGGATAAAGCAGCTCCGGATCTCATGTACTGAAAAAAATAGAATTGGCTGGGCAGAATTACCAATTACGTTTCCGCGAACGGCTCTTAGTATGAATTTTTGAAACACTCTCAGTACGAGTTCCCACACAGAAGGGGGTTCAATATTTATATAAATTATAAATATTAGGTAAGCGGTTCCCAAAGTGCGTGCAGAATGCTGTCAAAACTGAATTTCGTGTATCGAAGACCACGACCAAGACCACGATAGTCATTCAAAATAAAGACTGGAAAAGGCTCTAAAATTTGAAATATTTTTGTTCCTAGTAAGTGATTAAGCGACTTTTTTCGGAGCCGTGCGAAGGGAGGGGCCCGGACACAGAGAGCGTAACGCAAGCCATACATCAATTATTGAATTCGCTGCAAAAACAATGCGATATGTTATGCATTGTTAGGGGTGGCGATAAACCCAATGCATAGTGGATGGATGGATCGATGGATTAGGCGCTATGATGAGTTGGGCTGGTTACGCCCAATACTACAGCCTGTTGGCTTATTGAGGTTTCCATTAGAGCGAAAGAGTTTCAGGTTATCAGCTCTGTCCTTCTTAAAAGGTTTAGAAGAAAGTTAATCAGATTTACTTGGGTACGCCTATTCTAATGGTTTGAGCCCCAACGAAGATTTTTCTCCAGCTCATGATAGCAGGACACTCGATAATAATGCGCGAGGCTTATTCCTTCTCTTCGTTACAGAGGTGGAATAGTGGGTCTTGTGTGTAGATCCCGATTGTATGCAGATGTTTTGGCAGGGTGCAGTGACCGGTTATAATGCCTGTCACTGCCCTGAGGTTATTTTTACTAAAGCTTCGGACTTCGACACAGCTGGTTTGTCAGTTGACTCCCAGCATAAGTTTGCTGTGGCTGAGCCCTTCAGCGAGTCTCCATCGATTTTGGAAGTTTTCTTCAGTCTAAAGTTTGGCAAAAGTTTTAGCAACGGATTTAATGATTCCAAATCGCTGGTTCGGGACCAATGAAGGGTAGTTCGATTCTCTTATGTCCTTTTACCCATTTCAAGGTTACGTTTTTTTCGGCTAGCTAGGCGTCAAAAGAGGTTCTGCTGGCATTCCGAAACCAATTAGAGGTTGTTTTAGGACTTGCAATAGCCTTTATGGCAGATTGACTGTGGGAGAGAATATAACGGGTGGCCCAACTAGAACGCACGATGTTAATTGAGTGTCACACCTTAACGGTAAGTTTCTCGCCCAACTTTCTTAAACGTTTTTTTGGTTCAGTGTTTGGCAAATTCAACCATGGAGAAGTACACAATTGAGCAGCGCGTTAAGATCGTTGAAGCCTTTTACGAAAATGGACGTTCAAATCAAAATGCTTTTCGTGCACTTCGTGATTTGTTTGGTCAACATAATCGACCAAATAACGGACTTCTTGTGGCCAGAAATCGATAATATGGATCTGTGGTTCCAACAGGATGGGGCCACTTGCCACACATGGTCTAATGTGGATATCCCTTTGTTGTTGTTGTTGTAGCGGTGCAGAAGGGTGTGAGTCGCTGTGCATGTCTGTGGACATGCTCTAAGTTTCGTCGTCGTTCTCGCCTATTGTCTCAAGCGACAAGAACGTAGCAGCTGCAATAGGGTTGTCCCATAACGCCCTCGGAGTGAGGTTAGTGGGTGCAGCGGGGCATCGAAACAGGTGGTCCACATCGTGTGGCGTACCGCCGCAGCTCGGACAAATGTTCTGGGTCTATTCGAGATAGGTAGGAATTGAGACGTGAACAAAAACCCGACCTAAGTTGGGCTAGTGTCACTCTTGTGGCTCTCGGGAGCCTAGTCTCCTCAGGCGATATGGGTGGTGGGGGCACTGAGAGGACTCTATTCGGACCTAATCTCCCTATTGACCTATTCACAACGATTGTGTGAATATCTGCGATGGCCGCATGGTATGCTGTGTCATCAAATATATCGGGAGGTACCCGTTTGTATTTCTGGACGTCTCTCTCGAGATCTCTGATTCCACTCCTGACATGTCGTGGAGGGGGAGTATTGTCCATGAGATGATGATTTGGGTGATCCTCTCGATAGCAACCGGCCAGATATTGAAGAGACAAGAGGTGATATCACTTTCCAGTACTCTGCCTTGCTGCAAGGTTCATGGCTATAAGTTCTGCCTGGAAGATATTTATGTAATTACAATTCTTGCCTCTTCTAAGATTATGAGGTCTAGTGGTGGCAGGTTACGTAGTTTCTCGAGAGTTAAAGTTGGTACACTGCGCATGGCGCCGGTTATGTTTGCGCAGGCCAGTCTTTGTGCTGATACCAACTTGGCTGCAGTTGTTTTTTTACTTGGTTTAGTCCACCAGACTATCGAGGTCAGACGGGGTTTGTTGGTTGAATAAAGTTGGAGCATTTAGCCCTTTCAAATGGTATTTGCGATTGAAGCGGTTATTAGTGTTTTTTTTTGTGGGATTGACCGATATGCCTACCCTTCTGCACCAATCCTCCACTTGAGTCAGAGCTTGTTGCATAAGTTCGGAAATAACCCCTGAAAATTTTCGCCTTATCAGGATGCTGATATCATCGGCATATCCCTGGGTATAGAAACTAGTGTTCTTTAGCTTGATCAGTACGCTGTCGACCACGATGTTCCACAGGAGGGGTGATAGGATACACCCTTGTGGGCATCCTTTGGGGACAGCTGTATACATGGTTTCACCGAATAGGTTTGCTTGTACTTGTCGTCCCTGAAGCAGTGATTTTATCCACCGACAGAGGGTGTGTGGGACTCCATAACTCAAGGCGCCGTATACAAGAGATTCAAAAGAAGTATTGTCGAAGGCCCCCTCTATGTCGAAGAAAGCCGCAAGCCCTATCTCTTTGCTTCCTAGTCTGGTTTTAATCTTTCTAACTAAATGGTGTATTACTGATTCACATACGATTTCCCTGTCTGATAAGCATGTTCAATAATGTGCAAGGAGAAATGCGACAGGCACCTGTCTCTGATATGTTTATCGATGAGCTTTTCCAATGACTTGAGAAGGAAGGTTTACTGGTCTATACGATTTCGCTAGGGTTCGATCACGTACCGGCTTTGCCAGAAATGCTACCTTTACCTGCTTCCATGCGGCATGGTACTATCGTGCGAAAAGCATTGTGAGCTCCTGTTACGTCCATGTCTCGTCCGTTCCTTCAATCGAAAATTCGATATCGATATCATGCCTCCCCATATAGATACCGATTACCGAGCAGATTCATTAACTTAATCTCCAGTTGTCCATTCGACAGTCGGTTTTGAGTTTTCATATAGGTTTTAAGGTCACTAATTTAAGAAAAAAGTTTTTGTGAGTTGTGTGTCTCTGTAAAGAGAAAACAAATAAGTTTAAAACTTCTTCTGGACCACTCAAAGGTCGAAATGAAAGACGAGGTGTCCTGCTCTGTGGTAGGTAGGTATATACGTCAAAAATTGAAGAGACATGCTTTCACCGCTCTAGATTTTCTCTGCCATCGGATAGTTATGGTATGGCAAACGCAATACTAGATTCCTTAATCAGCAATAACATTTTTAATAATGTTGAAATTTAGAGCGTTGGATCCCTCCCGAAACAAATGCCTGGCCACGTCTTTGCATCTGATCGAGATCATAGTCCGTCACATGGGTCGTGATTTCGAAAAACATCATAAACTGAATTCCTGAACGGTGAGTCTTGAACTTATGACCCTGTGCGCCGAAGGTGCGCGCACTAACCACTACACCAGCAGACTACATTTTATTCGTAGGAATAATTACGCTAACAACAGAAATATGCAAAAAATTTTCGTCTTATATAGTAAGAAGAATACGACAAGTGTACGAATCATAATTGAGGAGAAAACAACGATTGTATTTCCCATATGCTGATTAATGGCATCCCTCAGCTGACCTTTATAATGTTTCACTTTCAATGCGTCCTATGGATACAGCACGTCGGCTCGTGATGCACGAAGTGAAGTTTATTTTTGACTATTTTGACGATATATGACGACAATGCCGGCTGTGAGCTTCCTGACTGTTGTGTTTATGTTTATCATTCAACAAACTTCATTAAGGTTTGTCCGGAGCCGGACTGCATATTTTCAATGAAACAATCACATCACATCTATCCATCAACAAGACTTTACTGTTATCTTCCTTTCTATTTGAATTTACATAAATTTTTAACATAAATTGCGACATTCATTATTGTGTTATGTAGGTATGTACTACAATACTTATTGCGAATTGTCTTGTATCTTTATGCTAAAATGATTTGGGTGCGCGAAAAGACAATTTTAATTCCAGCAACTTTTTTTGTGAGAAACACCTTCACGGCACGAAATGATAAAGCTCGTGCGGACGCTTCTTGTTGAGATTTTGTGAACGCACCTTGTCTAGCAAATATTATGATGTGACCAAATTCAATGAACACTTCGCGGTGAAAAGTATGTCAACTTCGCAAATTGAATTGTGTTTCCTAAAAGTCACTAAACAATGAAGTCATCAGATTTGTGCACACCACGAAGTATGTGCGAACGACAAATGAAGCAGCTTGCCTTAACCCATTAATGCCTGATGTTACATATATGTAACAGTAAGACATCCTTCATTTCAAACTGCTGCTAAAGGAATAGGATATCAATTCGGCACTAAAAAGTGTTTTATCCTGTACTAGACAATATTAGCAATACGTAGAAATCAAATTATCTCAATTTGATTTACTATTGTGGAAGTTATAGAGGTTTCTTTCTGATGGTTTTTTCGATGTTGACGAAAATCGTCACGATGGCAAAAGTAGTAGAGGAATTTTATTTTTATATTTAATTGTATGAAAAAAATTGGGAAAAAATTAATGGTATGTTATTACATGGTCTTTTTGAAACAATACAAAAAATAAATGAAAAAAATATTGTCCGTAGTTTACGTTTTATAAGTACTTTTATAACACTGTTACATATATGTAACATCCGTCCTGATATGGGGAAAATGCACTCCTCGTATAAGAGGTATATGAGTATGCACTTTTTTAATGTTTTTTTTTATTTTATGGATTTTTTACACTCTTGACGCGGTAATCCGGATTAATTATAAAAAAAAGAAGTCCGGATTCCCAAAAAAATCCGGATTAACGAAAATTTCCGGATTTTAACAAGACATTTTTATCTAGGAAAATAGCATAAATAGTCTTCATAAATGTTAAAACTTAATAAAAAAAAATCTATTATTTAGGGTTTTCCTTAAAATTAGTCATGTCACATGATTTTCTAGACACTTGTGTCTTTTTGAGTGGCAAATTGAGCGGCCATATTTGGCAAAACATACCAAAAATATTGAGAGTCGGAATTAGAATTGCTCTAGAAATCCGGAATATGGATACAATAGTTGTCCTATGTGGATTCAAATGATAGCCGGATTCAAGGGTATCCGAAGCAAGGAGTCAAGGCTTTATTTTCATGAGGTCAAGGATTAGTTATTCTATTTAATTTTGCTAATATAATATTTAAAAGGATATATTTTGAGCTACGAAAGAAGAAATGGTTTCTAATGTAGACCAAATTATAGACAAGGAGGAATTATAGGCTCTATATTTAGTCCTTTTTAGACAAATTGGGCGGATGGACAAATTGACAAAAAAATTTAAACAATAATTTTATAATTTACTGGCAAATCTTCCATAATCCTCAAAATCTGTATTGTTAACTACTGTACTTCTATAAACTTTTTTCCTATTCACAAACTGTAAAATCTATTAGTTCTGTGGGTGCTCAAGAAACTTCTCAATAAAACAACAACAACTCCACATGCAAAAACACATATATAATAAAATAAAATAATACAATATTTGACGTAATATTTTTGTAAGGCTGTTCATTTTTCGCACACATTTCGTATTATTTCTACGTTATTGTTGCCTTATCTACATTTCAAACTTCATGTAAAATATCGGCTTTCATATATTTTTCGCTTTGTTAAAAAAAAATACTAAAATGTTTTCTTTTTGAATAAAAATTAAAAATATACCTTGAACACACTTTCCCCGTATCATGCCTGATGTTACATATATGTAACACCCTCGAGTACCTCGAGTGCCTGATGTTACATATATGTAACAGTGCCGGGAGCCTGAACCCGGCTTCCGGGGGAAAATTTTTTTTCTACAAAATGTGTTTTTAGCCATTTTTAGCCGACGTGGAAAATTTCAGCTCAATCGGTAAGATTTTAGGGTCTCGTCGTTAATGGGTTAATTAGAAAGATTTGTTGGTCATTGTCTGAGATTCAGTTTCTGAATTTCTCCTTTTCCTAGTATGGACGAAGGCTCATATTTACTTAAAGGACGTCAAATTACACGCTGTTAAATTCAACGTTTTGGTAACAATAACATGAAATTCGAATTTTAAAAGGAGAATTTTAGCTAATTTTTTTCAAGAAGTAAAAAGGGAAGAAAGAAGCGACTATATCTTAAAAACTAGAACTAAAAAAAACTCCATTTATTGCAACCATCTTCACCCTACCATTACCTACATTTCTTCGAGTCGTGCTGTCACCCACATTACCGTTGTCTTATATATATTCCGCGTCGTTTTTTAGTATTTTTCTTAAAAGTTTTTCATTTCATCTATACCTTGCATTATGTAGAAAACAAGTCAATTGCCCCGGGACATCGATATCTTTTTACTGCTTGCTGCTCCACTCTTCAGTCTTCACCATAACACACTCCATATACGCGAACACCAAGATTTCCAATTCGGTGCACTCTATCTTTGGCCTTTATAAAAACCGGATTCAACTTCAAGCTGTTCTGCTGCGACTGAGGCGGCTGATGCCCAAAAGAAAAAGATACAGCTTGAAAAACGGTGACGAATCACGATTCTTTAGTTTAGGTTATGCGCTGCATTTTATTTCTTTCTTTTTGCACTTTTGTGTCCACAATGAGCAATGAGATGAGAAATCCAATCGACTTTGAATATAATGAAGCAAAAAAAGAAAAAGAAAAAATAAATAAATAAAGCACGAAACACAAGAAGTGCCATGAAAACATTACGGAATTGCTAATTCAGTTTTTTTTATCGGTGAATTTGGAAGAGATTTATAGGAGGTTGCCGATTTTTTCTTTCGGCGGTATAATTTTGCCATGACGTGAAAAAAGGTGAGAACGGTAGACACTATTTCCTGATTGGAGTTTTTTCGGTATTGTTGGTGTTTGTTTGTATTAAATAAATGGGGACATGGACATGCCAGGGGTATTTGTAAGTCTACTTGAAAATTATACTTTTTGCTTCAATTTTTTGTAATCTCGCGAATATTTATGTACAAATATGGAGTTTTTGTCACAATTACGGCAAGAAAATTTGTTGTTAAAAGCAGCATTTCCATAGATTAGGATTGATGATTTAATTGGATAAGGTAAGGTTACCAGACGCACAGCATTTTGTTGTACAACAGCATCCATATGCTAGGGTTACCACCTGCTCGGGCCTCGCCCGGCTGTGACGGGCCTAGAAGGTGTTGCCGGGTGGCCAGGCTTGTGAAAATCTACCGGACGACGGTGGATAAAAACAATCCCTTTTGAAATTTTCTAAAGATAATCCACGACAAATAGTAGTTATGTCACATTTTTACCTACTAATCTAAAACACCTTTTCTGCCACTGCGAACCACTGCGGGATCACCTTTTTCAACCTTTCGTTGCAGGAAGCATCGATCAACCCGGTTTACCGGCTTACCCCGGGTTTCCTATTAACGCTGGTCTTTAACGATTTTCGTAAGATTGTAACAAAAAAATTAAAAAACCCCGTGAACTTAGGTTATTCCTCCAGATCCGTTATTATGTACTTTCAAATCCCAGTATCTTTTGGATAGCTTAAAAGGGCGTACTTCGAATCATCCACTACCCAAGATTTTGAGTCCACTGACTTGTGAAAGCGTAATCCCATTTGAGATGACAGAACTGTGGAGGGTTCTCTCGACGTGACGTCCCGTACAGAAAATCTATTGGCAAATCATGTCAACATAAGCAGCTTCGTGTCATCCGCAGAGGATACTCTCAGAGTTAGAATTAATCGATTTGGCTTAATAGGCAGGCATACTATAGTACACCGGTCTAAACTGGGGATAGGAATATAAACACGTAGATGTTACAACCCTTGACAAGTCCATAGGCCGCCTAGCGCCTAAATTTGACATAATTCTGGCCAACACCACTGTCGCGGACGAGGCTTTCTCGCATACGCACTTCTAGTGCTCCAAAAATTCAGTATCAACTCAATCATAACCCCCAGGTACCTATCGTTAAGGTTAGATGTTATGACCGAGTGCTGTAGGATCTCAAACGTAATAGGTACTTGCTCAGCATATTTCAAGCTCTGCGCTAGGGCAATTATCGATGTATTCTTGCCAGATATAATTCCAAGTGATAAACGGCAGTTAAACTCTCTAGTATCTGCCATTTGGTATCAATGTTCTACTATCTTTAAATAGGAGATAAATAGTGAAACCGAGGCAGCAGAGAACAAAGTACTCGGTCAATCGAAGTAGTTGACTAGAGTTTGGTGGTTAATAGGTAAAAAATATATTTTTGTTTATAAAACTACGAAATTAGAGTCGAATGGCATTTTTTGTTAATGTGTCGCGATTTCACGCTTTTGGAACTTGTTCTTTGCGTTTCACATGCTCTGTCATATTTTTTTTTTAAATCTTTAAAAAGGATTTAGGAACGAATATACCGAAAAGTGAGGGTTTTTGAAATATTGTAATATTGCATAAATTAGTGTACCGCACGAAGTACCTACCATTTGTATGAGTGATTGATCCTTTCATTAAGTTTAATGAGAATTAGAACACTATGTTATATGAGTAGGATTGTCATAGATACATATGTTGCTAACCG
The DNA here is from genome assembly GCA_949715475.1 of Microchrysa polita. Taxonomy (NCBI): domain Eukaryota; kingdom Metazoa; phylum Arthropoda; class Insecta; order Diptera; family Stratiomyidae; genus Microchrysa; species Microchrysa polita. The sequence goes on from OX454419.1 coordinate 73,856,643, forward strand.
CTGCCGGGCTAGGAACCTGGTCTAGGTGGCAACCCTACCAGATGCATACAGCAAAATGTACAGCATTATCAATTTCACACAATGAAACCTCACCCGACCAACTCTTACTTGTTTTCCCTACCACGCGAGAACATCCCTATTGTTGTAATAGCAACTGGGCAAACAAACTTAATAGGGAGAGTGGAAGGTAAGAAATGTCTGCTGAACAGTAGCATTTGTAGTCTCCTTACTTCATTCTACTATAGTGAGGCGGTAAAGAGAAATGGGGACTGCCATTACAATGGAACACAGCATGTCATATACCCCTCATATTAGAAAAAATGCCCTCCACACGTGTACATTTTCGTAGCAAATGTACAAAACTGTGTACGACACAATTTTTTAGGCGGCTACACATTTTTGTATAAATGTTTTTTTTTACACAAAAATGTCGTTCCATAAGGAAATTTTTGTGCAAAAAAAAAACATTTGTACAAAAATGTGTAGCCGCCACACGCCCACGACGCCAAAACATTCCTGAATCTAGATGTCACGTAAAACCTTTAGATTTTTTACGCTGAAACTTCTCCAAGCACTTCAGTGAGCATCCCTCAGCTTTTTTTAACGAACTTTAAAGATCTGAGATGTCTCCTCTTAGTTCGGAAATCGTAGAGATCCACCAAGTAGTTTTTTTTCTTACCTGCATTACCTGGAAATTAAATTTTCGAGAAGGTAGAGTGCCGACATCTCATACGGAGGAAGTTCGATAAGCTTCACCGCCTGATGGCGTCAGTATCGCAAGAGCAATTTACTATCGTGTATTATATTCTCGTAGACGGCTGCTGTCGAAATTTCAGCCAGATCGGACTCGTAATTTTGTTTTGGAAAAATGGAAAAAGAGCAATATCGGTCGGTGATTCGATTCTTATTTTTAGAAGGAAAATCACGCAACGAAAACAAAGAGCGTTTGGATGCTGTGTACGGTGACTCTTCTCCTTCGATGGCGACCGTCGAAAATTGGTTTGACGAGTCTCAACGTCGTCGCACGTCGTTTTTTTATGAGCTACGTCCAGGTGCCCCGAAAACGGTTAGCACGCAGAATAATGTGGCAAAAATCCACGATCTCGTATTGGCAGACCGCCGATTGAAGGTGCGAGAGATACCTGATACACTAGGCATTTCAAAAGATCGAATTGAAGAAAAAACGGCCCCACTTGCCAAAGAAAAAAGTGCTCTTCCACCATGATAACGCACCGGCTCACACCTCCGCGCCGTCGCCAACGGCAAATTGGTCGAATTGGGCTACGAACTGTTGCCCCATCTACCATCTTCTCCAGATTTGGCCCCGTGCGGCTTCTTTTTGTTTCCAAACTTGAAATAGTCACTCGCCGGGTAGAAATTTCAGTCGAATGAGGAGGTCATCGCCGCGCCGCCACGGAGGTCTATTTTGCAGACCTCGAGAAATCGTATTTTTCAGGCGGGTTAAAGAAGTTGGAGCATCGCTGGATCAAGTGTATCGAGCTAAAAGGAGATTATAAAATAAATTGCCACTTTTGCAAAATTGTTGTTTTTCTTTTTTAGGCTAAGTACTTATCGGACCACCATACTTATATGGCGAGGCAACCCGAAACCTGGAACTCAATACTAAGACAAACTCCTTGTATCTAGGCCTGTTCGGTACCGAGATTTCAGTACCGGGTTTCGGTTTTTTTTAATACCCGGTACCACAAGCGGTTTCACTGACTCAGGTTTTTTTTTCAGTACCGACGGTTTTTTTAACCATAAGCCGATTTTTTGAGTACCGGGTTAAAAACCGACTCAGGTTTTTTCAGTACCGATGGTTTTTTTGAGTACCGGGCTAAAAAACTCATCGGTCCGGTACCAAGTGAACACCGGTTTTGTACCGGGATCCCGGTTTTAGGAACAGGCCTACTTGTATCTAAAATTAGGCAACAGAAAGCCTTGATGGGTTTCTTTACAAGAATACCGGATCGCGTCGAGATACACACTTTATTTCGATGATTTCAAGATGATTTTTAAAATTTCCCGATATGGTTAATACCCGAAATTTTCTGAATCGTTTGCAGAAAATTCCACACAATTCTCCATATATGTACAGATGCATATGCAATAGTAACCAGATCAACTTTGAAAACAATGCTTAATTTCAAATTTCTTTAAAAGGTTATTGCTTTCCGTTTTAATAATCGCCTACAATACATTATATTCGCATAAACTGCTGGCAAACTCTCAACCATTCTTTATAAAGCAATTTTCATGGATTCGTCATTGCATTTAGTGGGTCATACAACCATTTCTGGTGCTTGTTTTCTGTATGTATGTACAACACAGCTATTTCAGAATTAGAAGACACATACTCGTACTTTTATGGTTTCAAAGCTAAATTCAACAGATTGATAGCACTTCAGACGTATTTGTGTTTTGTATTATGTATGGTGAAGCCTAGAAAAACGCCCCTAATTCGCAACTTAAATAGATACTTGTCTAAAATTATTTATAACGCATTGGTTACAGTCATGGGCTATTTACATAATGTATGGATTTTCATTGACTTGACGATCTATAATTTAAGCAAGCAGTTTACATAACACTGAAAAGGCCAAGAGTTTTGACAGTTTTTAATTAACGATCTCGAGATTCTGTGGAATTTTTCATAAAACTGTGTAATTTATTATTAATATTATACATACTCGTGTGTACACATTATTAGGTTTCTGGTACCAATTAGCGGCTACACGGCTAAAAAACACTTCAGACGGAAAGCACCAATTTGTTTGAAATTTTGCAAAACAATGTATAATAGGGGCGCAAGATCTCCACCCACCTATATTTCACACAAACTGCAAATGGTTTCATACATATAATTGAGCCTGGCTTTAACGCAGATTATGTGTATCTCAACTTCAAATCAAAGTAATGTAGCATGATCATCATCATTATAAAATACATCCATATAAATGCCATTGATATACCCCTCTAGGTCCAATCTAGCTACAATTTCAGTGAAAAAGTTCCCAACCATATGCAACGTCTCAAATTTCGGGGCATTCGTATCATTGAACCTTCAACTTCTTTTTCTAAAAATTATCTCAGCATTCAATCAATCATTATTCTGAAAAATTATCGACTTCCATCACAGCAGCATAATAACCCTTTGATCTTTTTTTATGGTTTAAGCATCACATCCATGAGGTTGAAATATTGTACATCCATCTACTACCGAGTATAACTACCATCACAATTCATCACAAAATATGGCTACTCGTCTTGTGTTGTATGTTTTTGGCCGCTTCTCAACAACAATGCGAAAATTTTCTCGTGATTTCCTAACATCAATAATTTTGACCGACAATGTCATTCTTTGATCATTTTTTTAGTGTTCGTTCCCATGTTATACAGTTGAAGATTTTTTAAAGTGGAAAAGCTACTAAGAGAGTTTACCGCAGCCGCCCCTTGTTGAAAGATTTTTATATATTTCGTACAACGGATAATTTTCGGATCGTGATGTTCCGTGTTGAGTAATAGCAAAAGAAGATTATTCATTGCGCGGTATTTGGTTTGATTGGTTCCATTTTGGGTAACGTGTATACCTATGAAAATATGCGCACGAACTCTTAACTAATTTAAACCGTCAATTTATTAAGGTAAAAAGCGAAAGTATGTAAATTATGGATAGTTAACATAAGATGGTGTGATTACATTAGCTCACTTATTGGAGTTGAGGGTGATAGGAAATTCAAGGTGAGGATTTATTTGATAAGAAGTCGTAGCGTCTTGTTTGTGTGTTTTTGGGAATCCGCTGTAAAATTCCAGAGAAAGCTGTTTTCTTTAGAGGCTATAGAGAAAATATCATTGATCTACAGGCGATGGTCAAGGAAGAAGTCAGCAAGGCGTATAGAGGCGCGGCTGAGCAAATTGCAGATTAATTTTGTCGATTATAAGAGTGATTCGATAACAAAGAACATGATAGCCTTAAATTGTTATCCCTATTCCGCAGATAATGATTCTCCCTTATCCATATTAAAGTCAATATATTACTCAAACAACAACAACAAGTTGGAGGTCCAACGTCTTCAATTGTGGAAGATCGACAAAAAAGAAATTACATGTGCTATCCTGATGACAAATTTGAAATGGCTATTTTTTGTGTTCTTTTTCCAAAAACAATTATTAAAAAATAATAAAAAATGAAAACACAATACTTTTTGTTGCAATTAACTTAGAATTGAATAGACTATTAACAGTTATAATTTGGAAATTTTGGCTCTTTAAGTTTGGTTGGAAATCAGCCGAAACTATATTCATGCGAAGGGGTGTGCTAATCTGAGACAAGCAATTATTTAACTCCGTTCACAAGTATAAAATTTCCCTTTTATCCATTAGGATAACACACTCAAAATAAAAATCTATTTGGATAAATAATAAATTGTATCCGTAATTATATCAGCTTTTGTTTATATGGCATTTGGTGTTTTTCTTTTATCAAAAATAAAATAATTTGAAGTACTCTTTTGTACTCATTCATCGATAGCCGGACGTCGAGCCTTGGCCGCCTGGATACACGAATATTTCATGCAAACGGTGGGATCTTATTCGACACTTTTTGGAGTTAAATTCGCACCATATTTTTTGCTGTGTACAAGCACTCAGTCTCCGAGAATCTTCTGGTTTTACATGTCTCGAGTGGGTGCGTCACTACGTCCGTCTTGTTTGGATTTCATAAAACGGAAATCTGTAGTTTATTTAAGAATAAGCCCGAGTTGCATGATTTCCCAAATACTTTTACAGATCCTACGTTTGTACCGCCCGGTTTTGCATTCCCCGATCAGTCTGGACCCGGCATTATACGAATGAACGAAAATTTAATCTTGAAAAAATTAGATCTTATAAGAAATTGCACTTGATGAACTCAAACCCTTAATAACATTATTTAGAGCTACTAAAACAGGATGATACACTGAAAAAATTATTTGCTAAAAACAAGAAAAAAATACAATGAAAAACAGCCAAGGAATGATTTTTCCTGATTTAAAAATAATTTGCTAAAAAACAAGAAAAAAAAATACAATAAAAATCAGCCAAGGAATGATTTTTCCTGATTTAACCCATTAGTGCATGAAGTTCCCTAACAACATTTTTTTACTTTTGGCAATTATTATGAATTGAAGTAGCGACAAGGAAGTACTTTTTGAAAGATTTTATTCGAAAAAATAAGTAATAGTAGATTTACAAGGCGTCCCCAGATCGGTGACCTATCCTCCTCAACTCCAAAACTTCTTTAAACGATATGAGCATATTTTCCCCTATATCTGAAATAAATACTTAATGCCCTCCGCTTGAACTTTTGTCCAAAATAAAATCTAATTAGTTCTCCGCGCACAAATTGTTAGCTGCTTTTACCGTAATATGGAATCATCACATTGTTCGAAGGGCATTCCGTGGGCTCGGTTGCCCGTTGACTATCAGGCTCAGTTTTTAACCCTGCTTTCCCGAGTTATGACGTTTCACATCAGGTATTACTAACGCAGGCATTACTTTAAGCAGCTAGGAGTCAGCACTCTTTTGTTTCCACAGCTAGCCCTTTTGAGACCCGGAGCCGGGGTGGGATGCCAGTCAGCCATAGCAAATCTGCATCGGGAAACGCCGCAATGGCTTTGTCTCCATCCTCTGTGGAGCTCGTGTTGATGGTGAAGTCACTCACAAAATTATTTTAACCCATGACAGGGACACAGACCCTTCGGAGGGGTCTTTGACCAATACCGACGCTTATTCGGTAATTTCGAGAGCTATCGCTAGATCGTCTAGCCTGTAAATGCAACTTTCATCAGCAGTAAATATCCCCTTTCGAGATCCCTGTTTCATTGCCATCAATTGGGTTAAAGCAGAAATGTTGATGACTTAAAAAAAACCGTCTACTGCTTCAAATTTCTCCGAAATTTCCGCAGCAGTAAGTCTATGAAAATATTTCACCAATTGACCTACGTGCACAATGTCCCTTATAGGGGACATTGCAATACTTGCTATATTACACAAAAGCTAAGACACCACGACGCTTTTTTTATTAGAATAATAGCCAATACACATTTTAACGATTATTCATTCAAAACAGTAGACTAGCACATCAAAATATTAGCAATTTTTAATTTGTTCTCACCAGCCCTGAGTCTGGCGATTTTTTAAGATTCCGCCACTCATTCTTTTCCATAAATAAACTACAGCAAGCAATAAAAACATTTCAACACGAGTTTGTTTGATAACTGAGATGTTAATAGTTGTCATTGCATACCCACTTCCAGTGCATAGTCAAAAATCTGACCATATAATGGGAAAAAGTGGATGTCCCTTTAAAGGGACACTATGCACTAATGGGTTAAGATGTATTTTCTTGTTCCAAGAAAAGTCTTTGCTTAAAACTAACAAATAAGCATTATTTTAAGCAAAAACTTTTCTTGCAACAAGAAAATACATCTTAAATCAGAAAAACTTTTCTTGGAACAAAAAAATACATCTTAAATCAGGAAAAATTATTCCTTGGCTGTTTTTTATTATATATTTTTCTTGTTTTTAGCAAATGATTTCTTTCAGTGTACGATCTTCGTATTCACAGATCTCCCGCTCTAGCACTTACGCCGCCCCGGACAAGAGAACAATTGGCCGCCCCTTAGCTACGATACAAGGCTACCGTAGGTGCATTTTTATAAAGACAGCAAAAAAATTCGTACTGACAGTGGGAATCGAACCAACGCTGCAGTAATGCTTAGAATTCGAAAATTAAGAGTTAGTTTTGAATTCCGCGATCAAAACGTTTTTGACCGCCGTCAAAATAATACTCACATGGTCATGGAACACGGAAACCTAGCGGCTTTAAATCCGACCTGACGTAAGAAACTGAAAATTAATGCGAATCACTGAACACATTTTAGAAAACTCCACTAGTGCGCCAGTAAAACTTTACAAAAAAAAGGCCTAACCTCGGAATAAATAGAATACTACCGTTCTTTCGCTTATCTGTTTTAGAGTATTACTGGCTATATAAATCCAGACTTGCAACCCTGGGGACCCTGTGCTAACTTTTGGCGAGCATTTTTTCGCTTTTTTTTACATTTTCAACAATATTTTTTAAAATAATTATCTTGGATAAAAACTGTGTTTGGCATTTTGAAAGTAGACAAAATTTCCAATTCAATATTTTTGAAAACCTGTATCTCCGTGAATATTTGACCTACGAAAGTGGTTAGGATATCATTGGATTGGAAATTCTGTCTACTTTCAGAGTGCCAAACACAATTTTTATCCAAGACAATTATTTTAAATAATATTGTTGAAAATATAAAAAAAGAGCAAAAAAATGGATCTTTTTCGCTCGCCAAAAAATTAGCACAGGGTCCCCAGGGTTGCAAATCTGGATTTATATAGCCAGTAATACTCTAAAACAGATAAGCGAAAGAACGGTAGTATTCCATTTATTCCGAGGCTAATGTCGATTTTGACTGGCCTATAGGGAATTATTAGAGAATAAAATCAGAGCTAGTTAGATCGGGACCAAGCGAAATGCCAATAAAAGCATGTCCGAAAAAATAGGGTGGACTGCTATTGCGTGGCTCGATTTTGTTTGCAATTTGTCTCCTCAATGCTACAGTTGAATCAATGCACTTAGGACGAACTGAGGCAATCCATCTGTGAAGGGACTGAGCGAATGGAAAATGAATTGCTGCGGAAGGAGGATGGATATTATAGAAAACGGCTCGAAAAGATCGTGAAGGAAATGGTGCCTTGGGGAATGGAATTTCCCACAGAAGAGTTTTTTTACGCTTTTATGTGCTGAGTACTTTTGCGAATCCTTATTTAACATTTATGAATTACCCCGGTAGTTCAACATTTATTGAGTGGACGTGGACTTCATCTTCCGAAAATGAGGATATGTCACATGAATGCAATAATAATTACGTGAGATAATTTTGTCTTCTATTTGAAAATTGGGAGGTCCTTCCCTTTAGCTCGAATTATGGGTCTTTCAAAGACAGACCCATTCAAAATCCTTAATTCTGGGGTAAATAAGACAAATTTCCAATAAAATGATCAAATTAGCACAAGAATTTAAAATAACTTGTAAATTTCCCCGCTTTGCTTTTCGGAAGTGGAGTGCGCCGTTTCTAAAAAAAAATTTCCACAACATTGCGACATTTTCTTTTGCCTCTTTTTATTTCATCTGCAGTTCCTATATGTTTTACTGTCGACTAAATCCAAATTCACACTCTGTGGCTCACTTGGTTGAATCGCACTCTACGATGCTAGTAAACTAGAGGTCCGGAGATCGAATCTCGGCGTGGTCCAAAATTTCCGTACATGTGCGGATAGGAAATATATAGTGCTTGCCAGGGACGTAGCCAGGATTTAGTTTCGGGAGGGGTCCAAATATTGCTCCGCCCTATTTTTTTTTGGTTTTCTATAAATTTGATGAAACCTTCAACCTTTAAATTTAAAATATGTTTTTGTGTTATTAGGTTAATTTTAACAGGCTATATATGTACACCAAAAATTATTACAAGATTCCATGTGTCCCGAAAGAAATTAAGGGGAAGTCTTTTTTGAAATAAACAGTGTGATTTTGTAAAATTGGAGTTACTGTAGTTCTTTCGCTAGAACGGTATATTGTTTAATACCAAAGATGCTAAATTAAAAAATAAGGGGAAGACTTTTTCGAGATTTGTTAGGAGCACCGAAAGGAAGATGTATATTTATGATTCTTTCACTAGGGTCCATTGTTAAAAAAAAACCCAATAAAATATTTGAGGTCCCAGTGGCGCAACTAAGATCTTATCCTGGAAAGGACTAAGACCACCCATGTTACCGGATATTTGAAGGTGCTGTCGCAAGTTGGGTGATGGTGTAATGATACTATACGGTGTTGTTTCTATCTCCCGTTGCATTCAAAATAATTTTCCATGTAAATTTTTGCGTAGTTTAGCGTCGTAAGAACATGAGTGTAATGCCATACTCGAAATTCACACGGGGGTTTCTTTTGTTTTCATGAAAACCTTTTTCAGCATTGTGGTTGACGAGGGAGGGTTTAAATGTTTGAACTAGGGTTATCACACAACGGTCTACAAGTAAGATCAAGGCGTGCAGCCGGATTTTAGAAAAAAAAAATGGCATGGAAAATGCAAAGACAGGGCTGATGTTTCGCTAATATCTTTCTAATGGCTTTAGGAAACCTTATCTTCTCAGGATACTATCAATCACAAGTCAATTGGATCAAAGCAAGCAGCAATCCCCCAACAAAATCTGATATGACGCTTGCTTAACACTAGCATACAGTTTTCGTGAAAAAGGACATTTTGTATACAAATTTGCGAGTCTGGGGAGATTTTTGTTCAAAATATGCATACAAATTTTAATATGGGACTTCTGGTTCACAACTTTAGTCGAAATTTATTGTGGTATATTTTGAAGACAAATTTTTCTACGAACTCAAACTTGTAATAGGTAAAAATATTGATTGTGGCTGCAGGCTTCACAATTTTGGTCATCTCCATAACTGTGACGAGTTTCCCTGACACCAATGTGGTACAAAGTTGTATTTGACTCGCATTTGTGTATTAAGGCCTTGACACTTTCCAGGAGCATAGTTCGTCGATTGATCCATAATACACCACCGTCACCGTGGGAAGGAATCTGTAAATCGAACATAAATCCGTGACATTTCGGCTGGAATGGGGAGGACAGAGTGTAAAAGCAAGACATATCCACCTAAAGAGGGATATCTGGCCACCCTATCCCATGCACATTTTTAAATTTCTAATTTATTAATTTAGGTATAAGCTGGAAACCTTGGCTATGTTGCATTCTGGATTTTCTAGCAATGCTCAGCCAGCCAGTAGCGGGTTACGGCTAAACTATTCTTCATCGCGTTCTGAAATTATTTCTTAGCAACATACAGGACCCAACAGCGGAAAGGTCAAAACATCAAACTCTTAGGCAAATTAGGATAAATAATAAAGACAATTCTGTACCGAGTGCGAATAGTAATTTTCTACACATAATTAGTAGTGCTCACCGCATCACTGCTAGCTGCACATACTACTGAGCTAACAATTTGAAAATATGTATCGATTAAACTCTGTAATCGACTGCTATTTGGGTGAATGAGTGAATGATAAAAAAGCGAAGCTAAGAAGACGTCAATCTATTTTAAAATGATGTTATCATTGCAAACATTTCGGGAGGGGTCCGGACCCCATGGACCCCTCCTCTGGCTACGTCCCTGGTGCTTGCAACATTATATACACTCCGAAATGATATGCAATGTAACGTTCACTCGAAATCGCCTATAAACGGCTGAGTTAACGCACAAAGGCCCCACATGGGGCTATACGGTACTAAGAAATCGAAATTTATTTTTAATTTTTTCCTCTGCTTTTTGCGTCTCTTTTTTTGGAGTTCCTCCCAAAAAGCCGCCCCAAAACTTGCAGCCCGGCTTGGAAACGTCTACAATAAAGTACAAAGTTGAACACTGTTTCTGAATTCATTCTATTCTAAAACTTAAATAAATGTAGAAGGATTTGATAATGTTTTACGCACAATGTCAACTATGTACTTGAATCAATGATGTCAAATTCAAAACCTGGCCTGGGCCAAATAACACTTTCCGCAGGTTTGGGTGGGCCACAGGAGGCAAATTTCAAAGGCTTATATAATCTTATTACGAAAGTTGATTACAGAATATTATTTTTGAAATGTGGCAGTAAGTCTGGACCACTATAGCGGCTCTGGGATTATTTGCGAGAACTTCCATCTTTCAAAAATGTACTTCAAGAACATTAAAAAATAAAGAAAAGAAGAAGATGAATTTCAAGTAATTTGCAGTTGAGGCTTGCAAAAGCCACTGACGAGTTTTAGTATTTTTTTTGGTACACTTGAGTTCAACGGCTGCCCTTACGAATTTCACAATTTTCGTGTTGTTTGTGCCGCGGGCCGCAAAGAACTGCGAGGTAGCCACTTTAACATGCCTGGCTTAAAGTGTTTAAATTACTATAACCGATGGGGCCTCGTAAATCGCAGGGCCCGTTGTAGGGGGAGTCCGGGAGAGTTGACCATATGGGAGACTTGAGCCATTTGAGTTTATTCTTTGAAATCTAGTGACTAGAGGTTCATTTTTTTTCCTCAGAAGAATATCCAATGGAAAGCTTTTAAGCAGCGATGAAGCAAAATGTGGTTCAACTCTCCCGGACTCCCCCTATAGTCCCTCCCCCTCCGTAAGCCCAGGCCAGAGTACGTGCCCCCAGTATAGCACTTAGTCAAAGTACATATTGCATATCCTGATATGTATAAGGAGTAAAAATATGTATAAAATATTAAATAAGAAAATGTTGTTTTGCGGGTGGCTTTTCTCTTCAATTATTAAATCACTTTCGACCCTTGCTTCATCCATACCTTTTGCATAATATCCTTGACAAACTTGATTCATATAAAAATATCTCCCTCTATCTCGTCCTTAATCTTGAATATCATCCACCCCCTAAAAAAATATTTATCACAACTTTTCATCCATAGACTCTGGGCTGGGGCTGCTGCTCCTGCTGGTATCATGCTGAGACCCCCATCATAAATTCACTCGCTACAACCTCACTCATTTTCAGCAAATTCCAGGTATACAACAGAGTTGGATTTCGTGAAATGTATGTATTTCTGTACGTTTGTTTTGCATAGCAAAGTCAAGCAAGTTAGTTTTGTTAGCTGTTCCATGCCAATTCCAAAGCCTACAACGAAGAATACGAATGTTTTCTGCTGTGTTGTGTTTATATGCGGAGGCTGCTATAATGCGCGATATTGTTTGCTGGCTGAGCTCAAATTTGGGTATGGAATGTATAATGGGGAAATGACTTTGCTCTCTGGTTCGTGTATGCAAATTCAGAGACACAGTTTATATAGGTACTGTCGAGAAAATTGTTTTCGTTATTATTGCGCTGAGAATGGTACGGTAACTGTGCGGCCGCGTGGTGGTGGTGTTGGTGGTAAATTTCATTAGAGGCGCCTCTTGTTTTCGCGTACGCTTGGGTGGGCTTTTTCCTCTGACTTTGGCCAAACAATACAAAATGTCACTGACTTGGTGTTTCTCTGTCCCGGGTATTTCGTCAATTTTGTATTTTTTCCGGGGGAGAGTGTAAAAAGACTTTCACCGGATCAATTTCATGTAGAACATAAAACACCCTCAGGCTTCAGGATTCAGTTTCCATGAGAATACCAGACAATCGACCCACCACCACCAATCCATAAACCGACCGTCTGCAGATGAAAGCGAAAGTGAATTTTTCAGCAAATAAATCTACCGAGTAAGGTCAGCCAATTGAATTTGACTCTTACAATGGTCGTATTTTTGTAGCAGCTAAGTTGTTGGTTTCGTTAGGCGCCTTCTTTGATCGAACGTAAAGTTTGGTAGTATGTATTTTGTTTAAAATTACACAACTGTACATACATATACCCAAATATCTATATCAAACCACAAAAATGGAATAACACGACGTTATGGAATGGAACTTTGATTGTCTGAAGTATATGGTATTCCTAGATTAGTCGTAGTTGCAAAAATAGCTCGGACTTTGTTCTTTCTTCTTATAAAATGTGACTATCGATCTAAAAGTCGGGGTGAAAGAACTACGAATGGTTTCCATAGAATGGGCGTGTTGGGTGTTAACGTCATTTTGGTTTTGGAGGCGTTTGATGAAGACAAAAATGAATCAAATCGTTTTTTTTTCAGGGAGCATCCGGTAATCAAATATTCTATAAAAAAACAGAACATTAAAAAAAAAACAATTTTGAAATTAGATATAATTTGTAGGTATATGCGAGATATAATTTGATTTAGGTACATACATGGATCAGAAAGTACATATTGTCAGTTGAGTTCATTGACGAAGAAAATTAAAAAAAAAAAATCAACGTAACAACGTGTGTGCTGGATCTCGATATCCGTAATGTGCATAAATTAACCTTCCGGCGGGCGCAATACTAATCCTAACACGATCGGGCGCAATGCATCTGACAGATTAAGTGCAGAAAAAGGGATGAAACTAAGTTTCTGTTTATTTTAGACTCTTATTTATTGTTGCATTGTCTTTTTGAAACAGTTCTACGTAATTTTAGAAACAAAAACTGGCTCACAAAGTTTGATACCCTTGACATTTTAAATTTTCTAAGAATATTCCGCTTTCAACAGCTTCAATATTTAAAAAACCTTCAACAACTCGACCGCTTAAAAAATGTGAGCTTATTTTACTAAAAACACACTATTGAACGATTTAGTGAACCTAAAAGTCAACACAACGTTATTACGCAATGTGAAGAGTATAACATGTGGAAATTTTCATAGAAAAGGAGAAAATAACACAATCGGGCGCAATACATCTGAGAGATTATTTCATCCCCTCCCACCCCTCAGACATATGGTAGGTAGAAAACTGAAAACTGCTTTGGATAGTTGATCGATAAAGATTAAGCTACTGTGAGTTTCAGATCTCTCCCTTTTCGTATCGCTGATTGGCGCAACAAAAACTGGCCACTTAATCTGTCAGATGCATTGCGCCCGCCCGAAGGTTAAATCCATTGCCCCATTTGACCACTGGAATAAAGTGTCTCTGACTCCAATAAAATCTTCTCATAGCTGTGATTTACAGAATAATATTTTTCAAGAAAAACATTTACTACTCGAAATTTAAGCTAAATTAGTTTTGTACATACTGTACTGTACATCCTACTATATTTTTGATGCTTTGCCAAATCACATACATACATGCGAGTTCAAAACTCCCCATGAATCCGTAATGTACGTACGTAATCCGTTCCGCTTCTTTTCTTCTTTTTTTTCTATTTGAAAAATTGAAGAGACATCATGTTGTGAGAGTGCGGTCGTAATGATAGGAATCACTTTGAAACATTGATCCGCGTGGCTGAGTTATCCGATGTACTCAAATGATAGTGCACGAGACTCGTGTATATCTAACACTCTTCTTCGCCGTCTTTTTCTTCAACATGCACTCGTCGCCCATGAAAGTAGGTACTCTAACTCTTGTATCTTATTCCTCGAACTTCTTTTCGCTTCCAAACAATTTTCTTGAAAGCACAACAAATAAACATTACAGTACAGACACACATACACTCGTGACGAGGAGGGATGTTAGTTGGACTCTTTTCAGTTCCAGTTCCGTGTTGTTTCCTCCTTGGGCGCTTGCTTGGCATCATGGACCGCTCCGCACTCATATAGAGTGGTAGAGGAGTCTTTATCTTATTATCGTTTGTTATGCTTGAATTAAAGTTTGCCGTTAAAAGTTCTTAAAGTATATTGTGCGATGTCTGATGGTTATATTGTCGGTCGTTTTATATTTTTGTCGGCGCGCGGAAAATTTACTCGCTTAAACAAACGTGCTGGAATGGGAACGCGCATCGGAGGAAAATTGATGTAATTAATTTTGTAGCAAAGTAACGCGTCACGTCTTCGTCGTCAGTGCGCCATATCTATCATGGTTGCAGAGAAAGAGATGAAATGCACATTTTCGATAAGGCAAGATAGACACTACGGATACATTCTAGGTCTTGTCTCTATTTTCCAAGACTCTATTATGTGTGCTGCATGAGTGTCATGGTTGTAATTGCTTAAGAAGAATATTATATTGACGGATGGAGGCGCTGTTCGATTAACATAGTCATGAAGTTGAGGACCGTTATTTATGTGTAGTTTGCTTGAGTGCATGCTGTTTATCAAAGAGCATATATTAGTATAGTGACTTTAGCTCTAGACCCAAACATCCAAAAAAAGAGCTGACTTTTGATGCAAAATTGTTCTATGGCCTGACCGCATTACGCAGTAAAAAGTTAGACTGTTTTGCGCGTCACATTTGGGGGGGAGGGGGTGGCAAAGGGGTGAAATTATGATTTTTCGCCAATATCTTGTTAACTGTAATATTTACATCAAAATATTCTGAGGACGATTTAAACTACACAAAATTTCCTTTCTAATGATATATTATATCATATACCTTCCCTTGGCAGATAATTTTCTAGACCTAAAAACATTCGGTGTAATTTAGATTTTTTGATAGTTACATTTGGCGCTCTAGCTCCTGAAGTAATTTAATTGGAGCCATGATAATTGGGATAACTATTCCTAACAATATATAGCTGTCCCACACGGAGACTCAGGTTGCCCCGACAAAGCATTCCCCTATACTCCCTATTAACATTTCAAAAAAAGACATGCCTGTAACTTTTCACCGAATCACAGCAGGCGGGAAAAATTTTGGTAAACGTTAAGGCTAAGTCCCATTAGACCCTCCACCAAATATTACTTCGATCGGATTAAAACAAAGGGTACCTCCCATACAAAATGACCGGAAAATAGTCTACGAGCAAAACTTTAATTTTGGTTGACTTGTTCCCTTATTTCTTAATAAACTAGTGGCATTGAATTTGAATAATTTGTATGGGAGGTACCCTTTGTTTTAATCCGATCGAAGTAATATTTGGTGGAGGGTCTAATGGGACTTAGCCTTAACGTTTATCAAAATTTTTCCCGCCTGCTGTGATTCGGTGAAAAGTTACAGGCATGTCTTTTTTTGAAACGTTAATAGGGAGTATAGGGGAATGCTTTGTCGGGACAGCCTGAGTCTCCGTGTGGGACAGCTATATATTGTTAGGAATAGTTATCCCAATTATCATGGCTCCAATTAAATTACTTCAGGAGCTAGAGCGCCAAATGTAACTATCAAAAAATCTAAATTACACTAAATGTTTTAAGGTCTAGTATATAATCTGCCAAGAGAAGGTATATGATATAATATATCATTAGAAAGGAAATTTTGTGTAGTTTAAATCGTCTTCAGAACATTTTGCTGTAAATATTACAGTTAACAAGATATTGGCGAAAAATCATAATTTCACCCCTTTGCTACCCCCCTCCCCCCAAATGTGACGCGCAAAAAAGTCTAACTTTTTACTGCGTAATGCGGTCAGGCCATAGAACAATTTGGCACCAAAAGTCAGCTCTTTTTTTGGATGTTTGGGTTTCATCATTTTTTCAGCTAAAATCACTATACTATATGTAGATAATGGGATTCTAAACAATATACGGTCTGGAGATAGTAATGGTTTTGTTATTACATCTTATCTTAAGCATATTAAGCGTTTCTTTTAGAGCCAATCAGTGGTGAGATATGTTCAATAAATAAGTCAAGTCGTTTCAGTCAATCAAATCAGTTATTTTTATTAAGTGAGAATCTATTAAATTTTGAAGATGAGAACAAGTACTACAGTGCTGCCAAACGAAAATTTTAAAAGCGAGTAAGTTGAGCCGGAAAAAATAATACAGTCAAACCTGTCTAATCGGACCACTGACGGGACCGAGCAAATTCGGTCCGATTAACAGGTGGTCCGATTACTAAGGGATGCAAGAAAAAATTTAAAAAAAAAAGTTTAACCGTTTTTCATGAACATTGGACTTGTCACATATGCATTTGCTAACATTAAGCATTCAACATTAAACATTAAGTTTTGAAACCGCACAATATCTTAACTGCTTTTGTGATTTTTCGAATTCGTTTTTTTATTATAAAATTTCCCCGCAGACAGTTCCATCGTAATTTTGAATATTCTACAATGTTTTACAAAGCCTTTCTATAATGAAAGTCAAAAGGATTCCCCATTTCCCAATATAGGAATCCATGGTTCAATCAATCCTCCCTTTTACTTCAGTGCTTGTCGCAGAAACTCCAGAATTGTCTCGCCACTTCATCCATCCAATACTGATGCAATGGTTGATGCCGTCTACGAAATTTCACGTGGCCATGGCGAATAATATAGCTCATTGTAATCGAAACTTAAGTGAATGTAGTAACGATATTTCTAAGATTTTTTTTAACGACAAAATATCTTGCATTGCTGCCGGTATTGGAACTAGGCAGTACTCTTGGAAGTAATCTGTCTGTTGATCCGTGTGGTGAAATAAATAAAGTTATCAATTTGTAGTTTTGGTCCGATTGTGGAGGTTCGTCTAGTACCTACTGATCCATCCAATTGGAGTCACCGATTGTGGTCTATGGTCCGATTAAGAGGTGGTCCGTTTTCAAGGACGTAGCCAGGGGAGGGGTCCAGGGGGTCCGGACCCCTCCCGAAATAATTTGGATGGGCTTTGAAATTTCAGTAATATCACTTGGGTTACCACTTGCTCGTATTACGCCTGGCAGTGGCGAGCCTAGAAGGTTCTGGCGGGCCGCCCAATAACGATGTATATGCTATTATTATACATTTCTTTTGATTTTATCGAACCGTACATCGAATTTTGTCGGAAGAGTTGTTTAGATATTTAGCCAAGGTTTTCTTCAAAATAATTGCCCTTATGGCATACATTTCCGAGAGTGTGGTTTGGTTGCCTAATGGACTCTACTCTTTAGGAGCTACCATACATATTGAGCGGAAAGTGAAGGCATAAATGTTAACCCACAAAAAAAAAATATTTTTGCTGCTGTATCCTAGCTAAAACGATCTTACCGTATTCCATGGAAGAAAAAATCTCGTTGTCATAGTGCATCGCTAAAAACTATATTTCTGAAATTCATAATAATATTTTTAGCAAGGTAGACGTTATTGGGGTTAAATCAAACCGGCACGGATAGGTCTAAAATATTGGGGTCATCACCGATCTGTATTCATGTACAAATGAATGAAATCAAAGCAGAATAAAGTACAGTTCATAGCCTAATTACGTTGAGTGCCCACTAGGTAAATTCGTGTCTCTTATGAGGCAGCCTCGTTAAGCAATAAAGGAGAATCGGGATCGCTGCAGAAGCAGTAGCCATGTGCTGTAATGGAGAGACGGGTGATTGACGAAATTATGCCTTTTCTAAGCGTTGGTATAGGAGTGGCAAGGCAAGTCATGTTATGTTCATGCGCCGGCCGATCTCGATCCCTATAAAGAATCTACAGCTCTCCAAAGCCGTTTTTATCCCAACTATGAGCTGTACACAGCGGTTGAATTTCTTCCATTAACAAACTTTGTAGATGTTAATTCCGCCGTCGGTTTTAAATTTTGATGAAGGGATTTGGTATTTAGCTCACTACTATTAAAGCAGTGTCCCTTTGTAAGAAGCTAATAACGCGAGGCTTTTAGACATTTGCATGGAAAGGGAATTGCTGCACTATGCTGTCTACCACGATCAGGACAAGTTTTTATTCTGTCAAATATCAAAATCAAGGGATATATCATGAATTATGACGAAGGTTTTACCTAAATCTAGCATGTATATTGCTGCAAATCCTTCACTGTAACCTCTATGTTACATCACTTATACTGAAAATGATGATTGTAGGTAATTCAGTAGGTTTCAGCATTATACACGCTAGATTGTTAGTTTAAACCTTCGTTAAAATTCATGAGAAATCCCTTGATTTAAAGATTTGAGTGGAAATGTTCGCTGTCAACTGTCATCCAGTATGTCGCTATCTAAATTGAAAATGGGGCCCGTACTACATAGTATCCAGAGTCGCATTATCGATGAGATGAACTCTTTGACACAAATATTTTTCTTAACTGCCTGATCCCCATGAGACCCAAAAGGAATGCATATGCAAATACTTGTTTTTATCACTTGATTATTTAATATTGTTAATGAATGAAATGGCGTTTTGCTTTCGTCCCTGGCGTCAGAACCTTAGCACGGTTCTGGCTTTTCTACAACATCGGATATGGTGTTATAGTAGTGTAGCTATGAACTGCTAGCCTATAGTCTTCATAATCCACAAAAAAAATTTTTTTTTTAATAATGTCCACAGAAATTTCTAAGATCGAACATTGGACCCCTCCAGATACAAAATCCTGGCTACGTCCCAGCCATTTATAAAGGTTATTTTGTATGAAAACCAAATAAAATTGACCCAGGGTGGTCCAATTAGAAGGTGGACCGATTATAGAGTGGTCCGATTAACAGGTTTGACTGTAATTAAAAGCTGAAAAAACTCGGTTGATGAATTCCAACTAGAATTTAACCGAGACTAATTTCGTGTGTGGCCGAAAATTTGGATACCCTGTACAGTGTTCAAGTCGTAACTCTTTTTGGACTAAAGTTTCTTCGGTAGTCCCATGTGATAGTGTTCTGATTCCATCTCTTCCACACATATCTTTTCAGACTTTAATAGGAACGGGTTTGGATCAAGTTTGGTAAGCTCATTAATGCCTATAATGAGTATTTAAATACCCATGAAACATGTGTATGTTTAAACAAGCACATCTCACGTTTGGTTAAACATTTCGAAATTTTTTCTTGAATTACTAAAATTCTAGCACCCTTAATATAATATCAAAGAAAAAATCGTTCTAGCATCAACTGTTGGGGTTCGCTCCCTAATTTACCCCTTTTGAGTATTTAGTACCCAATAGGCACTGGTATGTACAAATAGTTTGAGAGGTCTTAAACATATACAGAGACCAATATAACAATATACACTGAGAAAAAAAAGTAGACCGATCTTCTAAAAAGTAGTTGATAACGGCTAAAACTCGCCTTTGACTTTCAACTTAAAATTCTATATTTATATTCCTTATTAGTTAAAAAATCAACCAAATTTGGAAACTCAATTAAATCATTTGTAAAGATAGCTATTTATTGTGTATGAATTGACCAATGGTAAAAAGTTGAATTGTTTTAAAGAGAACTTTTACTACTTCACGGAAATAGCAATATATCGATTGTTAGCAGTTAAATTTGAGAAATACACTGAACAACTTTAGTGGAATAATTCACTAAACTTGCGTGGTTAAATGAGCAAGTTTGATAGTATTTTCTGCTGCGAAGATTAGAGAGATTGACCTTTTCTTTAGTAGAACTATTTAAATTTGAATCAACTACTTCATACTTTAATTGAAAAGTCTAAATTATTTTTTTCAGTTTAGCCCTTCGAGACAGTGATGCATCGATTGTGCGGGCAAGTTTGAATGTCTATAACTTTAGTATATTTCTACGTATATCAAAGATGCCCAGATGAATTGATTGAGCAGACTGTTTTTCAAGTTATGTTCTCACATTGTTCCGTTATGCATTCTACGGTTTTATAAATTTTTGAGTAATTGGCGTGTTCGATTGCAGTTTTGTGAAAATGGTCCGCTGGAGTGAGTTATTATTTTAATTTCTAAAATACCGATTGTGAAAAATTTAGTGGAGTGAATATATTTTTCATAAAAAAAATATTCAGTTTTTGTATGTGATATAAGTTGAAACCATTTGGTGAAAGTAAAATGTGTTAAGTAGTGCATCAATTGTGCGTATTCGGTCTTTCATTTTCGTCCATCTGAGTCGCTTACAGATGATGCTATTTTGGCACTATTGGCAGACTCCGATGCGCTTGATTTCAGCAGTGATGATGAAGAACGAGGCAAGGTCTATGTGCCATGCGAAAGCACAGATAGTGAAGGCTAGGAACTGGACATAGGTCCAGTGTGAGAAAATATTCCTGAGGAGGAAAATATTGAGGAAGTACGTATAAACGTACAATTTGCCACTACAAGATCTAATCCACTACTGTTACAGGGTTCTAATCGTCGACCAATTTGGAAGCGAAAGCCTTTTTGCGAACCTATAGTAAATGCGCCTGTTTCAGAGAATGTTGTAAGTTGGAAATTCTCAATTCCAATCATGTTTTACACATACATATTTCAGATAACATATCGTGAATACATTTAATTTACAGATTTACATAGCAGAGATGTTGACGCCCTTAGATTATTTTAAAAAGTATTTTCATGATGCCTTTTTTGACAAGGCTGCGGATTGCACAAACATATATAATTTCTCACAAAAAGGAGAGATATTGATAACAACCCCCTGGTGAAATCAAACAAAATTTTTGGAATGCATATTGCCATGGGTTGCGTTCGTTTTCCACGATTTCGTATGTACTGACAAATGAGATTCTAGATCCCGTTAGTGGCGCATACAATGATTCGCGACAGTTTTTTCAAGCTTAAGAAACGCTTTCCATGTTGTTTTTGAAATTGATATTACCGAATCTGAGAAACGAGGCAATGTATTGTGGAAGGTACAGCCAATCATTGATACGGTTATAAATGCTTGCTTGAAAATTTCGAGACAAGAAGGTGGGCAGTTTTCAATCGATGAATAGATGATTCCCTTTACCGGTCCTTGTCCAGTACGCCAAAGTTTGTCCAACAAACCTAGAGGTGTTGGGTTGAAAAATGAGGTACTGACCAAATCAGAAGGGCTGGTCCTCGACTTTGACAGTTATCAAGGCAAGAGAGCGCAACTTCCAAATGACAATATCCTGCATTTGTGTTGCATCTCGTTCAGCATATACCGAAAGGATCGACAGATACTTTGCAATTTTGCCCTTGTTGGAAAAATGTTTGGAGAAAGAAATCTATGAAACTGGGACAATAATAAAAAAACGAATAAAATGCATTGGCTTGACTGAGGAAAAGAAAATGAAAAAAAAAAAATGCGTTCTGCAGCCCAGGGGATGATATTGTCATTTTGCAGTAGAAGGATTTAAAGTCGCTCCTATTGCCTTCGACTGCATATGGATGCAGTCCTTTCAATGACGTTTGTCGTTGGTGCAAAAAGGAGAAGAAGTTTATTGAAGTGGCTCGTCCAAATATAGTCCGCAAAAACAGTGTAGCAAACGGTGGAGTTGATATTTGTGATCAACTCATGGAATCCTATCGGACTCATTGCAAAACTCGAAAGTGACCATTGAAATTTTATCATTCACTTCATAGACTTAGCGCTGCAATGCTTGGATGGAGTACCGTAACACTTGTCGGGCGATAGGGGAACCATCCACGGGTACTCACGATTTTCTGAACTTTCGCCTTGCTGTAGCAGAAGGGTTGTGCAAGTGCAGCTTTAAATCCGAACCGGACGAAGATTCAACTGCGCCACCTTCAAAATGTTACCGTCCCGCGGACCAGTCATGTTCCGAAAAGCGACTGGATGCCTTCAACCATTGGCCTGAAGAAATAGACTTAAAATCTGCCCGAATGTGCCGCCGCGAAGGTTGTAAATCGCGTATTCGCACACGATATTTTTACCACTGCCACACCGTTGCCGCTATTAACCTTGCTTCATGAGACACATATGACTAAGAGACGTGAACTGGTAGGATCGTCAGGATATACACATTCACTGTCTGAACATTTTTGACGCCATTACATTCTGAAAACCATTTTTTCGATGAGACACATGTGACTCATATTGCCCCACCACAAAAATGGAAACCAGTAACACAAACACAAAAACAAACACACAAAGGGGGTAGAACAAAACCAACCCTTCCAAGCTGAAGGCGGTGGTTCATCCACAAGCCAAGAAGCGAAAGGTGAGGGAGGTATGTCCCAACCCTCGACAACGCACCCTCTCAGGGAAGTGCCATCTGCACAAGACCAGAAAGGTTCGACCTGGCAAACACTATAACGAAAATGAGCCAACTAACCCTAAAAAATGAAGAGCCAACGCTTTCCGGAGCTCAACGACGGCAAATCGCGATTGAAAAGGCGACGGAAAGGGGTGAACCCATCAGGCCGCGACAAAGGCGTACCCATGGCAAATCTTAAGACCTGCCCGTGGGGCCCAAAAACAATAACCCCCCCCCCCCCCCAAAAGAACCAGGTTGGAATCTAAATCCCCCGCAGAACGGGTAGAAAAAAAGCGGCCGAATACTGGGAACAGAGAAACTCCGTTGACGAAACCCGGAGCTTCAGGGTAAACATCAAGGGGCACCTTCAAGGAAGTTCTCTGCTCCCATAAAATGGCTATGGTTCTGGATAAGTACCCAGCCGAAAAACAAATTACTGAGCAGGTCAAGGACATTCAGCGTCAGAGGTGTTTAAGTGCGAATCACCCAAGGCCCCTCTCTTCACGAATATAGGCGTTCTTTACGTAACCGGCGCAAATCAGAAAGCAAAGCACTGGTTGCGGGTTATAATACCTTTCATCAACTCATGGGAGGGAGCAATCCTTCGCGTGGGCGATGCGAGGGAAGTGGTCAAGACCAGCAAAATTATGCATACGATGTTCTTTGTTGTGTTGCCTCTGTAGATCCGCGAAAGTGAAAGTCATTCCTTTTCTTTAGATAGCCAATATATTTCGGGCTAAAAGCCCATCATCAGGGTCTTATATCTAAAAGACAATGATTTTTCACAATAAATAATAAAAATTGAAATAAATTAACAAATATACCTTATAGTAATGAACAAAGACAATATCAAAAATGACAGCAAAACTTCTAAAAAACAGTTGTTTACATAAAAAGTCAGTATTTCAAGCAAAATATCACAGCTGTTGTAAATGCTTAAGGCTAGGTACACACGGAGATGTTAAAAATATCACAGATGTTAAATTGCAATAGTTGGATTATAATTATTTTCATCTCATCCCGGCAACTACAAAAAACATAGGTTATACGTATAGCCTATTTTACAATAGCAAAATTATGGTTCGGATTCCGAATGCGGAGGAGGATCCGAAAAGATCTTAACATTCCTGAAGACCCAGAACCAGGGGCTAAATACAGAAGATTGGAACGTCGTCCCATTCACAAAGGACAAAACCGGCTTAAATCTGGTTGTTGTTGTTGTAGCGATTCAAGAATTTTTTTTTTCTCTTATGAATCGAAGGGGGTCTTGGGAGCTCTTGGCCGTTTTTAACAACGGGTAGCTCCGGGACGATTTACATCGAAGAACCGGCTGCCGTAGGAGCATTTTATGGACAACACAAACATCCATGGGTCACAGTGGGATTCGAACCCACGCACCGGCAACTCAGAGATAGAGTGACATCTCTGCCACTGAGCCACCGAATGCTTAAATCTAGGGACGTGTGCTCTATGTTGAATTGCTACAAAAAAAATTAATTTATATTTTCTTGCCCTTTTAATAGATTTGCTTGATTTAGGCTTAGTCATTCTGGAAATGTTGTTGTCAGCATTTTACTTGGATTCCAACATTATCCCATGTAAAAAGGGTCGGGCGGAAAAACTTAGTTTCGAGTTGACTATAGAAAAGGACTAATGTTGTGCTTCAACCAGACGCTATTCCATTGAAAAATATCTCTTTACACGACTTACATCCAGCTGATTATCTAATCAGTTAATCAAGCAAAACTCCACCAGTCTAGTAAGCAAAAAATTGCGTTTTACATTTTTCACATCAGAATCTGTACATCTGTGTACATCGAATCTGTTTTTTCTTTTCGATCTACGTGATGAACCAACAGCTGTACAGAAACAAAAAAACTTCAGCGCGTCTCGAGGTCTCGTTAATCGCATATAGTCGCGGATCTACTCTACTCTACATCTACATACATTTCAATAAATTTATTCGCAGCATATATTCAGATTTTGTTCTCATTACGAAACATGTTGATTTTGTTTCTTCTTGCGATTCGATCTTATGTCAGTATCATGCAACTATGTATCATGTATGTCTAATATACATATGGGGAGAGCTTAGTTTCGTATTTATGTATAAATTTATACCTGAGGTGCGATGATAAATTATTCAGGAGGATTATAGTTAGACACTGTTTTGTGTGTATCTTTTTTATTTTTTTTGCTGTGTTAAGTTGCTTTATTTATAAGGTCACTTGGTTTCGGATGCAATCAGATCCACAAACGTATGGATCAATGTGGCAGACTATTGCGACGATATACTGAACGGGGAAAAAATAGGTTACACAATATACGTATAGCATCTGTATTTCAAATGAGACGAACATATTAATAATGTCAGATTCATTTCAAATGGAGGTAGGGTAATGAATGGCTCTGAGCGAATTGATGCAAATTACATTTTATAAAGAAAGGCCTTAATGATTCAGTAATAAGTCTGCAATATGCCTTATATGTACACAAAACTATAAAGATACAAATCGTGTACATTTATGGCTAATTGCAATTCTCTGATGTATAAATTTCCGAAATAAAATCAGCGGAAATACATACATGCTTTTTGGTATTATATGTTAAAAATGGACTGTACGTGTGTTTCAGTTTTAAAATTGTAAATATACACCTCGTGGGCAGTTGTGCTAATTGATTCGTTTGCTTTTCTTTGCGCAAAAGTTTTCGCGTGTTCTAATTTGCATTAACAGTTTTGTCCAAAAATGGACATCGTTCGTGGTTCAGATTATAGTGTAACGATTTAACTTGTAAAATCGACATATACGGAAAACAATTTTAACAAAAGAGAGGAGATTCGCAAGTGCTTGGATTGAACATATTTCTTTGATGCGTTATTTTTATTATATTTCTGTTGCGGCATTTAATTCATTTAATCGTGTGAAGCCTCGGAGCCGGCGGCTTTGCAAAACCCGAGCATCGAAGGGGCTAATCAGGGAGAATGGCTTTGGCAAAACGCCTACGCGCCTATACCTAACTAGTTTGTGGATTTATGACCACCCGGCTCGAATCAAATTGCTGACTAGTATGCTGAAGGACCCTCATCCGGATGTGAAAATCAGCGCTATCTATCGGTTTAAGCTGATGGGTAGTCACAGATCAAACGAACCTGGGATATGCACTTTCGATTTCAGCGAGAGGAGGATCAATGCGCAATTTCGTTTAGGCGTCCTCTAATTTCCTCTTCTTTTACATGGACAAGAGGGGGTCAGACCTAAAGACGATCGCACAGAACGAGGTGGAAAGTAAGTGTAGTTGTATGCCCCACAAGGGGTTAACAGGAACCAGAGAAAGATTACATGGATGCTTTTGGGCGTGTTATTAAATAGCTTTACCTTAACCGAAAGTCAGCATAAAAAGTTGGTTGGTTGATTAAAGTGGTGGCTTAGACAGAGGTTAGTCAAAAACCCAATTAGCGCTTAAAGCGCCGTTTTGAAACCACAAACTCCGTGAAGTTGAACTAGTGTGTATATTATAGTGGGTAAAGGGTAGGCGATGAATTTAGGAGTGGAAGGATGCCTTGAACTAACCAGTGTTGTTTAGGAAGGAGAGAAGTGGAGACCTTTTGGCCAGCGCCCCATGAAAACAGCAGTAAGCTTTGCGATATCTTTACGCGGTTTAGTCACAATCTCAGTTGTTCTTTTCCTGTCGTAGGAGGGCCACATCTTCCTTGATATAACAAGTTCTCAGATTTTGCCATTTAGAATTAGCAGCTCTTATATAGTGGCTGGAGAGCCTACTCGTAACAGCTGCCATCGGGGCACAAACATACTCCGCATGCAGCATAAAGTAGTCCTTAGCTTTTACATTTTGAGCGCCCAATCTTATCATCGAAAGAATAGCCATAAGAAATGCCTCATACAGTGATCGCATTTTTCCAGAGGCTGTATTGGCATCATTTACCCAATGAGTTATTCGATTGTTTTTGTGTCTAAAAATCACCAGGAAAAAATTAAATTTTACGAAAAAATAACGGTACTTTTTTAACAATTCAAATATGCTAGCATTTTTTTGGGGACACCATATGAAATACAAAGTAGAAACATTTCAAACTGCCAACATTCCACGAAAAGAGGCATTTTCATAACGTTACCCGTCCAGTAGATGCATCGAGCTCTTTCGTTTTAAACCTTCTACAAAAAATCACGGAAAAATTAATAACAGGTTACTCGTTCAATTGTTGCATTGAACTCTTTCGTTTTTAAGCACCCATTTGAAACATTTCACGAAATTGATACAAATAAATGCTTAAAAACAAAAGACTTCGATGCACCAACGGGGCGAGTAACCCGATATAATTTTTTTTCTTAATTTTTGCCTTGTCAACAGTTGGAGAACTCGAAAAAGTGTGTTACTCTATGGAAATTATTCTACAAAATTAGTTTTTTTTATGCATGCAGATTGTTTTTAAAGTATTGCACGGAAGTGTCAGTGTCATCGGAACAAGAGTTTTTTTTCGTGTCTGTGTGTGTGATTATCAAAATTATGGAAGTTTAGAGAGTAGATTCACACGATTCCAATTCCCATGGCCGCCAAAATTACTATTTTTATTTGTTTGTTCAATTCTACCAAACTAGCCTTCAAATTACGGTTTTTATAATTTTTTTCCCAGTGAATAAACAGACGTCACGTTATTTTTTGTTGAAATTAATTAAAGGAAAGTGTGGGCGTAATATTCGAATAAAAATAAGAATTTGCATATTTTCGAGCTTGCAAACTAAGGATTTGGATCACAATTGGAACCGGAATTCGTAAACATTTATCCCTGACAACTTTGCATGATTCATTCTCTAAACAGACTCCTTAACCTTTTCAAATATTGCCGCTGAAAATCCCAATTGACTCCTGTACAAATTTCAAACAAAACAAAGCAAAAATTTATAAGTTCCAAAAACGCGCGATCGGGAGTTGAAAAGATCAGATTCAGCGTACAAACCGCAGAGGCAGCAGAGGCCAAGAAAACCAGCCAAACAACTTTCAACTTGTCTTCTAGCCACGATATTATTCTTGTTATTGTGTTGAATCGAACAGATACTTTTTGTTGTAGCATGAACCACGGTGGCAGAGCACAAGACCGCAATTCTGTTTAAATCTGCGCGCGCCCATGTTAATGTTGCGCTGTTTTATGATCTGACTTTAGTTGGTAATGTATACATACCTACATATAGTCTGCATGACTTTGTATGGGATATCTATCCGCACTATAATGGCAGTTTTGAATGTTGTTGTGCTGAAGCTGGTCAAATGGCAGTAAGATACTCTTTTTTCTAAAGGTTTTCATATAATGCCTTGTTGAAGCTACAAAAGATTTGTCTCACCTTCTGCTTGAAACCACGAGCCCCACATAGCATGGCACATACTAGCCGTATACATGCATCCGTTTTAAACGCTTCAAACAAGACCAAGCGGATCTCGAAAGAGAGGCTAAGAATCTCGAACATCTCGACTACTGGGTCTTTGCTTTTGCCGTTTTATTTATGCTACTCTAATATGCTTGATGTATGCTAGGTTCCAGACGCTACCGCTTCATGTTCAATTCAAGTGACTTTTGAAGAGACCAGAAATTGTTGTTAGCCGTTAATAAAATAAACGCACCAGCCTGTACGTTACGAGTACCTATACTGTATTCCTCAACATAGATCTAGGAACAGTTTACAAACTGTGTCATAGTGTAGAAAACAAAATGAAGTTACGAGTACTATGAGATAGCATAAAATCTTTTCAAAGCATCGTAACGCAGTTGGTTCATTTTGTTTTTGTCTTCACTACACGATTATAAGTTTTCATGCAATTAAGTGCATGTTGAGGTCGTTTCGATAGAAAGCCTTTCAAGAGTATGGTATGGTGTTGTGGTGCGACGGCGGCGGCGGCGGCGGCGTTGATGGCGACCGTGTTCAAAAGAAATGTGAAAATTATTCAGCATAATAGTGTTAAGTACAGAAAACTCAAGACATCTGTTTACCAAGACTTTGCGTTCAATGTCTTTGTCTGTGTACGTGATGTGCTGAAAAGTTAGGTGAAGGTAAAATTTAATTCTAAGTGTGTGCTTAATTAATCATCTGGAGGAGAAATTTGCAAAGTTGACGAGATGCTTTCAATTTTTGTATATGGAGTTATGGGTCTTTTTTATGTTGAAGGAAACAATAGACTTAATTTTGTGGTAACCTCCTTTTTTTTAATTCGATTTAAGAATTAATACTGTATTTGGTATTATTTCTTTCAAAGAGTTTTTATTGTTGTTTTAAATATGAAAAATGTGGTTAATACGTCGAAAATTAGCAGTGGTGATGATTCGAAAAAAGTTTTGTATAAAGCAAGACAAAATAATGAATTAATGATCAACGATGCCGAGCCAGTCAACAAAATCACTTCAGTTAGCGGAAGAAAGATGCCTAAAAACGAGAATGCGAACTACAGATTAACCTAATTATATGAAGGGTGTTCCTTACGATAGCGCTATTGTTTTCGTTACGAAAAAAATCGGTCACGTTTTTCTTAGAGTTACAGTAGACTCGCATAAACGTGAACTGCATCAAACGTGAACGCCTGCTTATGTGCTTATATTCACAAAATTTAAGATAAACATGCACTCGCTGACTGATAGATTGCCGATGACACTTTTTCCCTGTGAAATAAAGTGCAAATGCCTTGTTTTCGCTGGAGAAATGTAAAAAGCCGTTGTAGATACTTTCGTGTGAAGTGAGTACCACGAAGGGAATTCGATTTCACGACCATCAAAGTTTTGAAAGTATTTGTATGGATTTCACGTGAAATGGCGATGTTAGTACCTACTCTTAAGTCGAACACTATTCATCTAGAGACCTGTGCTACATTATTTGACTCCTTTTTCGGCCTCTTTGGGAAAATGTGTTCTGTCGCCTAACACGACTGGCAAAGTAGGTACGTAAGGTATGACGAAACTACTGCCCCTTTCGCTTGCGATTTAATTCTTAAACATGCATTTGAGACTATATCGGCTTGAAATTCGATAGAGAAGGAGGAATTGGCGAAAGTTTGCTGCTTTTCGGTAATCTTTCCAAGTGCAGCTCTCATACAATAGCTGACAGAAATAGGGAGTGGAATCGGCCAGGTTTAGTTTTTAGACTGCTTAGCCAGATTTTGGAAAACATATCGAAAGAACAATTGGCTTGTTTGATGCGAAGAGTGACACCCCTATCGCGAAAGGCCACCCTGACATCTAATCTAAAGGAGACTTTAGTTAGGGTAGTTGATCGGGTATGTGGGTTTAATTGGACACCATATGAGGGGAGTTTCGCCTGCTGAGTTATTGTGCGATGTTGTATCGCTGTGATATGCGTTGGTTCGCTTCTGAGCTGTTTTTAGGGAAGTGACGTTTTCCATTTTGTGGTGTTCGATTTTCGAGAGCAACGCGCGGCTGTGAAATTTCGTTTTTCTGTTAGGAAAATTGGCCGGAAGAAGCTATTGTACTGCTCAACACTGCCTTTAGAAAAACCAGAGTCTACAAATGGTCTCAACTTTTTACCAGGTGGAGAAATATCCAAAAAACGCCCGACCCCATTCAGGACGCTTCTCAATGCCAGGAAATGACGTTGCCAACAATATAATTGTTGAAGAGCGTAGCTTAACCACCTATTTTGTTTGATATCTGAAAGATATCTATAAAGGTTAGAGGAATTTATCCGAAGGTTTCCGCAACAGAAAACCCCAATTTCTGCCTCCTCTTCTCACAGACAAGCGAAGAGAGTGTTGGCTGCAGGCACATTTTGAGATTGAAAAAAGCTCAGGGTCCTCCTGCATTTCCAATCGAAGTGCTATGGCTATGTGCTTTAAACAAAAATTACGTAGCCAATCGTTTCGTTGTTCCGTTGGTCCGAAAAATTCTCACGAGCGACCGATGCACTAATAGCGACACATTTGTGCATATTATCTCAAGAGACGTGTTCCTAACGGATACCTGGTCGAACAATGGGTTCTTCTAATTACCTTACCAACCGCAGCGAATTCTCTTTACTTTCGGATCCTACTCGTGTGTAAGGTGTTCAAATTTATTGTATCGTTCAGCTGATTTACACAACCTACACATTTTCAAGCTTTCAAACGATATTGGAGCTCAATGGTATGACAATTGTCATCTAATGACAAAGCTAGACGCCTTTTTTATCAGATTGAAGAAACTCAATGTTTATCAGTGCAAGTGCGTAAAAATAAAAAAATTGACCTCAAGTCTAAGAAATTTACGTGAACTCGTCAAGAAGTCGGGCGCTTATTCAAGATTACATTTTGTCTCAGGTGGGGCAAAAGTAATCACCCTATTGGCGAACGCTATAACTTTTTCAGGTTTTCTAATTTGTGAAGTAAGCAAACGCAGAATACAAATCTCCAAGCCATGAATCCTTTTACTCCTCAAGAACGCGAAATAATTGTTTCCATTTTTTGCGCAACAATTCGGCGGTTGTGTTGGCGCAGCGTTGATTTCGTCGCAGATTTTCTGGTCGCCTGACACCATCTGGAGAAACACCGCGGCGTTTGGACACTCGCCTTGAAAAGACTGGGACAACATGGGATATCACTGCTGTTGCCCAAGATGTCGAAGAGGAGCCCGGAACATCGACCAGACGACGCGCCACACAATTGGGCGTTAACCGGCGGTCCCTACGCAGAATTTTGGTGAATGATTTGAATATGTTCCCTCACAAAGTGCAGACAGTGCATCGCCTGTTAGATATTCACCGCCAACCCATGAATCTGAACGAGGAGAAGGACGGCTTATCATCAAAAATCATCATGAGCGATGAGGCTCATTTCCATTTTAGCGGTTACGTGAACAAACAGAATTATCGTTTCAGGGGCACCCAAAATCCGCGTAAGAGCAATTACACCCGCTGCGTCGTGTGCTAGTTACGCTGCATGAGTCATTGGGCCGTTTTTCTTTGAGAACGCCGCGGGCCAAACGAAGACTGTGGACGGCGGATTTGCACTGGCCAGCCAGGTCACCCGATTTAACTATTCTAGACTTCTTTTTATGGGATTTTTTTAAGTCGCGGGCTTACATCAACCATCCGCAGACTCTTGAAGCCCTTAAGGTGAATATTTGCCAGGAATGCGAGAACCTGTCGCCCGATATTCTGTCAAGAGTGATAGAAAATGTTCTAAAACCGGCCCGTATGATCATCCACTCTGGGGGCGGCCACTTGGCCGATATCATCTTCTCGACTTGATAGAATAAATTCCACTGGATTAAATAAACATATTTCACAAGCAAAACCAAAGCTTTTCTTTTATAAAAGAAAAACAGCACAAAATATCGGGTGATTACTTTTGCTCCACCTTGTATGTTCTGTTAAAAATTTTCTGACGGATATTTGAGGTACATGTGTTTAAGATAAGGTGACCAGACTGCCGAAGGACCAATGCTGTACACATTCTTGCGGAATTCTATTTTCAAGCAAAACCACAGTCATACTTCGAGGGTCTAGGTCCGAGGTCTACGTCGAAAAAAATGATGTGAAATTCTCTAATCCACGACAGACAGAGAGAGGTTTAAGCGCAGAGTAGGGCGAGGTACAAGATCTAAGTGTACGTATGAACGGGCCAGAGGTCTAAGCTCTACAAATTGCCTTCCATAGACTCGCTGCTTTCCCCTTTCCTATTTCCCAGCAACGCAACGTATCAAAAATGTTTCCGAATTCCGAAAAGCGTGATAGACAGCAAGATTTGATCGGAGCGAAGGGCGAGCTATAGGATCTGAGTAATCCTAAGGACGAGACAAAGGTCTAAATTTTACCAATTTCCATCTAATGGCGCACCCCTCGCTGCGATCGCACCTCGCCTTATCCACTGCCTACTATCGCTGGTCGCAAGGATGTTGGCGAATTATGAAAAGCGCGACAGACAGAGTGAGTTCTGAACGAAGCCAAGGGCGAGCCACAAGATCTGAGTAAATGTACGGACGAGCCAGTGATCTAAATTTGACGAATTACCTTTTCGCTCACCGCTCGCTGCGCTTGCACTTCGCCTTGTCCTATTTCACAACAGCACTGCGTCGCGAAAATGTTGGCGAATTCTCTAATGCGTGACAGACAGTGCGAGTTCGACGAGCCAGAGGTCTAAATCTGATCTAAACCTGGCTGCAATATTTCTGGAGCCGAGTATGCATTTCTCCATGGTTGATGCCATGCCGGTTCCCGTTTTAAATTGGCTCTAGGGAAATGTGCGAATGGGAATAAACTTTATCTAACACCCATGCCGAGTCCTTTCTTTAGTATACATTCTCCTATAGAGGGTGATAAAGGAATCGGATAGAGTATACAGTGGCTGATTTTTCAATCGTTTTGTCATGAGTAAAATAAATTAAAATTTCATCAATTGACGGCTCTAACTTCTGAACATTGGCAGCTACAGCCTTGAAATGTTCACCAAATGTGTTTGCAAATTACAAAAATTCGCCCAAGAATTTCCAAGTTATGGACAATTTTCGATTAGAAAACATGGAAGTGCAATTTAGGCAGCTGAAGCTTACGAACGCGGATAGGTGGAACGTAAAATGTGGAAGAAATATGAGCGCCAAGTAGCTTTACAATTGCAAATTTTTCAGAGATATCGGGAAGGGATCGCACAGGGTACAGGGGTCAAACTTAACACATTAAAAGCGGACATAACTGTTCTTAAGCCACATCGAAGAGGTTAATAAGTAGTGAATTAGGTTTCATTGTGTGACATGTGGAGTGCTGTACACTTTGCTGTACATTCCCCAATGCTGTACGACAGGTCAAAATGCTGTACTGTACAGCAAAATGCTGTACGTCTGGTCAGCTTAGTTTAAGACGGCCCTTTTTGGCAAGAAAATATTAAGTCCTTTCCTGAAATTCTTTTACCACGGTTTTCGGTTCAAAAAACAATTATTGGCTTTGCCGAACCCTAGAGTTATATATTTGTCTGTTGTATTAAATTTCGCTTTCGCATCTTTCAGGTTATGGGACAAAAACATCTTGGATTGCGATTTTGAAAAAAAAACCCAAATTTTAAAGACCCCGATAACTTGTATTTGGTGAGAAAATCACATTTATTTCGTAAACATAACAAATTCAGTTAATTACCCATTTTTGCCTTATAACTTATTAAGTCTTACGGATGCAAGGGTTTTTTTCCTACCACATCAGAAACAAATTTGTGTGCGAGCTTAATTTATGTCAGCTTAGTCCAAAACAACCTTGTTAGCAAGAATTGGCTAACAAGGTTGTTTTGGACTACTTGAATGTTGGATGAACGGTGCTACAATGTTTTAATCAGTCATCCAAAATTTGGCAGAAATTAATTTACAAATAGTGTAGTTACTGATCGATCAACCAAATCTTAGTACATATTTTAACTTCTTATCTAAAGAGTGACGCTGATTTATACTCACATAATTATGAAGAAAATATTCTGTAATTAAATTTCGAAAATAAATGTGGTGGATCCTCACTAGAAGGAGGAACCTCCGAAGCAGCTCGAGAGCTGTGGCTTCAGGAGTGTTCACCGAGCTGAAGCAGCAGAGTACCTGCTGGAGCTGAAGCAGCAGAGTACCTGCTGTGGCTTCTAGCTTTAGAGAGAGTATTCTGTGGTGGATCCTTACTAGAAGGAGGAACCTCCGAAGCAGCTCGAGAGCTGTGGCTTCAGGAGTGTTCACCGAGATGAAGCAGCAGAGTACCTGCTGTGGCTTCTAGCTTATTGAAAGAACGTATTTCTCAGACTGCGTTTTGTTTATTCTTAACTTACCTTATTTTTACCTTAAATTTGCTTGGTACGCGTTTTCATATTTTCACACGTACCAAGCATATTACCTAAATTCTTAATCTATTCTTAGCCTAGCTTATTCTCAGACATATCATATTCGGGTACCACGCACAACTGCATTTGCACTTGTGGTGTCAAATTTATTTACAGTATGTGCTAAAATAATGCGGGTGTTTGGCGAATAACATATTCATGTAAAACATGTTATCACATAAAATCTATAGGCGTATTGGAAATGTTTATCCTGCGGCCCGCTCAAACCCAAACCAAAGGTTTTGAGTTTGACACCCCTGCATAACGGTGTCACATTTGCTTCATTATTTCCATATATATTTAGGAATAATATTTTTTTAAAGATCAGATGGAAGGGTATTTTTGCCTAAATAAATGCAATGCTCAAAACTTGACATTTGAAAGAGGTTAATTTGGCTGCCGTTAAAGTGCAAAATTAAACTTCTTGAAATATTCAGATTTACAGTTAGATTGTATGCAAAATGATAGCGAGGTGTAGACTTATTTTACTTTTCTTTACGTGCACATAACTGTAAAAAAACAACTTGAATTATTTTTTAGTATTTTTTTTTTATATTTTTTGAGACACGAGACACTCTGTATTTAATTTAATATAATCAGGATATGTTAAGCGCCTCTTCCTAGTGATAATCTAGTACATTATTACATTATGAATGTACTGTGCATCAATTTCGATACTATAGAACGAAACTGGACTAGACGTCAAAACAAGTTCTTTGATGACAAGCCATCTCATGTAAAATTCTAGTGATTTCTAGTATTATTGGTTCTGAATATGTTTTAAGTGGTATGTTTCGAAAAAAATCTCTATCAGAATCTTTAGTATATGTAGAAATTGTATAAAATCAACTACATATATAGAATACCTATATTTCGTGAAAATTATAAACACAAGGAACCAAAAATTTTGCCTTTGTTACAACGTTTCATGGAAAATTATACCATTTCGTCGATTACATAACATACGTAATTCACATTACATACAAAAAGAGATAAAAATGTAAAAACTTTCATTTATTGCATTTTATAAGTAAAGCAGATTCAAATAACTGCACAAAGATGATCATCACATCATCATCATCATAATCATAAAGGGAAGTGAACGTGTAACGTCAGCTTATTTTGAACAATAGAGCGATTTTTGTATAATACTCGTATATCTGTTGATGGTTTATTGTTACGAGTACACTACAGCGATATAAAGAAGCCAAATTTGCGAAAAGTGTATAATATGTAGATACAATAAAAACTAACAAAATATATTAAGTAGATTTTGATTGAAGAAAATATTCTGTTTGGGTAAAGTTACGTGAAATACATTAACCAGGATTATTGCGAACTATCTACATGTTTTTATCTTTGGTTTGTTTACTATAGTGCATCTAATTAGGTAACGTACATAATATGCAGATGGTTATCATGATTTAATTCAATTCTTATGCAAATTGTTTTCAAAATAAAAATACATATATTCGAAAACAAGTTACAATGGTGCTAAAACTAAGAATTTTATATAATTAGCATTTTAGAAATTAAGTTAATTTCAATCAATAGGAACAAATCCCTCTGGCTCAAAATCGCGGATAAGTAATACAATTTAGTAGCCGAAGAAATGAATGAATGAATCAGAATATGGCCATCGAGCAGCTGACATTTTTGCAGAATTGTTGAGGATTGCCTGTTATTCCAAATTCAAATGGGGGGATAATGGAGGTCCTTGATCCGAGCAACTCAATTTTCGGCAAAAATCATCTTGAGCTTAATATGAATACACGCACAGAATTTAATGGCTTCACTTGCGTTCTTTCGATACTTGTAGGTTTTTAAGCAGGTCCAAAATGAAAGATTTAGGGACCAAAGGCCACAAGAAAAATTTATCGGCCCATAAAAAATCACAATTAATACTCAAAAAACTAAATCTCAATGGAGCGCAATTTTACGCAAAAACCTGCAAGAAAGGCACTCCTCCTTGTAAGTTCAATATTCCGATGTTAACAAAAACTCAGTAGGAACTGATGTTCAGACGAATACAAATTTCTACTCAACCAGCTTGGAAGACGTTATCCTTGCAATCTATTGATTGCTCTGATAATTGTTTTATTGCAAGATTAAGCTTAAATTTTAAGGTTCTGGCTCCACGATATGCTCCTCAATACTACGAAGCTCAAGCTGCTTCTCCGTACACAAAATTCGTATTTTCGGAATGTTTTGTCTCCATCTTAGAATATGCATCTGCAAAAAAACAACAAAAAAACCCACTACAGCCATTTGTTCGTCAGTAGCGGCAGTAATCAGTGGACACGCAGGTTGTTTTTTTTTGCAGTCTAATAAAAATCAATGTCTTAACATGAAAAGTGAGCCACACGATGTATCAAGGAACAAAATCATTATATTTCCGTCTTTGGGGGCCCCGTGTTCCACTGAACACATGGAACACCGTACGTTACGCCACTGGGCTTATCCGAAGGGGAGTCAGGGTGGCAAGCGCCCCTACTTGGACCGATTACACTGGTCTACAATTTTCAAACTTTTTTTGTCACACAAAAGTTTATATCATATTTAGAACCTACTGTGACCCCTGAACAATGCTACATAAATGAACAAAAAAAAATTGACACGTCAGGATTCTTTGTGCCAGCTTAACCAAAATTGGAATTATAAGTTCCAAAAGTGACGGTACTAAGATAAATTATTTCATACTGTAGGTAAGCAGTTACGATTTTCTTGGGTATATGGCTTCTTGTAGGCAGCTTTCAAGCTTCCGTTAGTTATCAGTTACCTCCCTTGCCCGTAGGTCTCTTTAAACCCCCGTGGAACGATAGGTTACACAACAGTATGATCTAGTGGTTAAATTTCACATTTTTAGAGCTTTCTACAACAAATTAGCAGCTTTTGCTATATTTTGCGATTATGATACAGGGAAAACCTTCGTATAGTTCAAGTTTATTAAATAAATGTTAGAAATTTTCAGATCCATTGCTTCCTAAATTTTTTTTTGACAATATTAACCAAATATTTTTCAAAGGATCCTGTAGGATCATTTAGTTGCTGTTGGCTGTTTTCATCCTTCATTATATCCCGTTATTATCCTTCACATATACCCGTTTAGAGAATTTTCATTTAAGGAATAAAACCACCACAACTTTCGTCCATTAGGACTTGTGAAATTCGCTAAAAGGACGGACTTTTCATACAAACTGCTTACAATTCTTCTTTAGGGTACACCAGCAGTATGTTTTTAGAATTTTGATGTCGTTGCATAATTTATTTCATAGTAATAACGTCACTTAAAATTAAAAGAATAACACCAAACCACATAAATTATGGAAAATTAATACATAACGGTGAAAAGACAACAGGACGTGACTGGAACGAAGTAATGGTGTTTTTGTAATGAGGGGACACTAAACTATACAAAAATGATCACAAAGTTCGTGTGACAAAAATTGTGTTCCCCAGTGTTATCTGCTGTACTATACTCTCTAAAAAAAAGTGTTCTAAGCTGTTTGAAAGCGTCAAAATGCGAGTTTGGCTTCTGTGACAGCACACAAGTTTTTCCTTATAAATAAACAACTGTTGACGGTCTCAATCCACAATTTTAGGTTGTCATTAAATCAAAAGATTTCAGTCTTGGGAACGCGGATATTTTGAGACAGAGAGACTGTCATCAGAACACTGCTGCTCAGACTACATAGTGTCAGCAGCAGTGTGCTGATGATGTTTCGAAGGCTGAACATATTTGATATAGTTTTAGGCCTTTACCGGGACTGACATACCCATGAAAAAGTGTCTTTATTCGATAACTTAATCAGAGTTTGCAAACATCCGTTTTGGTATTTAGCTCATACTAGCTCTAGAGTCACATGTGTACATTCTCCGTTCATGTAGATGAATCACATATGACTCGTATATATAGGAAAACAAAGTATTTTCCGAAGGCAAACATGGCGGAAATGTCAACGAAAAAAGGATCAGTCAGTGAACGTGTGAAGGCAAGATAGACGTTATCGAGAGTAAAAGGCAAAATACGTGCGGGTGCCATTTATCGTTAAAGATGATAACGGTCATTCTCGATAATACTGTGTTAACATTTGGCTTTAATACTCTATGAAGAATATTTTTGGGGCCGACAACTTAAACTGATGGAAAATCGGAATTGTTGCTTTCTGTTTTTACATAAAACATACGTCCACCCCCTCCGGGTACGATCATGATGCTGACAAAATTGTGGGCATTCCGCGCTCCTTTTGACACGGCCAGGGGGTTCTCCACAGAGAAGGAATCATTATTCTATGATCGACTCTCATATATTCAAATAGGTAAATTTCCTCAAAATCATTTCCTAGTAAATTCACTATTACCTCTGATGTCAAAATTCCTAAATTTTTAAAACTTGTAATCTAAATTTTGACACTCACCTTCGGATGACTGGAAGCGGTATCGTGAAACGTCCATCATTGACTGCCGTTGCCGTAGCAATAGGAACCGTTGAAATTACCGGCGTTAGCATGGGTGCAGGAGGAGGAGGTGGTGGCGGTGGATTACCCAGCGATTGCAAAGCCGTATACGGAGGAGGAAAATGACTATGCAAAATATCCGGCAACATGCTCGGTCGTATCAAGGGAGGAGGTGGTGGAGGGGGCGGATGAAGATGCATCGGCGGCAGGATATGTGGATGTCGCACACGACCCTGTGCACGCCTTTCGCGTCTCTCGCGACGTCGTTGCTCACGCGAAATGAGCGCCTCCGTTTGACTCTGAGCGATAACGGCTTGAATTTCATTTCGATCGACAAGCGGCAAGTCGTCCGTTTGACATTCCGTCGAAGTGAAGGTCCTGGTCAACGGACGATGATGATGATTCTCATCGGCTGCAGCCAATTCTTGCTGTTCGGACAACAAGCACGATGTCGACGTTGAGTGTAATCCATTTGTATTCGTTGGCGGTGATGTTGTTGTTGTCGATGATGCACTGAATTCGTTACTATCACATTCACCGCGGCCAATGGCACTGCCGGTGATATTCACACTATTTGTTGTAACGGTCGTAGGGACATTTTCAGAAGTGGTTGTTGTTGTTGTTGTCGCTGTTGTTACAACATTGGCAACACTAATATTATTATTTTTATTTATAGAAGAACTATTAGGCACTGAAGAACCACTGAAGCAACTCACAACACTTATACCGGCGCATTGGTTCGCGAATCCTTCGACACTGTCACGGACCTCGGTGGTCCGATTGTCAACACCTTGATTGACTTGGATCGTTAGGCTGGGTTTTGTGGGTGACACCGGGGCACTATCAATTGCACCGCGAAACGAGCTATTATTCACCTCAGCCGTTGTTGTGCACACTATCGCATTAACACTCGAAACGCTAGAGTTTCGCGTTCGCGCAATCCTTGATGCAATCAAGGATTCATTCAATGGCAAAAATACGCTCGTCGTTGTTATCGCACCACAAGTCGTATTACCGTTGTTATTGCCATGATTCGCGATCGATGTCCCCTTCAACGGATCACCGATTGAAGGTTGAGCAGCCGGAATATTTAGACGCATTGCCAACAAAGTGTTGCGTACATCGAGGATTAAAGGTAGATGGTGTTGATCGCGAATTGTTGTTGGGATGTCTGTAACGACATTTGAGCTAACAACACTTTCACCGGATGACGCGCAAAACTTAACGATATCACGATTCGATCTTGTCGCACTTTCGATATTACTAAGTGACGCATCCGCGAATAAATCGACCGATTTACGTACTAAAGTACGCGACAACGATGTAGACGACACAACAGCACGATTTTCGATTGCAACGTTTGCTTCAACCAGTCCGGGTGAACTGAGCACCATCAGATCAGTTTGTACGGAGCGCACACATTTCGTATCTTCGAGTCTCTCCCCGTTGTTGTTGCAAAGATACTTTTGTTGTTCAGCAGATACAAAGAGTGGTCGTTTTTGTGGTGATGGTGTTGTTGTAGCTGGTGTTGTGGTAGATAGTGTTGCCGAAGTGGCGATCTGGTGGAAAAATAGAAACAGTTAAAATAAATTAAAATAATTGAAAATGCAAGGGTATTTCATCAAATTTAGTGTGCATAATTCGTTCTTTAAGTTTTTTTTTAATTGTTCAAACTGAAATTATTTGCCTTTCTACCGTGTGTGTCACCGACCATTATTTTTTTATTTCAAACGATTCTACCGATTATTGGCTTGACTCAATTAACCAAAATAAATGACGTAAGACAACTACAGGCTACAATAGTCAAAATAAAAAAAACAACTTCTACGGCGTAAATCGAAACAAGAACAAAAAAATATTTTTTTTTAGATTCACTCCTAATTTACCTAGTTTCTGAACCCCTAATTATCAGAACACAAACTGTTATTGAGCTATTCAACATTAAAAAAAATATTGTTTTTGTGTGAAATGAAACGGTGAAATCTTGGCCTGTGAGGAATATATTTTTCTGTGTTCTCGTCTGGGGTCAGTGGTGCAACCAGGATCGTGTCCTGGAGGGGGCTAAGATAATCAATATTTTTATAGGCACGTTGATGGGCACTGCTGCCGTAAGTTGGGCGACGGTGTTATTATCCAGAATCGATACTTTGTATTTATCGTGTTCTTGATTCTTACGGACTTAATGTACCTCGTAAATGCCAAAGCAAAAGCATTTATATCGGGAGAACTCACTATGTGCCATAAGCAATTCTATGATAATCGCTCTGTAAACAACCGTTAGGGCAGATTAGTCTCATTTATCGTTGTGATCTTCTTCTATTTTGTCGATGCTGAAAGACTGACACCACCTCTCAACGTTTCGCGTGTAAAGTCAAGAGGAGGAGCGGGGTATTGAGACAAATGACCTACCCCAATTAGAGTAGAACTTCTGAATGTCCGGTACAACACATGAAACCTATAACTTAGGCACAAAAAAAACGGGCAAAAATTGGGCTCATATCGATTCCTCGTTCTTCTCAGATGAAATAGACAGTGCGATAAATGACAGGACTGTATCTCGTAAAGAGACAATTGATTATTCTTGGATTTCAATTGCTGCGATGGTTGCTCGTTATGTTACGATAAAAGACCGACCATGTTTCTGTTCAGTTGAATTTATTTTTAGAAAGGATTTAAGCAAGTTGGCTTAGCATATTTTTTCAAAACTTAAGATTTCTGTAACACCATTTTCGGAGATTTGCACAATGTCAATTGCAATGAAAAATTAAAATTTGGGTGGATATGCCTCATATATCTTTCAAAAATTTCACTTTAGATTTAGAGCTCGGTAAAAATTATGATCGAAGCTGGCGGATTTTTATTGCTTGTACGTTTGTTTTCTGTTTTATTTTTCACAAACATATTTCTCAAATTCTGATAAGGATTTCAAACAATTTAAGAGATCCACGAAACTATCTGGTTATTCATCCCACGATTCATATTTTTTTTTTAATTCGCAACGAAATTCATTGCTTCTCATTTCATTTTGCTCCTTTTCAATTTTTCCTTTCTTTATTTCTGGGCCTGGAAGGGGCTATAGCAGCCCCTCTTGTGGTTGCGCAACTGCCTGTGTGGAACAGTTTGTGTGTGTTCACCGTTACTGAGAGCTGAGTAGGTGCACAGCAAGAAAGTTGGAGTGATTTTCACCCCGAATCGGTGTCGAATAGTGTCCATCCGAATCGGATAATATTGCGGCATAAAACCCGAAGCAATGTATTGGTAAAGACTCCGAACGAATGAAATGATTTTATACTTTTGGTGTAATATTTTAAATTCAAAAGAACACTTTCATTAGCACCAAAAGGAGTGATTCTCGATATTTTTGGAAAAAAAAACACAATTTTCACAGGGACACATGTAACTCATAAATGAGATTTGTATCACTTCTCCCTAGGTGACCATTTACCTCTTTACGCTCTCAAATGCATAATAAATTTACCTACCTACAGTGGGATTCGATCTCGGGACCCTATGAGCTTACATACTAAGCCAACCAGACTAACTGATGGAGTTTGTAATTTATATAACATGTGACGTCGCTCCACCGCCAAATTCACTCCGATCGGTGGATACAAAATACCAAAATCGGATGAAATTAGCCCCAGCACAAAAACTTGATTGATCATGTTACGGAATTGATCCGATAGGTGTAATACTCAATACCAAATGGGACATTCTTTGCAATGTGTCCGAAAAAGGTTTTAATTTAGGAGTTTCGTCCGTTTCAGACTCTTTTCTAATAAAACCCCTGATGGCAGTATTATTTTGAGCATGTTTACTCCGAAATAATTTTGTTTTTTTATCCCATCGGATTTTCTTGCTGGAATATCCGTGTATAAAACAGCTTGTTTCATTCGCGGTTTTCATAGCTTCTGTTAATTTGAATGAAGCAATCTTTTCCCCCTTTAAAAATAGAAAAAAATAATTAAAATAGCGAAACTTAAGTTGAAATGAGAAAATTATAGACATTCCGAGCTTCTTGCTTGTTCCCGAATGA
This sequence comes from Microchrysa polita, assembly GCA_949715475.1. NCBI lineage: Eukaryota > Metazoa > Arthropoda > Insecta > Diptera > Stratiomyidae > Microchrysa > Microchrysa polita. The sequence continues at coordinate 73,899,378 of OX454419.1, forward strand.
TTCTAATAAACGGAGATACATTTCAATCGGGTAGAGTTTGATTCTATTAAATGGCTGTGATTCTAATAATCGGCATCTACTGTATTTGAATATAGTCCCACGTCATATGAAGAAATAAGTGTGGTATATGAAAATAGATCCAAATCTTCGCGAATGAAGCTTCCCCAGTTCTATTGCTTCTTTGAAGCTCAAGGACGACAATCATATCGTTATCTCTTTATATGACGGGAACATACCTGGAAGAATTCATCGGACTAAGTGAACGAGTTTATATACTACAATTCTATCCGATGAATACAGAGCGGGATTTATACTCCATCACGCCCCTGGGCAATGGTAGTGGCGTAGACGGGAAAGGGAGGGAATCAGCTTGCAAGATAGCTTATATTTTTCGGTTACTGGTACAATATTTTGAATGTCAGAATAACAAATTCAGTATTTATTCCACCTCCAATTCATAACATTTTTGTGCAAATTTTGATGAAAATGAGAGAACAATGTTTAGACGAAAAAACTGAGTTATGAAAATATTAAATGCTCCGAAAAATATCTGAGATAATTTGAAGCATCCTCGGCTTTCCAATAAATTGTACGAATTTTTGATAATGTGAAGTGACTTTGATCTTTATATTGGGTAAGATAATACCCATAAATATTTTATTTCCGTTCGATTTATTGGCAGGATTAGAGCACATTTAAAATCTTGAACTGTTTAATTGCCCATTAGTAGTTCTGCTTCTATGGATTTACTCCACATTCCGCGATATTTATAAATTTTAAGGCTTCCAGGAAACAAACGCCAGAATCTTGATATGAAAAAAGTACGTTTGCCGAAAAATTTCAGAAAGATTGGTTTATTGGTTCCCGAGTTGTCTATTGCCAAATTTAAAAGTGCCATTATCTCGCAATCAACGCATTGTAAACCCCCCAATCTTTGCAATTTTTCATGACATCAAGAACCTTGAAATTTATTGTAAATATAAAAAGAAGGCCGTCTAAAACTGTGCCAAATTAGAAAGAAAGATCCCCGAGTTATCGATTGTCAAAAGTGCGATTATCTCGAAAACAACGTTGCGAAGACTACCCAAAGTTTACACTTTTGCAACGGCTATAGCTTTAGAACCGTGATAGCTACAGCGCAGTGTGAGTAAAACTAATTTATTTACGGGGTATATGATAGAGCGATCATGGTGTTCCTTGCAGTTTGAAATTCAACTCGAAAACAACACAGTGACTCTAATTAAGTTGATGTTTCCTTCAGTTAATCAATTCTTTCGTAAGTTCGTAACAACAATGGAATAAAATGTATCCGGCCCTGGATTAATATCTTTCAATTGAGTGTGAAGTATGTATATAACGCCCTCAAGATACAATTTATATAAGGCAAGGCAATGACATGATGGAAGACTGGACACTATAGTGGCCTTGTAGCGCACGAAACAAATAAAAAAATAACAAATTTATCTCTAACGGTAACACTAATTCCAATGAAAAAAAAAAACATAAACAACTTGCACGATTCATTCTCTTCAAACCACTGTTCGCAATGTACCCGTGAGTAAAACTCGCTGAACCACTCTCTATGACGATGGCCCATAAGTTTACTGACCCTTACCTCTTCAGGTAAATCTTCCAACTCGTCACTGGCAACAACGTCTCGATCTTCGTCTTGCGCGTTCGGTTGCATTGTTTGCACAATCAACCCGAGATCATGCTCTTCTTGTTGAGACTGATGCTGTTCATGTTGCTCATGGTAGTTGTGGTGTTGCTTGAGATCATGATGATGATGATGCGATTTTGGTACCATTTGTTGTTGCTCTTGTTGAATTTCTTGGTACTTTTGGCGCTGTTGATAATGGCATTGTTGGTGTCTTTCAAAGAGTTGTTGCTGCTGCTGCTGTAGTTGCTCGTGTCTTTTCTCCGATATATTGTTATTTTCGGTCAGAATTAGGTCTCCACTGTTGTCGTTTTGCACTCCTGCAATCCGGTTCTTGTCCGCAGGCCATTGATATCGACGATTCGACAATGATGATGACGATTCCCCCAGGCTAGAAACACTAGCACTGGCAGCAGCTGTTATACCCGAACGACCGGTATTCAGAGAAGAAATAGAAGAAGAAGACGACATCGAAGCGGCCATTGTTGCGGATGGAGCCAATTCCACGAAATGCCTCGATACGGCTGCGGTTGATTGCAAAGCCATCGATGATGGCCTATTATTATTATTATTGGTGGTACTCGTTGGCGATTCATCAAAATCTTCATCGTCTTCATAGTCATCGTCGTCGTCGTACTCCTCCTCGTCCGTGAAATTGTTGGAGAAACCACTCATGGAATTGGTTAAGCCCAACAGGCCAGCAGCGGATGATGGGTCACATAATGCTCCAGCTGAAGATGGACGACTCTGTCAAAAGATACAAATGTATGGAGAAAAATAAGATATTCTTACTCATTCGCTATAGCATTCATACAAATATAATGGCATATTGTCTAGAAAGCTTGGAGTGATTAAATGTTAAGTCAAGGAAGTCCTAAACAGATTGAGAGCTTGAAACTAATTCAGACAGGTAGAATTATGATATGGAGCCTAGGCCTATATGTATGACCGAATGTCATACTAACAAAACTATGCGCCGAGCATTATTGGTCATTGTTCCCGAATGAATGGATCTGATGGAGAAAATCTTTGAAAGATAATAATAATAATTCTTGCTGCAAATAATGTTCAAAGGAATGACCATCATGCTTATGGGCTTGCGTACCCTCGTGTAAAGACAACAATATGATTTTTGTTAGATTGAAAAGATAAAAATATGAATGTACTGTACCTATGTAGACCCCGTCCCCTACAATTCTGGATGATGTGCCTGAATGTCTTGATACATTACCTTTCATATATGAACTGTAATGTACATGAACAAGTTGCGTCTTAATGGAATTTTGTTTAGTCAAATATCGTAGCTACAAAAAAAAAAACCAAATTCCCAGAAATTGTTATCTGTACGAGTATAATGCAATGACATTATAGAGCATGCCTTCACTCTGTCAAACCCTTTCATCAGTTTAATTTTGAAGATAATAGTTCTGATGGTCAGAACATGCTAACTCACTTAAAATTAGTCAAAATTTCACATGGAGGTTTGTAAATTTGTTTGTATACAATCGAACTTCTTTAAACGGACACTTCTAACAAACCAGATATTTCTCATAAACGGACACTTTTATTTTATTCAACGTTTTCTCACATACTTAACTAGGAAACCCTAATAGCCGAACACACTTATAACTGGACACGGAGAGTACTTTCATGTCCTTTCTCAACAGCCGAGTCTCTAATAAACGGGCAGTTACACAAAAAAAAATTTCCATTTTTTTTTGTGTTACAGAATTGTATTTCGTGGAAAGAGTTTTGCAATTACCGGAAAATGGTCATATTACGCGTAGAGTGCAAAACAATATTTCTGGGAATTGCAAAATGATACCGACGATTGCAAATCTCTTATATCTCTCGGTACAAGTGTTCACACAATTTCTTAGAAATGCACGAATAAGTTTAATTTGCCGTTTACCTACATTTAATTGCATTTTTTGTCATTTAAATATTTAAAAAATATCCAAAATTTATTAATTCATTCAAGTGAAGAAAAATTGCAAGTCATATTAGAATTCACGAAAAAATAGTGTTCTCGCTCTTCAGACTATAGAAATGTATATCGCGCTTTTGAATGGATTTACAGAGGACGGTCTAAAACTTAATTTATAAAATTGCTTCCCTTTGGGAAATATTCTCATAAGCTGACATTCGCAATAAGCGGACAAAATCTAATTTCCCAATGTTGTCCGCTTATGAGAAGTTCGACTGTATTTTAATTTGTGCCCAGGCTTATGGGAGTGGGAGAAGTCGAATAGAATACATCTCCCAGGAGTACACTCTAAGCCAGTGGTTCCCAACCCACAAATGCCGCCGGACGATTTAGCCTAAAAGTGAAGTGCTGCGGATCGCGCCATTAGAGGAAACTCTTTCTCTAGGATTTTGGATTCTGTAATAGTACGATTCTAGGAAAATTGTGAAATACGTACATATTTTTGGTGGCGCCGATCTCAACATTTCATACTTTCTGCCCGCTGTGATCGGCCTTTTTCTTCTTCGTTAGCCCGGTTAACACTAGCTTTTGTGTCTTTCAACAACAAAGACATTGAATTTCAAACGATTCAAAGGCCATGCGTGTGTTATGCCAATTATTTGTTGGCAGAGATTGTGCAGACGGCTTCCTCATCTCAAGCCCCGGAAAGACACACGAATATCTGCAAGTGTCATTGGCTTTCTAGATACTACCTTCAAGTTACAGACATTTAAAGATGCCACAAAGAACAAAAAAATCGCAAAAGGGAACCCAAGAGGAATCTTAGCTAATTTTAATGTACATTTTTCTAAAAAAATTATAAAAAGCTGTTTGAAGGTCGATGTTGCTGACTGTTTTAGTGTCTCATCAGAAGTTACAGCCGCGTTCAATCCGATACCAAACAAAAAAAAAAAACAACGCAAAGAAGGAACCAAGGGACGCGGACCACCGGTTGGGAAAAAACGCTCTAAGCGAAGTAATATAAAATGCCAGCGTATACGAAATAGCATTTCGCGAGGGTGTCTCAGATATTCTGCGAAATAAATTCAACTCAAAAATTAGTTCACTTATTGAATGAAAAATTCCTATGGAACGTCATTACATCGAAATACGAAATAGAGTATTATGAGCTCGTTAAGCATGCTCAATAACTTCAGTGATTGCTAAAGAGTACCATACGCTTGAAGAAGAAATCATTTCCATCTACATAATTGCGTATGCAGTTTTCATCAATTGTACTGAAAAATCAAACTTTTTTTTCATCGTATTACAAAAAGCAACATCATTTTTAGTGGCCTCTGGTAAAATTCTAAAACAAGTATTTTATTGAAAATAAATTATGCTATGAAGGATAATATACAAAAAAAAGGTGATTGTTTAATTAATTAATTTTTTAGCAGATTTACAAAACATTTACTTGTATTCCGTGGTTTTCATCTGCAAGTAATTTTTCGAAGGCATAAAACTAGAAACTTACAAAAAACATGAGATTAACACGCTAACCCAGTTATAGACTGAAACTCGCATATTTCCATATGATGTAGACTTCACTAATTGATTTTATTTTTTTGCATTGAGTTACTTTAGGCGAAATACATATGATAAATGTTTAATTTCTCAACTCTGCTAATAGCATTGTTCACAAAGTTTTTTTTTCGATTTTTGCTACGTTATTGAAACAATTCATCAGCCATTTTTCATTTGGTTGTTGCACTTTAAGTCATTCGAAATGTGTCTTTTTGTTTGTTTTTTTTTTTTTAGAATGAAAAAATGCACTAAATTACTGATCACAGCACACCCTTCCACCTATCAGAGCTCTTAGAGTATTCAGGACTTAAACCAAAACAACCGTAACTCAGAGCCCGGAGCTAGAATTTGTTTATCGCTTTTTGGACTCTCGTGACAGACAATTTTGCATGAGTGCGTAGAGTGCAGTTGAGAAGAGTACATTGTGTATGTGTTAGTGACAATGCTTGAAATAGCGAGAATATATCGGCAATTGTTCGTTATGGCTATTATTTGACATTAGTTAGAATGAGAGGCAATGTGCCGAGAGGCCAACTAACACATAAATAAATTCTAGTTCCGGGCTGTTAGTAACGATGGTTTTGACTTAGACCTTTAAGAGTAGGTTGATAGTGCTGAAGGGACTACTCCCGGCACCAGGATCTTTGATGCTGCTGATTGGGTGATTTTTTTTTTAATGATCAAATTCCACTAATTTCTCTTCTTGGGGAAAATAGTTGAGATCATTAAAAAATAATATCTTGTGAATCTTTATTTTTGACGATCATCGCTTCTGAGCAATAAATGCCGGTCTTGTTTAGTAAATTGTTCTTGTGTGTGTTTAGTAAAAATTATTTAAAAAGAAGCAGAATCGGCAATACATCGTTTGTGTACAAAATTTATGCGTTAATTGTGAGAGGCCTATAGTAATCTAGTTAGATTATACATATTTCCATACACTTAAAATGGTTTACCAATATCGCTTAATAGCTAAGCCTTTACAATGACAACATTTTGTACAAATAAATTTCATTACAATTTTGAGCAAGATTTTCAATAAAAATTAGAATTTTCTTGAAATTCTCACACGAGAAAATTTGGACACGAGAATTTGGGTTAACATACAAAATTTTATTTCTTGTACAAAAAAGTACAAACAAATTTGAACAGGTATTTTGCTTGCTTCGAACTTCCAAATCTTTGAAAAACAAGTTTTTAGGCGTAAAATTTGAAAGTCACTTAGTGGCGTTGCCAGGATATTGTATTGGAAGGGGCTAAGGCAAACCTTAATATACTGGACATTCGACGTTACTGTCACAAGTTTGGTATTGGTGCTATTTCTTAGTAATGTGGGTGGTGTCTTAAGGTCTCACTCTTTCAAGCATTCCAATTGATGAGGTTATAAAATATAAACAGATCGTGAGACGAAACATATGAATTCTCACAGACTTTGAGGAACTAGTACATAAATGGTATGAATGGCGATATGAACGATAGAAGTATGCGATTCACAAGTGATTGTGTAATCGGCGCTCCGTTGAATACCGTGAGGACGGATTGGTTTCAAAAATGTCGCCATAGATGAAAGATATACACTGAAGTGGATCTAAATTTTGAAGATTTGTCTAAGGATTCACCCGTGGTGGAAAAATATAGATGGGGAGAAGGTTATCTCACATTAAATGGAATACCACAATTAGAGCTCAATTTGTGAATGTTGGGTGCCACATGATTAAAGTTTAGACACAAACAAAAACTGGACCGGATTTGTGCTAATATCGCTCTACAACCACACTACCCAACTTCATGTCAAATGAAATGGAAAACCCCTATATAGGTGCTTAAAAGCACCTTATTTTCGAAGCGTAAAATCTTCCACAACAACAATTGAAATGACAAATTCGCATATGTTTCAGATGTAAAATATTAAAGAGCTCGGTAATTTTTTTAATTATTATCGAAGCAGACGTTTTTTTTTGCATTTATTTTGAAAAACAAAAACAATTCTTTTAAACCTCCAATTGTTTTCTTCGACTACATCTTCTAGTATAATAAACAACCAAACAAAAAACATGAACATATCGCATAAGAGGGGATTCACACTATGGACAGGATTTACTAAACCACTACATTGATCGAGTCGAAACCCGCCTACTAGATTAAATCGTATGTCATTAAATTCAAAACGCATCGTAGAATGTACTTGCATTATTCAAATTGCAGTACAATATAGTACAACTGTCAACTAAATCTAGGATTTATTAAATCTTGTCGATAGTCTGAATCGCCCCTAAGAACCACTTCCACGCTACCGAATTTAATTATCAAAAGGTCTGTCGGAAGCGATTTGAAAAGTTTCGAACCTCCCTCCGTTAAAGAAAGTGGGAAACACCTTGAATGATTAGCAACCATTGTCACAGCTCACAGAAATTATTTTCAAAAATTGGTGGTGTGTGCAAGTTAGGTTAAAATTTACATGATCAATCATTTTGGAGGATAATGAAAAGGTTGATGAAGCACGGCAAATTGCTGTTCAAAACATGAATTGGGGGCTGCAAAAAGTCGGGTAGGCTGTACCATTGCATACAAATGTCAAATTTAGAAAATTTATGCAGAAGGCCTCAAAAATTCAAAGGACTTAACCCTTCTGTCGGCACCTACTGCAATATGCATATTCTATACCCAATAGGTCTGGCTGGACCTACTGAGAAAAATTTTTTATTTTTTAGAAAAAGTAAAATTTTTATCGATAAAATCATTCTATCAATTCTTCACTGCAATTTTTCAACAATAAAAGCATCAAAATAATTTTTTTAAAGATACTGGAAACGTTTTTAAGTAGATATATTTTGAGGCGGTATTAGTACAAACATGTTTCTCCCTTACTTTCTTCTTTTTTTACTTCGCTATTTCCATTGCGTATATCTAGTAGATAGTTCTATCGAATTTTCTAATTCCAATATCTTTGGGGAAATATTTAGCACTTTGTTGGCAGATTTTACTTCAATATTAGTCTGCAGATTTAGGGAAATAGGTGGAAAGAAATAGGGAATTTTCAAGCGCGAAAATCATTTCATTCTAAATTTTTCGTAAATTTCTTAATCAAATCTATTTAAAAAGACGTTTGTAAGTCACTCATACTTAGTCCTTACTATTAGAAAGGAAATAAAACTGGTTTGAATTTTCTAGGATCAAATCTCAGTTGATTAGGTGATGTTATGAAACGTGACGAAATTAGGCTTACCCATTTTCGAACTTCACGGCTTTTTATAGAAAAATCTCAGAATATTTTATCGTTTATAGTACAAAATGAATTTAAATGACATTATTACATCATAAATAAGAGAATTTAATATTTGCACTTTTTATTTCAAGAGAAAAATGGGGAGAAAAACTATAGGTCTGGCCAGACCTATTGGGTATCAAAAAGCACTATAAATTGAAAATCATCAAAAACATACTCAAAACTTCAACCGATTTTTTAAAATTTTTGCAAAATGCTTCTTAACATATTATTCTAGGATATCATGAAATATGAACTCGCTGCGATTTCATCTTCTATACTTTTTTCACCAAAATATAGTGTCAAAGGTCTGGCCAGACCTTCGTGCCGACAGAAGGGTTAAGTGTGGTATGTGGAGGCATTTTCCAATAACACTATTTTTTTCGTTTAGGGGACTATGTTAGCAACAATTTCATTGGCACAGCTGTGCCACCACCTTCAAAATTCCTTCAAATGTCTGTTGCAGCGACATAAATTTGATAAATTGAAGCAATAACCATAATTAACCCTTATCATTCGTTGGGGAAGTAGAGACAAAAACATTTTTAGACATATTTCAAATGTTTTAGATTAGCCGACAAACTTAAGTGTATTCTGAATACTGTCAAAAAGCTCTCGATAAGAAACACTTGTTTGAATCGTTGCTTTTAGGTTATAAAGCTAAACGCGTTTTTGAACCGGACGCGATCTATTTCAGGGGAGTTGGTTGACAGGCGGGATGATGAAGGCACGCATTTTTGCGAGAGAGAAAGCTTTTTTTGTTTGGTGTAGTGAAGGGGACAACAAATTGGGGGGATCGAGGGATAACCATTCATAACAGAGTCAAAAATGGTAACCCACACCGTCTCGTAGTCATAGCGTTAAAAATATGTATTATCTAACGGTACTCGTTCATCGTCCGCCAACACGAAAATCGCTTTTCGTCGAGTCCTCCGCATGTGAACGCGTTCCTAAGAATGCAAGCCATATTTAATATTTTAATTCACTGATCTTATAAATAAATGCATTTAAATATGATTTTGCAATGGAAGGTCCAGGTCCCCCACGAGTGGATCCCGGAAATACCTGGTGTAGCTAAGGGTTAGTTAGCTTTGATCTCTATACATACCAAAATTTAAGCCCAGCCAATAAATTTTAATTCATTTCGGGGCAATTGAGCGACCAAAATTTGAATAAAATTGGTTTTCCTTTCACTTTGTTGAGTTGTGAATATAAACATTCCTTCAAATTTTGGTATATGCACATTCGTTGTCTTCTCTTCAAGCCACAGGAAATGATACGCTTTTTTAATTTAAAATGAGATTAACTTAGATAACTGCTTTGCAGTGCCAGGTTAAGCAAGTGCGGAGCCCGTGGCAAATGTTGGAACCTATGGAACTTGGACTAACCAAACTAATAAAAGGGTCCTAAAATTAATATTTCGGTTTAAGAGTTATATCTCAATGGTTTTTTTTCTCTTCTTCTTCTCAGTACCGTATAGCCCCATGTGGGGCCATGGTGCGTTAACTAAGCCGTTTATAGGTAATTTCGAGTCAGCGTTACATTTCATATCATTTCGGAGTGTACCTATATAATGTTGCAAACACTATATATTTCCTATCCGCACATGTACGGACATTTGGGACCACGCCGAGATTCGATCTCCGGACCTCTAGATTACTAGCATCGTAGAGTGCGATTCAACCAAGTGAGCCACAGAGCACTCATTTTAAAATATGAAATACTTTTGGCATACTTTTTTCTTTTACCCTTGTTGTCAGTGGCGCAACCAGGATCTTGTCCTGCAGGGGGCTAGGCCAAGGCCATCCATATTACTGAACACGCTTATTTTCGATATAATTTTTTTTCGTAGCTAAACGTCGTGAAAACGCTAGTGTAATGTCATACTCGTAATAGGTATTTTTTTCTTTTTTGTCATTTTCATATGAAAACTTAATTTTGAATTTTTCCAGCATTACGTACGTGTCATGGAATTTGCCCCCGGACAACCCACACATGACTCGCCTTGTCGTCCGAGAGTTGACTTCGTCGTTGACGTTACTGGCTCAGAGATTTTTAAACCATTTTCCTCCTACTTATTCCTATTTTTTTTTAACCGTTTCGTAATCATTTATCTAATTTCGTTTAAACTACTCGAATCATGGGCGTAGGGACATTTTATACAAACAATTGATCTGGTGGATTTTCGTCCGAAAAAAAATACATACAAATTTTAGTGCGAATTTCGAAGACAGTTTTCCCAATATAAAGCTTTCACATTGAGAAATTTTGTATTTTTGCGAAAGGACATTTTTTCATTTTCTAATTTGTCCTTTCCAAATTTCTCGGAGGATCTTTAGCCCCCTTAGCCCCTCCCGTGGTTGCGCCACTGCTTGTTGTATTATGTCAACCATTTTTTTAAACATTTATTTCTTGATTAGTTACCTCAGTCTCCACTTTAATAATAGATTACATATTTCAATGTAAAGATTTGTGTTCTCAGACACGACTCAAGTGTTGATCGCTCAGCGATCGTAGTGTAGCATTCAACTCTGAGCCGAGATAGCCTGACGTCGGGCCTTAGCTGCCTTCTTATAATTGAGAAACTTAAAAAAAAATCAATCTAAAATGAAGAAGATTATTATCTTCATTGATTTGATTGATTGATTTTGGGGAGCGGGGATATAGAAATAACAATAATATCCCTTATGCACAGTCGCTTACCTCTCAAAGTACATATTATGAAAAATGGGGACAAAATTATCTGTTTTGAAAATGATTCAAAATTGTTTCACAAAACTGGTTTTCATTGACGTGTGTAAGTTTGCCAAGATTTATTTTTTATTTTAATTAGTAAAAACAAATTTCTGTAGACAAATGATAGGTACCTATCCGAAAAAGAAGAATTTATTCAGAAGTCCCTTTTTGGACGACTTCAGAAAATTTAAAAATTATAACATTTTCCGAAAAGTGATAAAATATGGGAAAATATTTCATTTTATATGAATTGCCTATTAATATAGCTTTCGATTTATTCGTCTCTTTTCAGGTTTACTCAGGTTCATAAAAGTTTCCAACCAAACAAAAAACCTAAAAAAAAAAAAATTAATGTAGAGCATTTCAGAGGCCCAACTTTACGATAACGCCTTCTACATTTATTCGGTTTTACTAATTAAAATAAAAAATCTTGGAAAACTCACAAACTTAAATGAAAAACATTTGCACGAAACAATTTTGAATCATTTTTTAAACAGACAATTTTGCCCCCACTTTTCATAACGTTTAAAGCGATACGCCACTGTGAGTGAGAGATATAATTGTAATTTTTAAATTCTATGCATGCATGTGTGCAAATACATTCCCCAACATGGACTTAAAAAATCTTATGATCGGCTAGAATGTGAATCTGAAACACTATGGAGGTTGGTTAACGGGAATGCCATCATTAATTAGAAAGAAACATTTATTTATTTTGATGCAATATAAACTTTGCTATAATTTTGGAACACCCTAGCGTAAATTGTTCAACAACGACAACGACAAATAACAATTTAGACCAGTGATTCCCAAACTAGGGGGCGTCTTTGAATGATTTTTGATCAAAAAAAAAATAATGATTTTGGTCGCTCCAGTAATATCAATGCAAATTTTGCTGTTCAAACATTTTTCGGTTTATTATTTACCCACAGCATAATATTCAGTAATAATTTTCTAATGAAATTCAAACTTTTTCATTAAAACTGGAAAATCGAAACACCAATCCTATCCCATATGGAACGATGTTCCGTTATAATCAATTATGAAATTTATGTACATATATGTATGTACTATCTAATTGAAAAATCTGACAAAGAATCATTAGAATAGAATCTAAATCTGGGTCATGCCCATAAATACATCATTAACTGCAATATTCTAAGCCCATTGCAATCAATGCACTTTTGGTCACGTCACATTTATCTATTATTTTTTCGTAATTTCCAAGAGTAGGTACATCTAATATCACGCTGCTACTCATAATTCCATCATTCGTGTATGTTAAAATTACTCAAAGAATATTATTGTCATCCTACGTTGTGAATGTTACACAAAAGCACCTAATTAGGGTGATTCGTGTACGTGTACACATATGTACGGTCGTGTTCAACGGTACGTAAATTCCATAAACTTTTTTTCAGATAACAATAACTCTGAATAACCACCGAATGTGTAATACCGAACAAAAAAGGTATAACGACCTTTAATTCGACCCATACGTCACAATGAACTGTGGTCGATGACACCATATAGAGAGGCATCTGCCACCGAATAATGTAATTATTATTATCTGGGCCATTGATAAATAATTCACCTTTGTCTCGCACACTCATCGTTTGCCCTCAGGTCAAAACGACGACCGACGCAACCAATAACTTGACATTAACTTTTAACGACTTTTGATAGCGTTTTACGGTTAATCGTTTTCGTTAACGTATGTATATGTAGGTATTTTCGTGCCTGAAGAGTTCAAAATTTATTAAGGAGAACTGGCACACGTCTGAGCCTATCTAAATTGTTCATGTGAAACTACACACTTCACATAGCGCAATTATTACGTCCAATGAAGATGGGGGAAGAAGACATTCAACTGAAGAAATGGGTATTATGGCCTAAAGGCACGCGCCTCATTAGCCATTCCCTTTCAAACCCCTTTTCGTAGAACAATGACCAGAGCGAGGACACTTGAAAACCCCTGTACGTCTTTGAGTCGAATTGACGAAGCGTATCATTTACTTACTTGAGCGAGTCTCCTCTGTTGATATGCACACACATCTAAAATATTCTCTTCTAATGGACACATAGCCATGACAATGTGCCTAAAACCTAAATGCAAATTGACGAAGTGACCTTTACTCGAACTCAAGAATGTACATGGCTGAGCTGGTTTCTACAAAATTATTGATATCGACTGGCCATTAAAAATTCCTAGTGTCTCTCAAGTGGGAAATAACAAGGATAAAATGCTGACTAACATGACTAGGGGATGGATTATCACTCAACCGAAATGGGATTACTTAGGGTTGAAAATAAAATAACGAAAATATATCTTAATGGTATTGTTCTGTCATGGGGTGTGAGTTATTTTTCCTTGAACACGAACAGGAGGTTTCCGGGTAATATCCGTTATACTGAGAAGACAATCAGGCAGCGCTAATGGAGTATGACTCACAAATTTACATTAACTTAAAAACGCTACAATATCTACGCAAAAGTACTTACCTGTACAACAAAATTATCCGTAAACGAATGCACCAATCGTCCTGCACCGCTCGCCAGATGCACGCCCGTAATGCTCGTCAGCTTGGGTGTCGCGTTATTCTGATACAACGACTCATAGGAGGGTAGTTCCGTAATACATTTTTGTACGATCGGAACGGGTCCGTAGTACGGATAGCTAAATCTAAAATTGTCATAACGTTGATTTTTTCTAAACGAAGGCACATATTGGGTAGTGGTAGTAGTAGTAGTTGCATTACTATTAACGCTAGTAGTTGTATTATTGTTATGATTTTTTATAGGAAAACTATAGTCGAAGGTGCATCTTGACTTTTTCAGTTTTTCATTCAAGCGTTCGTCGTCGTCTGAGGAACTTTCCGAGGGTGTCCTTTCGTATGGTGTCCATAGCATTGAGGACAGAGCCTCATTAACGTCAGGTGGGCGCCGTTGATTTCGATCCATAGCATGGAGCTTTTGGCATGGCGCGTAGCTAAACTGTTCACCTGAACAGGTAACTTCGTCGTTGATTTAGCTGGCCATTTGCAACTGGGTTTTCGACGTTCGTAAATATTTATATCTCTCAAATCAATTTTCAACTCTTGAATGCATGCACGTACTCGTACATATCAAATTTTTGAATCTGAGATTGAAAAAGATCATTCTTTAGACATATTTTACAAGCCCGTTGTGTGTAACGAAGTTGGGTTTATTCGTTATTATTTTTTTCTAGTCATGGTACTCGTACTATAAGTCAATTGCGCAACCGAACGTGCTGTTGAATTATATTAGCTTTTGTTTTTTTCCTTTGTGAATAATGTTTTACTATGCTCGTAATTTTCCACGAAATCTATGCAATATTGACTTAAGATACTTGCTCGAGATAGTGTACACGAAATTCAATTAAAGGTACATAGATCGGATAAGTAAAGGTGTCTTGATGTATGCTTGTTGTTACCACTTTCACCGGAATTCAGGCTTCCTCTTGCAAAATGCGTTCATAAGACAAACGATGTTGTCGTTGATCGCAATGCGTAAATTTCCGTCAATTTGCTGAATGCTTTTCTTGTGTTTTTCATGCACCGAGCCGTGAGCGTACGTATATGTATCTGAAAGAGGAGATGACAAGAAACGTGATTTTAGTTTTATAGGTAGTAATAAGAGCAAATATGTACCTATACAGTTTGTGGAGGGAAATGTATGTAGTATGTACGTACAGTGCTTGTCATCAGATTAGCACACCCCTTCGCATGAATAGTTTCGGCTGATTTCCAACCAAACTAAAAGAGCTAAAATTTCAAAATTATAACTGTTAACACTTTCCCGGACACAACGTCTATAGACGTCCAATTTTGAGCATTTGACCATACAAATCGTGTCAAATTTTGGCGTTGTGTCCGGCAATGAGTTAATAGTCTATTCAATTCTTAGTTAATTAACACAAAAAGAATTGTGTTCACATTTTGTAATATTGATTTATAATTGTTTTTCGAAAAAGAACACACAAAATAGCCATTTAAAATTTGTCATCAGGATAGCACATGCAATATCTTTTTTGTCTATCTTCCGCAATTAACCTTCGGGCGGGCGCAATGCATCTGACAGATTAAGTGACCAGTTTTTGTTGCGCCAATCAGCGATATGAAAAGGGAGAGATCTGAAACTCACAGTAGCTTAATCTTTATCGATCATCTACCCAAAGCAGTTTTCAGTTTCTATCTACCATATGTCTGAGGGGCGGGAGGGGGTGAAATAATCTCTCAGATGTATTGCGCCCGATGGTGTTATTTTTTCTTTTCTATGAAAATTTCCACTCGTTATACTCTTCACATTGCGTAATAATGTTGTGTTGACTTTTAAGCTCGCCAAATCGTTCAATAGTATGTTTTTAGTAAAATAAGATCACATTTTTTAAGCGGTCGAGTTGTTGGAGGTTTTTTAAATATTGAAGCGATTGAAAGCGGAATATTCTTAGAAAATTGAAAATGTGAAGGGTATCAAACTTTGTGAGACAGTATTTAATTCTAAAATTTCGTAGAACTGTTTAAAAAAGATAATGCAACAATAAATTAGAGTGTAAAATATACAGAAACTTAGTTTCATCCTATTTTATGCACTTAATCTGTCAGATGCATTGCGCCCGATCGTGTTAGGATTAGTATTGCGCCCGCCGGAAGGTTAAAGACGTAGGAGCCCCAATTTTTTGTGGTTGTTTGAGTAAGATATTGACTTTAATATGAATAATTAAAAATCATTATCTGCGGAAGAGGGACCAAAATTTAAGGCATACAAGGAGTCAAGGCGGTCAAAAAGTGAAATTTCGAGAAAGAATTAATAAAAGTTAATAAGTTGAATCCGAATTCGTGTGTAATAAGTAGCGTTAAGATAAAAATAATAGAGGCGATAAGAATTGAGTACATGTCAATCCTTAGGAGAGAGTAATTTTGAGAGAAACATCTAGCCCTCATGACTCGGTCGCAAGGATTAGGGAAAATTTTGACATTAAGGCGAGCCTATCTTTTGTTCAAACAGTAATAATAAAACTCCACATTTCAAGAAACTAAAACTAAAGAATAAACTCCAACTTAACTTTCCCCGAAGGAAAATACGTTAAAATTAATCATGAGAACACTTGACATGGAACAAAGAATGGCGGTATGTTATCTTTTCGGATAAAAAGAAGTTCACTTTAGAAGAGTAACACAGTTATAATGTCTAGTTCCAGGATCTTTGCTAGGAAGGACACCATTAGGATCGCATTCATTGTCGGACAGATTGTGTAATGGTCTCAAGGGCCAAGTGATACTGTGAGATGATACTTCTTTTTATTCGAAAAGACAACATAGCGCCATTCTTTATTACATGTCAAGTGCTCTCGAGTTTAATTTAAGCGCATTTTCTTTTAGTTTTAGTTTCTTTGATGTGGAGCATTTTTGTATCACTATTTGAACAATAGGCTCACCTTAACGTCAAAATTTACCCTAATCCTTGCGACCGAGTCATGTGGACTGGATGCTTCTCTCAAAATCACTCTCTCATAGAGATTGACAAATACTCAATTTTTATCGCCTCTGTTATTTTTATCTTAACGCTACTTATTACACACGAATTCGGATTCAACTTATCGACTTTTATTAATTTTTTCTCGAAATTTCACTTTTTGACCACCTTGACTCCTTGTAAGCCTTAAATTTTGATCCCTCTTCCGCAGATAATGATTTTCCCTTATTCATATTAAAGTTAATATCTTACTCAAACAACCACAAAAAATTAGGGGTCCTACGTCTTTAATTGTGGAAGATAGACAAAAAAGAAATTACATGTGCTATCCTGATGACAAATTTTAAATGGCTATTTTGTGTGTTCTTTTTCGAAAAACAATTATAAAACAATGCTAAAAAATGAAAACCCAATACTTTTTGTTTTAATTAATTTAGAATTGAATAGACTATTAACAGTTATAATTTTGAAATTTTAGCTCTTTCAGTTTGGTTGGAAATCAGTCGAAACTATTCAAGCGAAGGGGTGTGCTAATCTGATGACGAGCAGTGTACATACATATAATAATGTTTTTTATTTTCTTTTATATTTAGCGCAAAAAAATGCCCTAAATATATGTAATATGGATTTTACATTTACAATTCATACAATGAGGATTTGCATCTGCTCCTATAAGACTTAAGTTTTTGTTTTGCCGGGTTTGACATGCGGTAGCACTGGGGCACTGGTTCGTAGTACAATAGACATTGTCCCAATTCAGGGCTCCAAATAAGAAATTTTTTTTTAGAATCTAGTAACTGACGGTTCCTACATTTATTTTGGTAAGAAAAATGTTGATGGTACACGGAGAGAAAAATGTGCAATGAATTCAACAAAATCATACAATGAAATTCACAACATACAATTTCACTAAATTTGTAGTGAAAGTTATTAAAATGTAGTGAAATTGATTACAATTCAGTTGTTTTTACTGGTTCTGGCCTATTGTAAAAATGATTGCAGTGTAATGACAAAAATCATTGCATGATATTTGTATGGATAGTAACATTTATTGTGCTTATGGTAATTTTCACCACTGTCTAAAATAATAATTATTGCATGGTGTAATAGTTTTCATCCTTTCGTACATGAAGTTAACAAGAGCGCGTAATAATTATGAAACTGTCAAAAATTAAGACGACTAATTTATTCGCATAACTTGTAATCTTAGATAGCTTAGGAGTAGGACGTAGGACTACGAAACGATAGGTCCCCGGTTCAATTCCCAGTAGAATCAAACTGTAAAAATTAAAGTTAAAATAGGGAAAAAGAAGTTAAGGATAAAATAGAAGTAAGTAAAAAATTTAAAAAAGGTAAAAATAAAAAAGGAAAAATAAAAAAAAATCACTCTTTGTATTTTTTTCTATTATCGCCAAATTTTCTTCCTGGAAAATTTTATTACCAAGCAATTGTTAATTTTATTACAGCGCAATGACATTTTTCATTACAGATGTAATAACTTTTACATCAGTTGCAATAGGGTCAAAAATCATTACTATCACAATTATCACTACATTTTTTCTCTCCGTGTAAAGGCTCCAAAAAGAACACTAATGAATTCTTGATCGCAGATGGGCACAACACACACGCACCTTGCGAATTGGCAAATTCAGCGTGGTCTACCGCGGCGAAAATCATTTCATACATTGTGACGCATACCGCTACCGCACAGCGCTGGTTTGGTGGAAGCTATTAACTAATTCAATGACCCTAATCCTAATTCTTAATGCAATCATTAAACCTAACTGTGTACGCAATATGTGATTTAAATTACATTCCTAAGTTCCCAATTGGCATTGGCGTAGCAGGGAGGGGCGGTCGCCCCCTCCCATCCTGGCCGATGATTACATATGGTTTAAAAAAATCCTTGCCAATCTATTTAAGGGGCTTTTTTTCGGTTTTGTGCAATTATTTTAAAAACGGTATAAGAGATACAGAAAAACGGCCTGAAGACGAAAAAAACTACATAAAATTATCTTTGCAATGATATATAACACATTGTACATCACTTACTCTGTCAATGTCCTGCTTTGGCCGAGAAACGAAACCGTTATCTTGGTTCCAGGTATTTTTATGATACGGACGATCTTCGTGATGTGAGCACAATACTGCTCAACAAATTCATTGTTAGCACGGGGTGGTTCTCAGCTTAATAGGTTATTAGATTCGAATTCTACAGAAGTATCACAACGGACCAAGTCTGGTCTAAGTGCGCTGGGGATAAACTCAGTAGCCCCTTTACCTAACCTAACCTATATATAACACATCAGAGTTCAATTGAATATTTCGGCGTTAGAATAGAACATAAATTAGAATATTTTCATTTTAGACCTTTTTTAAAAGCTCCATAACTTTTTAAAGAATGTTAGTTCAGCCGTAAAATTTTGTACAAGTATTAACAACAAGTTTAAGATAATTATAATGTAAACGCTGAGTCGCTCCGGTCAAGGACCCCCATTATCCCCCCATTTAAATTTGTCAAAACGGCATGTCCATAACTCCCCCCAAAATTGGAGCAGAGTGCTAAATTTTGGTTTGTTGCGATTGGAGGTCATAGTTATCCCACCCACCAAAAATCAGCTTATTCGGATAAAAACTAAGGGTACCTCCCATACAAAGTGACCCATGACAACTTTGTTCTACAGTTTATAAAATGAGTAGTACGTAGAACAAACTCCTGATGGGTCACTTTGTATGGGAGATAGATCTCTTACTGTTTTTGAAATAATCGCAAAAAACCGAAAAAATGCCCCCCTTTCCCCCCTTTTTTTAAGGTTGCGGACCCCCGATCGGTTGGGACTTTTAATGCCATAATCTGGGGACCATTCCCAACCATAATCCAAAAAAAAATCTGATGTAGGATTTTTGCCGACCAAATATGCCATTTTTCTTAGACTACAAGTTATTTAATCAAGATTCATTTTGTATTAGTTCGTTTTATTGAAATTCATTTTGTAGCTATATTTTTGGGGTGCTGAGCACGAATTCGGAGCTTCCTACAAAAATTTCGTTGCGAAACAGGGTCAAAATCGCGAAAAACCCTAATATGTTTGCTAATTTTCCGTTATTTGACCCCTAACTCTGAAACTATTTATTTCTGCGAAAAACTCTCCGTGAATATGTTAGAGAGCAGATAATTGCGCGTCCAAAGAGACATAAATATTGTAAATCTGTTGAGCGGTATTATCACAATTGATAAATTAAATTTGTCATTTTTAACATAGTTCCATATTATGAATAAAATTTTGAGATTGAACAGTTTTTCATTTTTGGTCGAAAAAGTTGCATTTTTCTTGTACATTATGTATATTGGCGTGCTGAACCTGAATCCGTAACTTCCCACCAAAAATGTTGTTGCAAAACAGGGTCAAAATTGCAAAAAAAAACGCCAAAAAATGACTATCAATTGTAGCTATACCGCTAAACGTATTTTAAAATTTAGTGGCGCTTGGAACCGCTATTATGTTTTGTCTAACATTATTATGGACAGGTTTTCGGGGAAATGTACACTTTCGGAGTTATAAGTTAAAAAATGGGAAAATTCCGAAAAAATTTGGGTTTTTTCGCGGTTTAGACCCTGTTCTGCAACGAAATTTTGGTGCGTAGCTCCGGAATCGACCTCAGCAACCCATAAAACATAACAACCAAAAAAATTTTTTTGCACCACACTTTTCAATCTGAAATCACCCAATTACTACATAGACTAACTGTCCTTTGCTAAAATTTGGCTCTAAAATTAAAAAAAAAAAGCTAACAATTAAGTTACATCCAATTTCCAATATCTTCTTATTGAGGTGTTGAGATCAACAGCACGCACAACAGTGTTATTCATCCCTATCATATAAATCATATTCCGTCACATGGGTCGTGAGTTTGAAAAACACCATAAACTAAATTCGTTGACGGTGAGTCTCGAAACTATGACTCTGTGCACCGAAGGTGCGCGCAGTAACGCCGGCCAGACTATTTTAAAATTTGACTAACAATATTTTCGTGACCGACAATTACAACTTCTACAAAAAAAACATGATGTTGAAAAAATTTCGAGTTTGCACACCCCCCCCCCTCCCCTCGACCGAAATCCTTGCTACGCCCATGCCAATTGAGCCTAAGTCAACAAACAAACGTCGAGAGCTTCTTTTCTAACGTGCCTTCGGTGACCGATTTTAAATTCCTCCTCAGAGACTCATTTTGGGAGTGTGAAAGTGTCGCTTATCCCAGAAATGGACATCAACGGACCGCCAGAACTCCGGAAAATGTAGAAAGAGTGAAGCAGTCAAATCTACGAAATACAAAATTTAATTTTGTGAAATGCGCCACAGAGGAGGTATAGACAAAAATTGGAGAAGAGAGAAGCGGCATTCATAATTTTACTCCTGGACACTTTTCCAGATGTATCTCCTATTGGGAGTAGAACTCGTTAACTTACACATATCCGATAATCCGACAAAAGGAGGAGAAAGTGGACAGTTCTCTTAGTCAATTTTCCTTTAACTATTATCGCTCATCGAAGGTGAAAGTGCTTCAGGTTGACGGACGGGGAGGAATTTACTGAAATATACTAAGTCCTTCAAAAAATATAGCCAAAAGCTGGGAAAAAAGAATTTCACATTTTTCATGAGCTTTACGACAAAGGGTAATGAAGGGGTGAAGTGATGGAGTGAGGTGGCGATAATTTAATTAAGTACGATAATTTGATCAACACACATACACAAAAGATGGAAAAAATAAACTGCTTTCACAATTTTACAGAGGATTCAATGCGTATTTTGCTTTTGAGCGTTACATTTTTCAATAGTTATTCTGATGTTTTCTCTAGAGCCCCATCCGGTAGGGCAAATCTACAAACTTATTTTTGGAGTAGAGTCCGATTTGGCGTAGAATTTTTACCAGAATCTGCTCATCCGTTCAGGAGATAAATGCGAAAGTGTGTAAAAAATAACCGTTTCCATAATTTTGTTCAGTATGAATTTTGTACTTGTTTTAATTCCGCTATTCGGGGTGAAGTCTATTTCTACAGAAACCTCTATCTTGGATCGTGTTATCACAGAGACCAATACGTTGTTATTGCTTTCCCAGTTGATACATCCAGATGGAGTCCAATCCCGTGGTGCAAATTTACTCAATATTGAATCAGTTCAGGAGATATAGACAAATCCGGTGGAATCAATTTACTGAAATACTCAATTCGTTCAAGAAATACAGAAGAAAATTATGTGAAAAAGGACAGTCTTCATAATTTTGCTTATTGTGATTTTTTCCGAAGTTTTCAATACTTATTCTGCTATTCGGGGCAATCTTCGAAAGTCGACTAGCATGTTCAAGCAATTCAGACAGAAGTCTGTGAAAAAAGAATTCATTATGAATTGCGACGCAGGGTGCAAACAAAAATCATAAAATTATTAACTCCTTAACGGCCATGGTTCCTATAGTACCATGACTTATTTTTTTTTTTAAGAAATGGAAAAAATCATTTTGATCAACATGAATTTATCCGAACTTGCTATACGTCTAATCGTATTCGGTACAGACTAAAATACGGTGCAGCAAATTTACTAAAACCCCCCTAATCCGTTCAAAGTAGCCACCAATCCGCTGGAATCTTTTGGCTGAAATCTGGTAATTTCTTCAAGGAATACAGAAAGAAATATACGAAAAAAAAAAATCTTTATAATTTTGCTCATTGTGATTTTTTTTGCATGTTTCAATATTATTTTGATATTCATGGAAAGGACCAATCCGGCAGGAAAATCTTCCGAAAATCCGCTGAGAAGTTCAAGAAATATAAAAAAAAATGTGAAAAAAACTCATTGCGAATTGTTGCTCGTTGTGAATTTTCTGTTTACTTCAAGAGCGGTATAGCTATTCCGGTCGGAGCCTTGTGTAGACCCATAAGCTGGGGTCAACTTACTGAAATCCTGTAATTCGTTCAAGAAAGACACAAAGAAGTATAAGAAAAAGAATTGTCTTCATAATTGGGCCCATTGTGAATTTTTCATATGTCTCGATGGTTGTCCTGTTACTTTGGCTAGAGAAGAAATTTACTGAAATCCGCTCATATGTTAAAGAAATACACGCAGAAATAGGTGGAAAAGTACCCATTGTACGATAAATTTCAGCTCATTGTGAATTTTTTCATGTTTCAATAGTTATTATGCTATTCTGGTCAGAGCCTAATTCAACAAACCCAAAATCAGGAAAATCTGTCCAGCCGTTCTCGAGTTATAAATGGTGTAACTAACACGACTTTCTTTTATAGAAGATTCATCACGGTTAAATTATTCACTCTCTCGGAAATATCTCGGAAAGGGTGAGTCCTACTGAAATTCTTTGTTTGACGGAATAAAAGCCCATTTAATTTCCTATAAACTTGTTCCACATAATAATTGTTAATAGATAAAGGCGAAAACCCCCAAAAACCATTCCTTTTGTCCCTCCCCTTCCCACGTCAGCTCACACCCTACGACCGCGTGTTTTTAGTTTGTTTTACCACTAACAACCCCTTATAAATCCATGAAATAAAAAACCATAACCCCTCCCCCATTTTCCCCAGTGTCTGTCTTCATTCTGATCAATATAGAATATTACTCCGTTGGTACTCTTTTAACTTTCGAATGATAGGAGACACGCCAAGAAGGAGTATATCAAATTAAAGAAAATTGAATACTTACTACCTTTGCCCTACAAAACTTTTTTGAAAAACAATTGGGAGAGACACCAGACTCAATAAAATGCAAAAAAAAAAAATATTTTCGACTTTTATTACACAATATCGGAAGAACCGTTAGGAGTTTTGCGTCTGCACATAAAAACAAATAAATAGGATATTTCGAAAGCTTTAATGATTACTAACAACTTCGATCTCTGCGACTCACCGTTTTCGAGATATAGCCCAAACCACAAAATTACACAATTTAAAAAGGACGTAAAGGTGTTCAAGACCCATAGGAGAGGTTTAACAAGAACACATCCGTGGTGAAAAGACGGTGACACCTGAGTCGATGTATCTAGGGATGTCAAAAACCGGCCCATTACCCCGTTTTTCGGTTGTTTTCGTTTTTTTTTGCAAATCCGGTTAGACCGTCCGGTTTTAACCGAGATCAAAGTACCGGTTTTCCGGTTAACCGAGTCTTTTCGTTGATTTGCTTAGAATTTTAGTAAAAAAATGCATACACGTATTGCTGGTGTTGTTCGTATTGTATGCCAAATCAAATCAAAATGCAGATACAGGGTGCGCCAGAGAAAGTTATTTGTTTGAAAAAACTCTCGAGCGGTGAGCTGGGCGGGTAGAGTGGTGGAAGGTTGAAGTCCTCAAGTTTGTTTCCCATTCCAGTCAGTTGCCATCATGCTCTGGTCTAGAGAGCAGCGGGCCTCGAGAGCTTCTTCTTTAACCGTCGCTCACTTGGAAAATGATCTAGGACTTTTTTCTTCCAATCCTCGAAGAAATGAACGTTAGGGACGTGTGGTTTCAGCCAGATGGAGCCACAGCACACACAGCACGAGGCTCAATAAATTTGTTGCGACAACATTTCCCCGACCGCCTCGTATCTCTCAGAGGCGATCTCGCATGACCGCCACGCTCGTTTATGTCGATCGACCACGGAGCATAGGTCACTTCAAGAACATCATTCGCGACGGCGCATGGCCAACATACCGATTGATCTGCTCAGTGGCGTAACGTTTCTAAAATATCTTGTGTTCAAGATCGAAATGGGGGCCCCTCGCACTGTAATAATTTATCATTACAAAATCATTGAAACCAATTCTTTGCCCAATTTGGAAAAATTTTGAAATTTGGAAAAAATTGAAATGTTTTTAGGGAATTCACACTTGTGACAGGATACACTAAAACCTCACGATTCAATCGAGTAAAGGGTTTAGAATGAATTTATATAGTTCAAATCCAGGATTTGTTTGACAACGCAATTTAGGTTTATTATAAAATCTCGGATCCTGTTCTCACTATCGTCCTTATTTACACGGAAAATCCGAATAGTTTTTTTTTATTTTCGCTCAATCATAATCCAAGAAAATGTATAATTTTGACAGAACGAATATCTATCCAAAAAATGGATTCGGATCAACCTTGTGTGTGCGGCATTATGCAAATCTCCGTCATTGATTTGTGTTTGTGCGAGAAAATCATACTTACAGGTTGATATCGAACTACTCTTAAAAGGACATTTATTTTTCATAGATGTGTGTTGCACACTCACTCACGAAATTCACTACATTTTATCACCATTTCGTATAGATTAAGTTTAGATTTTTGGCTGAAATCGCGTTATGGTCCAGGTGGATTTTTTACTGTTCATTGGAATTTTCTTTTAGTACCACAGCTGTTAATGGGTGAATTTGTTAATATGGGTGAATCATGGTTTTATTACAGCGATTGAAAAGGCTTTCAGCGAAAATTCAGCTGATAAATACCATGCTTTTGAAAGCAACCGAGACAGGCAGAATAACCTAATTGAAAAATCAGGTCGTGATTGATAACCAGAAATACAAATAGCGGACTGTGTAATTTGTATGTACCTCTCAAATTATCCAGGAATATCAATATTTGTGGGATTTTTTGCATACAACATTTTTTACATTCAGAACAATTTTATTTTCTAACCTCCCTACTTGGCATTCGTTTTGCAATCCCTATTGTTATGCATTCCTAGCTTCGACACGATCTGTAACAATTAATCGAATCTAATATGTATTTGGTAATCGCTTTTCAAAACAGCATATGTATGTCCTAAATGGACACCAGGCTCCGTGAAGGGCAGTATATGTCTTCAAGAGGAACTGTCTTGTCTACAATGTGCTTCGATACGTCAAACATCAACCATGCTTAACAGTATTCAAGAATTTCAGTACGCTCAAGAGCACTCCTGGAACACAGTACGTTACGCCACTGGATCTGCTGCAAAAAGTGGAGACGAACTTCAAAAATTGACTAAATCAATGTGCACATTAGAGGTCGCCATTTAACCGATGTCATTTTCAAGGCTGTATGAAAAAAAAACTTGGGATATTGTATTCTCAAATAAAAAAAAGAGTTAAGACCATATCTGAAGAATTTTTGTTTTTATTGGCATTTCAAATGAATAAGTTTCTCTGGCGCAACCTGTAGAAATAAGGAGAGTGTTCGAAAATATGTTTAAAAAAATTTGAAAAATTAATTTTTCATAAGGGAGATGTAATAGATTGCTGACTAAAAAATCAAGACAATGTAAAAAAATGTATGAATTTTGAAAGAATTTTTTTACCGGTTTAAACCGGATGTACAAACAACCGTCCGGATTAAAACCGGGAGGAAGAAAAAACCGAAAATAACCGGTTAACCGTTCTGAAAGTACCGGTTTTCGGACTAACCGTCCGGTTTTTGACATCCCTAGATGAACCTATTGCGATATGTATTATTAAACATTTTTTCATTTATACGGACGGATATTTATACTCCATTTACTCCAGTCATATTATATGTATCGATTTGCTCCAAATAGAAAAGCCAAAGGAACATAACCAAAGGCTATGTTTTTTGTTTTGGAATCTGAAGGGCCCCAGGAGGTTAAAACTCATTTTACTGAGAAGAATATTGGGCCGAAAAGTCTCAAAAAGGACAAAAATAGACAAGAAATATCAAAGAGGACGTCGAGTTCAATCCATGCCCGTATTTCAGGGATCCAGAAAATTGGATAAAGAGGACATATTGTGTGCTTTCACATTTTCCATTTAGATGTTCTCAGTGCGATAACTACGTATCCAAAAATAATGTGACGTAACTTTCCTTTTTCTTTCTTTCTTAACTCTTTTAGAATCTGCTTCTGCTATACTACCACTCGTTGGTAGAGAAAACATTTATGTGCCGGACCTTCGCGCATAATCTTTTTCTCCATTCACATTTATGCAGTTCTGGGTCCCTGAAATAAGGAAATAACCATGGAGTGCAATCGATGATTTCTTTCACATGATCATCGTACCTATATTTCTTAAGGAAAAGTTTGCGTCTTTTTTTTTCCTTTTCGAGACCTTTTGTCCTAATTTTTTCCTTAGAAAAAAATATTTTAGACCCCTAGGATCCTACAGATTTTGAAACAACAACAATTGTCCTTAGGCCATTTTTTTCTATACTAAATGACATCTTTATTGGACTAGCGTCTCCATTGGATATAGTGGAGACGCTAGTCTGTTAGTAACAAGTACACGGTCTTTATTTTAGCTCTGATTGTTTTCCATTTGAAGTTGTAAAAAACTGCTCTGAGCACAGTGTTCGATACATACACGTTTTGTTTTATCGCATCTTGTGTGCAAATACTCGCACTCATGTACTACCGGGGAGCTTCAATGAAAGTGAAACTTTGGTTCGGTTACCCGTTTCATTTTACGATTTTTTGTGGTCTTCTTGAGGAAGTCTATTGTTTGGCGTCAAATAACAACGACAAGATCGCGTCATGTTTTAGTTGTAATTTAAAATCTGATATAGGTATTTTGTAGTGTTGTTGACGGCTAACATCTAGCTATAAAGACTTCTTGATGATGGCGGTTCCGTGAGAAAATCGTCGATGCGAATTTAATTACAAATTGTCAATATTGCAATAATAATTATTATTTCCATTGTTCCAAGCAAATGGGAAGTAACATGAATTTTGTATTATGTAATCGGTCATTTTTGTTTTTAGGAAGTTGCGTATGGAAGTGTGTTTTTATAATGGAACTATGGTTTTTTTCTCCAGAAGCCAAAACAAATGTTGCTCGTTGGAGCTTTCACGAAAAGGCTGGTCCTCACATAGAGCCACATTTAGTATCAACGAAAAAATGTGCCATTATTCTATGGGATTTTCGTTTAATTTGGTAG
This sequence comes from Microchrysa polita, assembly GCA_949715475.1. NCBI lineage: Eukaryota > Metazoa > Arthropoda > Insecta > Diptera > Stratiomyidae > Microchrysa > Microchrysa polita. The sequence goes on from OX454419.1 coordinate 73,926,910, forward strand.
CGCCCATAATCTAAAATCATAAAGAACTGTGGTTTGGCTTTGTTACTCTATTATAAATATTGTACTGGTTATAGAATACTACAACGCTTCCTTGGACAGTACAGACAGATTATATTTAAATTCATAATAACATTCTGGTATTAGCCAAATTACATGCTGTAATCACATCTACGTACATGCAATCCAGACATTTAACCTTAGCAAGGTCTCGTCTCGTTGTGGGGTATACCATTTTCATTTACCATTATATATTCCGGAATGCTCGCAATGTTTCCAAAACACACATTTGTTTGAAGATTTAGGACGAAATACAAACGCCTAGTTATTGTGCTATGCATGCCATGTATGAACACATGTGTGTACATACATTGTACGTACTCGTATTTACATATGCATGGGTTAGCATAAAGTGTAACGCGGATTAATGTTCTGTCTACATTCACATGATAATGCGCTATCACTATTTGTTGAATTTATTATTATTTTCAGAAAGTAGAACTCGACAAATGTTTATCATTTCTATCATCTTATTTGTAAGTTTACATACATAATATTTAATTGGACCCTTTAATTTGGGGTTCAATTTTAATGTAAGTGTATGCATATTCGTTCAATCTAATGTAGATCTTGTTTTTGATGACATAGCTTTATTTGTACAGCTATTTAGAAAGTAATAGAACACAAGAAAAAAATGACTTATCAAAAAGTGACTAAATCAATTCAATAGCTTCTAATTATTATTTATTATTGTAGTTTGGGGTGCCTTATGTCCTCCGACGCAAAATCTAGATACGTACATTCGTACCCTTATAATATTAATTTGAGCTGAAAGGCAAGTTAACACCAATAATGAGTTTTCGTTTTGGCAAAAACCGGACAATTACCAGGAAAGAAATATTGATAAATATGGAGTCTAGTAAGGCATTCAAAAGCACATCCCAAAATTAATGAATTATGCAACGGTAAATTGAATGCAGTTCAGTAACAAGGTGTTTCGAATTGCTTCGGGTTTATAAAATATGGTAAACCTAAAACATGTTATACCCTAACTAAGTCTAAAGCATTTGCTACAAATTTGAAAATTTATTTCTTGTGCGTTCCTTGTCATTAGAATGGTCAAGCTAACGCTAAGTATAGAGAGCCCTTGTTCAATTTAGGTTGCTGATTTTGTATGTTTTTTGATGAAAACAATAAAACTGGAGGCAAAATTATACTTCTTATAATAGTGATTTGGAGTCTCTTTTTCTATTTAAGATATTCAACCGTTCGAAATTTGTTAAAAAAAGACAAAACATAACGTACTGCTCAGATTTTACTAAAATTAATAGAAGAGTACCTAAGTGAGGAGCTACCATTTCAATTTCGAACACAAGAAATTTGGGAAATGTTACGCTATTTACAGAGAATGTCGACAGCCGTTCAAAAATGCGACTGCACTACAAAGAAGCGTACATTTTTCCACTTTTTTTTTTGTTCTTTAAAGGTTTAAGATTGTTGATGGAATTCGTTGAGAAATTTATCTTAAGTCTGCGATAGAACCATAGATAGTGGTGGGTGATAGATCCAGTCTTGGTATGGTCAGAAATCCATAACGATCACTCTTCACCAGCCACTGAACCAAATATTATGGGACAATATTTTTATTGCAATTCGACTGCCGACTAAGTAAAGAGGCAATTAATTATGAATTATGTACACTGTTTCCTTCCCTTTTTAAATAATACATATTTTGTAGTCTTGACAAGCTTGTGCGCAACATTTGATTTAAGTGAGGATGCGAATAAGTCAGACACACAGAGATACTTTGTAATAGTTTTTATAGTTTGAGTGATGCCAGATTTTAATTATTATTTATAAGGTTTTGTGAAATTGGTGCAAAAAAATGTTTCTTAGAAGAACCAAAATGAGGAGTTGGGTTTGCATGGCAGCCCCATGACCCCATGGCCCGACTTGATCCATTCTTACATATGTTTTGTGTCATCAAGAGAAACACATTTGTGTGAAATTTGTTTGAAATTGGTGCACAAATAACATTTTTTTTTAGAAGAAACTAATTTGGGGGGTTGGGTTCATAGGGCAGCCCCATGACCCCATTGTCCGATTTCATCCATTCTTAAATATGTCTTGTGTCATCAACAGAATTAAATTTGTGTGAAATTTGGTTGAAATGGGTACACAAATAAAAAAGTTTTTCTTAGAAGAAACTAATTTGGGGAGTTGGGTTTGTATGGTAGCCCCATGACCACATCGTCCGATTTTAACGATTTAAGCATACAAACTGCCTGCAGCAAAAAGAAGCATTTGTGCCAAATTTCAGCTTCATAGCTTTTAAATTGGCCGAGTGAAACGCGTCGCAACAGACGGGCAGACAGACAGACAGACAGACAGACGGACAGACGGACATCACCCAATCGACTCCCCAAGTCATGCTGATCATATATGTATACTTTTTATATGGTCGGAGATGCTTCCTTCAATGAGTTACAAACTTCATAACAAAGTTCATATACCTTTTCACTCTATGAGCGAAGGGTATAAAAATAATTACAACAGCATTTCTGTACTATGGCCTTTCCAAAATGGTATAAAGGCTAATAGAGGTGTCTTAAAATATTTAAAGATTTGTTTTTAATATTTGCACACATTAAGTAATGGCTCTCTAATTACGAGTAGTTTCCGCAGCGTAAAAAAAATTATTTCGATGACTTGTATCGATCTTTTGGAAAGCATCAAATACGTTGATGTTTTCCCAGACAAGTGAATGAATCGGGCAATATGTTTTTATGAATGAGTAATTATTATTTAAACATTTTATTTAGAAATTTCGACATTTTTTATGTAGGGTAAATATCAGTCATAGGGCAGACAGGAAATAGAAAATATGTTTGAATAGTAGTCTGGCTGGTCTAGCGGTTAGTGTGCGCACCTTCGGTGCACAGGGTCATGAGTTCGAATCTCAGCGTGTTCCATGGTGTTTTTCGAACTCATGAGCTTGTGACGGACTATGATCTCACTCAGATGTTAAACGAGTACCCATTTATGGGGATAAATAACACTGCTGAGCGTGATGCTGATCTCATTACCTCAACAAAAAGCAGATAAGATCTTGGAAATAGGATGTCACTAACACATCCTGCGGCCTTAATCCAATGTTGGATTGTCGCACCTGTTATTTATTTATGTTTGAATACATTATTTGAGTACTTTTTGTGAAGTGTCATTTCAAATTGTCATAGTGATGATCATATGGTATACAACACTGACTTTTCAAAGCATTTGATAGGGTGAATCACTCTATTTTGTTGGCAAAACTTTCACGCTTTGGCTTCTCTAGCCACATACTGGCTTGGCTTTCGTCGTACTTATCGGAACGTTCAGCCAGAGTGGTTTACAAAAGTCTATTATCTTCTTCGTTCTCGCCAACATCCGGAGTTCCTCAGAGATCCATTCTCGGTCCCCTTCTTTTTCTTTTTTTTTTCATCAATGACTTACCAACGTTGCTTAAATGTCCTACCTTGCTTTATGCTGACGACCTCAAACCTTTCACAACCGTATCTGACATGGATGATTGTTTGGCCTTGCAAAGTGACTTAGACACTCTACACTCTTGGTGTACATTAAATGAGCTTCACTTGAACATCGCGAAATGTTCTTTTATGATTTATTCTTTAAAAGAATTCCCTCTATTGTTTGCCTATAATATAAACGGCATCCTACTGGATTGTGCTTCTTCTGCAACAGATCTTGGTGTTGTTTTCGATGCAAAACGATGCTGAACATTACACCTTCATAATAAAAAAGGCTGCAGAGCTTTCTGGGTTTGTCTTGGGATGTTCTGTAAATTTCCGTTCATTGCGTACGTGCACCAATTTATTCATTTCGCTTGTCCGCAGTGTACTTGAATACGCCTCAGTTGTTTGGTCTCCATTTACACAAATTTCCTCCGATGCCCTGGAGACTGTCCAACGCAAGTTCACCAAGTTCCTTTTATTTAAATTTAACCTTCCATATAAGTCCTATCCTGAAAGGTTAGTTCTTCTTCAATTGACATCATTGCGTAAGAGAAGAATATTCCTTGACGAATGCTTTCTGTTCAAGCTTTGTCAAGGATTGCTGTCGTCAAGTCTTTCCGATGACATCAGGTTTCGTGTCCCCTGTTACAGCACCCGTTCTATCGCTGTTTTTAATCGTCCCTCTGCCGTTATTTCTGTATATTTTAACTCGCCTCTTTTACGAATCATGCGGAACTATGATAGGTTCGAGCTTGGTCCTATACCCACTTCTTTCCTAACTTTTAAACGTCTTCTTACAGAAAAAAATAACATAATTGAAATTATATAATTTCTTTAACGCTCTTATTTTCTCTTATTTCTTTAATTGCTCATCTATACAACTGTATTATTAGGTTACCACCTGTTCAGTTTGTTAAATAATAAATAAATAAATGTAAAATCCGCCATTTTCCCCCAAAAAAGAATTGTCAAAAAGTATTATGCCGCGACAGTTTGAGACCCCACTCATTGCAAATAGGCCAAATAAATCGAGAATGTGGTTTATTCCGTGCAAAGAGCGGAAATGGGTTAGACGGCCTCTACTGTAGTAGTGACATTTCTTGTCAAAGGCAGAGCTCACCACACTTCACCACGATTTTGTAGAGATTTTGCTCGAGATTTGGATTATAATATCGGTACAAATTCTCTGAAAATGTATTAAAAACCTCGAAGATTAGTTTTGTTTAGATTTTGTAAAATCTTCTGAAGTCTGTGTAGAGCTTTAAAGATTGTCCGGCGACCAAATGACTTGTGTTCCGATTCCATCCGTACGTACATAATTCTTGTTACTTGGTTTTTGGTTGTGTGATTTCTATCTTCCATGAACCCCACTTCTGATTCTTGCCAATTTAAGGTTTTTTAGAATTTTTTCCAAGAAACCCCTTATGAAATCGATTTTGTCCGTCCGTCTGTCCACTAAATAACTCTGGAAAGGTTCAACCGATCATCATAGTTGACGAGCGTAGTGAGTAGGGGGCAAATCCCCCTAGTTAGCACAAAAACGTAAAAATGTATAGGTATTGAACTAAAGTCTAAGAAATTTACTAAAACTCGTCAAGAAATTGGTCGATTATGCAAGTTTAAATTACGTATCTTAGAAATCTTCGTATTAGTTTTACAAACAATTTGCTGACGGTTATTTTAGGTACAATTGCTTAAGGTGACTTTTTTTGTGCAGAAAAATATTAAACCCCTTCGTTAAATTGTTTTATCACAAAGTTCGGCCAAGAAGGAAGTTGTTGGCTTTGCCTGATAGTTTTCTTGCACGGTTGCATTATAATTCACATTGGAATTTTTCAGGTTATGGGACGAGAACATCTTGTATTTAGATTTATTTGAAAAGAGCGTCAAGCTTTACAGACCCTGAAATTCTAAAAAAAAAACAAAACAATTTTAGCACATTATCCGATTTTTCGCCTTTCAATTTATTAAGCTTCACTAGTGCATGCCTTCATTTCACACCACATAATAAAAAAAAAAATTGTCCAGCTACCTCTCTGTCCCAACCAAATTTATGTCAGCCTAACAATTTTGGCTCGCAAGGTTGATTTGGACCTCGATATTTCAGGATGACCGATGTCTACAATGTTCTGATTCTCTCTCTCTTGATACTCCTAGTGGAGCATGGTGCGTTGATGACTACCGTGTGTAGTCATCAACGTTACAAAGACAACTGAATTCGGAGTGTTATATGGTTGTCAGCCATACCTCTTCCTAGTCGCATTGTTAGTTTTATTATTCTACGATAAGAATATTTCTTATCATCTTTTTCTGAATAATAAACTTGCGACGAGTCGTGCCGAGTTTGGAAACTCATTGCTCTATGAGTGTCTATTTCACAGAGTGGCGACCAAACGATCACGGCCACAGAGCGCGACAATGTTCTGATTAGCTGCTCAAAATTTGGCGGAAATTAATTCACAAGCAGTTGTTGATCGTTCAACCAATTTTGGTGTTTTAACTTCTTGTCTAAAGTTTCTAAATTGTTTGAAGAACATTTGGCTTTAAGGGTTTTTCTTTGGGCATTAAGGGTTTTCGTGGAAGCATTTTACACTCCAAACCAGGCCAATTTTAATTTGCACATTTCTAAATCGTACTCTGCTTCATTATTTTTTGATAGTGATGATAAAATCAAAACTAAATTAACGGAAGAGATTATTAATAAAAAAATACAAATCAATAAGATTGGTAGGGTAGAAAGTAGTGCATATTAGTGAACTTGAATCAAAATGTTCGGACTGCCATTTCGATCCATGGAATAAGCGTAGGAATGATTTTATTCATTTTGCAAGTAAACATTAGTGTAGTCTATTAAATAATTCCTATAGTGTAGTGGGACTATTCCAAATCCAACAACTCAAACAAAGTAAGGCGTTTAATAAAACACAAAAATTATATCTCTCAATCCTGCAATCATTCTGGAAGGATATGCAAATTTACAGTTGTCTAGTGAAATGCATGAACATATTTCTATTCACTTTTATGAAAAATATATTTCAGAAAAATGTGAATATTAATTTAAATTGAAAATTTTACCGATAAAGTAAAAAATCCATAATGAACGCACTTATCGACGATGACATCGATGAGGTCAGTCATGTTTTCATTTATTCATTCATTTTGATCATTGTCCGGTAAATCCGTGTCTTTATACGAAATCCAAACTGAAATTTGCGACACATTTACGAAGTTCGAGATAAAATCACGGATGCTTTAAACGAATTGGCTAAAAGGAATTTTTACCTTACTTTCGAATCATCTTCCAATTCATTTTGAATAACCAAAAATTTCCAAACTACTATACCAACTAGCGTAAAAATTCTCTCAAATTTAAGGATCCATTCGATATCCCCTAACAAAAAGAGAGAATACTGAACGACTAGGCGACTCACAAATTAATCGAGACTGTATATCGAAGACTAAAAATACACACAGTAACTGTTTTGAGATCCAAGGAATCAACGATCCTTCTCGGTCGAGGAGACCACAATTGCCCAAATTTCAGTAGAGATTCTATGTCATTTATAAAATATTCTCTGAGCAATCGAACACAACACAAAAAAAAAACAAAAACTCGACGTAATTTTTTTATTTCCATCACGTTTCATAAAAACCAACGAAACTACTAGCTCTAATACAATTAATAATTTCCGCCAGATCCGTTCAACCACTCCATATTATAGTCCTGGCGAAAATAACTCCCTGTTATCCCAAACCCATCATATACTAAACCTAATCTTTTCCATTAGTACCGTAGTCCATTCAACTTGAGTTCATAAGCAAACAAAACATTTGTCATGCTTCCATCAACGCGTCGTCCTGCCAACCAACGTCCTTTCGTGCTTATATTTTCCAAACATGGACAAGGACATCCCACACTCAACTTTGCGTCTAGTTCGTGAGTGAGTAAATATTTTATCCGCTGTTGGGCTGGTGTATCAGATTGACGACGACAACCCATAACTGGGACATGATATGAAATTAGAGAGGAATTACAAGGGGATGATGGACAACAAAGCCAAATCCTCTGTGTCGCCTGCCTAGCCACGGCCGGTCTCTTGAGTACGGAGAATGTAGAGTGGAGAAAAAAAAAATGTCAGCTTTAATCAAAAAGGTGCGGAGCCTTGACAAGGGCATGAGGACCGTGAAAAACATTTCTATGAAATGCTGGGAATGAAATCAATTTCCGATTACATCAAAAATACATAAATAATAAAGGACATGATTTGTCCTTTACTGAATAGACGGCGACGAGAACTCACAGTTTATTCAACGACGTCCCCAACGGCACGAGTCCTTGATTATCCGCCTTTGAGTGAGATGTTTCAACGTGAATATTGTAATCCTTGACATGGGCCGTGACACATTTTTCTATACACACAATCCACTTGAACACCGATTCATTTGCCGCAATGTAGGTACAACGGCGTAATCACTGCACATTTTTTCATTAAGTACACTTCACAAATTTTTTTTGATGGGACACAAGATCAACTGCGAGATAAAAACTGGTTGCATCATTACAAATAAGACACAAAATGCTTCTTCAACACTTGCATACCATACGCGAGAGAGTCCTTCATAAACAAAAATGTTTACCCGACAAGCACTTTGTGAAAAAGTATGGCCTTTTGGGAATCTTATGCACTTGAAGCCAAGCACTTGTACACCATGCAAGGACGCATGGAGTATGTCACACGATCACGAAGAAAAAAAGAATTCGCTTTCACGGATGAATCTGTTGAAGGACTTGGGGAAAAAAAACCTATAAATTCACGGTACCGTTTTGCGCGACTTGATAAGAGCCGACTATTATGATGATTTCGATTCGATTTCTTATTCGCCCGTTCACATGCTGTGTTCAACCGAAACTGACGGTTAAAGTATGTCCTGTCGCAATCTTGCTTCACCAGATGAGAATCGGCCTGTATCAGAGATGGTGTGGTTAGTCCGTGTGCGGTTGGATTGAGTGACGAAGGAAATTCCCATGGGGCTAATGATGGGGTGGTTTTGTTTTTTTTTTCTGAGGGGGATGTGTGGTGAGTGTGCGCAAATTCGGCGGGAGATAACAGTCGTGGCGGGAAATTTCAGATAACGGTTCGTGTGAAAATTATATTATCGTTAGAACCAGGTTTTGTTGGTTTTTGTGCTAAATTTAAATTTTTTTAAATTGAGAAAAAATTTAAACTTGATGTAGAGCTTATTCCGGTGCACATTTCTCTACAAAGTAGAGAGTCCTTGTATCACCGTTTGGAACTTAGTATTTCTATGGTCTTAACTCGAGTTGGGGTTGCTAATTGAAGTCGAAGCCATGTCCTCCGTGCCTGGATAGGCCACTCCAAATTGTAGCCAGCGGCGTTGAGCTAGAGCAACACACGTGCACAGGACGTGGATTGAGGTCTCGTCATCTTCTTCGCAGAATCGACCGCTCGTGTCTTGTAAAAACCTCATTGTGCGCAGATGTGATCTCAGGCAAGAGTGGCGTGTAAGTACTTTATTTCTACTTAGCTGAAGCAGCTTAGCCGATCTTTTATGGGAATACCCTGCTATGAATAGTTTAGATTGCTTGAGTACAGGTAGTTTATCCCAGTGCTCAGATGCCTTAACTCGCTCCTGGTCTTTGATTAGCCTCTTCACTATACAGGCAGAAATGTTACAAAAGGGTTCTGGTTCGCAGAGGTGGGATGCCGCGGCTGTGCGTGCCATCTCATCAGCCAGTTCGTTTCCTGTGATGCCCATATCTGGAGGCAAAAAGAGTGTTAATCTATGATTCAGAGATACTAGCCACACTCGCTCCTAAACCTTAGGTTATTTTACAACCGTCAGTAAACCATTTTATGGTCTGTGTGTGCAGCCTAGCGAAATTAGAGTGCCTAAATCGGACTTATCTTCCGTAGACAGGGCTCTCTTCCACCAGACCACAGCACCGTAGTTTAGAGTTGGTCTAACTATTGCTTTGTCAATCCAGAGCATAATGGAAAGTTTCACACCCAGGTTTTCCCCACGAATTTTTCGCATATCCGAAGGACTCTTGTTGAGGATTACGCCGAGGTATTTGACTCCCAATTGGTAGGGTTGTGTTGTACATTATCGGGCGTCTGAGTTCAGCCGGATTTCCGTTGCTGTAAATGGATGATGATTGCTTGGATGGAGCCCGTTACCATCACACTATTCTTGTACTATTTTTAGTGCTGGTTCGAGTGAATCTGTTAGTATTTTTTTAACCTTCCGGCGGGCGCAATACTAATCCTAACACGATCGGGCGCAATGCATCTGACAGATTAAGTGCAGAAAAAGGGATGAAACTAAGTTTCTGTATATATTAGACTATTATTTATTATTGCATTGTCTTTTTGAAACAGTTCTACGAAATTTTAGAAACAAAAAGTGGCTCACAAAGTTTGATACCCTTCACATTTTAAATTTTCTAAGAATATTCCGCTTTCAATAGCTTCAATATTTAAAAAACCTCCAACAACTCGACCGCTTAAAAAATGTGAGCTTATTTTACTAAAAACACACTATTGAACGATTTGGTGAACCTAAAAGTTAACACAACGTTATTACGCAATGTGAAGAGTATAACATGTGGAAATTTTCATACAAAAGGAAAAAATAACACAATCGGGCGCAATACATCTGAGAGATTATTTCATCCCCTCCCGCCCCTCAGACATATGGTAGATAGAAACTGAAAACTGCTTTGGATAGTTGATCGATAAAGATTAAGCTACTGTGAGTTTCAGATCTCTCTTTTTTCGTATCGCTGATTGGCGCAACAAAAACTGGCCACTTAATCTGTCAGATGCATTGCGCCCGCCCGAAGGTTAAACAAGTCCTAGACCACTATAACTATATCGTCGACATATCCCTATTTCTGAAGATACTCAGGAGGTATGAACTTAGAACGTTAAGACCCTTTTGGAGGAGAGCAGGAAAAATCCCTTCGGTACTGGCGGATTTAAATGTTTCAAACGAGCCTATGAGCCATCTTACTTTATCTTGAGTAAAGATTTTCCTTGCTTTTCTCCAATCAGAAGAATTAGCTCTATCCAGACTGTCATCATTTGAAGTGTCTTCATTTTGCAGTATGTGAAATCCTGGAAAGCGCGTGCTAACGAGTAACAAGCCCGTCGTCAAGGTGTCAGTCGTGTGGCGCCCATCAGGGTATGGTGCCCAAGCACCTAAACTCAGTGTCCTTTTAAGCCATAACTGGATGCAGTCTAGCAGCTGCGTTAGTGCATTCAACACCCTTGTAGAATTTGCCCCATGAGCTTAATTTGGCAAACCTGATTTTCTTGTTGTATTCGTGAAGTTGAGAGCGATACATGTCGCACTCTCTTGTCATTTTGGTTTTGTTAAAATGTCTTCTTGTTAGCCTCCTTAATCTCGATAGCTCTGGAGTCCACCAGGGTATTGCTTTGTTGTATTTCGTTCTTCTGAGGGGGCAGTTTTCCTCAAATAAGGTAACTATGGCCCTGGTGACGTTGGAGACCAAGCTGTCCACACTAAGCCAGCTGGAGACAGTGCTGTCAATTGTGGATTGTGGAAATGTTTTAGTTTTTTCACTCACTGTTATGCGCTTTTCTCGCAAATTAGGGGTGTTTACTGTAAGTTGAAACCTGATATGCACAGATGCACTCCGTCGTGGGCGGGAAGAAAACAATCGCTATTTGGTTGCGTGGAATTTCGCTGCCCAATACTGCCTCAAGTGAATCTCCCGGCCATGTTTCCATGCTACCTGCTAGCTTAATGAGCCATTCAATTTAGGTTCCATTCTCGCATTGGAAAAAGATGTGGCCTGGCCTGAATCTTATGCCGGCGAATTTCGGCAGAGAGGTACTATGAGCACTTCCCCTAATGATGGCACCTTCATCCTACCATCTCACGAACTCACCACCTGTCATTTACTCGGCCGTCAGCTAACGTGTCGTCAGAGCTACACCGGCCTTGCGTAACAAATGCACTTGACAGCTGGTTACATTCGGTAGAGGGAAGTACTTATTGTGAATACACCTCCACAAAGTAGTAGCTACTGTATACCCCAGGAAAATTGGCATTACACTTCGGAAAAATTAAGGGAAAGCTGGATTTTTGCATGACCCTTCCTTTCGAGGTCCTGAACAAGTCCCTAAAAGTCCCCGTCCCTATGAGTGCCGCTAGCGGTGCTACAGAGGGTCAAAGACCCTCGAAAACAGGTTTCTCTGAATATTTCGATAACGGTAGCATATACAAAAAAGTGTTGTATGGCAAATTTAAAGCTCTTGTGAATTCTCAATAAACGATGCAAAGACCGAATACTTTCGGGCACTCCTAACGGTGCCAAGAGGTCTAACGGTATTTTTAACAAGGTTTCATTAAAATCTCTATAACGGTAACTCCTACTAAAAACTTTTGTATGGAAAATTTGTAGCCTATGAAGTTTTGAAGAAATTTCATATCAATATGTACAGCCTTAGGGGTGCTATGGGGGTTCAAACCTTAAAAAAACGTGTTTTTTGAGGTTTTTCGTAAATGGTGCTAAGACGAGGGAATGCGCTCTAAGGTGTTCTAGGAGAAATTTGTAGCTTCTGTGGCTGTTAGTAAGACGCCAAAAGTCCCCAAAGATGGGAGCCCCCCTAACGAAGTTATGAGGGTCCAAACATTCAATTAAGCAGTTTTTGGGGAATACCTCTATAACGGTAACGTGCACCGAAAGCTGTTATACGGTAAATGTGTAGCTTATATAACGCTTAATTTTATATCTGAATTTCAGATCGATGCGTGCAATACTAAGGGCGCTATGAGGGTATGAACCGTACAATAACGGTATTTTTTCGTTTTTTTTGTGGATTTCTTCATAACGGGAACGCATTCGGTTGGGAAGCCTATAACAATTTGTTGCTTTTATAACGTCAACTTAAAACGCCAAAACAACTTATCTATGCGGGCACCCCTAAGGAAGCTATGAGAGGTCAAAACTAAACAACTAACTAAACAAAAAAACAGTTTCTCGGATTTTTTTGATAACGGGAACCTCTAGAGGGAACCCATCTGAAATAAATTTGTAGCTCCTGTTGCTGTTACTAAGACGCCAAAAGTCCCCAAAGATGGGAGCCCCCCTAACGAAGTTATGAGGGTCCAAACATTCAATTAAGCAGTTTTTGGGGAATATCTCTATAACGGTAACGTGCACCGAAAACTGTTATACGGCAAATTTGTGGCTTATATACCGCTTAATTAAATATCTGAATTTCGGATTGATGCGTGAAATGCTAAGTGCGCTGTGAGGGTCCGAACCGTACAATAACGGTATTTTTCGTTATTTTCGTGAATTTATTCATAACGGGAACGCATTCGGGAGGGAAGCCTGTAAATATTTGTTGCTTCTGTAACTTCAAATTCAAACGCCAAAACAACTCATCTATGCGAACACCCCCAAGGAAGCTATTATGGGTCAAAATTAAACAAAAAACCGTTTCTCGGAAATTTTTTGATAACGGGAACCTCTAGAGGGAACCCATCTGTGGCAAATTTGTAGCTCGTGTGCCTGTTAGTGTGACATCAAAAGTCCTCAACGATGGGAGCCCCCCTAGGGAAGTTATGAGGGTCCAAACATCCAAATAAGCAGTTTTTAGTGAATATCTCTATAACGGTAATGTGCACCGAAAACTGTTATAAGGCCGATTTGAAGTTTCTACAACGCTTAACTTAATGTTCAAATTTCAGATCGATACGTGCAGTACTAAGGGCGCTATGAGGTTCCAAAACTTGCAAATTCGATATTTTTGGTTATTTTCGTGAAAATCTCCTTAACGGTAACGTATACCGGAAGCAGTCTGTAAAAATTTGTTGTTTCTATGGTTCCAAATAAAAGGCTCCACCGATTTGTATGCACCTGGAGCCACCATACGGGCATTATAACGTATAAATTAACTAATTTTTAAGCCCATATGGACGTCCGTAAAAACATACACTACACATACCTTCTTTAAAAATCAATCAACAAAATTTCACACAAATGTCTTCCTATTGATGACACAAGACATATGTAAGATCGGAGGATCAAATCGGAACATAGGGTCATGGGGCTGCCATACAAACCCAACCCCCATTTTGGTTCTTCTAGGAAACATTTTTTTCACCAATTTCACAAAACCTTGAATTAATGTGTCTTTATCAAAACAAGTAAAAGGGTCAAAACAAATAAGATCAGACTATGGGGCCATGCCCCCGCATCCCCCAATAAAATTTTCTGAGTAAATATTTTTATTTGCCCACTTATTCCAACCAAACCCCACACAAATATTGTTTTGTCGACGCAACGGAACTTTTGTGAAGACATAAGGAAAAGAAGGGAGGGGGATTAAATACAAGTCGTAGGTGCGCCCGAAAAAAACTTTTAGCCCGACGGGAGCGAAGGTTATCCAAATTTCGGCCGCGCCCGAAATTAGCCTCGGTCTCGTCATTGTTAGATTTGGTTTTTTTGCCATTGTTCACCAAATGGTGTTGTATAATTATAGTGATCGCAATCTAGTTGCCGAGCAGAAAGCCGTGTGGCATGATTACCAATTGCGGGAGTGCAATCAGTTTGGTTCAGCAGAGGCACCAATCCCGACAACCGGCGTGCGAATCGAATTCTTGTGCTGCAGAGGCACCAATCCAGACAACCGGCATGGAAATTGAATTCGTGTGCTTCAGAGGCACCAAATCCGAAAGCCGGCGTGAGAATTTAATTCTTGCGCATCAATTGCGTGGAGTGCAAGCAGTTTGGTCCTGCAGAGGCCCTAATCCCGACGGCGCGCGAATTGAATTCCTGGGCTATAATTGGCCTACCGACACCCCATTAAGGGGTAAAGATCATTACACCCCAACGGAGAGGTACTGTGCTTCTGTAACTTTATAATGTGTTAACAACACTAGTTCAATTTGAGAAGGATAAATAAATAATTACAGAATTTTTAGTGTGTTCAAGGTTAATTTTTCACTTTGTTGTTTCTCTGCATTGCCAGCTGACGCTCAGTATATTATCGAAGGTTCAATACCTACCGATTATAGTACTTCAATACGTACGTGATACCCTTTGAAAGCCTTGTCAATCCCCGACGACAATGCAAATTCCTCTAACTCTGATTTTCTATTTAGTATGCTTCGAGGGGTTCTGACAGCGTCACTCTCCCATAATAGTTTCAATATCGTCGTCATCATCAAATGAATGAAATCCTGTATAGCGACGCTCACATATCACATACATCCCATTCCAATTTCGTTTTATGTTTTGCATAAATCTGAGAGAAAACTGGCCTTATCGCATTCAGTCACGCACTCCTTCATTACAGGATTTCAAGGCTAAACAATATTCTCCTCATACTTCGCTACCCCGAAGGCATCAATCACGTAAAAGTTTGCCATTACCTATCCTTCCATTTGGAAGGGATTACTTACAGAAAGCAACGTCTATTATGGACTCGGGTTCGAAGTGTTCTTCGGTCTATCGATGATCCTCGACGACCAGCTCTCAATGGAGTTCGATGAATGTTGAATGAAAGGTGGGACTCTATGATATGGTTCCATATAGTGACCATGAAAACAAATTGTCTATATTTCGACGTCTTAGTCATGTGAAAGTACATCGTTTAGATTGAATGAATTACATGAATCCCGTCATAATAATTTATACATACATACACAGAGCACAATCGACTTCATTAGAGATACAAGTTCTTCTGTATATAGTTTCATTCCTCCCTTAGCAACACAACCCCTAGAATGTTAAATTCCTTTTTATGATGCCTTTTCACGAAACATGTTTCTTCCGAGCAAAATATTCAAAGAAATGCGAGAATAATTCCATGAGCCAGGCAAAATGGTCGGAAAATTACTCGTCTCTGATTTCATCCCAACTGATATATTCTCGTGTAGTAACGACGATGAACCCTTCTTTCGACGAAGCAAATTACTCAGAGTCAGAATACTTAGTTTGGCGGGTATGGGCGATATTATGCTTAGTCATAATCAAGGGGTGAATTTTTATGAGCAAATAATGTTTTTAAAGTTGGCGCAGTATCTGTATCCGTATTTTGCGGCTATTTACATTTCTCTTCTGACGAAGGATAAAAACCCCACGAGGAAACAAATAGTGTGGGGTGCTTATGAAAACACTTTAGTATAGAAATTTAAGTGTTCCTATTTCATGTGTTTGGATGCCGATATGAGGATTATTTTCCGATAAAAAGGATTTGGATTTGAAGAGCGAAGGGATTTTAGTCAGACTACATATTTTCGTAATTGATTGTGTTCCCTTGAGTAAACAAAAGCATCAAAATTGGGGATTAATATCTTCCAAAAATTGATATAAATCTTTGAGCCTCCCTTGGGGGTAACCATTTATGCTCCGGTTTACTTAAAGCATGAAGCTTGCTGATATAGCAATATATTTAATATCCTTACTTAAAGTATTATATAACCAGTTTGACTAATCCGAAACCAGTTCTGTCTCTCTCATCCGCATGGAGCAAACCAAAATCCCCCAAAACGCCACCTACATACTCCTCATTCCTGAGACGAGGACATTCACCGTTGTGTCCTTGTCACATTGATATTATATCGACAGAATTGCATTTTTTTGTTGCTCCTCCGATGTCCCCTAGCCAAGAGATATACTGTAGTGGCCATTGCCATTGTTCTGCGGTTTGATATCGACAATTGTTTAATATACCGTCAGCCGTCACGGATATCCTTTTGCTGTCAACTTCCTCTCGTCCGATTCGTTTGTTCATCGCTGGTCCGTTCGTAGCATATAGTTATCTCGGGGCGCTATGTTTGCCAGGACGATAAGGACACCAATGCTAGCAGCGATATTTTAAGTTAATGTTCATTCTGGGGATTTTTTATTGGCGTGTAGAAGCGATAGACGAAAAAGATAAATCCCTGCGGCGCGCGTTGTGGCTTTTATAGAGAGCAAAGCCCAGGCTCGACCGAAATATATATACGATTGCCATTGATCCCGGCGACTTGAGAGCGTTCGTTGTTCGTTTTGCCCGGACGAAATAGTCCTCGTTCTTTTTTTTTTCATCTTAAAAGATCAAAATCTTTATTGAGGACATAGCATACCGGAAAATTTACGAAGGGGTTGATAAAAAGTGTGCGGCCTTCTATTCGCCATTTGGATGTGACAGTGAAGTTTCTCTTTTGCTTTTTTTATATTTTATTTTGTGAAGGCATTCGTGCATAAAATATTAGGAGAAACGTAATTCAGTTGGTGGAATGATAGCGATACCGCAAGGAGCAACACTTTTGTAGCTCTGCATGGACGACCCTTTTTTCGAAAGGTATACGAACGTATGTATAGGGGATCAGGTTTGTTGGCGAATCGTTGCAAACCTCATGCATTTACAAATGAGGCATCGACCATGTCGTGGTGCATAAATTTTGTATTATCTCGAGGGAATACCAAATATAATTTTGATATAGAACATAACTTAATGCTTACCGTTTTTTCGGGACAGGGCAAGTTTATTGGGTTTTGGAGTGATGTTTGGGGTGAAAAGATTGATCCCGCCGCAGGCGCCGACCGTAGGCCTGACTTTAATGAGGATACAATGAGGTGATTTGAAAGGGTTTTATCGCGTAACGTTGTCGTAGTGCACGAACAGAAGGAAGAAAAAAGGTGGTTCCACTATTTTGAACGCAACTACTCAGCACAACAAGTTTTCCATTGAATTGATTTGGCAACTAGCGGGTGAATAATTTGTTATGGAAAAAACATTTCTTGTCCCTATTTTTTATCGTTGAGAAAACCGGTATTACCTAGTCAGTGGCGCATTTACACTGATCAAAATAAACGAACATTTATATCAAAAACCGCAAATTCAATTTAAGCCAATTGTACGTCCAAAAAAAGATAATTTGAATACAACGGCTTGACCGCTTGATGTAAAAAAATTCAGTTAAAAAATCTCTATCTGGTTTTCAAACCACCAATTCAAATAGACAATCGACAATCGTTCAGAAAATACAGAAAATACTCTTTTACGTATGTACACAATATTTAAACAAAAACAAAACTAAAACTTAATAACTAAATAACTAAATAACTAAATAACTAAATAACTAAATAACTAAATAACTAAATAACTAAATAACTAAATAACTAAATAACTAAATAACTAAATAACTAAATAACTAAATAACTAAATAACTAAATAACTAAATAATTAAATAACTAAATAACTAAATAACTAAATAAATAAATAACTAAATAACTAAATAACTAAATAACTAAATAACTAAATAACTAAATAACTAAATAACCAAATAACTAAATAACTAAATAAGTAAATAACTAAATAACTAAATAACTAAATAACTAAGTAACTAAATAACTAAATAACTAAATAACTAAATAACTAAATAACTAAATAACTAAATAACTAAATAACTAAATAACTAAATAACTAAATAACTAAATAACTAAATAACTAAATAACTAAATAACTAAATAACTAAATAACTAAATAACTAAATAACTAAATAACTAAATAACTCGGAAACGGTGATAGCTAGGATCCTGGTTGTTTCACCAAAATGTAGCTCTAAATACGCTCTACATCGACTTTTTCAAAATCCATTTTGGACAATTACTTGACAACACAAAATTGCCCATATCTCCGTAAATATTGATCCTAGGCAGTCAAATTTGGCCTAAAAATGTTGCTGAACTTTAAACGGCTGTAACTCGGAAACGGTGATAGCTAAGACCCTGGTTGTTTCACCAAAATGTAGCTCTAAATACGCTCTACATCGACTTTTTCAAAATCCATTTTGGACAATTTTCACTTGACAACACAAAATTGCCCATATCTCCGTAAATATTGATCCTAGGCAGTCAAATTTGGCCTAAAAATGTTGCTGAACTTTAAACGGCTGTACTCAGAAACGGTGATAGCTAGGACTCTGGTTGTTTCACCAAAATGTAGCTGTAAATACGCTCTACATCGACTTTTTCAAAATCCACTTTCGAAAATGTTCACGTGACAACACAAAATTGCCCATATCTCCGTAAATGTTGATCCTAGGCAGCCAAATTTGGCCTAAAAATGTTACTGAACTTTAAACGGCTGTAACTCGGAAACGGTGATAGCTAGGACCCTGGTTGTTTCACCAAAATGTAGCTCTAAATACGCTCTACATCGACTTTATCAAAATCCATTTTGGACAATTTTCACTTGACAACACAAAATTGCCCATATCTCCGAAAATATTGATCCTAGGCAGTCAAATTTGGCCTAAAAATGTTGCTGAACTTTAAACGGCTGTAACTCGGAAACGGTGATAGCTAGGACCCTGGTTGTTTCACCAAAATGTAGCTCTAAATACGCTCTACATCGACTTTTTCAAAATCCACTTTCGAAAATTTTCACTTGACAACACAAAATTGCCCATATCTCCGTAAATATTGATCCTAGGCAGTCAAATTTGGCCTACAAATGTTGCTGAACTTTAAACGGCTGTAACTCGGAAACGGTGATAGCTAGAACCCTGGTTGTTTCACCAAAATGTAGCTCTAAATACGCTCTACATCGACTTTATCAAAATCCAATTTGACAAATTTTCACTTGACAACACAAAATTGCCCATATCTCCGTAAATATTGGTCCTAGGCAGCCAAATTTGGCCTAAAAATGTTGCTGAACTTTAAACGGCTGTAACTCGGAAACGGTGATAGCTAGGACCCTGGTTGCTTCACCAAAATGTAGCTCTAAATACGCTCTACATCGACTTTTTCAAAATCCATTTTGGACAATTTTCACTTGACAACACAAAATTGCCCATATCTCCGTAAATATTAATCCTAGGCAGTCAAGTTTGGCCTAAAAATGTTGCTGAACTTTAAACGGCTGTAACTCGGAAACGGTGATAGCTAGGACCCTGGTTGTTTCACCAAAATGTAGCTCTAAATACGCTCTTCATCGACTTTTTCAAAATCCATTTTGGACAATTTTCAATTGACAACACAAAATTGCCCATATCTCCGTAAATATTGATCCTAGGCAGTCAAATTTGGTCTAAAAATGTTGCTGAACTTTAAACGGCTGAAACTCGGAAACGGTGATAGCTAGGACCCTGGTTTTTTCACCAAAATGTAGCTCTAAATACGCTCTACATCGACTTTTTCAAAATCCATTTTGGACAATTTTCACTTGACAATACAAAATTGCCCACATCTCCGTAAATATTGATCCTAGGCAGTCAAGTTTGGCCTAAAAATGTTGCTGAACCTTAAACGGCTGTAACTCGAAAACGCTGATAGCTAGGACCCTGGTTGTTTCACCAAAATGTAGCTCTAAATACGCTCTACATCGACTTTTTCAAAATCCACTTTCGAAAATTTTCACTTGACAACACAAAATTGCCCATATCTCCGTAAATATTGATCCTAGGCAGTCAAATTTGGCCTAAAAATGTAGCTGAACTTTAAACGGCTGTAACTCGGAAACGGTGATAGCTAGGACCCTGGTTGCTTCACCAAAATGTAGCTCTAAATACGCTCTACATCGACTTTTTCAAAATCCATTTTGGACAATTTTCACTTGACAACACAAAATTGCCCATATCTCCGTAAATATTAATCCTAGGCAGTCAAGTTTGGCCTAAAAATGTTGCTGAACTTTAAACGGCTGTAACTCGGAAACGGTGATAGCTAGGACCCTGGTTGTTTCACCAAAATGTAGCTCTAAATACGCTCTTCATCGACTTTTTCAAAATCCATTTTGGACAATTTTCAATTGACAACACAAAATTGCCCATATCTCCGTAAATATTGATCCTAGGCAGTCAAATTTGGCCTAAAAATGTTGCTGAACTTTAAACGGCTGTAACTCGGAAACGGTGATAGCTAGGACCCTGGTTGTTTCACCAAACTGTAGCTCTACATCGACTTTTTCAAAATCCATTTTGGACAATTTTCACTTGACAACACAAAATTGCCCATATCTCCGTAAATATTGATCCTAGGCAGTCAAATTTGGTCTAAAAATGTTGCTGAACTTTAAACGGCTGAAACTCGGAAACGGTGATAGCTAGGACCCTGGTTGTTTCACCAAAATGTAGCTCTAAATACGCTCTACATCGACTTTTTCAAAATCCATTTTGGACAATTTTCACTTGACAACACAAAATTGCCCATATCTCCGTAAATATTGATCCTAGGCAGTCAAATTTGGCCCAAAAATGTTGCTTAACTTTAAACGGCTGTAACTCGGAAACGGTGATAGCTAGGACCCTGGTTGTTTCACCAAACTGTAGCTCTAAATACGCTCTACATCGACTTTATCAAAATCCAATTTGACAAATTTTCACTTGACAACACAAAATTGCCCATAGCTCCGTAAATATTGGTCCTAGGCAGCCAAATTTGGCCTAAAAATGTTGCTGAACTTTAAACGGCTGTAACTCGGAAACGGTGATAGCTAGGACTCTGGTTGTTTCACCAAAATGTAGCTCTAAATACGCTCTTCATCGACTTTTTCAAAATCCATTTTGGACAATTTTCAATTGACAACACAAAATTGCCCATATCTCCGTAAATATTGATCCTAGGCAGTCAAATTTGGCCTAAAAATGTTGCTGAACTTTAAACGGCTGTAACTCGGAAACGGTGATAGCTAGGACCC
This sequence comes from Microchrysa polita, assembly GCA_949715475.1. Taxonomy (NCBI): domain Eukaryota; kingdom Metazoa; phylum Arthropoda; class Insecta; order Diptera; family Stratiomyidae; genus Microchrysa; species Microchrysa polita. The sequence goes on from OX454419.1 coordinate 73,948,115, forward strand.
TGGTTGTTTCACCAAACTGTAGCTCTAAATACGCTTTACATCGACTTTTTCAAAATCCATTTTGGACAATTTTCACTTGAGAACACAAAATTGCCCATATCTCCGTAAATATTGATCCTAGGCAGTCAAATTTGGTCTAAAAATGTTGCTGAACTTTAAACGGCTGAAACTCGGAAACGGTGATAGCTAGGACCCTGGTTGTTTCACCAAAATGTAGCTCTAAATACGCTCTACATCGACTTTTTCAAAATCCATTTTGGACAATTTTCACTTGACAACACAAAATTGCCCATATCTCCGTAAATATTGATCCTAGGCAGTCAAATTTGGCCTAAAAATGTTGCTGAACTTGAAACGGCTGTAACTCGGAAACGGTGATAGCTAGGACCCTGGTTGTTTCACCAAAATGTAGCTCTAAATACGCTCTACATCGACTTTATCAAAATCCAATTTGACAAATTTTCACTTGACAACACAAAATTGCCCATAGCTCCGTAAATATTGGTCCTAGGCAGCCAAATTTGGCCTAAAAATGTTGCTGAACTTTAAACGGCTGTAACTCGGAAACGGTGATAGCTAGGACCCTGGTTGTTTCACCAAAATGTAGCTCTAAATACGCTCTTCATCGACTTTTTCAAAATCCATTTTGGACAATTTTCACTTGACAACACAAAATTGCCCATATCTCCGTAAATATTGATCCTAGGCAGTCAAATTTGGCCTAAAAATGTTGCTGAACTTTAAACGGCTGTAACTCGGAAACGGTGATAGCTAGGACCCTGGTTGTTTCACCAAACTGTAGCTCTAAATACGCTCTACATCGACTTTTTCAAAATCCATTTTGGACAATTTTCACTTGACAACACAAAATTGCCCATATCTCCGTAAATATTGATCCTAGGCAGTCAAATTTGGTCTAAAAATGTTGCTGAACTTTAAACGGCTGAAACTCGGAAACGGTGATAGCTAGGACCCTGGTTGTTTCACCAAACTGTAGCTCTAAATACGCTCTACATCGACTTTTTCAAAATCCATTTTGGACAATTTTCACTTGACAACACAAAATTGCCCATATCTCCGTAAATATTGATCCTAGGCAGTCAAATTTGGTCTAAAAATGTTGCTGAACTTTAAACGGCTAAAACTCGGAAACGGTGATAGCTAGGACCCTGGTTGTTTCACCAAAATGTAGCTCTAAATACGCTCTACATCGACTTTTTCAAAATCCATTTTGGACAATTTTCACTTGACAGCACAAAATTGCCCATATCTCCGTAAATATTGATCCTAGGCAGTCAAATTTGGCCCAAAAATGTTGCTTAACTTTAAACGGCTGTAACTCGGAAACGGTGATAGCTAGGACCCTGGTTGTTTCACCAAACTGTAGCTCTAAATACGCTCTACATCGACTTTTTCAAAATCCACTTTCGAAAATTTTCACTTGACAACACAAAATTGCCCATATCTCCGTAAATATTGATCCTAGGCAGTCAAATTTGGCCCAAAAATGTTGCTTAACTTTAAACGGCTGTAACTCGGAAACGGTGATAGCTAGGACCCTGGTTGTTTCACCAAAATGTAGCTCTAAATACGCTCTACATCGACTTTTTCAAAATCCACTTTCGAAAATTTTCACTTGACAACACAAAATTGCCCATATCTCCGTAAATATTGATCCTAGGCAGTCAAATTTGGCCTACAAATGTTGCTGAACTTTAAACGGCTGTAACTCGGAAACGGTGATAGCTAGAACCCTGGTTGTTTCACCAAAATGTAGCTCTAAATACGCTCTACATCGACTTTATCAAAATCCAATTTGACAAATTTTCACTTGACAACACAAAATTGCCCATATCTCCGTAAATATTGGTCCTAGGCAGCCAAATTTGGCCTAAAAATGTTGCTGAACTTTAAACGGCTGTAACTCGGAAACGGTGATAGCTAGGACCCTGGTTGCTTCACCAAAATGTAGCTCTAAATACGCTCTACATCGACTTTTTCAAAATCCATTTTGGACAATTTTCACTTGACAACACAAAATTGCCCATATCTCCGTAAATATTAATCCTAGGCAGTCAAGTTTGGCCTAAAAATGTTGCTGAACTTTAAACGGCTGTAACTCGGAAACGGTGATAGCTAGGACCCTGGTTGTTTCACCAAAATGTAGCTCTAAATACGCTCTTCATCGACTTTTTCAAAATCCATTTTGGACAATTTTCAATTGACAACACAAAATTGCCCATATCTCCGTAAATATTGATCCTAGGCAGTCAAATTTGGTCTAAAAATGTTGCTGAACTTTAAACGGCTGAAACTCGGAAACGGTGATAGCTAGGACCCTGGTTGTTTCACCAAAATGTAGCTCTAAATACGCTCTACATCGACTTTTTCAAAATCCATTTTGGACAATTTTCACTTGACAATACAAAATTGCCCACATCTCCGTAAATATTGATCCTAGGCAGTCAAGTTTGGCCTAAAAATGTTGCTGAACCTTAAACGGCTGTAACTCGAAAACGCTGATAGCTAGGACCCTGGTTGTTTCACCAAAATGTAGCTCTAAATACGCTCTACATCGACTTTTTCAAAATCCACTTTCGAAAATTTTCACTTGACAACACAAAATTGCCCATATCTCCGTAAATATTGATCCTAGGCAGTCAAATTTGGCCTAAAAATGTAGCTGAACTTTAAACGGCTGTAACTCGGAAACGGTGATAGCTAGGACCCTGGTTGCTTCACCAAAATGTAGCTCTAAATACGCTCTACATCGACTTTTTCAAAATCCATTTTGGACAATTTTCACTTGACAACACAAAATTGCCCATATCTCCGTAAATATTAATCCTAGGCAGTCAAGTTTGGCCTAAAAATGTTGCTGAACTTTAAACGGCTGTAACTCGGAAACGGTGATAGCTAGGACCCTGGTTGTTTCACCAAAATGTAGCTCTAAATACGCTCTTCATCGACTTTTTCAAAATCCATTTTGGACAATTTTCAATTGACAACACAAAATTGCCCATATCTCCGTAAATATTGATCCTAGGCAGTCAAATTTGGCCTAAAAATGTTGCTGAACTTTAAACGGCTGTAACTCGGAAACGGTGATAGCTAGGACCCTGGTTGTTTCACCAAACTGTAGCTCTACATCGACTTTTTCAAAATCCATTTTGGACAATTTTCACTTGACAACACAAAATTGCCCATATCTCCGTAAATATTGATCCTAGGCAGTCAAATTTGGTCTAAAAATGTTGCTGAACTTTAAACGGCTGAAACTCGGAAACGGTGATAGCTAGGACCCTGGTTGTTTCACCAAAATGTAGCTCTAAATACGCTCTACATCGACTTTTTCAAAATCCATTTTGGACAATTTTCACTTGACAACACAAAATTGCCCATATCTCCGTAAATATTGATCCTAGGCAGTCAAATTTGGCCCAAAAATGTTGCTTAACTTTAAACGGCTGTAACTCGGAAACGGTGATAGCTAGGACCCTGGTTGTTTCACCAAACTGTAGCTCTAAATACGCTCTACATCGACTTTATCAAAATCCAATTTGACAAATTTTCACTTGACAACACAAAATTGCCCATAGCTCCGTAAATATTGGTCCTAGGCAGCCAAATTTGGCCTAAAAATGTTGCTGAACTTTAAACGGCTGTAACTCGGAAACGGTGATAGCTAGGACCCTGGTTGTTTCACCAAAATGTAGCTCTAAATACGCTCTTCATCGACTTTTTCAAAATCCATTTTGGACAATTTTCAATTGACAACACAAAATTGCCCATATCTCCGTAAATATTGATCCTAGGCAGTCAAATTTGGCCTAAAAATGTTGCTGAACTTTAAACGGCTGTAACTCGGAAACGGTGATAGCTAGGACCCTGGTTGTTTCACCAAACTGTAGCTCTAAATACGCTTTACATCGACTTTTTCAAAATCCATTTTGGACAATTTTCACTTGACAACACAAAATTGCCCATATCTCCGTAAATATTGATCCTAGGCAGTCAAATTTGGTCTACAAATGTTGCTGAACTTTAAACGGCTGAAACTCGGAAACGGTGATAGCTAGGACCCTGGTTGTTTCACCAAAATGTAGCTCTAAATACGCTCTACATCGACTTTTTCAAAATCCATTTTGGACAATTTTCACTTGACAACACAAAATTGCCCATATCTCCGTAAATATTGATCCTAGGCAGTCAAATTTGGCCCAAAAATGTTGCTTAACTTTAAACGGCTGTAACTCGGAAACGGTGATAGCTAGGACCCTGGTTGTTTCACCAAACTGTAGCTCTAAATACGCTCTACATCGACTTTATCAAAATCCAATTTGACAAATTTTCACTTGACAACACAAAATTGCCCATAGCTCCGTAAATATTGGTCCTAGGCAGCCAAATTTGGCCTAAAAATGTTGCTGAACTTTAAACGGCTGTAACTCGGAAACGGTGATAGCTAGGACCCTGGTTGTTTCACCAAAATGTAGCTCTAAATACGCTCTTCATCGACTTTTTCAAAATCCATTTTGGACAATTTTCAATTGACAACACAAAATTGCCCATATCTCCGTAAATATTGATCCTAGGCAGTCAAATTTGGCCTAAAAATGTTGCTGAACTTTAAACGGCTGTAACTCGGAAACGGTGATAGCTAGGACCCTGGTTGTTTCACCAAACTGTAGCTCTAAATACGCTTTACATCGACTTTTTCAAAATCCATTTTGGACAATTTTCACTTGACAACACAAAATTGCCCATATCTCCGTAAATATTGATCCTAGGCAGTCAAATTTGGTCTAAAAATGTTGCTGAACTTTAAACGGCTGAAACTCGGAAACGGTGATAGCTAGGACCCTGGTTGTTTCACCAAAATGTAGCTCTAAATACGCTCTACATCGACTTTTTCAAAATCCATTTTGGACAATTTTCACTTGACAACACAAAATTGCCCATATCTCCGTAAATATTGATCCTAGGCAGTCAAATTTGGCCTAAAAATGTTGCTGAACTTTAAACGGCTGTAACTCGGAAACGGTGATAGCTAGGACCCTGGTTGTTTCACCAAAATGTAGCTCTAAATACGCTCTACATCGACTTTATCAAAATCCAATTTGACAAATTTTCACTTGACAACACAAAATTGCCCATAGCTCCGTAAATATTGGTCCTAGGCAGCCAAATTTGGCCTAAAAATGTTGCTGAACTTTAAACGGCTGTAACTCGGAAACGGTGATAGCTAGGACCCTGGTTGTTTCACCAAAATGTAGCTCTAAATACGCTCTTCATCGACTTTTTCAAAATCCATTTTGGACAATTTTCACTTGACAACACAAAATTGCCCATATCTCCGTAAATATTGATCCTAGGCAGTCAAATTTGGCCTAAAAATGTTGCTGAACTTTAAACGGCTGTAACTCGGAAACGGTGATAGCTAGGACCCTGGTTGTTTCACCAAACTGTAGCTCTAAATACGCTCTACATCGACTTTTTCAAAATCCATTTTGGACAATTTTCACTTGACAACACAAAATTGCCCATATCTCCGTAAATATTGATCCTAGGCAGTCAAATTTGGTCTAAAAATGTTGCTGAACTTTAAACGGCTGAAACTCGGAAACGGTGATAGCTAGGACCCTGGTTGTTTCACCAAACTGTAGCTCTAAATACGCTCTACATCGACTTTTTCAAAATCCATTTTGGACAATTTTCACTTGACAACACAAAATTGCCCATATCTCCGTAAATATTGATCCTAGGCAGTCAAATTTGGTCTAAAAATGTTGCTGAACTTTAAACGGCTAAAACTCGGAAACGGTGATAGCTAGGACCCTGGTTGTTTCACCAAAATGTAGCTCTAAATACGCTCTACATCGACTTTTTCAAAATCCATTTTGGACAATTTTCACTTGACAGCACAAAATTGCCCATATCTCCGTAAATATTGATCCTAGGCAGTCAAATTTGGCCCAAAAATGTTGCTTAACTTTAAACGGCTGTAACTCGGAAACGGTGATAGCTAGGACCCTGGTTGTTTCACCAAACTGTAGCTCTAAATACGCTCTACATCGACTTTATCAAAATCCAATTTGACAAATTTTCACTTGACAACACAAAATTGCCCATAGCTCCGTAAATATTGGTCCTAGGCAGCCAAATTTGGCCTAAAAATGTTGCTGAACTTTAAACGGCTGTAACTCGGAAACGGTGATAGCTAGAACCCTGGTTGTTTCACCAAAATGTAGCTCTAAATACGCTCTTCTTCGACTTTTTCAAAATCCATTTTGGACAATTTTCACTTGACAACACAAAATTGCCCATATCTCCGTAAATATTGATCCTAGGCAGTCAAATTTGGCCTAAAAATGTTGCTGAACTTTAAACGGCTGTAACTCGGAAACGGTGATAGCTAGGACCCTGGTTGTTTCACCAAACTGTAGCTCTAAATACGCTCTACATCGACTTTCTCAAAATCCATTTTGGACAATTTTCACTTGACAACACAAAATTGCCCATATCTCCGTAAATATTGATCCTAGGCAGTCAAATTTGGCCTAAAAATGTTGCTGAACTTTAAACGGCTGTAACTCGGAAACGGTGATAGCTAGGACCCTGGTTGTTTCACCAAAATGTAGCTCTAAATACGCTCTACATCGACTTTTTTAAAATCCACTTTCGAAAATTTTCACTTGACAACACAAAATTGCCCATATCTCCGTAAATATTGATCCGAGACAGTCAAATTTGGCCTAAAAATGTTGCTGAACTTTAAACGGCTGTAACTCGGAAACGGTGATAGCTAGGACCCTGGTTGTTTCACCAAAATGTAGCTCTAAATACGCTCTTCATCGACTTTTTCAAAATCCATTTTGGACAATTTTCACTTGACAACACAAAATTGCCCATATCTCCGTAAATATTGATCCTAGGCAGTCAAATTTGGTCTAAAAATGTTGCTGAACTTTAAACGGCTAAAACTCGGAAACGGTGATAGCTAGGACCCTGGTTGTTTCACCAAAATGTAGCTCTAAATACGCTCTACATCGACTTTTTCAAAATCCATTTTGGACAATTTTCACTTGACAGCACAAAATTGCCCATATCTCCGTAAATATTGATCCTAGGCAGTCAAATTTGGCCCAAAAATGTTGCTTAACTTTAAACGGCTGTAACTCGGAAACGGTGATAGCTAGGACCCTGGTTGTTTCACCAAACTGTAGCTCTAAATACGCTCTACATCGACTTTATCAAAATCCAATTTGACAAATTTTCACTTGACAACACAAAATTGCCCATAGCTCCGTAAATATTGGTCCTAGGCAGCCAAATTTGGCCTAAAAATGTTGCTGAACTTTAAACGGCTGTAACTCGGAAACGGTGATAGCTAGGACCCTGGTTGTTTCACCAAAATGTAGCTCTAAATACGCTCTTCTTCGACTTTTTCAAAATCCATTTTGGACAATTTTCACTTGACAACACAAAATTGCCCATATCTCCGTAAATATTGATCCTAGGCAGTCAAATTTGGCCTAAAAATGTTGCTGAACTTTAAACGGCTGTAACTCGGAAACGGTGATAGCTAGGACCCTGGTTGTTTCACCAAACTGTAGCTCTAAATACGCTCTACATCGACTTTCTCAAAATCCATTTTGGACAATTTTCACTTGACAACACAAAATTGCCCATATCTCCGTAAATATTGATCCTAGGCAGTCAAATTTGGCCTAAAAATGTTGCTGAACTTTAAACGGCTGTAACTCGGAAACGGTGATAGCTAGGACCCTGGTTGTTTCACCAAACTGTAGCTCTAAATACGCTTTACATCGACTTTTTCAAAATCCATTTTGGACAATTTTCACTTGACAACACAAAATTGCCCATATCTCCGTAAATATTGATCCTAGGCAGTCAAATTTGGTCTAAAAATGTTGCTGAACTTTAAACGGCTGAAACTCGGAAACGGTGATAGCTAGGACCCTGGTTGTTTCACCAAAATGTAGCTCTAAATACGCTCTACATCGACTTTTTCAAAATCCATTTTGGACAATTTTCACTTGACAACACAAAATTGCCCATATCTCCGTAAATATTGATCCTAGGCAGTCAAATTTGGCCTAAAAATGTTGCTGAACTTGAAACGGCTGTAACTCGGAAACGGTGATAGCTAGGACCCTGGTTGTTTCACCAAAATGTAGCTCTAAATACGCTCTACATCGACTTTATCAAAATCCAATTTGACAAATTTTCACTTGACAACACAAAATTGCCCATAGCTCCGTAAATATTGGTCCTAGGCAGCCAAATTTGGCCTAAAAATGTTGCTGAACTTTAAACGGCTGTAACTCGGAAACGGTGATAGCTAGGACCCTGGTTGTTTCACCAAAATGTAGCTCTAAATACGCTCTTCATCGACTTTTTCAAAATCCATTTTGGACAATTTTCACTTGACAACACAAAATTGCCCATATCTCCGTAAATATTGATCCTAGGCAGTCAAATTTGGCCTAAAAATGTTGCTGAACTTTAAACGGCTGTAACTCGGAAACGGTGATAGCTAGGACCCTGGTTGTTTCACCAAACTGTAGCTCTAAATACGCTCTACATCGACTTTTTCAAAATCCATTTTGGACAATTTTCACTTGACAACACAAAATTGCCCATATCTCCGTAAATATTGATCCTAGGCAGTCAAATTTGGTCTAAAAATGTTGCTGAACTTTAAACGGCTGAAACTCGGAAACGGTGATAGCTAGGACCCTGGTTGTTTCACCAAACTGTAGCTCTAAATACGCTCTACATCGACTTTTTCAAAATCCATTTTGGACAATTTTCACTTGACAACACAAAATTGCCCATATCTCCGTAAATATTGATCCTAGGCAGTCAAATTTGGTCTAAAAATGTTGCTGAACTTTAAACGGCTAAAACTCGGAAACGGTGATAGCTAGGACCCTGGTTGTTTCACCAAAATGTAGCTCTAAATACGCTCTACATCGACTTTTTCAAAATCCATTTTGGACAATTTTCACTTGACAGCACAAAATTGCCCATATCTCCGTAAATATTGATCCTAGGCAGTCAAATTTGGCCCAAAAATGTTGCTTAACTTTAAACGGCTGTAACTCGGAAACGGTGATAGCTAGGACCCTGGTTGTTTCACCAAACTGTAGCTCTAAATACGCTCTACATCGACTTTTTCAAAATCCACTTTCGAAAATTTTCACTTGACAACACAAAATTGCCCATATCTCCGTAAATATTGATCCTAGGCAGTCAAATTTGGCCCAAAAATGTTGCTTAACTTTAAACGGCTGTAACTCGGAAACGGTGATAGCTAGGACCCTGGTTGTTTCACCAAAATGTAGCTCTAAATACGCTCTACATCGACTTTTTCAAAATCCACTTTCGAAAATTTTCACTTGACAACACAAAATTGCCCATATCTCCGTAAATATTGATCCTAGGCAGTCAAATTTGGCCTACAAATGTTGCTGAACTTTAAACGGCTGTAACTCGGAAACGGTGATAGCTAGAACCCTGGTTGTTTCACCAAAATGTAGCTCTAAATACGCTCTACATCGACTTTATCAAAATCCAATTTGACAAATTTTCACTTGACAACACAAAATTGCCCATATCTCCGTAAATATTGGTCCTAGGCAGCCAAATTTGGCCTAAAAATGTTGCTGAACTTTAAACGGCTGTAACTCGGAAACGGTGATAGCTAGGACCCTGGTTGTTTCACCAAAATGTAGCTCTAAATACGCTCTACATCGACTTTTTCAAAATCCATTTTGGACAATTTTCACTTGACAATACAAAATTGCCCACATCTCCGTAAATATTGATCCTAGGCAGTCAAGTTTGGCCTAAAAATGTTGCTGAACCTTAAACGGCTGTAACTCGAAAACGCTGATAGCTAGGACCCTGGTTGTTTCACCAAAATGTAGCTCTAAATACGCTCTACATCGACTTTTTCAAAATCCACTTTCGAAAATTTTCACTTGACAACACAAAATTGCCCATATCTCCGTAAATATTGATCCTAGGCAGTCAAATTTGGCCTAAAAATGTAGCTGAACTTTAAACGGCTGTAACTCGGAAACGGTGATAGCTAGGACCCTGGTTGCTTCACCAAAATGTAGCTCTAAATACGCTCTACATCGACTTTTTCAAAATCCATTTTGGACAATTTTCACTTGACAACACAAAATTGCCCATATCTCCGTAAATATTAATCCTAGGCAGTCAAGTTTGGCCTAAAAATGTTGCTGAACTTTAAACGGCTGTAACTCGGAAACGGTGATAGCTAGGACCCTGGTTGTTTCACCAAAATGTAGCTCTAAATACGCTCTTCATCGACTTTTTCAAAATCCATTTTGGACAATTTTCAATTGACAACACAAAATTGCCCATATCTCCGTAAATATTGATCCTAGGCAGTCAAATTTGGCCTAAAAATGTTGCTGAACTTTAAACGGCTGTAACTCGGAAACGGTGATAGCTAGGACCCTGGTTGTTTCACCAAACTGTAGCTCTACATCGACTTTTTCAAAATCCATTTTGGACAATTTTCACTTGACAACACAAAATTGCCCATATCTCCGTAAATATTGATCCTAGGCAGTCAAATTTGGTCTAAAAATGTTGCTGAACTTTAAACGGCTGAAACTCGGAAACGGTGATAGCTAGGACCCTGGTTGTTTCACCAAAATGTAGCTCTAAATACGCTCTACATCGACTTTTTCAAAATCCATTTTGGACAATTTTCACTTGACAACACAAAATTGCCCATATCTCCGTAAATATTGATCCTAGGCAGTCAAATTTGGCCCAAAAATGTTGCTTAACTTTAAACGGCTGTAACTCGGAAACGGTGATAGCTAGGACCCTGGTTGTTTCACCAAACTGTAGCTCTAAATACGCTCTACATCGACTTTATCAAAATCCAATTTGACAAATTTTCACTTGACAACACAAAATTGCCCATAGCTCCGTAAATATTGGTCCTAGGCAGCCAAATTTGGCCTAAAAATGTTGCTGAACTTTAAACGGCTGTAACTCGGAAACGGTGATAGCTAGGACCCTGGTTGTTTCACCAAAATGTAGCTCTAAATACGCTCTTCATCGACTTTTTCAAAATCCATTTTGGACAATTTTCAATTGACAACACAAAATTGCCCATATCTCCGTAAATATTGATCCTAGGCAGTCAAATTTGGCCTAAAAATGTTGCTGAACTTTAAACGGCTGTAACTCGGAAACGGTGATAGCTAGGACCCTGGTTGTTTCACCAAACTGTAGCTCTAAATACGCTTTACATCGACTTTTTCAAAATCCATTTTGGACAATTTTCACTTGACAACACAAAATTGCCCATATCTCCGTAAATATTGATCCTAGGCAGTCAAATTTGGTCTACAAATGTTGCTGAACTTTAAACGGCTGAAACTCGGAAACGGTGATAGCTAGGACCCTGGTTGTTTCACCAAAATGTAGCTCTAAATACGCTCTACATCGACTTTTTCAAAATCCATTTTGGACAATTTTCACTTGACAACACAAAATTGCCCATATCTCCGTAAATATTGATCCTAGGCAGTCAAATTTGGCCCAAAAATGTTGCTTAACTTTAAACGGCTGTAACTCGGAAACGGTGATAGCTAGGACCCTGGTTGTTTCACCAAACTGTAGCTCTAAATACGCTCTACATCGACTTTATCAAAATCCAATTTGACAAATTTTCACTTGACAACACAAAATTGCCCATAGCTCCGTAAATATTGGTCCTAGGCAGCCAAATTTGGCCTAAAAATGTTGCTGAACTTTAAACGGCTGTAACTCGGAAACGGTGATAGCTAGGACCCTGGTTGTTTCACCAAAATGTAGCTCTAAATACGCTCTTCATCGACTTTTTCAAAATCCATTTTGGACAATTTTCAATTGACAACACAAAATTGCCCATATCTCCGTAAATATTGATCCTAGGCAGTCAAATTTGGCCTAAAAATGTTGCTGAACTTTAAACGGCTGTAACTCGGAAACGGTGATAGCTAGGACCCTGGTTGTTTCACCAAACTGTAGCTCTAAATACGCTTTACATCGACTTTTTCAAAATCCATTTTGGACAATTTTCACTTGACAACACAAAATTGCCCATATCTCCGTAAATATTGATCCTAGGCAGTCAAATTTGGTCTAAAAATGTTGCTGAACTTTAAACGGCTGAAACTCGGAAACGGTGATAGCTAGGACCCTGGTTGTTTCACCAAAATGTAGCTCTAAATACGCTCTACATCGACTTTTTCAAAATCCATTTTGGACAATTTTCACTTGACAACACAAAATTGCCCATATCTCCGTAAATATTGATCCTAGGCAGTCAAATTTGGCCTAAAAATGTTGCTGAACTTTAAACGGCTGTAACTCGGAAACGGTGATAGCTAGGACCCTGGTTGTTTCACCAAAATGTAGCTCTAAATACGCTCTACATCGACTTTATCAAAATCCAATTTGACAAATTTTCACTTGACAACACAAAATTGCCCATAGCTCCGTAAATATTGGTCCTAGGCAGCCAAATTTGGCCTAAAAATGTTGCTGAACTTTAAACGGCTGTAACTCGGAAACGGTGATAGCTAGGACCCTGGTTGTTTCACCAAAATGTAGCTCTAAATACGCTCTTCATCGACTTTTTCAAAATCCATTTTGGACAATTTTCACTTGACAACACAAAATTGCCCATATCTCCGTAAATATTGATCCTAGGCAGTCAAATTTGGCCTAAAAATGTTGCTGAACTTTAAACGGCTGTAACTCGGAAACGGTGATAGCTAGGACCCTGGTTGTTTCACCAAACTGTAGCTCTAAATACGCTCTACATCGACTTTTTCAAAATCCATTTTGGACAATTTTCACTTGACAACACAAAATTGCCCATATCTCCGTAAATATTGATCCTAGGCAGTCAAATTTGGTCTAAAAATGTTGCTGAACTTTAAACGGCTGAAACTCGGAAACGGTGATAGCTAGGACCCTGGTTGTTTCACCAAACTGTAGCTCTAAATACGCTCTACATCGACTTTTTCAAAATCCATTTTGGACAATTTTCACTTGACAACACAAAATTGCCCATATCTCCGTAAATATTGATCCTAGGCAGTCAAATTTGGTCTAAAAATGTTGCTGAACTTTAAACGGCTAAAACTCGGAAACGGTGATAGCTAGGACCCTGGTTGTTTCACCAAAATGTAGCTCTAAATACGCTCTACATCGACTTTTTCAAAATCCATTTTGGACAATTTTCACTTGACAGCACAAAATTGCCCATATCTCCGTAAATATTGATCCTAGGCAGTCAAATTTGGCCCAAAAATGTTGCTTAACTTTAAACGGCTGTAACTCGGAAACGGTGATAGCTAGGACCCTGGTTGTTTCACCAAACTGTAGCTCTAAATACGCTCTACATCGACTTTATCAAAATCCAATTTGACAAATTTTCACTTGACAACACAAAATTGCCCATAGCTCCGTAAATATTGGTCCTAGGCAGCCAAATTTGGCCTAAAAATGTTGCTGAACTTTAAACGGCTGTAACTCGGAAACGGTGATAGCTAGGACCCTGGTTGTTTCACCAAAATGTAGCTCTAAATACGCTCTTCTTCGACTTTTTCAAAATCCATTTTGGACAATTTTCACTTGACAACACAAAATTGCCCATATCTCCGTAAATATTGATCCTAGGCAGTCAAATTTGGCCTAAAAATGTTGCTGAACTTTAAACGGCTGTAACTCGGAAACGGTGATAGCTAGGACCCTGGTTGTTTCACCAAACTGTAGCTCTAAATACGCTCTACATCGACTTTCTCAAAATCCATTTTGGACAATTTTCACTTGACAACACAAAATTGCCCATATCTCCGTAAATATTGATCCTAGGCAGTCAAATTTGGCCTAAAAATGTTGCTGAACTTTAAACGGCTGTAACTCGGAAACGGTGATAGCTAGGACCCTGGTTGTTTCACCAAAATGTAGCTCTAAATACGCTCTACATCGACTTTTTTAAAATCCACTTTCGAAAATTTTCACTTGACAACACAAAATTGCCCATATCTCCGTAAATATTGATCCGAGACAGTCAAATTTGGCCTAAAAATGTTGCTGAACTTTAAACGGCTGTAACTCGGAAACGGTGATAGCTAGGACCCTGGTTGTTTCACCAAAATGTAGCTCTAAATACGCTCTACATCGACTTTTTTAAAATCCACTTTCGAAAATTTTCACTTGACAACACAAAATTGCCCATAGCTCCGTAAATATTGGTCCTAGGCAGCCAAATTTGGCCTAAAAATGTTGCTGAACTTTAAACGGCTGTAACTCGGAAACGGTGATAGCTAGGACCCTGGTTGTTTCACCAAAATGTAGCTCTAAATACGCTCTTCTTCGACTTTTTCAAAATCCATTTTGGACAATTTTCACTTGACAACACAAAATTGCCCATATCTCCGTAAATATTGATCCTAGGCAGTCAAATTTGGCCTAAAAATGTTGCTGAACTTTAAACGGCTGTAACTCGGAAACGGTGATAGCTAGGACCCTGGTTGTTTCACCAAACTGTAGCTCTAAATACGCTCTACATCGACTTTCTCAAAATCCATTTTGGACAATTTTCACTTGACAACACAAAATTGCCCATATCTCCGTAAATATTGATCCTAGGCAGTCAAATTTGGCCTAAAAATGTTGCTGAACTTTAAACGGCTGTAACTCGGAAACGGTGATAGCTAGGACCCTGGTTGTTTCACCAAACTGTAGCTCTAAATACGCTTTACATCGACTTTTTCAAAATCCATTTTGGACAATTTTCACTTGACAACACAAAATTGCCCATATCTCCGTAAATATTGATCCTAGGCAGTCAAATTTGGCCTAAAAATGTTGCTTAACTTTAAACGGCTGTAACTCGGAAACGGTGATAGCTAGGACCCTGGTTGTTTCACCAAACTGTAGCTCTAAATACGCTCTACATCGACTTTATCAAAATCCAATTTGACAAATTTTCACTTGACAACACAAAATTGCCCATAGCTCCGTAAATATTGGTCCTAGGCAGCCAAATTTGGCCTAAAAATGTTGCTGAACTTTAAACGGCTGTAACTCGGAAACGGTGATAGCTAGGACCCTGGTTGTTTCACCAAACTGTAGCTCTAAATACGCTCTACATCGACTTTCTCAAAATCCATTTTGGACAATTTTCACTTGACAACACAAAATTGCCCATATCTCCGTAAATATTGATCCTAGGCAGTCAAATTTGGCCTAAAAATGTTGCTGAACTTTAAACGGCTGTAACTCGGAAACGGTGATAGCTAGGACCCTGGTTGTTTCACCAAAATGTAGCTCTAAATACGCTCTTCTTCGACTTTTTCAAAATCCATTTTGGACAATTTTCACTTGACAACACAAAATTGCCCATATCTCCGTAAATATTGATCCTAGGCAGTCAAATTTGGCCTAAAAATGTTGCTGAACTTTAAACGGCTGTAACTCGGAAACGGTGATAGCTAGGACCCTGGTTGTTTCACCAAACTGTAGCTCTAAATACGCTCTACATCGACTTTCTCAATATCCATTTTGGACAATTTTCACTTGACAACACAAAATTGCCCATATCTCCGTAAATATTGATCCTAGGCAGTCAAATTTGGCCTAAAAATGTTGCTGAACTTTAAACGGCTGTAACTCGGAAACGGTGATAGCTAGGACCCTGGTTGTTTCACCAAACTGTAGCTCTAAATACGCTCTACATCGACTTTCTCAAAATCCATTTTGGACAATTTTCACTTGACAACACAAAATTGCCCATATCTCCGTAAATATTGATCCTAGGCAGTCAAATTTGGCCTAAAAATGTTGCTGAACTTTAAACGGCTGTAACTCGGAAACGGTGATAGCTAGGACCCTGGTTGTTTCACCAAACTGTAGCTCTAAATACGCTCTACATCGACTTTATCAAAATCCAATTTGACAAATTTTCACTTGACAACACAAAATTGCCCATAGCTCCGTAAATATTGGTCCTAGGCAGCCAAATTTGGCCTAAAAATGTTGCTGAACTTTAAACGGCTGTAACTCGGAAACGGTGATAGCTAGGACCCTGGTTGTTTCACCAAAATGTAGCTCTAAATACGCTCTTCATCGACTTTTTCAAAATCCATTTTGGACAATTTTCAATTGACAACACAAAATTGCCCATATCTCCGTAAATATTGATCCTAGGCAGTCAAATTTGGCCTAAAAATGTTGCTGAACTTTAAACGGCTGTAACTCGGAAACGGTGATAGCTAGGACCCTGGTTGTTTCACCAAACTGTAGCTCTAAATACGCTTTACATCGACTTTTTCAAAATCCATTTTGGACAATTTTCACTTGACAACACAAAATTGCCCATATCTCCGTAAATATTGATCCTAGGCAGTCAAATTTGGTCTAAAAATGTTGCTGAACTTTAAGCGGCTGAAACTCGGAAACGGTGATAGCTAGGACCCTGGTTGTTTCACCAAAATGTAGCTCTAAATACGCTCTACATCGACTTTTTCAAAATCCATTTTGGACAATTTTCACTTGACAACACAAAATTGCCCATATCTCCGTAAATATTGATCCTAGGCAGTCAAATTTGGCCTAAAAATGTTGCTGAACTTTAAACGGCTGTAACTCGGAAACGGTGATAGCTAGGACCCTGGTTGTTTCACCAAAATGTAGCTCTAAATACGCTCTACATCGACTTTATCAAAATCCAATTTGACAAATTTTCACTTGACAACACAAAATTGCCCATAGCTCCGTAAATATTGGTCCTAGGCAGCCAAATTTGGCCTAAAAATGTTGCTGAACTTTAAACGGCTGTAACTCGGAAACGGTGATAGCTAGGACCCTGGTTGTTTCACCAAAATGTAGCTCTAAATACGCTCTTCATCGACTTTTTCAAAATCCATTTTGGACAATTTTCACTTGACAACACAAAATTGCCCATATCTCCGTAAATATTGATCCTAGGCAGTCAAATTTGGCCTAAAAATGTTGCTGAACTTTAAACGGCTGTAACTCGGAAACGGTGATAGCTAGGACCCTGGTTGTTTCACCAAACTGTAGCTCTAAATACGCTCTACATCGACTTTTTCAAAATCCATTTTGGACAATTTTCACTTGACAACACAAAATTGCCCATATCTCCGTAAATATTGATCCTAGGCAGTCAAATTTGGTCTAAAAATGTTGCTGAACTTTAAACGGCTGAAACTCGGAAACGGTGATAGCTAGGACCCTGGTTGTTTCACCAAACTGTAGCTCTAAATACGCTCTACATCGACTTTTTCAAAATCCATTTTGGACAATTTTCACTTGACAACACAAAATTGCCCATATCTCCGTAAATATTGATCCTAGGCAGTCAAATTTGGTCTAAAAATGTTGCTGAACTTTAAACGGCTAAAACTCGGAAACGGTGATAGCTAGGACCCTGGTTGTTTCACCAAAATGTAGCTCTAAATACGCTCTACATCGACTTTTTCAAAATCCATTTTGGACAATTTTCACTTGACAGCACAAAATTGCCCATATCTCCGTAAATATTGATCCTAGGCAGTCAAATTTGGCCCAAAAATGTTGCTTAACTTTAAACGGCTGTAACTCGGAAACGGTGATAGCTAGGACCCTGGTTGTTTCACCAAACTGTAGCTCTAAATACGCTCTACATCGACTTTATCAAAATCCAATTTGACAAATTTTCACTTGACAACACAAAATTGCCCATAGCTCCGTAAATATTGGTCCTAGGCAGCCAAATTTGGCCTAAAAATGTTGCTGAACTTTAAACGGCTGTAACTCGGAAACGGTGATAGCTAGGACCCTGGTTGTTTCACCAAAATGTAGCTCTAAATACGCTCTTCTTCGACTTTTTCAAAATCCATTTTGGACAATTTTCACTTGACAACACAAAATTGCCCATATCTCCGTAAATATTGATCCTAGGCAGTCAAATTTGGCCTAAAAATGTTGCTGAACTTTAAACGGCTGTAACTCGGAAACGGTGATAGCTAGGACCCTGGTTGTTTCACCAAAATGTAGCTCTAAATACGCTCTTCATCGACTTTTTCAAAATCCATTTTGGACAATTTTCACTTGACAACACAAAATTGCCCATATCTCCGTAAATATTGATCCTAGGCAGTCAAATTTGGCCTAAAAATGTTGCTGAACTTTAAACGGCTGTAACTCGGAAACGGTGATAGCTAGGACCCTGGTTGTTTCACCAAACTGTAGCTCTAAATACGCTTTACATCGACTTTTTCAAAATCCATTTTGGACAATTTTCACTTGACAACACAAAATTGCCCATATCTCCGTAAATATTGATCCTAGGCAGTCAAATTTGGCCTAAAAATGTTGCTTAACTTTAAACGGCTGTAACTCGGAAACGGTGATAGCTAGGACCCTGGTTGTTTCACCAAACTGTAGCTCTAAATACGCTCTACATCGACTTTATCAAAATCCAATTTGACAAATTTTCACTTGACAACACAAAATTGCCCATAGCTCCGTAAATATTGGTCCTAGGCAGCCAAATTTGGCCTAAAAATGTTGCTGAACTTTAAACGGCTGTAACTCGGAAACGGTGATAGCTAGGACCCTGGTTGTTTCACCAAACTGTAGCTCTAAATACGCTCTACATCGACTTTCTCAAAATCCATTTTGGACAATTTTCACTTGACAACACAAAATTGCCCATATCTCCGTAAATATTGATCCTAGGCAGTCAAATTTGGCCTAAAAATGTTGCTGAACTTTAAACGGCTGTAACTCGGAAACGGTGATAGCTAGGACCCTGGTTGTTTCACCAAACTGTAGCTCTAAATACGCTCTACATCGACTTTCTCAAAATCCATTTTGGACAATTTTCACTTGACAACACAAAATTGCCCATATCTCCGTAAATATTGATCCTAGGCAGTCAAATTTGGCCTAAAAATGTTGCTGAACTTTAAACGGCTGTAACTCGGAAACGGTGATAGCTAGGACCCTGGTTGTTTCACCAAACTGTAGCTCTAAATACGCTCTACATCGACTTTCTCAAAATCCATTTTGGACAATTTTCACTTGACAACACAAAATTGCCCATATCTCCGTAAATATTGATCCTAGGCAGTCAAATTTGGCCTAAAAATGTTGCTGAACTTTAAACGGCTGTAACTCGGAAACGGTGATAGCTAGGACCCTGGTTGTTTCACCAAAATGTAGCTCTAAATACGCTCTTCTTCGACTTTTTCAAAATCCATTTTGGACAATTTTCACTTGACAACACAAAATTGCCCATATCTCCGTAAATATTGATCCTAGGCAGTCAAATTTGGCCTAAAAATGTTGCTGAACTTTAAACGGCTGTAACTCGGAAACGGTGATAGCTAGGACCCTGGTTGTTTCACCAAACTGTAGCTCTAAATACGCTCTACATCGACTTTCTCAAAATCCATTTTGGACAATTTTCACTTGACAACACAAAATTGCCCATATCTCCGTAAATATTGATCCTAGGCAGTCAAATTTGGCCTAAAAATGTTGCTAAACTTTAAACGGCTGTAACTCGGAAACGGTGATAGCTAGGACCCTGGTTGTTTCACCAAACTGTAGCTCTAAATACGCTCTACATCGACTTTCTCAAAATCCATTTTGGACAATTTTCACTTGACAACACAAAATTGCCCATATCTCCGTAAATATTGATCCTAGGCAGTCAAATTTGGCCTAAAAATGTTGCTGAACTTTAAACGGCTGTAACTCGGAAACGGTGATAGCTAGGACCCTGGTTGTTTCACCAAAATGTAGCTCTAAATACGCTCTACATCGACTTTTCCAAAATCCATTTTGGACAATTTTCACTTGACAACACAAAATTGCCCATATCTCCGTAAATATTGATCCTAGGCAGTCAAATTTGGCCTAAAAATGTTGCTGCACTTTAAACGGCTGTAACTCGGAAACGGTGATAGCTAGGACCCTGGTTGTTTCACCAAACTGTAGCTCTAAATACGCTCTACATCGACTTTCTCAAAATCCATTTTGGACAATTTTCACTTGACAACACAAAATTGCCCATATCTCCGTAAATATTGATCCTAGGCAGTCAAATTTGGCCTAAAAATGTTGCTGAACTTTAAACGGCTGTAACTCGGAAACGGTGATAGCTAGGACCCTGGTTGTTTCACCAAAATGTAGCTCTAAATACGCTCTTCTTCGACTTTTTCAAAATCCATTTTGGACAATTTTCACTTGACAACACAAAATTGCCCATATCTCCGTAAATATTGATCCTAGGCAGTCAAATTTGGCCTAAAAATGTTGCTGAACTTTAAACGGCTGTAACTCGGAAACGGTGATAGCTAGGACCCTGGTTGTTTCACCAAACTGTAGCTCTAAATACGCTCTACATCGACTTTATCAAAATCCAATTTGACAAATTTTCACTTGACAACACAAAATTGCCCATAGCTCCGTAAATATTGGTCCTAGGCAGCCAAATTTGGCCTAAAAATGTTGCTGAACTTTAAACGGCTGTAACTCGGAAACGGTGATAGCTAGGACCCTGGTTGTTTCACCAAAATGTAGCTCTAAATACGCTCTTCTTCGACTTTTTCAAAATCCATTTTGGACAATTTTCACTTGACAACACAAAATTGCCCATATCTCCGTAAATATTGATCCTAGGCAGTCAAATTTGGCCTAAAAATGTTGCTGAACTTTAAACGGCTGTAACTCGGAAACGGTGATAGCTAGGACCCTGGTTGTTTCACCAAAATGTAGCTCTAAATACGCTCTTCATCGACTTTTTCAAAATCCATTTTGGACAATTTTCACTTGACAACACAAAATTGCCCATATCTCCGTAAATATTGATCCTAGGCAGTCAAATTTGGCCTAAAAATGTTGCTGAACTTTAAACGGCTGTAACTCGGAAACGGTGATAGCTAGGACCCTGGTTGTTTCACCAAACTGTAGCTCTAAATACGCTTTACATCGACTTTTTCAAAATCCATTTTGGACAATTTTCACTTGACAACACAAAATTGCCCATATCTCCGTAAATATTGATCCTAGGCAGTCAAATTTGGCCTAAAAATGTTGCTTAACTTTAAACGGCTGTAACTCGGAAACGGTGATAGCTAGGACCCTGGTTGTTTCACCAAACTGTAGCTCTAAATACGCTCTACATCGACTTTATCAAAATCCAATTTGACAAATTTTCACTTGACAACACAAAATTGCCCATAGCTCCGTAAATATTGGTCCTAGGCAGCCAAATTTGGCCTAAAAATGTTGCTGAACTTTAAACGGCTGTAACTCGGAAACGGTGATAGCTAGGACCCTGGTTGTTTCACCAAACTGTAGCTCTAAATACGCTCTACATCGACTTTCTCAAAATCCATTTTGGACAATTTTCACTTGACAACACAAAATTGCCCATATCTCCGTAAATATTGATCCTAGGCAGTCAAATTTGGCCTAAAAATGTTGCTGAACTTTAAACGGCTGTAACTCGGAAACGGTGATAGCTAGGACCCTGGTTGTTTCACCAAACTGTAGCTCTAAATACGCTCTACATCGACTTTCTCAAAATCCATTTTGGACAATTTTCACTTGACAACACAAAATTGCCCATATCTCCGTAAATATTGATCCTAGGCAGTCAAATTTGGCCTAAAAATGTTGCTGAACTTTAAACGGCTGTAACTCGGAAACGGTGATAGCTAGGACCCTGGTTGTTTCACCAAACTGTAGCTCTAAATACGCTCTACATCGACTTTCTCAAAATCCATTTTGGACAATTTTCACTTGACAACACAAAATTGCCCATATCTCCGTAAATATTGATCCTAGGCAGTCAAATTTGGCCTAAAAATGTTGCTGAACTTTAAACGGCTGTAACTCGGAAACGGTGATAGCTAGGACCCTGGTTGTTTCACCAAAATGTAGCTCTAAATACGCTCTTCTTCGACTTTTTCAAAATCCATTTTGGACAATTTTCACTTGACAACACAAAATTGCCCATATCTCCGTAAATATTGATCCTAGGCAGTCAAATTTGGCCTAAAAATGTTGCTGAACTTTAAACGGCTGTAACTCGGAAACGGTGATAGCTAGGACCCTGGTTGTTTCACCAAACTGTAGCTCTAAATACGCTCTACATCGACTTTCTCAAAATCCATTTTGGACAATTTTCACTTGACAACACAAAATTGCCCATATCTCCGTAAATATTGATCCTAGGCAGTCAAATTTGGCCTAAAAATGTTGCTTAACTTTAAACGGCTGTAACTCGGAAACGGTGATAGCTAGGACCCTGGTTGTTTCACCAAACTGTAGCTCTAAATACGCTCTACATCGACTTTATCAAAATCCAATTTGACAAATTTTCACTTGACAACACAAAATTGCCCATATCTCCGTAAATATTGATCCTAGGCAGTCAAATTTGGCCTAAAAATGTTGCTGAACTTTAAACGGCTGTAACTCGGAAACGGTGATAGCTAGGACCCTGGTTGTTTCACCAAAATGTAGCTCTAAATACGCTCTTCTTCGACTTTTTCAAAATCCATTTTGGACAATTTTCACTTGACAACACAAAATTGCCCATATCTCCGTAAATATTGATCCTAGGCAGTCAAATTTGGCCTAAAAATGTTGCTGAACTTTAAACGGCTGTAACTCGGAAACGGTGATAGCTAGGACCCTGGTTGTTTCACCAAAATGTAGCTCTAAATACGCTCTTCTTCGACTTTTTCAAAATCCATTTTGGACAATTTTCACTTGACAACACAAAATTGCCCATATCTCCGTAAATATTGATCCTAGGCAGTCAAATTTGGCCTAAAAATGTTGCTGAACTTTAAACGGCTGTAACTCGGAAACGGTGATAGCTAGGACCCTGGTTGTTTCACCAAACTGTAGCTCTAAATACGCTCTACATCGACTTTCTCAAAATCCATTTTGGACAATTTTCACTTGACAACACAAAATTGCCCATATCTCCGTAAATATTGATCCTAGGCAGTCAAATTTGGCCTAAAAATGTTGCTAAACTTTAAACGGCTGTAACTCGGAAACGGTGATAGCTAGGACCCTGGTTGTTTCACCAAACTGTAGCTCTAAATACGCTCTACATCGACTTTCTCAAAATCCATTTTGGACAATTTTCACTTGACAACACAAAATTGCCCATATCTCCGTAAATATTGATCCTAGGCAGTCAAATTTGGCCTAAAAATGTTGCTGAACTTTAAACGGCTGTAACTCGGAAACGGTGATAGCTAGGACCCTGGTTGTTTCACCAAAATGTAGCTCTAAATACGCTCTACATCGACTTTTCCAAAATCCATTTTGGACAATTTTCACTTGACAACACAAAATTGCCCATATCTCCGTAAATATTGATCCTAGGCAGTCAAATTTGGCCTAAAAATGTTGCTGCACTTTAAACGGCTGTAACTCGGAAACGGTGATAGCTAGGACCCTGGTTGTTTCACCAAAATGTAGCTCTAAATACGCTCTACATCGACTTTTTTAAAATCCACTTTCGAAAATTTTCACTTGACAACACAAAATTGCCCATATCTCCGTAAATATTGATCCTAGGCAGTCAAATTTGGCCTAAAAATGTTGCTGAACTTTAAACGGCTGTAACTCGGAAACGGTGATAGCTAGGACCCTGGTTGTTTCACCAAAATGTAGCTCTAAATACGCTCTACATCGACTTTTTCAAAATCCATTTTGGACAATTTTCACTTGACAACACAAAATTGCCCATATCTCCGTAAATATTGATCCTAGGCAGTCAACTTTGGCCTAAAAATGTTGCTGAACTTTAAACGGCTGTAACTCGGAAACGGTGATAGCTAGGACCCTGGTTGTTTCACCAAAATGTAGCTCTAAATACGCTGTACATCGACTTTTTCAAAATCCATTTTGGACAATTTTCACTTGACAACACAAAATTGCCCATATCTCCGTAAATATTGATCCTAGGCAGTCAAAAATGTTGCTGAACTTTAAACGGCTGTAACTCGGAAACGGTGATAGCTAGGACCCTGGTTGTTTCACCAAAATGTAGCTCTAAATACGCTCTACAACGACTTTTTCAAAATCCATTTTAGACAATTTTCACTTGACAACACAAAATTGCCCATATCTCCGTAAATATTGATCCTAGGCAGTCAAATTTCGCCTAAACATGTTGCTGAACTTTAAACGGCTGTAACTCAGAAACGGTGATAGCTAGGACCCTGGTTGTTTCACCAAAATGTAGCTCTAAATACGCTCTACATCGACTTTTTCAAAATCCATTTTGGACAATTTTCACTTGACAACACAAAATTGCCCATATCTCCGTAAATATTGATCCTAGGCAGTCAAATTTGGCCTAAAAATGTTGCTGAACTTTAAACGGCTGTAACTCGGAAACGGTGATAGCTAGGACCCTGGTTGTTTCACCAAAATGTAGCTCTAAATACGCGCTACATCGACTTTTTCAAAATCCACTTTTGAAAATTTTCACTTGACAACACAAAATTGCCCATATCTCCATCAATTTTGATCCTAGAGCAGTAAAATTTGGCCTAGAAATGTTGCTGAACTTCGGAAGCGGTGATAGCTAGGACCCTGGTTGTTTCACCAAAATGTAGCTCTAAATACGCTCTACATCGACTTTTTCAAAATCCATTTTGGACAATTTTCACTTGACAACACAAAATTGCCCATATCTCCGTAAATATTGATCCTAGGCAGTAAAATTTGGCCTAAAAATGTTGCTGAACTTTAAACGGCTGTAACTCGGAAACGGTGATAGCTAGGACCCTGGTTGTTTCACCAAAATGTAGCTCTAAATACGCTCTACATCGACTTTTTCAAAATCCATTTTCGAAAATTTTCCCTTGAAAACACAAAATTGCCCATATCTCCATCAATTTTGATCCTAGAGCAGTAAAATTTGGCCTAGAAATGTTGCTGAACTTCGGAAGCGGTGATAGCTAGGACCCTGGTTGTTTCACCAAAATGTAGCTCTAAATACGCTCTACATCGACTTTTTCAAAATCCATTTTGGACAATTTTCACTTGACAACACCAAATTGCCCATATCTCCGTAAATATTGATCCTAGGCAGTCAAATTTGGCCTAAAAATGTTGCTGAACTTTAAACGGCTGTAACTCGGAAACGGTGATGGCTAGGACCCTTGTTGTTTCACCAAAATGTAGCTCTAAATACGCGCTACATCGACTTTTTCAAAATCCACTTTTGAAAATTTTCACTTGACAACACAAAATTGCCCATATCTTCGTAAATATTGATCCTAGGCAGTCAACTTTAGCCTAAAAATGTTGCTGAACTTTAAACGGCTGTAACTCGGAAACGGTGATAGCTAGGACCCTGGTTGTTTCACTACAATGTAGCTCTAAATACGCTCTACATCGACTTTTTCAAAATCCATTTTAGACAATTATCACTTGACACCACAAAATTGCCCACATCTCCGTAAATATTGATCCTAGGCAGTCAAATTTAGCCTGAAAATGTTGCTGAACTTTAAACGGCTGTAACTTGGATACGGTGATAGCTAGGACCCTGGTTGTTTCACCAAAATGTAGCTCTAAATGCGCTCTACATCGACTTTTTCAAAATCCACTTTCGAAAATTTTCACTTGACAACACAAAATTGCCCATATCTCCGTAAATATTAATCCTAGGCAGTCAAATTTGGCATAAAAATGTTGCTGAACTTTAAACGGCTGTAACTCGGAAACGGTGATGGCTAGGGCCCTGGTTGTTTCACCAAAATGTAGCTCTAAATACATGCTACATCGACTTTTTCAAAATCCATTTTAGACAATTTTCACTTGACAACACAAAATTGCCCATATCTCCGTAAATTTTGATCCTAGGCAGTCAAATTTGGCCTTAAAATGTTGCTGAACTTTAAGCGGCTGTAACTTTAAACGGCTGTAACTCGGAAACGGTGATAGCTAGGACCCTGGTTGTTTCACCAAACTGTAGCTCTAAATACGCTCTACATCGACTTTCTCAAAATCCATTTTGGACAATTTTCACTTGACAACACAAAATTGCCCATATCTCCGTAAATATTGATCCTAGGCAGTCAAATTTGGCCTAAAAATGTTGCTAAACTTTAAACGGCTGTAACTCGGAAACGGTGATAGCTAGGACCCTGGTTGTTTCACCAAACTGTAGCTCTAAATACGCTCTACATCGACTTTCTCAAAATCCATTTTGGACAATTTTCACTTGACAACACAAAATTGCCCATATCTCCGTAAATATTGATCCTAGGCAGTCAAATTTGGCCTAAAAATGTTGCTGAACTTTAAACGGCTGTAACTCGGAAACGGTGATAGCTAGGACCCTGGTTGTTTCACCAAAATGTAGCTCTAAATACGCTCTACATCGACTTTTCCAAAATCCATTTTGGACAATTTTCACTTGACAACACAAAATTGCCCATATCTCCGTAAATATTGATCCTAGGCAGTCAAATTTGGCCTAAAAATGTTGCTGCACTTTAAACGGCTGTAACTCGGAAACGGTGATAGCTAGGACCCTGGTTGTTTCACCAAAATGTAGCTCTAAATACGCTCTACATCGACTTTTTTAAAATCCACTTTCGAAAATTTTCACTTGACAACACAAAATTGCCCATATCTCCGTAAATATTGATCCTAGGCAGTCAAATTTGGCCTAAAAATGTTGCTGAACTTTAAACGGCTGTAACTCGGAAACGGTGATAGCTAGGACCCTGGTTGTTTCACCAAAATGTAGCTCTAAATACGCTCTACATCGACTTTTTCAAAATCCATTTTGGACAATTTTCACTTGACAACACAAAATTGCCCATATCTCCGTAAATATTGATCCTAGGCAGTCAACTTTGGCCTAAAAATGTTGCTGAACTTTAAACGGCTGTAACTCGGAAACGGTGATAGCTAGGACCCTGGTTGTTTCACCAAAATGTAGCTCTAAATACGCTGTACATCGACTTTTTCAAAATCCATTTTGGACAATTTTCACTTGACAACACAAAATTGCCCATATCTCCGTAAATATTGATCCTAGGCAGTCAAAAATGTTGCTGAACTTTAAACGGCTGTAACTCGGAAACGGTGATAGCTAGGACCCTGGTTGTTTCACCAAAATGTAGCTCTAAATACGCTCTACAACGACTTTTTCAAAATCCATTTTAGACAATTTTCACTTGACAACACAAAATTGCCCATATCTCCGTAAATATTGATCCTAGGCAGTCAAATTTCGCCTAAACATGTTGCTGAACTTTAAACGGCTGTAACTCAGAAACGGTGATAGCTAGGACCCTGGTTGTTTCACCAAAATGTAGCTCTAAATACGCTCTACATCGACTTTTTCAAAATCCATTTTGGACAATTTTCACTTGACAACACAAAATTGCCCATATCTCCGTAAATATTGATCCTAGGCAGTCAAATTTGGCCTAAAAATGTTGCTGAACTTTAAACGGCTGTAACTCGGAAACGGTGATAGCTAGGACCCTGGTTGTTTCACCAAAATGTAGCTCTAAATACGCGCTACATCGACTTTTTCAAAATCCACTTTTGAAAATTTTCACTTGACAACACAAAA
Source organism: Microchrysa polita (assembly GCA_949715475.1). Taxonomy (NCBI): domain Eukaryota; kingdom Metazoa; phylum Arthropoda; class Insecta; order Diptera; family Stratiomyidae; genus Microchrysa; species Microchrysa polita. The sequence goes on from OX454419.1 coordinate 73,975,839, forward strand.
TTGCCCATATCTCCGTAAATATTGATCCTAGGCAGTAAAATTTGGCCTAAAAATGTTGCTGAACTTTAAACGGCTGTAACTCGGAAACGGTGATAGCTAGGACCCTGGTTGTTTCACCAAAATGTAGCTCTAAATACGCTCTACATCGACTTTTTCAAAATCCATTTTCGAAAATTTTCCCTTGAAAACACAAAATTGCCCATATCTCCATCAATTTTGATCCTAGAGCAGTAAAATTTGGCCTAGAAATGTTGCTGAACTTCGGAAGCGGTGATAGCTAGGACCCTGGTTGTTTCACCAAAATGTAGCTCTAAATACGCTCTACATCGACTTTTTCAAAATCCATTTTGGACAATTTTCACTTGACAACACCAAATTGCCCATATCTCCGTAAATATTGATCCTAGGCAGTCAAATTTGGCCTAAAAATGTTGCTGAACTTTAAACGGCTGTAACTCGGAAACGGTGATGGCTAGGACCCTTGTTGTTTCACCAAAATGTAGCTCTAAATACGCGCTACATCGACTTTTTCAAAATCCACTTTTGAAAATTTTCACTTGACAACACAAAATTGCCCATATCTTCGTAAATATTGATCCTAGGCAGTCAACTTTAGCCTAAAAATGTTGCTGAACTTTAAACGGCTGTAACTCGGAAACGGTGATAGCTAGGACCCTGGTTGTTTCACTACAATGTAGCTCTAAATACGCTCTACATCGACTTTTTCAAAATCCATTTTAGACAATTATCACTTGACACCACAAAATTGCCCACATCTCCGTAAATATTGATCCTAGGCAGTCAAATTTAGCCTGAAAATGTTGCTGAACTTTAAACGGCTGTAACTTGGATACGGTGATAGCTAGGACCCTGGTTGTTTCACCAAAATGTAGCTCTAAATGCGCTCTACATCGACTTTTTCAAAATCCACTTTCGAAAATTTTCACTTGACAACACAAAATTGCCCATATCTCCGTAAATATTAATCCTAGGCAGTCAAATTTGGCATAAAAATGTTGCTGAACTTTAAACGGCTGTAACTCGGAAACGGTGATGGCTAGGGCCCTGGTTGTTTCACCAAAATGTAGCTCTAAATACATGCTACATCGACTTTTTCAAAATCCATTTTAGACAATTTTCACTTGACAACACAAAATTGCCCATATCTCCGTAAATTTTGATCCTAGGCAGTCAAATTTGGCCTTAAAATGTTGCTGAACTTTAAGCGGCTGTAACTCGGCAACGGTGATAGCTAGGACCCTGGTTGTTTCACCAAAATGTAGCTCTAAATACGCTCTACATCGACACTCGGAAACGGTGATGGCTAGGGCCCTGGTTGTTTCACCAAAATGTAGCTCTAAATACATGCTACATCGACTTTTTCAAAATCCACTTTTGAAAATTTACACTTGACAACACAAAATTGCCCATTTCTCCGTAAATATTGATCCTAGGCAGTCAAATTTGGCCTAAAAATGTTGCTGAACTTTAAACGGCTGTAACTCGGAAACGGTGATAGCTAGGACCCTGGTTGTTTCACCAAAATGTAGCTCTAAATACGCTCTACATCGACTTTTTCAAAATCCATTTTGGACAATTTTCACTTGACAACACAAAATTGCCCATATCTCCGTAAATATTGATCCTAGGCAGTCAAATTTGGCCTAAAAATGTTGCTGAACTTTAAACGGCTGTAACTCGGAAACGGTGATAGCTAGGACCCTGGTTGTTTCACCAAAATGTAGCTCTAAATACGCGCTACATCGACTTTTTCAAAATCCACTTTTGAAAATTTTCACTTGACAACACAAAATTGCCCATATCTCCGTAAATATTGATCCTAGGCAGTCAACTTTAGCCTAAAAATGTTGCTGAACTTTAAACGGCTGTAACTCGGAAACGGTGATAGCTAGGACCCTGGTTGTTTCACTACAATGTAGCTCTAAATACGCTCTACATCGACTTTTTCAAAATCCATTTTAGAGAATTTTCACTTGACAACACAAAATTGCCCATATCTCCGTAAATATTGATCCTAGGCAGTCAAATTTAGCCTGAAAATGTTGCTGAACTTTAAACGGCTGTAACTCGGAAACGGTGATAGCTAGGACCCTGGTGGTTTCACCAAAATGTAGCTCTAAATACGCGCTACATCGACTTTTTCAAAATCCACTTTTGAAAATTTTCACTTGACAACACAAAATTGCCCATATCTCCGTAAATATTGATCCTAGGCAGTCAAATTTAGCCTAAAAATGTTTCTGAACTTTAAGCGGCTGTAACTCGGAAACGGTGATAGCTAGGACCCTGGTTGTTTCACCAAAATGTAGCTCTATATACGCGCTACATCGACTTTTTCAAAATCCACTTTTGAAAATTTTCACTTGACAACACAAAATTGCCCATATCTCCGTAAATATTGATCCTAGGCAGTCAAATTTAGCCTGAAAATGTTGCTGAACTTTAAACGGCTGTAACTCGGAAACGGTGATAGCTAGGACCCTGGTGGTTTCACCAAAATGTAGCTCTAAATACGCGCTACATCGACTTTTTCAAAATCCACTTTTGAAAATTTTTACTTGACAACACAAAATTGCCCATATCTCCGTAAATATTGATCCTAGGCAGTCAAATTTAGCCTAAAAATGTTTCTGAACTTTAAGCGGCTGTAACTCGGAAACGGTGATAGCTAGGACCCTGGTTGTTTCACCAAAATGTAGCTCTAAATACGCTCTACATCGACTTTTTCAAAATCCATTTTAGACAATTTTCACTTGACAACACAAAATTGCCCATATCTCCGTAAATATTGATCCTAGGCAGTCAAATTTGGCCTAAAAATGTTGCTGAACTTTAACCGGCTGTAACTCGGAAACGGTGATAGCTAGGACCCTGGTTGTTTCACCAAAATGTAGCTCTAAATACGCTCTACATCGACTTTTTCAAAATCCATTTTGGACAATTTTCACTTGACAACACAAAATTGCCCATATCTCCGTAAATATTGATCCTAGGCAGTCAAATTTGGCCTAAAAATGTTGCTGAACTTTAAACGGCTGTAACTCGGAAACGGTGATAGCTAGGACCCTGGTTGTTTCACCAAAATGTAGGTCTAAATACGCTCTACATCGACGTTTTCAAAATCCATTTTAGACAATTTTCACTTGACAACACAAAATTGCCCATATCTCCGTAAATATTGATCCTAGGCAGTCAAGTTCGGCCTTAAAATGTTGCTGAACTTTAAACGGCTGTAACTCGGAAACGTTGATAGCTAGGACCCTGGTTGTTTCACCAAAATGTAGCTCTAAATACGCTCTACATCGACTTTTTCAAAATCCACTTTCGAAAATTTTCACTTGACATCACAAAATTGCCCATATCTCCGTAAACATTGATCCTAGGCAGTCAAATTTGGCCTAAAAATGTTGCTGAACTTTAACCGGCTGTAACTCGGAAACGGTGATAGCTAGGACCCTGGTTGTTTCACCAAAATGTAGCTCTAAATACGCTCTACATCGACTTTTTCAAAATCCACTTTCGAAAATTTTCACTTGACATCACAAAATTGCCCATATCTCCGTAAACATTGATCCTAGGCAGTCAAATTTGGCCTAAAAATGTTGCTGAACTTTAAACGGCTGTAACTCGGAAACGGTGATAGCTAGGACCCTGGTTGTTTCACCAAAATGTAGCTCTAAATACGCTCTACATCGACTTTTTCCAAATCCATTTTAGACAATTATTTTCACTTGACAACACAAAATTGCCCATATCTCCGTAAATATTGATCCTAAGCAGTCAAATTCGGCCTTAAAATGTTGCTGAACTTTAAACGGCTGTAACTCGGAAACGGTGATAGCTAGGACCCTGGTTGTTTCACCAAAATGTAGCTCTAAATACGCTCTACATCGACTTTTTCAAAATCCATTTTGGGCAATTTTTACTTGACATCACAAAATTGCCCATATCTCCGTAAATATTGTTCCTAGGCAATCAAATTTGGCCTAAAAATGTTAACTAAATAACTAAATAACTAAATAGCTAAATAACTAAATAACTAAATAACTAAATAACTAAATACAGTAGAGCGTCGATTATCCGAACGTCGATTATCCGAACATTCGATTAACCGAACCGGGGATTTAGCTATTTTCATATGAAATGCTTTGAATCAAATGAAAAAATCAAGTGCCTGAAGGAAGCAAATTCTCACCAACTGGACTAAATTCCTTCGAATTTCATATTTTTGCTCATTGCTATTCGTTTGACACATTTCCAGGTTGTCGCTTATATTAACTTTTAGGCAATCCTCCAGTGTTTCTATGAAAACTCGATTAATCGAACTTTCGGTTATCCGAACCACCCCTTGTCGACATTAGTTCTAATAATCGACGCTCTACTGTAACTAAATAACTAAATAACTAAACTAAATAACTAAAAAACTCAAAAACAAAAAAAAAAACAAAAACACAAAAAAAAACGAAAAAACTCAAAAACGAAAAAACTTAAAAGCAAAAAAAAAAAACAAATAAACAAAAAAAAACGAAATAACTAAATATCGAAACTCAAAAAACAGAAACAAACAAAAACCCCAAAAACGAACGAAAAAAAAACAAAAAACAAAGAAACGAAAAACAAAAAAAACTCAAGAGCAAAAAAATTTAAAACCAAAAAACGAACTAACCAAATGACCAAATAGCCAAAAAACAAAAGAACCAAAAAAATTTAAAAGCTCAAAAATTCAAAAACCGAAAAACGAAAAAATAAAAATCGAAAAAACAAAAAAAACGAAAAAAACAACGTATAATTGTTACAGGGACTATCATCATGAGACAGGGACTATCATCATGAGTCCGAGAATTGGGGGTGGGGAGGTGTGGGCAAGCCGAGCGGTTGCCCAGGGTGCAAAATTTAAAACGAGTTAAAGATTATTTTATTTATCAAGAGTATCAATAGTTTTAGTTTGCCAGTTGTGTTTTGAAGATGTATATTCCTTGCGAGGCTTTGAAGAGCCCACAATTGGTACGAGGTGCTGCATTTAGAATCCTAAAATGCTAAGTAAGAGCTGTGTTGATTTAACGTCCGTGATGCTAGCACCCGCCCCTGCTTTCGAAATGAAAAGTGAGGCAATTCGATAAACTATGTGCTAATCAGGTTCTTCTTTAAAGAAATGAGACTAATTAGAGAATAACGTGCTAATTTCGTCCTCCAATTGAACATTTAGCTCCTCTTATTCTTTTCACCGGAATTGAGAATCTGCTTCTATATCGGAATCTGGCTATGTTCCTCCTATTTAATTTGGAGTCGCCATATACTATACAATCAATTATCAGCTGATTAAATTGAATCTAGTTCCAATATTACAACAATAGCAATAGCAACAACAACATGTACTCATGGACGAAATTATGAACTCGAGTGGAACTTGTTTCTGTAGTTCGGCCAGTCTAAATGGCAGTGACTATACAATTTATCGTTCAATCTAAAATGATAGTCTCGTGATCCATTCGACACAACAAAACACAGCGGAAATAAAGTAACTCTGTGGCGATAGAAAAAGGATCATCGCTTCTTTCGATGAAGAATGACCGCTACAGCCACAACATGAAGAAATGTGAAAAAAATCACCAACTGAAAACACATGGGTGAAAAAAATCACCAACTGAAAACACATGGTTGTCAATCAATTATATGATTGGAGGAATAATTTCATGACAATATATTCCACACGTTCAATCAAAAAATTGGATTGGATAGTCACATACACCATCCAATTTATCTGACGATCAAAAAGATAATACAATCGATTGGACAGTGTATAAAAATTTTCGAAGTGATTTATTTATGAAAATTTACAATGCACATTGAAAGCCCTGAACAAATCCGGCTAATTGAAGTGCACTTTTTAAGGAATTTATGGAAAACTAATGCAGAAGGTTATTAATGAAGAATGGTACATTTTCAAGAGCGGAGTTTTCTGAAATGTATTGATTGCATTAGTGTAAAGCAACATTTCTTACATATTAACGATTTCTTACATCGATGTAAGAGCCGCAAGGTTCCAGTGTGCCATCTGTATATTTCTTTAACGTTGTTGAATAATATCCGGCTAGGGGAATTTAATACTAAGCTTCAATTCCGAAATTCCAAACAAAATGTATAAGGGCTTGCTGAACTGTGGTGAATTGTGCTCAAGAGTATTAATCATAGCTGCTGAACGTTTGTTTGAATCCCAGAGGGACCATGCATTTTGGTGTTGTCTCCTACAGCAGTTGGTTCCACTATATGTGAATCGTTTCGGAGCAATGACCATGAGCTGTCGCAAGTACTCGTTTCAAGGAAAAAACCCTTTGAATTCAATGAGAATTGAGAGGCATAGGTCTGTATAATTCACAAAGAATTGCGTGAGGAAAAACTTAGGTTATTTGCCAGAGCCTTACCTACAAAGTAATACCGGATGGTGTTTCCGCAGTAGGTCCCAGTATAAATCTGTTAAAACTCTGTGCTTAGGTTTCTTCTTCTTCTTTAGGGCACGATAGCCCGACGTCGCGCCTTGGCCGCCTGGATTGAAAACCTCCAATTGTCGCGGTCACGCGACCTTGTCCTCCAATTCCGAAAGCCTAGCATCTGGTGGGCGTCCTCACATACAGAATGCTCCCATCGGGCTCTCGGTCGTCCACGCAATCTGGCTCCGTCCACTCGTTGCGCGTTCATCACCTTTTTGGGCATGCGATCGTCGTTCATCCTTTGTACATGACCCGCCCATTGCAATCGCTGCAATTTCACGATCTTCGACACCTGTAGCTCATCATACAGCTGATACAACTCAAGGTTGTATCGGATGCGCCATTCACCTCGTTCTCGAACGGCCCCGAAGATTCTTCCGAGAACCTTTCGCTCGAATGTGTCCAACAGGTGTTCAGAGTTTTGGGTTAGGGTCCATGCCTCGCAGCCATAGCATAGCACAGGTCGGATGATGGTTTTATACACGTGGAGCTTCGTGTTCCTGTGCACCAGCTTCGAATTCATAATTTGGACGACCGCAAAGTAACACTTATTAGCTAGTTGTATCCGTCGCTTTATCTCATCTGTTTCGTTGGCGTCTTTTGACAAATTGCAACCCAGGTAAGTGAAATTGTCTACATATTCTATATTGAGGTCCCCACTGTGATGCTTGAATTTACTGGCGTTCTAGTTTTTGATTGCATCATGACTTTGGTTTTAGACTCGTTGATATGTAGCCCAACTTCTTTGGCGGCGTTATTGAGATTATGCAGAAGGCTTTCTGCATCACCCAATCTTCGAGACATGATGTTGATGTCGTCGGCGTAGGCTACTAGTTGAGTCGATTTAATGAGTAGCGTTCCGCTGCTGTCCAAATTCATGGCTCGAATCACATACTCCAGAGCCAGGTTGAAGAGCGTCGACGCCAGCCCGTCGCCTTGCTTGAGTCCAGTACGAGTTTCAAATAGGTCAGTGAGTCTGTTCTGAACTCTGACCTGCGAGACGGTATTTGTCATCGTCATCCTTATGAGTCGCACTAGCTTAGCCGGTATACCAAAATGCAGCAAAATGTTGTACAGTACGCTTCGATCGATACTGTCGTATGCCTGCTTGAAGTCAACAAATATTTAGTATACGTCGATGTTGTATTCCCAGCACTTCTGGAGTAAAAGCTTCACGGCAAAAAGCTGATCTGTCGTCGAACGACCAGGTCTAAAGCCGCCTTGGTACTCGCCAATGATTTTATCTGCGTACGGATTAATTCTATTTTCCAGAATCTTAGATAAAATCTTATTAGTCGTACAAACTAATGAGATGCCTCTGTAGTTCTCACATTTCAACTTATCCCCTTTTTTGTGGATTGGGCAAATGATACTTTTACGCCAATCTTCCGGGATTATTTCGTCGTTCCATACTTTAACGATAAGTGTGTGTATAGCCTTAACAAGGCTCTCCCCACCATGCTTCAGCAGTTCAGCTGGAATCTCGTCAGCGCCCGGGGCTTTATTATGTTTTAGTGTCTGCATCGAGATCAACATCTTCTACTGTTGGGGGTTGAACGGGAGGGCCTGGTTCAGCCATCAGCTCCGGAGCTTCTTGTGTGGGGTTGTTTGGTTGAACATTGAGGAGCTCTTCAAAATGTGAGGCCCAGCGTTTATCAACGCTATCGGTGTCGCTAATGATATTGCCATCCTTATCCTTACAGAGGCTGGTCCTGGGTTGGTATCCACTTTTAATTGAATTAATCAGCTTGTACGCTTGTCTACTGTTCCTACTAACTAGTCTTTGGTTTATTTGCATCAACTGCTCGTCAAGATGCTTACGTTTCTTACGCCTAATTAACCTATTCGAAAATCGTCGGAGCTCGTCATATTTTGTTTTTTTGGCTCTAGTTGCGCGTTCAGTCCATTGGCGATATGCCTCGTTTTTAGCATCTACCGCATTTTGACATTCTTCATCAAGCCAATCATTTCGGGCTCGCCGGGCTTTATATCCCACAACCTCCTCTGCGACCCCTTTGATGGCGTCTTTGAGTGTATCCCAGATCTCAAGGACGCCTTTGTTGCTGAGGTTATTTAGCAAGGGCGTCAGGTTCTCCTCAAGGGCAGTTGTATAAGTGACCACCGTGGCATCATCCAACAATTTGTCAACCGCAAAAATTTTTGCCGGGTTGAACCTCGAATGATGCACCGAAGAAATTCTGCACCTATAAGTCGCCTTCACCATATAGTGGTCAGAGTCAATATTTGCTCCACGATAGGACCGAACATCCATTATGCTCGATGCCCATCTCTTGCAGACAAGGACGTGGTCAATTTGGTTGACGGTATGTTGATCTGGAGATCTCCAGGTCTGCCTGTGATTGCGACGATGCGGAAAACAGGTAGAGCTAATTACCATATTTCTGCTGGTCGCGAAGTCTATTAATCGTTGGCCATTGTCGTTACAGTCTTCATGGAGGCTGTACCCTCCAGTAATCCCCCTATGCCAAATTTCGTTTCCGACTTTGGAGTTAAAATCCCCTAGCAGCAATTTGACATCATTTGATTGAAGTGAATCGAAGAGATTTTCTAGGCGGTGATAGAACTCGTCTTTAACCGCGTCTTCACTGACTTCGGTGGGGGCATGCGCGTTTATGAGCCAGAGATTGAAGAACCGGGTTTTAATGCGAATAGCACACAGCCGCTCGTTTATGGGTTTGAAGTCGATAACATGCGGCTTAAGTTGATTGTTTACAATGAACGCCATTCCAAACTCCCTGTGGCCCGAAGGTTTTCCACTTGTGAAAATTGTGTACCAATTTCGGTCATCAATCTCGCTACTAAGCCATTTAGTTTCCTGGAGTGCTACAATGCTCAGCTTATATTTTTCGACCTGATCCAAGAGGGCCCTTAAGGCCCCTGGCCTATTCAGGTAGCGTACATTCCAGGTTCCGAAAGAGTAATCAGTTGTTCGTTCGCGATGTCGTCCGAGGCTTTCATTCCAGGTTTCTTGACGTAGAATTTTTTCCAAGGATGGGTTGTCGGCCCATCGCTTAACCATGATAGTATTCGTAAAACGAAAGAGGTCCATCATGGAGGCCTCGGAGGTGCTGCTTGGGTGATTGACTGTTCGGTTTTTGTCACCCTATTACGTTTAGTAACCTGAGACGCTGAAGTTGTTAATACAGCACTCAGGCGCAGCGGTTACTCGGATAATGCGGGAAAGTAACGCCCCGTAGAGAAACATAGGAATTGGCTGGAGCCGTTCACCCTATGAAGCTCCTCCTGCATAGCTAAGGGTCCGCAGTTATGCCACAACTGAGCCTAGGTTTATCATTCGCTCATCAGCTCGTCAATCGTGAAAAAAAAATATTGCGTAATAGAATTTACTGTCAAATAAATTGAAACGACACAACATTATCCCGATCATAATCACCTACTTACCTACATGTCAACCCAATTTACTAACAACAATCTCAAAAACCGATAACTGAATATGTCACTTAAAGTAAATTGTTCTTCTTGACAAAGTTTTTCTATTAAACTTTCACGCTTCGTATCCTTGTCATACAAAAAAAACTCTTCTAAACAATTTTTCCTTCAACAATTGTGTTGTGTAATATCAATGCGATACACTTGCATGCACCAAAACAAGGACAAGGTACCTACATATCTACAGTACAGTATATACGCCAGTATCGTTGGTATTGTGGGCTTTTGTCAACTTCATTTCGCATAACTGAAAAATCCTGTGAAAAGCATTTCACATTCAAGGAAAACTTCTAATGAGAATTTCGTTCAAGTCATCGTGACAGAAACTGAAAAGGTTCTTGTTCTTTGAAAAGTTTTGCGGTGAGAATAGTAGGTATGTATATTGTAAAGAATGCTATGCCCTTTTCATGAGCATGTGACCTAAGAACTTTTGTATGAGAAATCCTTATAAGTAATGGTTTTTGTAAGCATTTCGACGTGTGTGTGTAGGTGCTACGCCTTCTTGAACACTTGTAATTGTTGTTAGGCTATTAGTACAAAGCCCAGTATAACGAAACTCAATATGGATATAATCATAATTGCTTTCAACAAGTTCGATACTCTTATAGTCCAAGTGTAAACTCCTGTAAGAATGAGAAAAGTTTTCATCGATCGCCTATGCCAAGACGACGATGAGTTTTAAACGGAAGTCTTGAATTAAGTACATCCGATATTAGTTATGAACTTTTTGATAATTATTACGGATAATAATATTGAGAGTAAATGGGAAAAGTTTCAAAACAAACAACCAAGAAACAGGAGTCTTGTTCCTATGCAATATATTTTAAGACTCAATTTAATTACCCACACCATGGATGTATATCGATAATAATTGCCTTGTTGACATGCTCATTCCTCTAAGAACGCCAAGCTTGTTTTGCGGTTGAACCACAATAACCTCTATAGTTCGCTGTTCTAGCGTCTAAGACCCACGACGTGACGACGTTTGTTCAAGTATCAGCATCAGGCATCAGGACTAATATAAAGAACGCAAGAAGGCATGAATTTAATTAATTAGATCCAAATGTGATTACAAAATTAATTTCAGAATTATTGGAAGAACAACAAGAAGCAGTTTTACGACGAACCAGGACGAAAGGATGAGATGAAATTATGTCAAGGAGTTATGCCAATGGAATGGAGAAAGTTTTGCGGTTAATAAGGCATTGGGGTTTGGCCTTATTTAATTTGCGTTTGCCTTTCAATTATGTGAATTATTTATTTAGGGTGATTGTGCGAGGATATTAATTCACGGGTGGTTACGCACAATGAATGCAATTACGAGTAGGTATGAATATTGATTATTTTGCATCTGATTTGTGGTTAGCAGTAGTACCAAGCCTAATGGTTGATTTTATGATGTGATAGGATATGCTTTTACATTAAAGTGCGAAGTGAGGGATTAATGCATCTAGATTTCGATAAAGTCATCAGGATGCATCCACCCAAAAAGGTTCTTACTAGAGACTTGTCTTTACGTGATTCGCATTTCTTCCTTTTAGTACCGTATAGCCTCATGTGGGGCCATGAAGCCTTAACTCAGCCGTTTATAGGCAATTTCCAGACAACGTTACATTGCATATCATTTCGGAGTGTATGTAATGTTGCAAGCACTACATATATTTCCTATCCGCACATGTACGGAAATTATGAACCACGCCGAGATGTGATCTTCGGACCTCTAGATTACTACCATCGTAGAGTGCGACTAAACCAAGTGAGCCACAGAGCGTGTGTGATTCGCATTTACCACATTAAAATTAAAAAACCAATAGCAAAAAATTCATTTGTGAATATTTTTTCCAATAATCCGCGAATCTCCAATCAAACGTGCCCTTGCGGTCAATCAAGCACTGCATTATTTCAAATAATAATCATTGGATAATCGTTTAAATTGCTGAGAAATCATTTTGAAAATACTTCTATTCAAACTGGTTACATAACAATAATTACTTACGCCCAGCAAATACATATAACCACAATGATTTAGTCCGCTTATAATAAATCCCTGCTATGGGATTTTCTCACAATCTCAGCGCTAGATAGGCGCATTATATCATTCGGAAATGTAAAAAAAAATACAGAGTGATCAGGCGTACTTATTCTAAGCGCTAAGCCATTAGAATTCTATCATTTACCTGTACAGTATTATGTATCTTTCTGTATCTCCCATCTGCTCTATGCGAGCATATGGAGTAGGTATCAGAACGATCTAAATCTCATAGAATATTTCATATGGAGGCATGTATTTATCTCATGGACCATTTACAGATGTGTACTTGAAAGAATTACTTTTTGCTCGATAAATAATTGACATAATGACGACGGTCGACATTCAAGTTCATTGCAAAATTTTTAACCTTGAATTAATGACAAATGCCTACGATAATTATTCTTGATCTCACCTGCCATTAAGAAGAGCGGACATTCCGCTGGTCATGCGATCATAAATACATATTAGTAATAGTGACTGACTAGATGACGAGTTATATTATTTATTAGTGATGTGTTCTAATTGTCATTATCACACTAACTTTGTATGGTAATTTTTGAGGAAAGGGTAACACTGCCAAAAATAGTCCATAGGTCCATAGGTTTCTATACACAATTGTTAAAAATGTTAATGGTTGAAGGTTGTGTCCTGTCTACAAGCAAATGACGAAACGTCAACGTGAGACTCCATTAAATCGCGCCAAGCTTCTTTGATCCTTTTGCAATAAGGCATGTAAGACAGTCACTAATTATAGCAGCCATAGCCAGAATCAAGCTTCAAATAATAAACCGCTCACAACTCGGAGTGTCTGCAGTTCCTTAGACTTTTTTTTTTGTGAAACTGGAAAATTTCGCGAATTTGGTATTACTGACAACGTAATGACATTTCATTTGTATTCTAGAAATGGACAAAATATGCTGGTGTGTGCCGACACCTACTCAGGGCCGGATTTAGCATCTATGGCGTCCCTGAACAGTAGCCAAATTGCTTCATCTAAAGCCTAGTATTGACCTCGAGAGTGAAATTTTTGTCCGCTGCGATTTTTTCAATGAAAATGTATTTTTAATCTCGTGGAATATGTAGAGAATGCTGATGAATTCCATAAGCTACAATCCGAAAACAGTTCCATAATTTTTCTCGTGCATTTTAAGTATTTTTTCCGATTCCCCGGTCATTGCACTTTTCACAATGAAATGACCGGGGAATCGAAAAAAAAGTACATAAAATGGCCGAAAAAAATTATGGAACTATTTTCGGACTGTAGCCTATAAAATTCCCCAGCATTCTCCACATATTCCACGACAGTAAGAATACATTTTCATTGAATAAATCGCAACGGACAAAAATTTTACTCTCGAGGTCAATACTAGGCTTAACCGAAAAAATGTCTTTCCCTGTTCTGTTGTTCGTGAGAAACTCCAATTTTACGACGAATTTTTACGAATACACTTTGTAGTATTTTTACAGGTTTGTGTTGCCTAATGTAATTAGTCTATGGAGTCTGATTTCGAGAAATTTGTTGCATTCAGTGAAAAGGAAAATCAAAAGTGTAACCACTTATTGAGGTTATTGAAATATGTAATTCATTAGGCTCCTAAAGGTTAATAGATGCTTTATAGTTATCAGTCACAGTCAAAGTCATTTTCCATACAAGTTGACAGATTGTCAGTTAATTGATTGACTGATGGAAAATGACTGTGACTAATGAGTGAAAAGTGTGATTCGACCTTAAAAAGTAACTCCTTTTGCTGATTTTTATGATTTTAAATGAAATTGTGTCTGTAGAATTTTCCATTTCACTCTGAACTAAAAATTACGAATCCGACAATTTAAAGAAATAAATTGTGAAAAATGTGCCTTATCGTTTAATTTATTCCATGCAAACATGTTACTGAAAATATTGCCTAGCCAATGATAGTACGGGAGCCCGGTGCCGAAATACCTTCGTCGTGAAGTAACCGGCTGAAAATGTGAACAGTAGTTCATCACCGCTTCTATTCAGAACTGCTGGACACCCCAAAATTTAGCGATTCCTTGTTAAATTGCGCAATGTTTGTGCTACTTTAGAGGTTCAATCTTCGTCATAAGGTAACCGGCTGAATTTATGTGCATGTGATACATCTCGACTCCCTCATACCGATAAAAAAACAGGCTTTTTTATCGGTTCCTTAATCTATGCTGACCGCAACCTGCCAAAAAATGTCCACAACTTCGTCATAAGGTAACCGGCTGCATTTATGTTCACACAAGAGATTTCGCTTAACCGTATCGAAATAGAGTGGACTGACCACTCTGAACCGGCTCCTAGACCGGATTTAACCGGTTCAAAGTAGCCAAAAAATCTCCTTTAAAATACAAGGTGGACCAAAAGTAATCCGATGATCTATTGCTGTTTTTTTTAAGGGCTGAATTAAGATCGAGAGTGAAATTTTTCGCCAAGGGATTTTATCACTAAAAATGTATACCTACTTACTTTCGTGTAATCAGGGCCGACTCTACTATATGTGCAGACTGTGCACTTGAACAGGGGAAATTCATTATGCCTTTTAGATCAAGACTTCCTTTAATGACAACTGCATGGTGATCACATCAATTCTCTTCCCTGTTATAGCATTTATTTATAGATATTTACATTGATTGATACACGTCGTCCACGTGTTGTACATATTAAACGAACTAGAACTGATTCAATTACTATCTAAGGGTCTGTTTTCCCAAAGAAACTCCACTACCAACCAAACTCAATTCGCATGCTAATCGTATTCCATTCCATTTGACCGATCCATCGACGCAGTCGCGACTCGTGAAACCTCGAAAGACACATCTTCAAACTTGTCCGCATTGTATCTACGCGAAAGGAACAGCAAGAGACATGTTTCCATCCGTCCGAGTTCAAAAATGCTTCGCATATCTCGTACTTGTGCATTACTGCAAACATGCTCCAAATAATCCATACACTTCATAACCGGGATGGGCGCCCTATGGGCGCTAAATTTCATAGATTGTATGCTTGGCAGAAGTGGAGAATTGTGCATTGCAGCGATTGTGCACATAAGGAATTGTTGTAGCGTACACCCCTATTCTGCAAAAGAGGGGAATAGCTGCTTTGCAGGCTCGTTGTTGGTGAGATGTGCGTGTTCACTTGATGGCTCATTCTCGTAGTCTCAGCTCGTAGTGCATATTTCAATTGTATGAAAGTGGGCGATAGAGGAGTTTTGTATAGGATGTAAAGTTTTTAGCAAGAGATTTGACCGCGTAAAATTTTCCATGCAATCCATATTAAGCGCAGGATAGACCTCGAGAGTGAAATGTTTGTGCGCTACGATTTTCTCAATGAAAATGTATGCTTACGGTCGTGGAATATGTGGTAAATCCAATGGAATTCCATACGCTTCAATCCGAAAATGGTTTCATATTTTTCCTCGGCCATTTTATGTATTGTTTTTCCATTTCCCGGTCATTTCATCGTGGAAAATATCTAATGACCGGGGAATCGAAAAATACTTAAAATAGCCGAGAAAAATTATAGGACCATTTTCGGATGTAGCTTATGGAATTCCCCACCATTTCCCACATATTCCAGTAAGTAAGCATACATTTTCATTGAGAATATCGCAGCGGACAAAAAATTCACTCTCGGGTCCTATTCTGCGCGTTAGATTTGAATTACATTTCCCCTGCGGGGCGGACTACGGTCAGTTTCATTTTCGGTGCCAACGGTTTTTATCGTATTCTGCGTTTTAAAGTTAAAAGTGAACCATGATAGGTAGGAATTTAAAAAGAATGTTGTCAGGAGTGGAAATTATTTTGCAAAACAGTAGGCCTCTATATATTTTCTTAAAAATTACTTCTCTATCGAAATCTGACATCATACACCGTTCAATTTATCTGCCGGCCATAGTATCGTTACAAAGACGATCGATTGAATACCAGCTCTAAGAATTACTATTTTATCACAAAATCTAGTGATCGGTAGCAGTTACAGCCATCTTCCATACAAATTCAAAGTGTCAGTCATTCAGCCACAAAATTCGTATGGAAAATGACTATGGCAGATTACTACATTCCATTCCTGATAAATATATGTATAGAAGGGCGACTTTTTAGTATATGAACAGGGCGCCATAATACCTAGGACCGGCGCTGCGTGGAATATGGCACAAACGGTGGGGAATTCTATAAGCTACAATCTGAGACCGGTTACATAATTCTCCTCGGCCATTTTACGTATTATTTTTCCCCGGTTATTTGACATTTCACGATAAAATAACCGGGGAGTCGGAAAAAATACATAAAATGGCCGAGAAAAATTATGGAACTGTTTTCGGATTGTAGCTTATGGAATTCCCCATCATTCCCCACATATTCCACGACAGTAAGAATGCATTTTCATTCAAAAAATCGAAGTGGCGAAAAATTTCACTCTCGAGGTCAGTACTAGGCTTTAATAAAAAAAAACTTCGGTTTTGCTTATGAAATATGTTTCTATAATCCCTTAGAATTTATTGTAGTCGCAAAAATGATATCGGCCAAGTGCTACCACAGCTTATTACCATACAGGCCCGGAATATCGGGCGACAGGTTTTCGCATTCCTGGCGATTCCCTAAATTATTTAAACCGGTTCGAAATAGGCAAAAATTGAGCAATTACACCCCATAGAAATATAATATTGAGTAGATTTGGTGCATTCACCCGATTTATGTTCGCTCTCGAATCGCCCAGACCAAACTGGTTCCTCAACGGATTTTTACTGATTCATGTTAGGAAAATAATCACCAAAAAGTGTTTGGTGATTTTGGCAAAAACACCCTAAAAAAGAAAATTTCTGGAATATTTGAAGCATTCACCCGATTGAAATATTTTAGAGCTCATCGCGTGAATGTACCAAATCTTTTCAAAATTATATTTTCGTAGGGTGTACTTGATCTTATTGCCTTTTTCGAACCGGTTGAAACCGGTTCAGAGTGGTCACTCTGTTTCGATACGGTTAGGCGAGATCTATTGTGTGAAGATAAATTCAGTCAGTTACCTTATGGCGGTAGGGGTCATTTTTTTACACCTACCACCTGTACACATTTTCAGCCGGTTACCTTTTGACGAAGGTATTTCGGCACTGGGTTCCTTGACAATGAAGTACATTATTCGAATATTGAGAGTTGGACCCCTCCCGAATTTTGTCCCATCCAATTTGAAAGGGAGAAAACCAAGGTAGTAGCACAGCCCGTTGTAAAAAATATAAAAGCTGCTAAAGCCTGTGTCTGCAATCTTTAACATAAGACAGAAACGTGGCTAGATTCTGTCATCCAATTAAAATAAACTAACCGTATAACCCGCCAAAGGGAGAAAATCGAGAACGCGAACGAGTAACAATGCGGGACGGGGCACGACTTACCGATTGACGGGGCTACAAGTCCGTCAAGAGAAATTCCGGGCGCGGGACTGGAATTTCGTTAGGGCCCCTACTTAAATGGATTGTGAAAGTAATTTCCGCGTATAATAATTTCAAATTTTTGATAACTCCTTTCAGTTAATAATGCCCTACAAAAAAAAATAACGTTTTAACTTCAGCGCAAGTTTATTCCTAATAAATATTGTTACATCCGTCTTGTACCTATCGGGAATTCCATTTCTTTTACAAGGATTCGAACATAGTATCAAATAATTAAACAACCTATCAAACATTAATTTTCCTTGATTTCTGAGCAGCAAATTCACTGATAAAATTATCGAAAGAACACTAAAAGAGCGTTCAGCGCTAGCAATAGTAGCAGGTAGAGTGCAATATATTCGCAAAGTAACGCAAATATTTGAGAAAATTGCTTCAAGAATTTGTGAAAAAATAGCATTAAGCAATTCAAATGGTGGAAAATCTGTCTCAAAATTGCTATTGTAAATAAGTTTTAGACAAACGAATTCATCTTCCAATTCGTGTACAAACATCGGATTCATGCTCTTTGACAACAAAGATAGCATCAGCATTTTTAATCTCAGATTCCTCCATAATTTTGAATCGCCATAAAAACGAGTATGCGGCATTCAAATTTAGCAATGCATTAACACGATTGGTAATCCCTGCAATAATTTAATCAATAATACCCAAAAATGTGTTCGTTTTAAAATGAAGTTTTCGATCAGGTTCGTTCATATTTTCTTCATAATAATTTTTTTTCGACAAAACGTTGGTATAATGTCCAACCCAGCTGCAATAGTTGGGCCTTCGTATACATATAAAAAGATCCCATTAGGTCCGTATTTATGAACATACCTTAACTCAAGGAGAACTTGAGTCAAGGATGCCGAAATTAAAAAACCTAAATGTCATTTTCCATACTTTTTCATAGAAATCACTTATATTCACGAGTCAATGCAACCTTGATTTAAGGAAAAACTCAAGGAGACCTTGAAATTTTCTATAGTCAACCTTATTTGAAGTCAAGGAAGCTACCCACCTACCTTGAAATATTATATTTCAAGTCTAAACTTAAGGTCTCCTTGAGTTTCGCCTTAAAATAAGGATGCACTGACTCCTGAATATAAATGATTTCTATGAAAAAGTATGGGAAATGACATTTAATTTTTAGAATTTCGGCATCCTTGACTCAAGGTCTCCTTGAGTTAAGGTATGTTCATAAATACGGGCCTAAATCTAACAGTAAGCTTTCTAGATTTATAACTTCAACGTCAATTGTAATGTAATACCCTTGGCCTGAAGAAGGATGCTTCGCCAGGGGCGAATGAATGGTTTTCTTTTTATATCATTCTAGGTAATTGAGTTTTTATTAACGATAGCCAGCCATTTGCTTCAACATTATCTTTTTTGACGAAATTTAATCCACTCAAATGATACGATCTGAAAATTATCCCACTTCATCATCAAGCCTAATATTCTTCTTCGCCGTGACTATAATAAACTGCGCGTCGTTGGTCTTTGAAATCACAAAATTGTGAATTTGCTCCCTGCTGCTTTTTGGCTTTATTATCGCTCATAGCCGTGCTCCTATTTGCACATATCTACGATAATCCACTGCAAATGACTTTCTCATTTGGGGATTTATTGACGTAAAATGCAAATTTCATCTTCATCACGTCACCTAGCGCGCTCGTTATTGCTGCTTTTGTCGGTCGTCAAGTTAAATTTTGGCCCCGTTGTGTGGGCCTTCGACTCAAGCCCAGCCAAGGTGTGATGTATGTATATGGTATGACAATTGGATGAACAACAAGGCTAAGGAGTAACTAACTCATTGTGACGTAGGAGCAGGTATGCTTTCCTTGCATTGTCCTAGAGTGGCACCTCATTGAGTAGGTTAACAAGTTTACACGTAATCGAAAGTGAAAAGTGTTACCAATACGCTATTTGTGAAAATTATATATAATACTGTAGTCTAGTTGGTGTAGTGGCTGGCAAGCTCTCCTTCGAAATGCTGGGTGGTGGGTTTGAACCGAACTATTGGCGGATACAGTTAATAATCGTTTTCCAATTCGGAACCAACGATGTTACGAGTTATAGGCATAACCTTAACTCAAACACCAAAGGGATATGCAATAATTGAGTTCAGAAACTCGGCAGAATGTGTTGTAGATCTCTACACCGTATAAAATTCCTAATGATCAAGTAAATATGAGATATCCCTAGTCGCTAATATCTCGCAGCTTATATTCAATGTTGGACTGTCCCGCCATTTTTCTTAAGATGAGGTAATTAACTTACCTGCTAAAGCATATTTTCTTATTAATATCTTAAATTCATTACTCGTTCTTTTATATACATACATAAAATAGTATGGCAACTCCAGGACGTACCAATATGTATGTCACAAGTAATCTGGCAACACCCTAATAATTGTTACACACCATGTATATGTAAAAAAACGAATTGTGAGTCAGTCTTATTTGGTCGGTCGAAGAATAAAGTTGTATACCAATACTCGTGCGTTTTTATTGGTCCCTAGCCATCCGTGACATTATCAGAAGTGGGATTGATCTGATCGCCGTCGAGTTCAGTTAAAAATTCGTTTGATTGTGAAACTGTTTGCGAGCGACATGAGTTATCGCGATAGTACGGTTGTAGAGTTGCGCGAGTTATTGAAAAGTAAAGGCCTGTCGGTGTCCGGGAACAAGGACGAGCTTGTGGACAGACTGGAGCAAAACGAGACCGACCACGACGATTTCCAAGAGGTCGAAACACAATCGACGGGAAATGGCGTCGACGAATTGCGAAGCGAGGTTGGAAGCCTCCGCAAAATGTTGGAGTTAATGGGACAGAGATTCGAATCTTTGTCTGATTCATTGCGAGCATCTGCCGTTGGACAGGAAAAATCGTGTCCGTCTGTTCCTGCAAAGTCGGAGTCGCAAGTACAGTTGCAGTCAGGGGCGAACGAGTCTGCGCATGTCGGAACGAGTTTGTTTGTTCCTGCACAGTCGTCACAACATGCGATGTTGCCGTCGTCGTCGTTTGTCGCCGAGCGAGATGGGTCGCGTGGGGTACCATCAGTGAAATGGTCACAAGTCGAGCCGTCTACAACAACCACGGTGTGTTCGTCGTCATCGTGCTGTGTGAGATTGCCGGGCTTGGCCGAGCCATCGGAATCTTTGGCGTCGGCTGTACACTCGGCGATGACAACTACGACCGCGTCTACAAGTACACATCAACCGGCTACGTGTGTGTACACCAATGTGTATGGGGTGAGTTCTCCGTCAGGGTACGTCCCGCAGCAAGCGTCATCGTACGTCGATCATCGCATGGAGCGAGCAGGTGGAATGAGTAATGTTCACGATGTAATTTCGGTGATGCCGGAATTCGACCCGTGTGTCGGACACAATACGTCAACTCAATTTATTGAGCGGATCGACCAATTGCGGGCAGCATATGGGTGGAGCGACAACATTGTTTTGTTTGCGGTCACGGCACGATTGAGAGGATCTGCGAAGCTGTGGGCCGATGCTCAGCCAGTGTTCAGGACATGGGCTGAATTTGTCAATTCGTTTCTGGCCGATTTTCCATGTCGCATAATTGCCGCTGACATCCATATGATGATGATGAACGAGCGGAAGGCGAAGGGGGAATCAGTGGCGGCATTCTACTATAGGATGTTATCGCTGGGACGTCGAGGTCATGTCGACGACGAATCAATTATACGATACATCATTCACGGAATGCCAGACGAGAACACTCGACGAATGTTGTCAGCGATGAGATTCTTTAAGTGTGCAGATTTGCTGCAGTCACTTGTCAATATTGAAATTGAGACAAGCGCTTCAAATAGTGAGAGACAGACTGTGTCGTCGTCCCCGAAAAGTGACACCGCGAATGTCAAGACAGTGAGAGTAGACGCAAAGGGAGTTTTGTGCTATAATTGTCGCGAGCGTGGACATTTCGCAAAGGACTGCCAGAAGGCACCGCGTAAGTCAAGAGCGGAGCACGAAGTGAACGCGATCAATGGACAGAATGGCTTTGCACCGCTAACCAAAGTAGTGCAATTGAATGCAGTGAAGTGTCGGGCACTTATAGACTCAGGCAGTGGCCGATCGCTGGTCACACGGAATGTGGCTAGGAGGTGCAATGGACAGGTGAACGCGTGTGACATTGTGTTGAAAGGCTTTGCTGGTGGCAAAGTGAAGTGCCGCGAGATTATGGACATGAACGTCACGATTGACGAACAATGTTTCCGCGCGTCGTTCCTCATAATCGATGAGTACAAATATGAGGTTATAATCGGCAATGACATTCTAAAAAAAGGTCGTGTGTGTATTGACAATGGTCAGTTCCTAATGAACGGGTACTCTGACCAAACAGTGGTGATTGGAGAGACGAAAAACGAGGGAATGAGTCGTAGAGTCGAAGCCGCGTCGAACATCACGAAGGCGAGAGAGCGATGGAAAGAGCGCTTTGACAACAAACACAAGCAACCGAAGGAGTATGAGCTAGGCGACATGGTGCTGATCGAGAGCGCTATTCCAGCAACAGGCGAGTCACGAAAATTAGAGACCAAGTATCGAGGGCCTCTAGTCATCGTAAAGGTGCTGCGTTTCGATCGATATGTCGTGGAGGATATTAATCACGATAAAGGCAGACGCTTTAGTAGTGTCGTGAGTAGCGACAAAATGAAGCCCTGGTGTGGACTTTGTCCTGAGATTGATGACGATTTCGAGAATGAAGACGATGATGACGAAGGAGCTTCTTCATAACTCGGGCCGAGTTATATGTCAGGAAGGGCCGAATGTCACAAGTAATCTGGCAACACCCTAATAATTGTTACACACCATGTATATGTAAAAAAACGAATTGTGAGTCAGTCTTATTTGGTCGGTCGAAGAATAAAGTTGTATACCAATACTCGTGCGTTTTTATTGGTCCCTAGCCATCCGTGACATGTATAAGTATACATTTTCAACAAAAAGTTAAACTTAACAAGAGCACGCCAGGGTTCTCACGTTACGTTACTGCAATCGCAGTAGATCTACTGCGGAATTACGTAATTTGGTCATCTACTGCGCCACTGCATTCCTGTTCGCATCTGCAGTCAGAAAAAAATCCTATTCGCATACAAACAAGGAGTCTAATTACTTTGTTGGTATTATTCTAAAACAATTTTAATATTAGAAGATTTCCATTCCCATGAGCGAGAAGTAACACGGAATAACGAAAGTATTCTGTGGTGCCTCTCAGCCAAAAAGGGCTAAGGAGGTCTCAAATGTGCTAATGCGTGTATGATACACATCGATGATAACCTAGAAAGCATACGCTTTGGCCATTCTCGATATCCTAGGCTTTATTAATGAGGAAAAGTAGGCATCATATAAGGCAAAAAAGTGTTAACTAACAATTTACAATTTCAAAACGAAGAAAATGTCAGTTATTTAAAGTTACTACAGGTGATTTCGTGTTATCCTCAAATTGTTAGTGAAAAACAATACAAAATAAATGAAGCTATAGATTTCAGGATGGTGAACCGGTAGCATGACTTAATTCGTACGTCTTTAGAAACAATGACGGTTAAAATATTGCAGTCAACTGTGAGCGGTGTAAACATAATTTGCAGCTTTTTTCTAATATTTTCTAATAATAATTGAAAGTCAGTGATACTCGGAGTATTTGTTTTTGGGTAAATGTTGTAATGTTAACATAGTTAAAACAAAATCGCGAAAATAGAGCCTAATTTGTAAGAAAAATGTAGGAAAATTAAGGCCTCTAGATGACAGCATATTTCCGAAAGCCATGGCGGCCACTTGCCAAAAACAACGCTTAATTCCACATTTTTACACACAGTAAAAATCAATATTAAGCGAAATGAAATTTTCATTGGGTCTTCTGTAATAAATAAGTAAGCACTACGCTTTTGTCTTTCAATCTACTTTTTGTTCTTTTTTTAAGTGAGAACCCTGAACGCTACAAATATGTGTAGGCAACGTTCGTCGTCATCCACATAATGGCATAGTTCACGTTGAAATGAATTCGCGCGGTAGACTTTAGGTCGTGGTGTCTATAATAAATTGCTGTCATAGCACCTGGAGGCAATAGGATCATATTTCAGATTTCAGGTAGGCGAGATGAGTTATTTTCGCGTTTTAGCTAAAGTGATGGAATCTTTTTAAATAGGACTTTTGTAAAGTTGGTGGAATTTCGTTGTGTTGTAAAAAAATGAAATTAATATCTTGACTTGTATGGCGTTGTCCAAAATATCTCCTCTACCTTGCCCCACTATACGTAATTACTTTATGTTCATTTTAGAAAATTTCGATTAGAAACGCCTAAAATACCAATATTTTAAAATGCTTTTAGAATTCCTAAGGTCGCACCCACGCGGAGAATCCATGTATGTATTTTGAATCCATCGAAACTCCATATAAAAAAATGACAGCTGAGCGAGTTGTCATTTATATATATGAAGTTTCGTTGAATTTAGAATCCATGGATTCTCCGTGTGTAAACTTAAAAAGTACATTTTTTTTTCAAATGCGAAATTTGTTAAGATTACATTCTGAAAACATCAGTGGCGTAAGGTTTCTAAAATATAATCTGCATCTAGCCAATATTGTTTATCCGATACAGCATTTACCATTTAGAGTTGCGAAATATATAAAAGCAGTGACCACAAACTTTTTTTATTTCTCTTAAAAAATATTTATTGAGCAATTTTACAGTTATTACTGTACAGCTCTGTTTCCCAAGAGGTGGTCCGCGGACCGAACGTGGTACCTGAGAGACCCGTAAGTGAACTGTGAGATACCATGGGGACTACTTTTAAAAAAGGAGTATTTAACACTATTACGGCCAAAGCCGTCAATTTGACGGTTTTGGGTCTTTGATATGATATTTTCGAATCTGTCTACTCATGAGTTGTGATATTCATTGACTTTTACTAAAATGAGCATATTAGTGAATATGTGAACTCAAGTTTTTAAATAATATTATTATAATGGATATATGTCCTATTCTACCTATAAGGGCCAAGCCCAACATTTTTTCAACACCATGAATTTCCTAGGAGTTGAAATTGTCCATCGCGAAAATATTGTTAGGCAAATTTTAAGAAAGGACAGTCGAGAATGAGTTTTTACACTATTTAACGAAAAATGGCCCCTGCACGTGTTTAGACTTTAGCTCGTCTATATTCAGTGCTATTTTGGGGTCTCAGACTGCATATTTCACTTGGGATTTAAAAGAAATAGACCAAGAAATCAGTTTGTGTCATCTGTCACTGTTTTTCTTTTGAATTTATAAATATTTTTTAATGGAAATAAATACGGTTTACGGTTTCAATAAAATTTCCTCCAAATTTAACAAAATATTAACAGTGGGTAAAGTCTATTGCTGGCGCCCCTCGCTGCCCCCCCCCCCCCCCCCTTTGCTACGCCAATGTATGTCGTCGATCTGAAAATGCGATATGTGCTGACCTTAAGTTAAGTTGCATAAAGCTCAGTTGTCTCAGTCTACATTGTACCGGCGATTTTAGTGCAACAGTGCATTTTATCTTAGATATAGTGACACTATTCTTTGTACCTATAGCTTAATAGCTATATAAAGCTTAAAGTAATCGACCACCTCAAACCTTCGTTAAAAAAAAAGTTAAAATTAATCTAGTAAAACCGCATCCAATGAATTATTATCTCACAAGTATAGGCGCCTTTAATCCTCAAAGTTAGATGTGTCTGTACTGTTCTGAAGAGCACAAAGAAATGCCGATGTTACTGCCTGTACACGGTCAAAAATCTTGGACTAAATTTAATTCCATTCTTTGGAATACAGTCAATTTTTCATACAGAACGGATTAAATTTAATTCTCTTCAAAAGAATAACTTCCATTTCAATAAAATATGTATTAAAATGTATTCTATCTTGGTTTAAAATATTTAATACAACTTGTATTAGAATTTATTCTATAGTTGATTATTTTTTATTCCAAGTGAGATTAGAATGTAAACCTTACATTATTAGCTTAAGTTTTAATGTATAGCCATTGTTGAGATCCGTAAATATTATGGTACGTGGCCGAGTGGTCTAATTCGCCATGCGCAAACTTGCAACACGTTTCGATCCGAGGTTCAACTCCCAGCCAAAACGGAAAACTTAAAAAAATAATAATAATGTGAGTACTGAAAAAAGAGATAAAAATAGAATAATAATAAAAAAATGTTTTTTTTTTATTTAAATTTTAATACAGTTATTGGAATAAATCTAAATTTATTCCTAGCTAAATATTGAATTTTAATCAATTCCTGGTGTGGTCATATATGTACACCATAAAAGAATAGATTTTAGTCCATCATTTTTGACCGTGTACCTATTCGTTAATTTAAACGCTTCATCCATGTACATTTTGTCGAAGGTATAAGATTGACCATCAAAAATAGACAAAAGTCGGTACAAATAGTTACTCGATGAAATCTTACATTGCAGCTTTTAAGTTTTTCTAAACCCGGCCCAAGAAGCGCAGTGTTTGCGGTACCACGCAACAGAAAAACAGGGGAATTCAATTTTATCGTCATTTGCGTGGTTCGTTGATCTTTTGAGCATGGTTTGACTGAAAGTCTAAACCTTGCAAAACATATATCGCTAAAGTCCGTTCATTCAAAAAATGGTGGTCCGTTGTGATAAACCCTTTCCCGGACACAACGTCTATAGACGTCCAATTTTGAGCATTTGACATACAAATCGTGTCAAATTTTGGCGTTGTGTCCGGCAATGAGTTAATGTTCATGCAAAGTGGTTCGCAGTAATTTGCTGGTTGTGAACCACTGCTGTACAGTCTAATAAATAAAGCAAAATTTATTAAATTAGCCATTATTTTTATGGCAGCGATTGGTATCCTCTTTTTTTTTAGTGTCGTGGATAGCTTTTCGGAGAGGGAGTGGATCTTGTACCATATTTTTTCGTAACACGGAAAATTCAATCTTAACGTCCATTCAGACTGATCGTTAAATGGTTGCGCGTCCAAAAACTGGCATCACGAACAGCCATTTGGTTGCTATACTTAGCATATACACTAGCTACCAGATGGAGACAGAAAATGACATAACCAAGCTTTTCATTTCACACAAAAGAACGAACAAAAGTTGCAAAATTGTCACTTTGAATTTGACAAGCGGTTGGTTGAGTTTCCATATTGAATATCAAAACTGGACGCACGCCCAAACTGCGATCAGTTTGGATGCAATGAAAACTGCCAGTTGATTGCACGTGTGCAACCATTTGACGATCAATCTGGATGGACCTTAAAGGAGCATGGGGGATCGCGAATAACCTAACTTCGAAAATGTTGCACAAAAATACACGTCTGAAGACATTTTTGTGCAGCTTGGGTCTACGAAATTTAATTAGTCGATCGTACTGTATTATCGTACAAAATTATATGTAGGAAATTGAGGCTAAATTGTTGAACAAAATGCGTGTGCATTCATTTTTTTAAGGGGTTCCTAAACCCACATTTCATCGTTGCAAAATTTGAACTTGAATATCGCCATTACACCTTTCATTAATGATGCTTCTCGCGTTGTTTTCCCCTTAAGAGTTACCAACTATTTTACCATCGAAAATTTGAGATTTTTTTTTTTATTTTGAAATTAAATGAACACCTTGTTTTGTCAAACAGGTACACGATCTAACGATCGCAAAGTGCAAGATTTGTGACCTGAAACGGGAGGATGATTCTTTTGATCCTCCCCTTATCTACGCCAATGGATAGGAGAGTAGCGTCGACCTACCAACAACAATTATATATCATTTTCAGAAAGTAGAAAATTTTTACGTTATACACTATAGGTACCACCAGTATCTGTTTTAAGACAAATAAGTAAGTCGTGATCGTAACCCCCTATGCTATTAATTATTCGCAGCTGTGCCTATGTATCTTTCAAGGTTTTGGTCCTCGGCTTATTTACCGATCGGCATGCCAGTGTGATTTTTTTAACTTCTCAAAATCCACCTCTTCAGCTACTAAAATTGACGGTAAAAATAAAAAAAAAACACCTGGAGTACGTAGTTTCGAATGATTGAAGGGGCATCCCAGTTCTTTACGTTGTCGCAAAACGATATGTCCCCTCCAGTACCTCAGAAAATATGTGTGAAAAAAGGCTTAGGATCCGTAAGTGAAGATGTCGAACGTTGTCTGACAAGTTAGTTCATCTGCTCTTTCCTGTCAATTAGAATACCATCAATCCACTCGCAAATCAATTAAACCATCACGTTCCCTCTTAAATGTTCTTTTTATTTAAAATGAAATTTGCATTCCAAATTTTGCCGAATCACGAGAAAAAACATTGACAACCGTAAATGTTTCGTTTGAATCTGCGTCAAGGTAGAATTTAATTCTTTTACTCAACTGACTCGAAGGCTTGGCGCAATTTAGCTGGAATAATTGAATGATCAACACTGATCCTGACTCAATGAAGGACCAGCAAAAACGAGCACTTACCCCAGTGTCAAACTCAAAACCTGACCTTGGCCAAATGTCAGTGGCTTCAGGATTGAGCAAGCCGCAGGATAAAAACTATGAAAACACCTACAGACTTCTTTTTTTCGAAATTTCAATCTGAGTCACTAACGACTTTGGGATTATTTTATTATATTCATAAAATGCTTTTCAAACAAATTTAGAAGACGTTAAAACGCCGAAATTTGGTGGTAGATCAACAACCACTATTTACGAATTAGTTTACCCCAATTTTGAAACGCTGATCAGAACCAGTCATCCAGATATAACCTTTTGGGATCCAAAATTATTCGGTGGACAGTAGTTAAGCTCGAACAAAAAGGTCGAGTACCTGTAAAATGTGAACACAAGTTATAATGCAACTGTGGCAAAGCCAAATAAAGATTTCTCAAATAAATTTCGAGAGAAAACAATTTCACGATGGGCTTTACATTTTTCTTCACATACTTTGTACAACCGCTAGCTTCCTAGAACAGAGAGTAGGATTTTTAAATACATAATTTAAGTTTGCATAAGTCATCGAATTTTTGACGAGTTTTAATAAATTTCTTAGGCCCGTATTTATGAACATTCCTTAACTCAAGGAGACTTTTTTGTCTCCTTTGACCAGGGTTGTGCTTTGTTCCTGATGTCACCGCCGCTATGCGAAAGTCCACAGGTCAAGGAGACCTTGGGTCAAGGATGCCGAAATTCAATAAATTAAATGTCATTTCCCATACTTTTTCATAGAAAAAAAGTCTCCTTGAGTTAAGGAATGTTCATAAATACGGGCCTTAGACTTTAGTTCAACGCCTTAATTTTTTTTTTACAAACATATACATTTTTTATTTTTACACAATGTGCTGAGACATATTGTGTTTCTCCGAGTTTGACATGCTTGACTGAGTCGGTGGGTGATCATGACAAATCACAAAAATAGAAAATTTGATTTTTAAAATACTTCTTCACTTATAGTAGAAAAATATTAAAATAGAGTTGAGTTCTCCTCCACTCGTGCTCGATTGTAACAAAATTGGTTGGAAGGGGAGGGTTGGGGTTAACATTGTAACAAGGAATTGGAAATTGTAACAAAATGTTACAATTGTAACACGAGTGGCAACGCTGATACTAGGTATTCCGTAACTCCGAAAACTTTGGAAACCCGCTTATCTAACCCAACATAAAGTGTTGATCAGTAGCGAAAATTTATACGAAAATCGGAACTTTGTGGATTTACTCACCGTTGTAAAAAAGACGAAATTATCGATGCAATAATTTCAGAACTCAGTTTTTTTCCAAAATTGCAATCTATTTTGCATCGAAATTTGGCGGCCCGTGTTTCACCGAAGACATGGAAAACCGTACGTTACGCCACTGGAAAACATGTAAATGAGGTCAAAATTTACCCTTTTTTGTGATTTTTTTGGCGACTCAGATTTCAAAACCATGATATGTACTAAGAACTTACAGTGTAGGGTGGTGTGTTGCAATTAAAGCTTTTGGATCTTTTTTTTCCCATCCGACATTTGCAAACATCTTCTGCAGGTATCTTTTACTCGTGTCCTCAAGAAAAATGCTATGAAAACGTTACATTTACTTTTATAATACGCCTCCAAGATTTTCTCGAATGCGCGAATTTATGTTCTGTAAATGCCACCATACCGCACCTCACCGACAGGACACCCTCATGGACGTCGTAAACTGTTCTTTGTGTTTAAAAAAAAAAAGAAAATTAGTCTCTCAGGACGAACAGGTCGTTCGATGCTTGTTCCTTTTTCTTTATTTTTTGTTATATTCATAAACTCCAGCGCAATATCACACGGGAGGGAGCGAAGTGCGTTGGCGGTGACCATCGTCGTGTGGCAACCGTAACTTCATTCACCTTTAGGTGACACAAAATTGCCATCAAGTTTATCAGTCAATATTTGACCCAGATAGCTGTCACATAAAAATGGCGTCGAAGATAGTGAAGCACGAGGCTAACACGGTTTATGTTGATGATGGTGACACAGCGCCTTTGGTTTTTGTGCCATCATCGTTGTACGATGGTGCGGTGCGGTCATTACGTGAAGAAGAAGACGCAAAAGTTGTCTTTCTTTTGATAGTATCTAACTGCCATGATTCTATCCATGTTTTGTTGCACAAGAGCCGTAAAAGAAAAGCCCGCGTCGTCGTTCACATTTTCGCAGAGTGCTTGCATTGGAAAGGGTGCTTCGCGCGGGTGCAAAACGGCTTTTCCATTTTGTTTTTCACTCACACCGTTTGATTATTATGCTTTTTAGCCGTTTTTTCCCAGGTTATATAGCGAACCAGAGCTAGGCATCATGCACAGCCGAATGCTTAGCCTTAGATACATACGAATACTTAGAGGTTGTTTTTTGTTTCCTTTTTTGTTTTTGGGTAGCATGAATAAAAGACGAACATGGAAATTGTGAGGGAGAACTTGTTTTCCTTTTAAAGTGATATAAATGTTGCTGACGACGACGATGGAGGCGACATGGCATAGAAACGACAACAGAACGATGGTGGCGTAATCCAAAAGAGGATAAGATACATAGTATGTGTACATACTAACGGCAAACGTTCGTTGCAACATCGTTGGAGCACGAGCAAGGAAAAAGCATCATGGGTCGTGATACTCAAGTTGTTATTAAAAACACTTTAAAGGTGCTCTCCTTTTTTCCCTGATCAACTTATTAAGATTTCTATCCGGGCTCGGGTAAATAAAGATATGACCTAGTGAAGCAGTGTGCGGTGACTCTTTCAGTTGGGTGAAATTTTCTTTATTTTCAGATTCTATCGGTTGAAACTTGAAAGTGTTTGAGGTTAATTTATTTAGAGGTAGTTATCCTAGATCGTGGGGCTATTCAGAGAGTTGAGAGAGAATATCCAAACAATTTGTAAGATAGCATTCTAGATAAAATAGTGTGCTGCTACGTAATCCGTTTGGGTCTTAGGCTGATTACCCCAATAATTGGCTCCATTTGAAAGCATTCACGTCCGAACATATTTTATTTAATAATGGTAAGTATACCTAGTTGGCTACGTAATTTTATAACTTTATTTTTCACCGAGCTTGTGGGTATATTTTCTTTAGATTTTATTTTTATCTACTCATTGTAAGTTATGTAATAATAAAAGCGAGCAAAACAGTTTCAGTTTCAGTAGCCATCTATGTCGTAACCTTCTATACGCCTAAACCATGAAAAGCTATTAAAGCATCACCGTTCTGCGCAACCAACTTCTCGAATCTGCGTTAAATATAGCTCACACTTGCCCTTGTCCAACGAAATTGAACTGAATATTTTATATCTTCACACATATGATATCAAAGTTTACAGCTTTCCATATGCCACACTAATGTCAGTGCACTCAACTACAACACTAAGAATAAATTAAAAAGAATCCAATTGAGACAATGCTCTTCAGTTTCAGGTGAAACAAAAGGCTACATGCTTGAGTCATTTTCTTGTCTTTTGAAAATTTAATGATAATGTTCGCCCAGGGAAATCGCACATTGGTCGCATCCATGGTCAATGGCATCTATAAATCTAATGTAGACTATAAAACATAGGATTTGCAAATAATGCCCTGATGCAATTATCGTAAATGGTGGAGAATTAAGATAACAATTTAAACTTTCTACAGACCTTCCAAACAACTCATTTCTTCCATTTCGTAAGCTCACCGTATTGAATGATTTAAAACTATTCGTTATGCAGATATGAACACATTGAATTGACCAAGCTTATAATCGTACACCAACGTTCTGCCACATAATATCGTATCCTTCATTTGCAATCTCATCTGTCTTCCGAACTAGGTCATCAAACATTTCAATCCTGCGACAGCAAAGTGAGATGATTCCCATGATGTTGTCTTTGCCAGTCCTACCAACTCAATCATTTTGTGAGCATAGTATATGTCTCATTGTTGTCGTTGTTGACGTCTGCTGGAGGCACAGGACGACGCGATTGTTGTTATTGTCGATGCCGCGATGACGACAATGTATGTATGTCGAGATTGAATCCAATCTGAATAGTGATATCCAGCATTGACCCAGATTTGTGTATAATAGAAAAGTTTTCATCATTTCCGGAATGTGAAATGAGGTTATCGGGAGCCAGAATAGAAGCAACAAAATTGCTTTCAATGTATCAAACAATGATGCAATGATGGCCGAATAATTGGCGAATGGTGAATGATGGAAAAGTAAAAAAAAAAACTAACTGAAATATGTATCAAAGGCGATAACGCTTGATGCACTCTGACTTTTTGAATTTGTATCAGAGATGACCCGGCAGGATAGGACACAGCTGCTTGAAGAAAAGGGCCGAAACATTACTCTTAGAATGGTCGAAATGCCTACACTACAGGAAGATCCCACGAAACCATTGAGGATTGAGGGGTAGGGGTATAGTGAAGCAGGAAGCAAACATTGTGGAATTTTAAGATTTATTTAATTTTTGTTTTGCATTGTTGATTTAAATATTTTACATTAAATTGCAAGACACGGCTTAACATTTTGAATTTTTGAATCTTTAAATTTCGAAATTCACTTACGATGGGCAAGTAAAAGGAAGTTTCCCACATTTTTTTCAGGTGTAAGGCATTTTTTATTGCAGTAAATAAGTATACCATCTGAAAGCTTGTACATACTTTAAACAATTTTTCTACATAGTCACCAGATTTTTCTACGCATTTTTCCTGACGATTTATCCACTTCTGAAAACCCGTTTCGAAGAACTCCGCAGCTAAGCCGACGATCCCGGATGGCGCCATTGTTTCGACTGTTCTTTTCTTTCCGGAGTGACGTAGTGACACCACGTTTCATCTCCCGTAATAATGAGTCCAAGAATTCTTCGTTATTCTCGGCACACTTTACGCGATTGTCTTTGTGGGTTTCTGAAAGCATGTACGGGGCCCATCGCGCACACACCTTGCGATAACCAAGTTTTTCGGTCAAAATGTTGTCGTTTTGCACAAACCTCAGGAACCTGGTCAGCCAGCTCTCGAAGCGTTACTCTCCGATCTCGGATTTCACACCTGCCGGTGACGGCGATAGCGGTTCCCATCGCGGATAGCTGGTAGACCGGCAATGAGCGTCGCAGCGATCGCTCCCGGTAGTGGTAATGGAGTAGGGGGACCAACTATCAAGGCGGTGTTGCCGGATTTCACCTAGCGTCTCGCGCGGCGAGTGTACATAGTTGGGAACCTTATTATACCCTTCGCTCATAGAGTGAAAGGGTATATTAACTTTGTCATGAAGTTTGTAACGCATTGAAGGAAGCATCTCCGACCATATAAAAAGTATACATATATGATCAGCATGACGAGATGAATCGATTGGGCGATGTCCGTCTGTCCGTCTGTATCAGCGCGTTTTTCTCGGCCACTATAAAAGCTACGGAGCTGAAATTTTGCACACGTACTTCTTATTATTGCAGGCTGTTTGTATGTTTGATTCACCTAAATTGGATCACTGGGTCATGGGGCTGCCATACAAACCTAGCTCCCCAATTTGAGTTCTTCAAAAAAAAAAAAACGTTTTTATTTGTGTACCAATTTCAACCAAATTTCCCACAAATGTGTTTCTGTAGATAACACAAAATATATGGATGAATGGATCAAATCGAACCATGGGGTTGCCTTACAAAGTTAACCCCCCAAATTAGGTTTTTCTAAGAAAAACTTTTTTATTTGTTCACCAATTTCAACCAAATTTCACATAAATGTATTCCTATTGTTGACACAAAAAATATGTAAGAATGGATAAAATCGGAACATGGGGTCATGGGGCTGCCATACAAATCCAACCCCCCAAAATTAGGTTCTTCTAAGAAAAACTTTTTTATTTGTGCACCAATTTCCACAAAATTACACACAAACGTGTTTCTCTTGATGACTCAAAACATATCTAAGAATTGATCAAATCTGACCATGGGGTCATGGGGTGGCCATACAAACCCAACCCCCATTTTGGTTCTTCTAAGAAACATTTGTTGCACCAATTTCACAAAACCTTGAATTAATGTGTCTTTACCAAAGCAACAAAAAAGTTAAAAACGAATGGAATCGTACTGTGGGGTCATGCTCCCGCAATCCCAATAAAATTTCCGAGTAAATATTTTTATTTGCCCACTTATTTCAACCAAGCCCAAAACTTTTGTCAAGACGGAAGAAAAAGAATGAGGAGGGGGATTAAATACAAGTCATAGGTAGGTACACCCGAAAAAATGTTTAGCCCAAGCGAAGGGTATCCAAATTTCGGCCGTGCCCGAAATAAGCATCGGCCCCGGGGGTTGACGAGCAAAGCGAGCAGGGGGCGAAGCCCCCTAGTTTTATACTTGCCCTCCGTATAAAAGGTGCGCCAGAGAAACTTATTGATTTGAAAGGTCAATAAAAACAAAAGATATTGTTTTAATTCATTTTTTATTTGAAAATAAAATATCCCAATTGTTTTTTCATACAGTCTTGAAAACGACATCGGTTAAATGCGGCGACCTCCATTGTGCATACCATGATTAAGTTCATTTTGGTCGATCGGCATAAACATTAACCCCATAAAAAATCGCATGGATCCAGCTGCATGTTTGCGAGCCTTCTTCTTCCTTGCCTCGTTCTTTATACCGCTCCATGGCTTCGCGTTGCTCGACCTGCGGTGTAGGCACATCGCCCGTTTTGGCGATAATATCTCAGCATATTTCTACAGGCAGCTCTATCTTGGATCGTGTCATCGCCGAGACCAATGCGTTGTTGTTGCTTTTTCATTTGATACATCCAGGTGTTCTTCGGTCTGCCTCTGGCCTTGGGTCCATCAAGTGGAACTTCCATTGATATCGCTTTCTTTGCGGGGTTCTCAGGCGGACGCCGTTGAACATGGCAATACCAATCCATTTGTCGGTCTTCGAGCTTTTCGGTGATTGGTTTGTCTATGGACAAGCTGCATCGGATGTAGCTACTCTTAATGTGGTCCCTTTTCGTTACATCAACTGACATGCGTAACATTTTCATTTCAGTCGCTGTCATTTGTTTCGCGTAACCTTCATACATGGTCCAGCATTCTGATCCATACATGAGTGCGGGACGTACAATCGTTTTGTACAACTTGCCCTTTAGCTTCAGTGGCATTTTCTTATCGCAGAAAACTCCAGAGTTTTCTCGCCACGTCATCCACCCAACCTTTGTGCGATGTTTGATGTCATCATCGCATGTAGCTCCGCTGTTCACCATCGAGCCAAGGTACTTGAACTTGGTACAAGACTTAAGCTGCTCTCCTTTGACGTACATATCTGGTATCGGTGCATCTGGATCTGAGAATGGGCAGCATAAGAACTCAGTCTTTGTTATACTTACCCTCAGTCCATGTTCCTCCAGAATGTCACACCATTTTGTAAGGGCAGCTTGCAAGGCAACGATGTTTGGGCTACTGAGGACTATATCATCGGCAAAAAGAAGAGATATTTCTAGGCCGTCGGATATACGTGTTAATAAGTAGCACATTATGATGTTGAAAACCAACGGACTCAATACACTGCCCTGGTGTAATCCGACATTCACCGGAAATTCTTCTGATTCACCGGCTGTGCATCTAACCTTAGTCGTAGCTCCATCATACATGTCTCGTATCATCCTGACGTATGCCTCAGGGACGCTAAGTGCTCTCAAAACAAACCATATCAGATCACGAGGTACTCTATCGAATGCCTTTTCCAAATCGATGAACACAAAGTGCAAGTCCTTTCGTGCTGCTCTATACTTTTCCATCGCAATACGAATGCACTGAATCGCATCGACTGTAGATCGACCTTCAACAAAGCCGCATTGATTGTCATTCAACCGCACAATCTTTCTCAATCGGTTGCAGACAACTCGCTCGTAGATCTTCAGTGTATGAGGTGTTAACTTTAAAGCCCTATAGTTGTTGAGTTTGCGTGAGTTGCCCTTGTTCTTATAGAAAGGAAGAGGAAAACTTTCCCTGAAAGCATCAGGCATCGGTTGCCCACCTTTGATTTTGTTGAAGAGAACTGTGAGCCAACTAAGCCCGACATTTTCCATTTTCAACCAAAATTCCGCGGGGATTTTGTCCGGTCCGACTGCCTTTCCGCGTTTCATCTGATGCATTGCCTCCATCACCTCTTCCTCTGAGATATCTTCAATATTTGTGGTATTCGGCTCAACATCTTGAAAAGCTGCTCGAGGAAATTCTTCATTTAGAAGTTCGTCAAAATAATCTCGCATCCTGCTACAAATTGCCGTATAGTCAATCAGCAACATTCCTTGCGAGTCCTCCACGTACTTTGGCGCCTG
The DNA here is from genome assembly GCA_949715475.1 of Microchrysa polita. Taxonomy (NCBI): domain Eukaryota; kingdom Metazoa; phylum Arthropoda; class Insecta; order Diptera; family Stratiomyidae; genus Microchrysa; species Microchrysa polita. Next base: position 74,012,070 of record OX454419.1, read on the forward strand.
TGTTTCCCGAGCGTTCCTTCTCCTTTGGGCTGCGACCCTAAATATCCTGGCGTCGTGCTTAGGTCTCTCGCGCAAAGACGGTCCTTCGTTCGCAGTCTGAGTTTCTAATTCTTGGTAGAATTTCTCAGCTGCCTTCGCCTTTGCTTGAGCTACCAAGCGCTTTACTTTCTTCCGGCATTGCATATAATTTTCGCGAAGTTGAACCCGTTCGGCTTCACTGCTTGACTCACATTTCGTCCATGCCTTAAATGCGTTCGATTTGGCTTGCACTGCATCCTTAGTTTCGGTGTTCCACCACCATGCTTCTTTTTTCGTGTGGAGTGGACCTTTCGAAACTCCAAGTGCCTTTTCCGCCTCACACTGACATTTCAGCGAAACTATTCCACATTTGTGTTGGACTGTGCTCGGTGCAGTTTATGTTGTTTTGAAACCACTCCGTCATTTTATCAATGAATGTAGTAACTCCTACAGGTTCAAAGTTGTCGTTTGTGAGATTGTGCCACTTGATTTTCTCGACTGGCTTGGGAGCTCTTCTATTTTTTGCTCCTCCTGCTTTCAAAATAAATTCTGATAGGAGCAAACGATGTTGGCTGACGACAGATTCACCCAAGATCACCTTGCAGTCTTTTACCCACCTTCTCATAAAATCGAAGCAGAGGTGGTAATCGATCTGCGTTTCGTGTTTCCTATCTCCGTGTCCACTACTGTAGGTGATCAGGTGTCTCTCGTTATTCACAAACCATGTGTTTAGGATGACCAAACCGTGCGATCTGCACATAGTCAGAATAGTTTGACCTTCGTCATTTCTGACCGTTGACGGGCTACCCTTTCCACCATGGCAATCCTCGTAACCATAATTTGATTCACCCACATGGCCATTTAGATCGCCTCCCAAGAACACCAATTCGGTATCTTGAATGGTCTGAATCAGGGTGTCAACGTCGTTCCAAAAGGCCTCTTTTTCTTCTGGTGGCAGTCCCACTTGGGGAGCGTAGGCACTTATTACGTTTCACACCCTTCCGCAGATAACCAATTTGATGCTGATCAAGCGATCACTTCTGTAGTCTGGCTGGTGTAGCGGTTAGTGCGCGCACCTTCGGTGCACAGGGTCATGAGTTCGAATCTCACCGTGGATCATGGTGTTTTTCGAACTCACGATCTTGTGACGGACTATGATCTCACTCAGATGTTAAACGAGTACCCATTTATGGGGATAAATAACACTGCTGAGCGTGATGCTGATCTCATTACCTCAACAAAAAGCAGATAAGATCTTGGAAATAGGATGTCACTAACACATCCTGCGGCCTTAGTCCAATGCTGGATTGTCGCGCTGTTATTTAAACCGATCACTTCTCTTCGCGACACTTATTATGCTGCCAAGTAAAGACGACGCCAGAATAATGCTAACTCCGTTTCTTTGGTTTGTAATTCCATAGTAGTACAATTTGTACTTCATGGAATTCGTAAGAAACCGTTATTTCGTCTCCTGCACGCACAAAATGTCTATCCCTCTCCTCGCTCTTTGACGTCATGGAACCGACATTCCAGCTTGCAACCCTCAGCTTAATTGTAATTGGACTGCCTTATATTGCTCGCCCCCGGAAACCGTCGAGCTCTGGCGCGAACTAGGTTTGCCCCGGGATCACTCAACCGCATAGCAGAAGTAGTGCCCAGCGGGGTAGTGCTTGTATCTGCGTCAATTTTCATAAGGCCTTCCATTCTTTTACACCTTTTGGAGAAAGGTTATGTGTATTTTGGCACTAGTGTGTGGAAAGAAGTAAATTTATGGACTTTCCTTTTACGTCCGCCGGCTATCTCCAGACACGGCAACCCATACACACACACACTAACCTATGGGAGGTCTTGTTGATGTTAAAATGTGCATCAGGCTTCAGATGTCATGGTTGCCTGCGACCTTCGCATACTAGCGGCCAAGCACCCTCTTGGCCATGCATCCCTCGGCGCATGCTGATCCACCTTGGATTAGGTCCCTTTTTAGTCGCCTTATACGACACGCCGGGAAAGGCGGTGGCATTATTCGCAACACATGCCACAGGGCAGCGCAGAGTTTCCGAAATTAATTCGTCTTATTACATAAATCCTTGAATTTAGCGTTCTAGCTTCTCGTACTATTCATTTCAAATACTTTCAAAAAATATATCCAAAAATCACGTATTTTACACCTGTTCTGATGCACCAGTGTTGCAATTGTTTGCAGTTTTTAACGCCTTATTACTCCGTATTTAATAAAATTAGGTAGAACAGTTTTAATCCTCCCTATAGGTATAGAGCATCAAAAATGGAAAAAATGGCATCATTAACTCAATTTTTCACAATGTTGGATTCAACGAATTTTGCAAATGACCGACTTAAGTGATATCACTTTTTGCAGCTACAGTGAATTTTTCTTTGCAGACACTTTCAAACTTGTTGTTTTCCGGGAGATTTACTAGACATTTTTGACAGAATATACTCTAGACGAAAAATTCCATATTGTAATTTTTTAAATTCATACTCTTTACTTAACTCTGGAAGCGATGCAAGTTTAGCCAAAATATTTTGGGAAAATATAAGAGTACAATAAAAATAAGTAAATGAACTTAAATTTTTCTGACAAAAATTGAGTCTCTCTGACTAAGGACGCGCTAGTCATCCTTATGAGAACTTTTTAAAATTAAATGTCTATAACTTCTCCCCGGTGGTGGTGAGGGGGTGATAAATCAAGAGAGAACCCTATTATCGTCCCTACCATAAATTAGTTAATTAATTTTTAATTTTTGGCCAAGGTAAACTTCATTGACTTACGAATATTTCCCGAAAATATTTTGGATCCACTTGTATTTCTTCCAGAGTTATGGTAAAAAGTGTAAATGTAAAAAAATTACAATAACTTGTCAAAAAAGTCTAGTGAGCTATATGTATATCATTGCAAAGGTCAGCAACTCAATAAATGACCCTCTACCTGATAATTTTAGGGGTGGCAAGAATGCACAAGGGGTGATATGTCGAAAAGTTGGAATTTAATCTACAATATTAATATTGGAGATACTTAAAATTTTGTAAAAAAACTGCACTTTTTTATGCTCTATTTCTTTTAGTACTCCTATTATGGTTGAACAGAAATTTATCTACTTCGATTGCATAAAATTATGCAAATTACATAATTATTTTGAACCGTCGCGTCGCGTCGCACTAAGTTCATTAAAGCATTATAGCTAGACTACATTCAACCTTCTGTGTCTTATTATACTGCACCAACATAATATCTATACAATACTGCTTGCAATTTATTTCCACACCTCATTTTAAAGGCTTCCACCCTTTCATGAATATGGGTCACCAATAAGTCCGTATAAAAGCATTCTGTTTCCTTGAACTTTCTGCCGATGCTTATGCTAAAACCTAACGGATATGAATCATTAAAAGTGTCATCCATGCAACGAATAAATGATTACGATTTTATTCAACTCATCCTACAACTATGCTAACTGCTTTTCATTCCTCTTGTATACATGTTTGTCCGACTTATGCGTTTGGGGTTTGTAATTTAAAGTACATATCGAGAAATTGCAGAATCTACCCCGGACCAGCCAGTGGGTGTAATACACAATTTCCCAGTATTAATTTATCAAAACCCGTTATATGAGGTGCGCAAACTCACCACTTTTGCTCTCCAACGCATTATAGTGTTCTATTGCAGTATGGAAAACAGCATGCCTTACGTATCACCTTTAGTCGTCACATTTGTATCGTTCAGTGTGACAAAGTTCAGTGAAATCTGGGTCAACGGAATAGTAAAGCAAGGGCTGGACGCTGGAACACCGAAAGTGTATTGTAATCAGCCAACACTGTAAATTGCGATTAAAATATTCAGTCAACTTCAGTCGAAAAACACTTCTCTCTTGTTAGGGACTTTCTGAATTATGCTAAGCGGATTTCAAATAAAGCCATCTCAGTGTCAAAGTCCATCCGGATTTACAGCAAGATCGAATTCTGAAGCTCGTTAAAACAACAACGAAAATATTATTTCTTAACTAGAGAACACCCTTCAATCTGCTTAGAAATTTAAATCGATTGTCAGTTAACTAACAACATACACTCGCTTTCCACTGAAAATTCTTGGCAAGCACGTGACATGGAGGTAACCGTAACCATCCTTCCAAGTATGACACGGAATTCTATACGAAAACGGATAGACCCAGACAGGCATCGCCGCGCCGTTTTGGTCCAGGGGGGATACGACTACGATACGGCGAGGAGGACGATGTTGTTTAGGTTTTACTAATACCAAACACAAGAAAGCAAATTGATTTTTCATGTATCCCAAAGAGACTTGGATGTTTGATAGCGTTCATTTAGAGAGACGATGTTGTTTCTTTCCTACGGGAATATTTTGTTTCCCGATCGCCTACAACTCGCTGTTGGCCCTGAACTGAAATCTTGTTGACTTAATACCAAGAGGTATTTCCTTAATTCCGGTCCTATATACATTTACCAACAATTTTGACTCCTGTTACATTTTTTTCGCTAAGATTTCCCAAAGTTGCCCGGGGCCATTACAATGATTTAAAAAGAGCAAAAGTAAAGTATAGGACAGGACGTGAAACACAGGGGACTATGATGTGAATGACCGGCATAAAGAATGTATATCGATTTTGACATTTATTACTTTGGGAGGCTGCCATTGAAGGGGCAGAGCAGCGGCGCCGCCAGTACCATCGCGAAATTGCTTTGAGTTTTAGGAGTGGTGCTAAGTTAAGTGGCAAAGCGTTTTCATTATCCTATTCGACGGCAAGATTAACGTCCTGTAAAGTTTCTTTGGAGATGGATTCATTTCACTGACCTGAAATTGAGGCGTGTTCTTAAGATTTTGCTTTCTGATAAACGTGTTTTATTGGATACTATGAGAATGAGATTTAATGGAAAATTTTGTAGTCGAGATCGGCTTTGAAATTTTAATAAAGGGAATGTGTTTAGGATATTACTGATGGAAGGAAAAGTTTTTTTTTCCTACACAGCGAGACTTCCGATGATTTAATGCCGAAAAAAAGAACATGCAATCACAATCAAGCAAAGACTTCCTGATGAAAAATAGGATTGAATATCAGAAAATTCTAAGCGGTCGAACCACGAGAAAACAAGCTTCTGAGGGGTTATGGTTAAAAGAGGGCATCAGGGAATGCATTTACGGATTAACATAAAAGCCAGCACTAATGCTAATGCCCCAAGAACTTAGGACACCTGGGATTCATCTATAATATACAGAGTGTCTCGCATCGGGTGAGCAATACTGTAAGGACAATTTGTTTGATTTGATAGTACATTATAGTCATTACGTGATTTGAGATTGCAAAATGTGGTGAAGAAAAATAACTTTTTTGCTGTTTCTTATGTTTTTTGGAGTGCTGAGCAAGAGTCCGGAACTTCGCACTTAAATTTCGTTGCAAGAATAGGGTCCAAATCGCGGAAAAAAAAACCAAATTTGCGGAGTTTTTCCGTTTTTTGGGGCCTAACTCAGAAATTGTTAATTTCTGCCAAAGCTCTCCATGATTATGTTAGAGAGCATGTTATTGCGCGTCCAACGAGACATAAGAAACAAACGAAAAATTCTCCACCACATTTTGCAATCTCATGTACTAGAGGTGTTCACCCTGCTTATTACAGTCAAACCTCGAAAGCACGAGCCTCTCTTTTACCTATTACGCGAATTTTCGATGTGTCGAAATAGTTCTTCGGTCCCTTGAAGTCTCCATATAAATTTTTGTGTAACTCACGGGCATTGAAAAAAGTAACAAACGTCAACATGTAAAATTTGTTTCATTGTTTTCAATTACTCAAATTTTCCATACAGACCGAAGAACACCTGGATGAGTCAAATGAAAAAGCAACAATAACGCATTTGTCTCGGCGATGACACGATCCAAGATAGAGCTGCCTGTAGCAATATGCTGAGATATTACCGCCAAAACGGGCGATGTGCCTATACCGCAGGTCGAGTAACGCAAAACCATGGAGCGGCAAAAAGAACGATGCAAGGAAGAAGTCTCAAATTTTCGATATCTCGAACTAGTTTTCTGGTCCCTTGGCTTGGAGATATCGGGGTTCGATAGTACACTATGGGTCGATTTCTCGTACATCTATTGGTTAGTGTAGTGCAACGGTTCTTAACCGGTGGTCCGCGGACCACTGGTGGTCCCTGAGGCGACCCTAGGTGGTCCCTGAGGCGACCCTAGGTGGTCCGCGAAGCCTTTGCTGTGGTTCCCTCATAATCCAATACGATAATTCTCGAATTTCACGCAATCTTTCTTAACATTCTAATAGAAACTTGAAGGTTGGAAGCGGATGGGAGTCCGTTTTGACTGAGCAGGATAGACTGTTTTCATTGCGATTTTGACCGTTGTACACTGTGTAAGATATTTAGTGTATTGTATTGTATTGGTCGCAAAAAGAAATGTGAGTGTAACTTATTACGATGAAATGAAATAACGTCAAAATTTGTTTTATATGCTTCTTTTCTAGGTGACGAACGCAATATGATTGCAATGTGCAAGAAAACAAGGACGGCCGAGAGCTTTATAGGAATGTTCACTTTATTGGAAGAAACTACGTGTCTTTATAGACTTGAGGGTTGTCATAATTGTAGGTAAACAGTTCAGGTGTTTAAGGCGATGAATATTTTGAAAATCTATTCTTTTCCGGCCAGACCATAATGGTAATTTACATTGCTGAATTAAGATAATTAAGCTATTATTGATCTTCGACGGCACTTTTAAATAGGGTTTCGACAGGTTTCCCTTGGTACAACAAGAACCAGCAATGCCACATTTATAGGAGTTTATGTAAAAATGGTTGCTCTTCCAGTAAGAACTGTAAGGAAGGGCTTTATAATCTGATAAACAAAACTGGATTTAAAAATCATGAGCCATGATGAAACAAACCGAAATATTGGGCAACACCCTTTACGAAAATTCAGATTTAGCAAATCACACCCAGAGTCCTTTGCAAGACGATCTCTGTCAGTAGACTTTTTCTGGATGATGGTCTTAAAAGCAGCAATATCCGTTTGGTGTTATTTCCACATTTTTCTAATCGAAAATGTCAACTGACAAGACAACAATAAGTTGTGCTCCAAAGGTAAATTGAATTAATTCTATTAGTTTCCCTATTGAAATTACCAAGGTGCAGTACAGTCACCACAAGAAGTAGTCTTCGGTACAAGATTTCATGATTTGAATCGTTCTTATCACAATTGCAATTTGGTGGTCCGCAACAACTAACGAGTTTGATCAAGTGGTCCCTCATGTGCAAAAGGTTAAGAACCACTGGTGTAGTGTCTAGTCTATTTAGACACACCATGATTTTTCCTATTTTGTATACACGGTGTCCTGAAACTGCCGCATAAATGCCCCGGATTATGATTACTCAGTTGATTTCCAGCAAAAAAAAATTGTACCGAACATACCACAGGCATTTGAAGATTTTTGAAAAAATAATTTTCTTGCACAACTTAAAGCTCAACATCTTTAAAGCTAGACCAGCTAGAATAGTAAAACAAGATGATTATTACAGCCAACAAATTTACCTAAAAAATAAAACTAACCACACTAAAATCGGATAAGAGGTTTGGTTTTTACAGAGCGTCAAAGTCAAAATTGTGTGATTTGAACCAAAAACAATCTGTTTTTCCATCTCAATTTTCTCCAACTTTTGCCAAGGAGAGGTGCTTGTACGATTCTTTTAGAAATTGGCGCATAGTCTTACGATCATATCTTTCTTACATCATTTTATTCTAACTTCATTATTTCATTACAGTTTTTACACGTTGATTGTAGAAAACTAGGTTCCCGGATCCCATGCAACAAACAACAGATTTGAAAGGATTTTACGAAACGCTAAGTATCATAGACCCGCCAACAAATTTAGAAACTACCAGGGACCTACTAGTCGAGATCAACAGCCTGACAAACACGATATGTTTGGCGAAAAACTCTAGAACGACCTAAATAATAAATGGGAAGAATTCCTGCAAAGCATGGATAACTTCTAGAGAATTAATAAATATTTAAAAAATAATCGTCAAAGAATTATTCCTCCAATACATGGCCCACACGATACTTTAGGTCTCAATAGACTTCTGGACTACTCTGGAAATGGAAGATTCTAGTGAATGCGCAAAACACCCAGGCAATTTTCGTTGCAAGACATACACAACAAAGCCCAGAAACCCTGATGGTTGAAGACAAAGAAGTGCCATCGAAAGACTCGGCCACTTATCTGGGTCTCACTTTGGACCCATCGTTGACTTGGTCACTACAAGTGAAATCCTGCTATCAAAAAACTGCTGCAATAGTCCAAAAACAAACTCCCATAATCCACCCCAAAAAATTAAGTACGAAAAATAGGCTGCTCATTTACAAACAGACGATACTACCGACAATACTATACGGAAGTACGGCATTCGGCCATGCTTGCCGGACAGTACTAGAACAGCTACAAATTTGCCAAAACCTCAGGCTGCGAAAAATTTTCCATGCTCCTGCTCCTGGTTATGCTAGAAATGCAGACACACAGAAAGATCTTCAAGTGGACACAGTCGAAAATATATAAAAATCAAAGCTCTTAAATTTTTGACACAATAGACGGACATTCTAACATAATTTGAGAGCATTTAAAATTTCCTGTGGCTGGGAGGAATGTCTTTCCTCACCTGAGAGCATTACTGGACTAATTCGCACCGAGGTCTAAGCAAACAAAGCAAAAGCTAAGCTGGGCCTATATAGAGCCACAGCTAAAACTGGAGTAAAGGTGCTCACAACCAGCTCCATTAAAACACCGTTCCCTGGCAGTCTGCCAATATTCTTCAATATTGGCTTCCAGTGCGTCAACCGTTGCGGGCTTGTCGCTATAGACATGAGCCTTAACATAGCCTCACAAAAAATAGTCTAAAGGCGTTAAATCGCACGATCTAGGGGCCAATTGGCAGGCCCCAAACGTGAAATAAACTGGTCACCGAACTCGCCTCTCGATTGGGCCATGGTTTCGCGTACTGTGTGAGATGTGGCACCGTCTTGTTGAAACCACATGTCAGTCAAGTCCAGCTCTTCCATTTTGGGCAAAAAAAGGTCGTAATCATCGCACTGTAGCGCCTCAGAAGGTTGCCCGAACTGACCATAAAATGGAAGAAGTGCACGATGCACTTTCTTATCCGAGCATGAATTTTGATAATAAAATTCAATAATCTGCAAGCGTTGTTCGTTTGAAAGTCGATTTATGGTTAAATTATAGACCACACTGAACATGTTTGACACTAACACAATACACGAAACCCGCGTGAGCTGCCAAAAAGAAAGTTAGGATTGAAAATTTGCATTACTTGACTATTTCAGTGAATTTCAACAGACTCGACTCATGATAATGATTTCTTACGAATTCTGTTTTTAGCTTTAGAAAATTCAATAAAAAACATTGAAAAAATCAAAATGGTGAAAGCATTACTTTTCTATATGACATTAACTAATTCTGCAAAACAAATTTTCAAAATTTCACATACAACATAAACCATTTCTGATAGATTCTATAGTCATTTAGTCGGCACTTCGTTTGGATATGACAGATTAAACGGTTTTTTTGTCGGCCATGAAATTGGTCGGAAGTCAAAGTTGATTGAAAGAGGCGTGTCCAATTTCCTGGAATTAATTGACCATATTCGGGAGCTGTTCGCCAGTCGTCTGGCGATTGCAAATGTTGCCAATGACTTAAATTGAAATAACATCAAATCGATTTTTTTTTCTTCAAATCAAAACTTTTATTCAAATTTTATTCTTGTCTCTGAAATGCTGGAACGTTAAAAAAAGGAAGCTTGAAAATACTTTGCAAGTACATACATAGTTGTTTGAAATAGTTGCAAAAGAACTTACCGAGAAATAAAAGAAACGCAACTGTAACAAAACTTTAAACACATTGTTCAATTGCTTTTCCAAACTAAATTGTTGTCATTTTGTCGAAGAGGTGAAATTTATTGAAAAACTTTGTGCTTTTCGGGTTTCGTTTTATTACTTCCGAGTAAAAGTCAGTTCGACGACGATAGGTTGGTTTTAGTTGACTTCGTCATGCAGGTGCATTTTCCTCAATATTCATTTGACGGTGACAAAACCATAGACCGATTTTCCTTGTTCTTGCGGCACTATAGCTGAAAGTTTTCTGTTCGATTTAAAGTTTGGCTGCATTGTTCTCATTTGTAAAATGTTCAAATGGAAAGTCATGAAGTTTTCTTTTTACTTAATAATGCATTCTTTGGTTCGGAAATTTTAGAGCTACTGCATATAAATTTGTTCTTAGTTGAGTTGAGTGCATTTGGTAGAAAGTTTTCATCAATGTGTCTTTCCGCGGAGAATGTAGGCAGGAGTTTAGTTTTTGTAAGTGGCGATTTGGGGTTTTGTTAAGTTTTGTGCAGAGAATTCAGAGAATAGTTTGGCTAAAGTTTCTAGTAATTATTATTAATCTCATAGGCTGGCAAAGGAGTTGACAGAATAGCTCTCATGTAGTCATGAGTCTTCATCACGAAACTAAGATTCGATAGAAATGTAAAGAAGGAAGTGAAATTCAATCTGCGATGTGTTTAACTTTCGGTACCCAAAAATTAAAGGTATTTGGTATGAAACGTTTGCGGCTGGCTCTGGTGAGTCTTTGTGGCAATCATCAAATTCGAGAGTAAATTCAACCAGCTAATTTTAAGCGAAGACAAACAAATGATTTAAATTTGTTTTGGAATGGTTTTTATTGAAACCTTTTCACTTACTAATTTATATAAATATTTTGATAAATGCACATTTTACTTTGGTATATGACAAAATTATTGGTGTTTCATCAAAAAACACATCGCACTGCGTCATCATAACAAGGAGGCTGCTCATTTCGCTTCTCGTTTGAGGCGTTATCCCGAGACTCTTCGTTTTCATCCTTCTCAATCCAATTGGTATGTCGATGACTAGTAAGGATCCACGCCAAATAACACGTTGCCATAAGTACAATTCCAATAACTAAGAAAATATGAAATTGAAGTAATATATAAAAAACGACTATCATTAATAAAATTTACTGTTCTTACAAATTATTAAAAATCCTGAAGTATATTTTTCACTTTGATGCATCGAAATAGCACTAAACAGAAACAAGCCACCAGCAACAAAGCACATAGATCCGCCTATTGTTATCAATGCAATTATGATCAGTATCGGACTTTGAACAATATTCAAGGGCATTGCTTTGGATAGCCTGCAAACAATTCAAAATTAAAATTCAATCACAAAATTGTGGAAATTTTTATTCAACCAGAATTCACTTACCTCGGAAAGAACATTCTATAATTGTTGTGCGTCTGCAATGCCGCGGGCACGAGTCTGTCTAACAACAAACTAAAGACAACTGCCAGAGGGAATCCCGTCCTTCAGGATCATATGGTCCGCGTCCTGATTAAGTCGAAGATCTATTTATAGATACCCTGATTGAAACGCCTCTTCTGAATATTGTGCAGGCATGTGCACCCCAATGTTCGCTAGACGTCTAAATAAGGTTGCCGACACACGAATTAAAAACGGAAGGAAATAATACCCTTCCCTATGCTTCTGTACTGTACAGGCATACTACACAAGAAGTATGTAGTATGTAATGCATACTTCGGGCGGCTTACCTACTTCTTGCTGACTACATGACGAACGCAGACTGAGCTCAGACACAGCGCCATAAGACATCTTCCATGTCTTTTTCGTGCACATACATATTTCCTTCATATGTCAAGTAGGTATCTATTCTTAGGCAGTACACAGGGAAAGTTCTATGACATTTGAATCGAAAGATGTGAATCAGATGTTGTGGAAATTCTAATTTTATGGCGATATAAATTCATGTCAATGGTTGCTAGAGTTGGATTTATTTATCGTGATCGGCTGGCTGGGCAGGCGAAGAAAGAAAAATCAAATTGAAGGAGTGCAGGACAGGAATAGCAACAATTCGACATGTTTTGGATTATTGTAAACTATCGATAAGAATTCTATTTGATATCCTTGGAATTGTAAGAATGTCTAGAAACTTTATTTTCACTACATTGAACATAAAGCACTTATGTTTACGTTTAATAGGTAGACTTTAAATAAAATAAACAAATAACATTTTCAAACATTTTTTAGTCAAGGTCTGACGAGTTTCAAGTGGATTTTGAGCACACTTATTTGTTTTGTAAATAAGAGGTAAGGGTAAGGGTCTCTATCTTCTCGAAAGCCTTTTTTCGTAGACCCAACTTAGTCCAAACTCAAGTGTGTCTCTTTCGAATTCACAAAAGTATTATGTAGAAACGGATGAGATCGGAACATGCGGTTATGGGGTTGCAAGAGAAACTCTGCCCCTAAAGGTAAATCCAAATACAAATAGATTTGGATTGACCGTGTTGTGCGGCATCAGAGCCAACTTAATGGAATCTCACATGAATAGGTCTTTAAAATACAGCGAACACACTCGTCCCGTTTTATTGGGTCGAGTACAGGACAAACAGCACAACTTCAATAAAATTTAACAGAAGTTGTTCTATACAGGGTGTGCCACTCATGGTGGAGGCTATTTTAATGCTAATGGTGAAAAATAATGTACAACGGAACCCCTCTATTTTTAACCGTTACAATGTAATATCATTTTTTTTATAAAACTGCCCGACTTGCCGAACTAAATCAAAATTTTCCACCAAGCACACATTTCATCCGAGATATGAATTCACTTTCTGAAACTTCCTAATATTTCCAATAAAAAGATAACTCGCCCGTTCCGAAGTTGCTCGTATCTTCCGAAATACACCCGTTCAAAACGAAGTTTTAAAATCCGTTCATAATTGTTTATACCCTATACCCATAAGATGGATATTGTTTTTGTTACGCCGATATTATGTAACACCTCAAAGGAGCCACCGGAGGTATGGCAAAGTATATTATAAATGATCAGGGTCGGTCCTGAATCGAATAAGCCATGTCTGTCTGCCTGTCTGCCCGTGTGTCTGCCTGTTAGCACGATAACTCCCGAATTAATGAAGCTAGCGGTTTGAAATTTTGGTCAAATGTTTGTTTTGCTAAAGTCTTGGACGGTATTGAAAATGGGCCAAATCGGACTACGGGTTCTCCTACCTCCAATACAAACTACCCCGCCTAGAAATTTTAATTCGGCCATAACTTTCGGTAGAATATCGCTATCGACTTGAAACTTTTATTAATGTCTCATTTTCACATATACTTTGAGTTGATCGAAATTGGAGTAGGTCCGACTACCCCTACCCGTACTTCCCCTACAAATTATACAGGGTGTCCCGCATTGGGTGGTCAATACTGTAAGGGTTGATAGCGCAACTTGTTTCAGCAAGAAAATTACCAATACAATCGGAATTTTTTTTACCGTTATCTTGTTATCGCTTTTTTTGTGAAAGTCATCGAAAATCGTGACTTTTCACGCAAAATTGTAATTTGCAGCACTCTTGATGACTTTATCCAAGATTTGATTTCAGTTTCAGAAACTACATAAAATTTCAGAAAAACTGAAGTTTTTCCTGTTGCCAACATTATCGGCACTTTCAAGATACAGTTACTCAAACTTAATAGAAATTTTAAAATAGATTTTTCATCGAAAATTCAAAAAGTAATTTCATAACGGTGCTTTATACGTACAACTCTGCAAAGTTGATAAAAGTTGCTTCAACGTGTTGGCTTTCCAACGGTATATCACTTTTCATATTTACATTACGGGATTTTGGAATTACACATATTGAATGTAAAAAAACGAGGTAATTATTTTGTTATCGGATTATTTAAACTGAAATTTTATTCATTTATTTTTTATATTTTACTATCGCAATTTTGAAAATTTGTTAAATAAAAATGAAAATAAAGTCTTGAATATGAGAAAGAACCAATAACCTAAATATATTAACTAGTGATTAAATGGGTCTGTTTGATGAATTGGAATAATGCTGCTGGAATTGGCCTCCTCCGTTTTGTATGCAGACTCGACACCTTCGGCGCATGGAAGAAACGTCCCGAAGGATTTCAGGAGGGGGTTTCCTTAATGTTATCACAAACATCATTAATTCGCTGCAGCAGCTGTTCCCCGTAGGTAATCGGCTCGGAATAGACATTGCTTTTTAAGTTACCCCATAAATAAAAATCTGGGGGAGTAAGGTCGGGACTTCTCGCAGGCCACGCAACTGTCCCAAATCTGCCAATCCACTTTCCGGGAAATTCGTTTTCCAAATATTCTTTGATAGGTCTCGCATTATGAGCGGGCACCCGTCTATCTGCCATAAATAGCAAATATTAAATTTTAACTGCTAAAAGTACCGTTGCATTTGCCAAACAATGTACCAAATTTCAAATATCTTACAGTTCTGGTCAAAATAATGTAGCGAGATTCTATCCCGAATTATAATTGCCTTTGTATGGCTTTTTTCGAGTCAAGGGAAAATAGTTAACGATTCCACTGAAGCCATGATTTTTACCATTCAATGCGTGTTTACCTAAAATTCTGCAATGTAAATAAGAAAAGTGATATACCGTTGGAAAGCCAACATGTTGAAGCAACTTTTATCAACTTTGCAGAATTGTACGTATAAAGCACCGTTATGCAATTACTGTTTGAATTTTCGATGAAAAATCGTTTTTAAAATTTCTGTTAAGTTTGAGTAACTGTATCTTGAAAGTGCCGATAATGTTGGCAACAGGAAAAACTTCAGTTTTTGTGAAATTTTATGTAGTTTCTGAAACTGAAATCAAATCTTGGATTAAGTCATCAGGAGTGCTGCAAATTACGATTTGCGTGACAAGTCACGATTTTCGATGACTTTCACAAAAAGAGCGAATACAAGGTAAGGGTAAAAAAAATTCCGATTGTATTGGTAATTTTCTTGCTGAAACAAGTTGCGCTATCAACCCTTACAGTATTGACCACCCAATGCGGGACACCCTGTATATTCAGCCATATCTTTTGATATAATGTCACGAAAAACTTCAAATTAGTATCAAATGGTAGCCGTTGGATGCCTTGATAATGTAATAAAAATGTGTCAGGTCCGACCCATCTAGCCCTCCCTCCCCCACAAAAAAAATGAAATTGAATATTTTGGGTTTTGCGTGCCTTCTAGGTCTGTCCATGGGTATAGGGTATACACTCATCGTGTTATTCGCACGATTAGAACTTGGTCTCGTTATCATTTGCATTTTAATGAAAACCCGATTATAAAATTTCCTTAAAATTTAAACGAGTGTATCTCGGAAGATACGAGCAACTTCGAGACGGGCAAGATGTTTTATTGGAAATTTTATGTAGTTCCAGAAAGTGAAGTCATGTCTCCAACAACTCGACCGCTTAAAAAATGTGAGCTTATTTTACCAAAAATACACTACTGAACGATTTGGTGAGCACAAAAGTCAACACAATGATATTACGCAATGTGGAGTGTATAGCAAGTGGAAATTTTCATAGAAAAGGAGAAAATAACACAATCGGGCGCAATACATCTGAGAGATTATTTCATCTCCTTCCGCCCCCAGACATATGCCAGATAGAAACTGAAAACTGGTTTGGGAAGTTGATAGATAAAGATTAAGCTACTGTGAGTTTCTGTTCACTCCCTTTTCATATCGCTGATTGGCTCAACAAAAGCTGGTCACTTAATCTGTCAGATGCATTGCGCTCGCCCGAAGGTTAAAATATTTAACATCTTCTCTGTCAATACTTTAACAAAATTCACAGAAACCGGCGGGAAACCACAATTGTTGTTGACAATTTCAAATGTTTAACCTCCTAAAAAGTTCCTGGATGCAATCATGAAGTTATAATTATAGTGAATATTGAATATAATTGAATATACTTAGTATAGCGTTTTACGTGAGAAATATTACGATTAAATAAAATTCGTATCCAGAGTGTGATAGTATCAGTATATATACCATCTGATCATTCCACTAAAGTGTGTTTTGTTCGGACTAACATCCAAACAACACCCCTGGTCAAGCTACCTCCCCAGCAAGATTAAGGTAGCTTCTGATGAGTTCAATCTGCTGTGTGGACGAAACCAGGTTTGGATATTGCCTAAAAGGTGAATATTTTTGATAGGTTCAATGTTGTACTAACATAGTTAGTCAATATTGAGCCTTTTTATTTTCTTTTTGGTAGTTAGCACTTTCTATATCTGAACTTTAATTTTAGTTTACTTTAGTTTACTTTATTTGCATAACTTTCAATTAATGTAATAGCGGACTCACACTATGGACAGGATTTACCAAATCCTTTATTTGATTAGTGCATGTTAAAGTGTTGCCAATCGAAAAATTTAAAAAGCGGCTAAATTCACACGAAAAGCAGTTTATATTTTTTTTTTAAACGGCTAAAAATCCGTCATTGCGAAATAATATTATAAAAAATTAAAAAAAATTGCACTCCAAACATTCAAATTACAATTTTTGCTTCAAGTTCTGCTTTACCAATTTTGTTGTTGAAATTTTTAAATAATCTCTTTCATCAGTTTAGTTTCGATTTTATCACCATTGTCAAAAATAAAAACAGAATATGATTTGAAAATTGCTTCGACAAAAAAATACATATATTTATAAATGTTCTAACTGTCAAATTTGGCAGTTTCTGTTCTCAGCCGAATCTACATGGGCTGCCAATTGGTAGGTTGCAATGCCATGTCAGTGGTCATCGCACTAGACTAGATATCGAATATATTTATGTTGTCAATCGCATAGCTGTGCATTTATCGAATACATAGCGATAAGCATCGGACACTGTGCGCTAATTAATAATTAAATTTATGAAACCTTTAAAAAAAAATTTGAACATGCAATTTTCCGCTTGGCATTGGACAGCCCATGTAAATAGATGCTTTTTTTCGAGAAATGGCATAAAAAGGCCAAACTTGGTTATTAGTAACGGAGCGCCATTTTTTGGCATTAGATTAGATTTTAAAATTTTTTGCCAACACAATATGTACCATATTGTATTGAAATTTTAATGATGCCAGTACATTCTACGATGCATTCTGAATTTAGTGACAGACAATTTGATCTATAGCCTGTGGGTTTTGATCATCGAACTTCTAGACTATAGCAATTAAAAAGTGTCCCAACATTTGCTTCAATTTTTGGTCTAAAATCTATAAATTATACCATTAAGTTATCCAAATATCCGAGCCTTGAAACTTGACAGTTAAAGCTGTCTGTGGTATCTAAACGGCTATCGACTTCACACTATAGCTTCATTCTCAGTCACAGCCAAATTTAGATATCCAATTCATTTATGCAGTTGTCAATTGTACAGCAATGTATACCTACCATTTATCGAACACATAGTCCCAGTTTTGAGTTTTGCTTTTTTTTTTTTTTAAGCCGCTAAAATCTCGATGACTTACCATTGATAACGGGTGGGCCAATTACAAGTTCGTTTTTAAATCATAGGTTAGTTTGACACTGACAGCTGTTTTTCGCTCGAAATCTGGATAGAAATTCAGTATCATACCTCCGCCGCAGAACGAAATGAGTCGCCTTACGCTTGAAAATATTGAAAACTTATTTTCGAAGTGTGTCTAGTGCTGTCTAGCCCAAACAGTGCGTTTATTGAAAAGAAGTTTTGGCCGAAATGAAGCACCCACCGAGCGTCACGTGCGCAAGTTTGTGCAAAAAGTTCGTGAGACTGGCATGCTATGCTGGTGGACAACACTCACGGTCCTCGTTGTCTAATGGTGCGCACAGATGAAAATGTGGCTGCTGTAGCCCAGAGTGTGAGACTCTATCCACGAACAACAACAGTTAAACATTTCACGCACTAGCCTGAGAAGAATTCTTCACAAAGATCTCGGATTATTTCCTTACAAGGTCCAATTGACTCAGCAATTAAAGTCGCACGAGTATCCACTTCGTTATCGCTTCGCAGTTTGGGCCTTAGAGCAGCTTGAATTGGACAACGATTTTAGGCGAAAAATTATCTTTTCTGATGAGGCGCATTTTCATCTCGGCGGCTACGTTAATAAAAAAAATTGTCGCATCAGGGGGTCGGAAAACCCGCACGTTGTTGTCGAGAAGCCAATGCATCAACAGAGAGTGACACGTGACAGTTTGATGCGGATTGTGGAGTGATGGCATCATTGGACCAATTTATTCCAAAATGAGCTTGGTAACAACGTTTCGGTCAACGGTGCGCGTCACCGAGCCATGTTATCCGACTTTTTTTTACTGAAATTGACATGGATTTGGACGACCTCTGGTTCATGCAGGATGGCGCGCCATGCCACACAGCCCATATCACAATCGATCTTTTACGCACCAAGTTCCCAAATCGTGTTATCAGCCGTCTTCGCGATGTCAATTGACCGCCTAGGAGCTGCGATTTGACCCTTTTGGACTTTTTTGTGGGGAACCGTGAAGGACCGATGTTATGCCAACAATCCACAAACGATTCAAGCACTTAAGGCCAATATCATCCAAGCAATCCGTGAGCTACAGCCTGAAACCATAAAACAGGGTCTTGGAAAATTGGTGTGAATGCGCTACTGCGACGCCAGCCGGGGCAGCCACTTGAATGAAGTTGTATTCCATCATTAATG
The DNA here is from genome assembly GCA_949715475.1 of Microchrysa polita. Taxonomy (NCBI): domain Eukaryota; kingdom Metazoa; phylum Arthropoda; class Insecta; order Diptera; family Stratiomyidae; genus Microchrysa; species Microchrysa polita. The sequence goes on from OX454419.1 coordinate 74,030,704, forward strand.
GGAGCTTACTTACTTTCTAATAAAGCCATAAGACATGGGAACAAATTTAATTTTGTTCATTTTATTGCATTTTTATAAACGAACTTGTAAATGGCCCACCCTGTACAAACACAGTGTCCGATTTTGATAATTAAATATGTATATTTAAAATTATATTTCGGTTACATCATTTTCCGCCTGGCATTTGGCAGCCCGTGTGGATGCTGTTTTAGTTCGAAAAGTGACAATAAACATCTCGTAACATTTGAAAATCTTGCCTAAATATTCAAAAAGTATACCCTTATGTTGGAGTTACTGATGGAAATTATAGTTTATGAGTAGCTTATGTGCATTCCAATTCAATGGTTTTGATTGGATTAATTTAGATTTAGATCATAACTGCCAATATTCCTGCCAAATTTCATCATAATCGATTCAGTCGTCTATAATATATTGATTTTTTACAAGTCGTTTCAAACATTCTACCAATTTCGCATAACAACTCTGGGAATCTTCTTCCTGCAAAAATGTATGAGAGGGACACTTTTTTTATTTTCTCCATTTTATAGTAAATCCTAAACCAAATTAATCGACCCATTCTCCTAAAACCATTCTCTCTGTAATTTATTTATTACACATCGCAAATACTATCATCAAATACCCAACCATTTTTCGCTCAATTAACTCAAATTAGAGCAACATAATGAAATTAATGGACAAAATTTCCAACAACACAAAAAAAAAAACTAAATGTCAATCGTCCATCCTCTTCGTTTCTTTGAAAGAATATATATAATTTTAATTTGCCTCCATCACATTCGGCTCTCTGCACAAATCCGATTATCCAATGTTCCAAAAAAGGTTTTGCATCGCAATCCGAAGATTAATGGGGAAACATTCCGATGGAAACTAAAATTTATCTGATCAATTCATGGCCCATAAAATCAATTAGCATGGATGAGAGCCATCTTCTCGTTTGGGAACGAAGTGGAAGCGGTGGTGGTGACTGGTGCTGGGCGGGCTATTTCTCCGTTTGTCCTTTAATTTTGCTAATGTCACCGTAGTAGCTCCACGACCAAAGCGGGGGGTGCCGTTGTCGTTTTGTTGAAACATGTAAGTGTCCTGCTGAAAAGTAGAATTGTATGAAATTAGGGAAATGGTATGGCTAAACGTTCAGGGATGGAAGCAATGTGTCTATGATTTTTTTTTTCAATCAGTATGCGCCAATTAGGATTCCCTGAGCTTATTTTTACCAAGATTAGTCGATTTCTTACCTTTTCTTTCCTATATGCTATATGTATACATCAAAACGTTGTAATGTTCAATTAAAGGAGCAATCAGCAACAGAGGTACACTCTGAGTAATGTAAAGGACCCTTCCTTACTGCCATTAAAGCAATCGGAAAGATGTCATTCTGCAATGGCAGAGACGGAACGAAAGACAACGGAAGGAGTGAATATCGCCCAGTCGAGAGAAGAACACTCTTCTTAAATTGTGCTTGTGTTCTACACCCTCTCTAATGTAATTGCGATGTGGAGGAATTAAGGGAAGAATCAAAACGGAATGCGGATAACGATTGAAGTGGTGTATAAGGAAGTAGGAGCAGAGACAAGACGACAACGTCGACGACCATCGTCATAGGAAGTACCAGCAGTTAGAATTAGTGAATCTAAAGTTTTCGTATTAAACGGAATGCTTCGGCAGAGTGTTTGGACTATGATGCCAAAAGTAGATTAGATTTCACGGAAGGAACTTTATAATTGGCGAAGATTGTGTGTGTATTTCAAGACCATGAGACGATAATCTGAAATTTGTAGGTGCCAGAGTTTGCCTATGAAAATAAATTGATCACTAATTGATTTGTCTCAAGTTACTATAGGGATACGGAGAGAGTGTAAAACAATTGAAAACTTTAGAAGATAATACTCGTCAGAGACTGTAATAGATCTAATGATTTATTGAGTTTTTATTATGTACATATTTAGGCTATACTGTCTTAGGCTTAGTACCTTTTAATTTGCAGTGAGTTGTACAAAAAAGTTATCTCTTTCTTTTGTAAGAAATTATGTGTATTAAGAGCGTTTTTTTTTTTTGGTCGTCGCAGTTAACTCTGACTCAAAAAAAGATTTCGGCTAACTTTCCAGTTAAGACGAGGTGCTCGCTCAAACAGCTAGCAGCTGATATGTATCTCTGTCTCGCTCTCTTCGGCTTATTTTTTTAGATTTGGTGAATTTAACCGAATACTGCTCACCGTATGATATATCATACGCAAACATAATCTGACTTTACTGTTACTTTGTCTAAAAAAAAAAAAGTAAAAAACTGGTGACAAAACGGTAAAACAATTGTTTGAAAGTGCAACATTTGGCATGTTTTGCTTTAGATAAGAGCACAGTCTGCTTGTAACTTTGCGAAAGTGAAGTTGAGTTGTCGAAAAAGGAAAGCGATCCATTTTTAATTCGTGAAAATGAGCAAGTCGTAAGTTTGTGTGTTTATATACATGTTTGTGGAAATGTTTTCGTATTTGTGGTGATTGTGTTCGTTTGTCAAGTGTCTTAAAAAAACCTTATTTTGTGTTGTCTTGTGGATTAGTGTTTGTGTACTGTCATTTTTTATTCGTGTATGAAAAATCATTCAATGGGCAGATAGGGATTCTTTCTTTTATTTCAGAAAAAAAATTTAAAACCCGAATAATCCTAAGGATGCCGAGGAATTGCTGAATATTTTAGAGGAACTGTACAATGAGGACCCTCTATTGGAGGAAATCAATAAGTGTTCCGAGATGCAGTTCATTTTGCAACCTCCAAATGATGGTAAGAACACCGATAAAGACGACGGGGATTCTGATGAAGAAGGATTTGCGTGTGTTCGTGATATCGGAAAAGGAGTTTTGAAGTGACCAATGGAAATTGCTGTAATTCAGGACGGCGTTTTGTTGGATATAACAGCAGGACTCTAGAATAATGAATCAGTGTACTCCAGTGACTCCGACACCGAAGATAATCTACCTCTTTCGAAACGATTTAGGCACGAATTATACAAAAAACATAAAGTTAGTCAAACCAGATCATGGACGGAAAAACTTTTGGATATGCCAATTCCTAATGACAATCACCGCCTAAAATTGTGTAGACATTACGGACCAGAATTTGGAACCTGTTGACCTTTTCAAGCTTTTTTTCGATGAAAACTTCATAAAGTTTGTGTGCGCTGAATCGGAAAAATACGCAAGCTTCAAAGGTCAACATAACTTCACTGTATCGTGTACTAAAATGTACAAATATCTTGCAATATTGTTATTTTATGGATATACAAAGGTTCCCAATAAGAGAAATTATTGGGAAACAAAGGCCGACAGATACAATTCACTCGTAGCAAATAGTATTTCGAGGAATCATTTTGAGATGATTCATCGCTACTTACATTTTAATGATAACGCTTACGTACATAATAGTGGTAATAAGAAATATAAAGTTCAACCCTTAATTGATCAGGTGAATCGTGTGTCACAAAAATTTGCTGAGCCTCTAGGAAAACATTTTTCGCTGGATGAGGCGATGGAGCCGTACTACGGACCTCACCACCTAAAACAATTTATCAAAGGCAAACCAATAAGGTATGGGTTCAAATTTTGGTGCCTTGCAAATACTGATGGCTATATTTTATCCCTACTGTTGAGCAGGGGGTAAGAAGGAATGTATAGCTTGGGCACCAGTGTTGCCGAAAATTTATGTCTCCACTTTGTACCAAAAAAGTGGAAAATTTATTTGGACAATTTTTATAACTCCCTTCCTCTGCTCCATTGTCTAAGGATATATGACATCAACTGTGTAGGGACTATTCGTGCAGATAGAGTGGAGAAGGCTCCTCTTCAAGAACTAAAAAAATGCAAACGCGGGACGACACATGTGTTGCAAGACACTGGTAATCAGTGGACTTTGGTAAGATGGAACGACAACAACCAAGTCACTATTGCTAGTAATGTAGCCGACGATGAGCTATGTTTATCGAAAGGTTCTTGTCGACGATGGTCCAGATGTGAACGATCAGTATTATCGATTCCACAGCCTACACTGATAAGTCACTATAACCAAGGAATGAGCGGGGTCGATCTATTCAACAAGATGCGGAGCCTGTACAGGACTAGAATCTAGTATCGTTCTAGAAAATGGTATTGGCCTTTTGTGAGGTTTTGTTTGAATAGTCAACATGTGGATATTGTACCGACATTGCCATCCCAAAATAAGCCTACACGACTTCATTCGACGAATAGTCCTTGCTATTCTAGCCAGTCCTGAACACCTCACTGGACCAAAACCCAAATGTTCACGAGGTGTTATAAGGGAAATACGGTTTGATAAAACTGATCACCTTGTGAATTGCCAGTCCTCTCAAAGGAGATGTGCACATTGTGGAAAATGCACGAAATTCCATTGCACTAAGTGCAACGTTGGGCTCCATCCAGCCTCCTGCTTCAGAGCTTACCACACACCTTCACACTGATTGTATGGTAACCGTTAATGTTACAGCTCATCCAATTGATTTATGTTCATCTTAATTTTATTACTGATCTTTTTTTGGTACTTCTGTTAAATTTTATAATTGAATTATTGAATATTGTCTATCATTTAAAGAATTTATATTTGATTTGTTAACATCCTGTATTTGCCCACCGTATGAAATACCATAATTGGACCGACGCAATTAAAGCAAAAAAAAATCGAAATTGGAAAAAAAATTACTCGGGCAGCATAACGATTATTTATTTAAAAAAATTCAAAAACCTCCATGAGAAGGATTCTCACATTTAGTTTGAATTGTTATTTTTACAGGTATGCCAACATTGAAAAACAAAATTTCTATATTTTTTTGCTATGCCTTAGCCATCTACATTTGATTCCCCTTAACTCTATCCCGTGCAGAGTAGTGGCATGGGTGAAAAGGATCTGAGTAAGTGTTTTTTTTTTGTATGAAGTTCGTCTCCCAAAAATCCACGGAGATGGTCAAAAGGCTCAACTAATACTGGGGAATATCAATTTAATGCTTCGAGGTCTGGTCGATCTATTCTTCGCGTTGTTATTTTCTTTATGTACTTATGTACTCATATTTGGAATAAAATAGCATTAATTGGTGTAAGGATAACCTTAAAAGCTACGTAATCATTTCGTTGCAATGGTTTGTATACCTAAGTCGCAATTACGCAATTGGAAATGATCTTATGACCCATTCGTACAGTATCTTGCTGTAATAGTAAAGCATTTTTACCTGTCGTACTGGGAAATGTACAGCATTCCTCACAAACCCAATTCAATGGATATCAAGTTCATTTCAATAGTTTGGGAAGTCTTCCCGATCTTTCTGAAATTAGGCACACTTGCATCGCTACTTGGAGCTCACATTACCTTCAAATTACATGGTTCTAACCTATCAGTGTTCGCAAGTTACGGCTGCCGAAATTGCAATTTAGGATTTTCTAATTCAAATAATTGTCAATCACTCGGGCATTCGTGAGCGAAAAATTTTGAAATTTAGAAAACTTGTAGAGCACTGTACTGGCCAAATTTCAAAGCTCTAGCTATCTCAAGGCTACGTTTTAATGTGCACAGTTTGACCCATGGACGATCTATATTATTCAGAGTGATTATAACACTTTAATGGTTGCGATAACTCGGAATTCGACCGATATTTCTGAAATTTTTAGACCTATGTAGTTGGCGCATTTTTCCTCCATGTTTGAAGGTCCTACCTCTCCGCGTTCGGAAGTTACAGCTGCCGAATCCCACTTTTGTGTTTTCTAATCGGAAATTGTCCATAACTTGAATATTCTTGAGCGAAATTTTTAAATTCGGCAGACTTATAGAGTATTGCACGTCCATATTTAGGGAACATTTCAAGGCTCTAGCTACGAAGGTTCTAAAGTTACAGCCGTTGAAAAATGTGATTTTTAGTTAATTATTTTTATCGCAAAACGATGGAAAATCAGTCACTGTACTTCATCTGATTCTCTCTGCAAGACCTTTCCACCGCCTTGGAGGTTCTCCTCGGACTCCACTCCATAGCTACATTAAAATCGTGTCTAGAAAGCAATCACCATCTTAAGCAGATTCGCTTTTAGGTTTTTTGGAAGCCCTGGTCAAATAATGTCAAGTTCAGTGTGTATAAGAAATAAGGAGGTTCTTCGAAATGTTCTTGGTCCTCGCCATTACCAATAATTTAATTGATATAACTGCTTTATTTTTCCGTAATAAGTGAAAAAATAAAGCGTAAAGAAAGTAACTTCAGATATATAAAAGTTTCAAAATACGGCTAAATGCGAGCAATATGGCTCACGATGAGTAAGCAGCAATCAGATAGAGACTTTTGGGTTGTATTACGGTTCTGTAAAAATACTGCCCAAAAAGTAATATCGTAGTAGATCATCAAATTTTCTTTAAAATCGCCAACTTAGTTTACTTAGAAGTTGAGATTTAATGAAAAATTCCGTAGTAAAATGGCATTCACATTATGGACAGGATTTACTAAAACCACTAAATTAATCGAGTCAACACCCGCCTACTAGATTAAATCATGTGTCATTAAATTCAAAGTACATCGTAGAATGTACTTGCATTATTCAAATTGCAGTACAATATGGTACAATTGTCAACTAAATCTAGGATTTAGTAAATCCTGTCGATAGTCTGAATCGCCCCTAAGCTGCACACACATACGTAGATTTGCACGTTAAGCTTTTTTCGTATGGAAACCTAAGTGCCAGTATCAAGCGTCACAGAGAAAAAAAAACATCACTTAAATTTAAAGTGAAACATATTAAAAACAAAATTGGATCACATCAATAAATCATTTTAAAAACAAATAGTTTTATATTAAATTTAATATGATTCACTTTAATGATCTGTTCAAAATTGACTGAAATATAGATTTAAATATATTCAATTTTGTTTTAAAGTTGTTTCATTTTGTAGGCTGTTTCCGTCACATGCACATAAGCCCGACGCTTTTTTGTTCAGTGCTAGTAATCTCCGATAGCTTAGGTGTAGGAAGTAGGACTACGAAACGAGAGGTACCGGGTTCAATCCCCAGTAGAAGCAAAGTAAGAAAATAAAAATTGTTAAAAATAAAAAAAAAATAAAAAAATATATTTTTTCACTTTTTATATTTGAAAATGTTGGAATCATAACTATTATTTTTGATTTTATAACGATTTTTTCTCTGTGTAAATAATTAAATAATCGTACCATGATAATATGGCTGTGAATTTGCCTGAATGCCGATTACCGGAAGTATATCTACAGCAATGGGTGAATTCAAATTGTAAGACGTAACCGGACGGGTAAACTTGCAAGACAAGAACCATCGTTCTTACAATCTGAAAATCACAATGATTGTCTGCTGGCCACTACAAAAGCTCACGCCGTCCGTTTATTCATCATCAATGTGGCACGATAGCCCGACGTCGGGCCTTGGCCGCCTGAATCGTTGACCTCCAATTGTCACGGTTACGTGACCTTGTCCTCCAGTTTCGGAAGCCCAGCAGCTGGTGGGCGTCTTCACCTACGGAGTTCTCCCAGCGAGCTCTCGGTCGTCCACGCAACCTCGCTCCGTCAATTCGTTGTGCGTTCATCACTTTCTTTGGCATGCGATTAAAATGCACAAAAAGTAGTAGAAAAATTAGTGAATTTCATGTGTAAGGATTTTCTTCAATCTTTTAACTTTGTAAAAAAAGCCCCTATGCAGAAATTATTAGATTATTCAAGGATTTTTTATGAGTTTTCGCTTTTAAGTCCGCCTTAAGTATGTTGGATATTTACTATTTAGTAAGAAATAAACCAAATTGTTTAGTAGGCAATTACATTTACCTGAATCAAATTGTTACTAACTATACGAACTTGCTCAAGTTTCCTTTCAAAAATCGTTTCTTTGAAAGATTTTTTTATTAATAATCCAACCGGAAAATTTTTTTTTTCAATCTTTTGTGTTATGTATCATATTTTAATATGATATACATACATTCTATATTCGTGGTAATGTTGTAGCATGAGTTCTATGACATAATTCGTTACACTTTCAAATAAATTTCTGGACAAAAAAGTGCAAAATCCAATGCCATCGGCACTCATTCACTGAAAAACTCAAGGTTAGTACGTATGTAGGTATATCAAACGCAAACATCAAATTTGGGTTCCCGCAACAAAAAGATATAAAAAAAAAGTCCATACATATGCAAATCATCTGCATAATCGCCAAGATGCCGTTAGACTCGTAAATGTTACGGGGTTCTTAGTAATCATCATCGTTGATTTTTCAGTTACCTCAACGCTAAACCACCTACCATTCCAGGTTGCAAATCTAATATTCCGGATTTGTGGCCAGCAAACTGACGACAGGACACGGTTTGTTTTTTGTACATAATATTGTGTAGTGTACCGGACTGACATATGTACATATAGGCCGATCGGTTGGGCCTTTGGAGCCTATCTCTGTTAATCGAAGAAGAATCTTTTGCTACCTAATTGCCATCGTATATCTCTCAGCAAATGTACGAGCATTTTACAACACGCTCTTTGCCTGTCTGAATTGCAACAAAGTTAACGGATCCCGCCATTCATTCGAACGGAGTATGAGCGCTAAAATAACCATTGAGTGACGACAGAAATACGGATGGCTGATATTATATTGCGACGGTCATGGTCACTTTGCAATGCAAGACAACTTTAGACAAATGCGATGACCACATTCAGTCATCAGGTTGAGAAAAGACAGAATAGATACATTTATGCATAAATGAACATAGTCCAAGAGACGAATATAACATTTTTTTACTATGGTTATATTCTTGCTTCTCTGTAGTTTATAGTGGCTGGCGCTTTGTAAACTGTTAACACGGTGCCTAATTAGCATGCTAAGAAGTTTCAAACCATATTGTAACTACTAATTAAGTCATGTCAATAACTATGTAGCTAGATGTGTTTTTGCATTAAATTGGGTCTTAAATCTTACTAGACAAAAAAAAACACAATAAATAAGAAAGTATGCAACCGAATGTTTTCAACTAAATTTATACATATTTGAAGTTAACTTTAATATATAATTTTCTTCTATTTCTATTTTCTCTATTTCTTACTGACAATCGACAGTAAGCAGTAAAATTAATGACTTTTATTAGCGGAATTTTGATGAAAGGGAAAGAATAGAAATTACATTCATATATGTATTAATATTAACCAATATGGGATCCCGGTAAAAAAAAAAATATTAGTATGTAATTGCAAACATTTTCAATTTGAGAGCTATTTTTATCTTCCTACCCAACCTGAACCATCCTAGGGTTAAATTTTGAAGTGAGGCCAACAGAGATACAACAGAGAGATAATTTTTCACTTTAAAATGTACATTTAAAATAATCACTAAATAAACTACCTTATGTTTCCAGTGATTTATAACAGAATATAATTTTTCCGGAAAATTGTATGCTGGGATCTCATACAGTGGCGATCCTACGTAGGGGTTTTGGGGGCTCAAACCCCCTCCGAAAATAATTGATGATATAGAGATGAAGAATACGACCTTTAACTTTGTTCTAAAATGCGAGTATCAGTAGCGTAACGTTTCTCAAATCTGTTGTGTTCGAAATTGGAATGGGAGCCCCTTGAACCAGAAAATATTGACGAAACCCGCATGTGAAGCAGTCCACCAATGAGCAAGTGAGCAACATGTTCCATATTTTTTTTTTTTTATGAAAATTTCAATTTCAATAATTATACCAGAAAACTTTTAAGATCATCTACTTTACTATTTAGCTACTTATCACATAATTCAAGAGAAGCAGGAAAAGAACGCCATATACATACCAGTCTCCTAACAGTCATTGATTTTAGAGTAAAAGCGTTCATTCCAAATCTGAGGATCATATATGGAGAGTCATTCGTTGGCGTATCCACGTCCACATTTTGAATCAAATCGACTGAAATCAAATTCGTAGTAGAGCTCCACCGAAGATAAATGCGTCTTACAGCGGAAATGGTGGATCCATTATATGAACAGGAGGGTATATCGGCAGGCATTTGTTTCTTAATTTCATGAGTCCTAGTTACAAAAAAATCTCTTGTCTTGGACCTTATTAAACGATCTTTAGGTCGAAAGATCTACAGATATCCTTTTATATGAACGTGACGAACACATTTTTCTTGATGCAGCAGTCACTTTCTTTTCAAGAGTCAAATAATCAAGGAACTAAATCACAATTGCCCAATTTTACGCAAAAACCTTCAAGAGAAACCAGAGCCGTGCGAAGGAATTTTGGTGTCCGGAGCAGAAACTCGCGGAAGCGCCCTCCTAAATGTCACACATTTAAATATTAAACTTTCAGTATTTACGAACGCAACATTTTGGGGCTTAATGATTCTCAGTTAACTAACATAACGATAGAAGGCCAAAGAAATTTTAAGCCTAAACTTGACTAAAAAATTGGCAGACGCTTGGAGAATTTGTTCTATTCTCTGGCTGAGTGAAAGTTTCAAGAAGAAATTGAAGGACAGAGGAGCTGGCATGAGCCTTATAACCAAAGTTTTTATGTTCAAGCGAGCCGGAAAATTAAAACTTTCGAAATGCTGCTGAGAATCCCCTCTCCTGAAAAATTAGATTTACCGTTAGTTTTTTTGTGAATTTTTCCCAAAACTGTAAATTCTTTGATATAAAACGTTTCAAAAAATTCAGTGTGAAGCTTTGGAACTTTGAGCGTAAATTTGCAAAAAAAGGATTTGAAGCCTATCTTAGTTAGACACAACAGATAGCAGATAAAAAGTCATGTTTGAACTAACACGGGCGCAGATGGCACTTTGAGTGCCAATCATTTAGGCATTAGACCTCCAAAATACATACAAGCGATTCTCGATTAGACAGCTGTATCTAACAAAATAAAGGACATAAAGGAGCCACCACCATTGCATATCTTCCCTTCAGTTTTTATTATGATTATTTTGATTATTATTGCTCCCACCACGTTGTCCAAATATCTTATTGCAGCATAGGGCCGAATGTGCCTCGCAGAAATACCAAAGATCTGGTTGGCCGTATACAGTACGAACACCAAGTTTTTTTTACTATTTCTTGATAGTGGTTTAACGAAATTTCTTTTCGTATACAAATTCTATTTCTAAAAAATTAAATATAGAATTTTTTTCGAAAAAAAAATTTGTCCTTTATTTCGGCCTGCGTTCTTCGTGCCCCTGGAAGACGGCGGCGCCCGGAGCGAGTGCCCCTTTCACTCTCACTCTCAACTCAGTAGAAACCGATATTCAAACGAAAACAAATCCACACTCCACCATTTTGGAAGATATTATTCAATCCTTGTGATCTATTCATTGCTGCGATGATTGTTTATTGGAAGATTAAGCCAATTATAAGTTGTTCAACACTACGAAGTTCAAGCTTATTCTCCGTACACAAAATTGGTATTTTCGGAATGTTTTGTTTCCACCTTAGAATTTGTAGCTGGAAAGAGCAAGAAAAAATCCTCTTCAGCCATTATGATCGTTTATCGTTAGTAGCGGCAGTAATAACGCAATTTTTTGTTGCGGACTAATAGAAATGAATGTCTTTAGAAGACCAGTTAGCCGAAAAATGTATCAAAGAAAAAAACTTTATTTGCGCTGCGGTGGGGGCCCCTGCGGCTTGGGGGCCCGTGTGCAACTGAACACATGGAACACCGTACGTTACGCCACTGGCGAGTATGTACTGGTCTAAATCAAAGGTGTTTTGAAATTTTTGGGTACCTATAAACTGGGTCGTTTCATACATATAAGTGAAAGGTATTCGCGAGTTTTCGCTGAAGTTATCCTATCAGCAAATGGACACGCAAAGCCCAAAACTTGGCCAGAGTATGCAGGCGACTTGATGTCAGTTAGAAGCTCTGCTTACTATCGGAAAAATATTCACTTCAGATGATTTATATCTTCCCATGTTCTGCAAAGCACGAGCATCGGTTCACTGTGAGTAATCTGCAGTATCCAATATCAAGAACTATTGTCGTTTTACTGACAAAATAAGAGGAAAACCAAGAGTAAGGCTTAACTATTTATAGAAAATATAAAATCTAGAAAGAGGCAAGTCACGGTACTCGTACCTGCATGTTTATTGAGCGTTTGGAATTTGGAAGCTGAGTATTCATGCTGTCTCCAAAATCCTAGAAGTTACCATGTCGACCATCGTTGTATATACATATTCCCACTCTTCAAAACCACTCCCGAAATATTTTTCTGCGTACGCCCCTGATCTCATAAATAAATAATAAGATTTCATGTTTTTTTAATTGGCAATTGGACTGAGCACCATCCATAACTCATAACCAGTGTTGCCAATTTAGCCGTTTTCCTGCCAAATTTAGCCGGAAACTGTCGTGTTTAGCCGGAGCAAATTACTGAATCCGGCCGGCCGGATATTTAGCCGGAATTGATTTTCTTCGGCCGTTTTTCTGGCTAAAACTATTTTAAGAAATTTTAAAATCTATTTTACTTTGAAAATAGAACAAAATTGAAATGAAATTATTTCTGCACACTTATTGTCGTGTATAAGGGTAAGTATTATGTCCACAGAGCGGAAAACTTGCATGTATGTCCGAAGAAAATGTGCTGTAGAGACTTGCCTTAATTCAATGAATTTAAGATAATTGTGCACTCGCATCCTCATTGATTGTCGATGACATCTTCTCGCTGTGAAATAAAGTGCAACTGCATTGTTTTCGCTAGCGACATACATCAAATTTGTTACAGTATTTGCATGGATTTCACGTAAACACGATGTTAGTAACCATTAATATGCTGAATAATTTGCAAAATGGGAGACTGTTTCTTAGATTAATAGGGTACCCGAACATTTTTAAATTTTTTCAACGTGTCACCACGTGTGGTGAATAACGCAACAAGTGTGCAAACCTTCTAGGACGATTCATAGATCCTATAAATTTTCGTAGTTTTATGACATTTTGTTGTTGGGTTTGTATTAACAAATTTATTGAAAATCTCACCTCGGTCAAGTTCATTATTTTGGAACATCAATTTCGTATCATTGGAACATCAAATTCGGAATTGCGAAATATGAACTACAACAAATTCGTACCAATGTTACAATTTCGTAACTACGGAAAATAAACTTCGCTATTTGGGGAGCTCGAATTCGCAACTGAGGAAAATCTAAACACTGAACTGGTTAAATTTTAATCAAAATATAAAATTATTCAGATACGCTAATGGTGAGATATATATAGCATTTCCCAATTGAATTAAACCTTATCCCAATTGAAAAAATCACTTTCCCAAATGGAAAAATCGTTTTCCCAATTGAAAAAATCTCTATCCCAATTGGAAAAATCCATATCCCAAAAGAAAAAATCCTTATACCAAATGAAAAAATCTCCACAACAAATAAAAAAAATTTTCAACCAGAAATAACATTTTTACCTAATGAAAATATCCTTCTGTCAAATGGAAAGAATTTATTTCAAAATAAATTTAATATTGAACAAAAATTATAATAAGTATTTTATGTAATTCATTCTTTGTTTTAGAGATTCACATATTTGATTAGGAAATTAATTTATATATTCTATCCGGAAACGTATTCAGTTATCCCTACTTGATTCAGAAAACTGCATATTTGTTTCGGAATTGTACGTACTTCAAATGAAAATGCTTTATTCTTATTTTCTAATTTCACTTACATTAACAATATTATATATAGGTAATGAGATCAGCATCACGCTCAGCAGTGTTATTTATCCCCATAAATGGGTACTCGTTTAACATCTGAGTGAGATCATAGTCCGTCACAAGCTCGTGAGTTCGAAAAACACCATGATCCTCGGTGAGATTCGAACTCATGACCCTGTGCACCGAAGGAACTTCACTAACCGCTAGACCAGCCAGACTACTACCGTTTGCTCGACAAATAAATAATTTTGTAAAGCGTCCCTGTACATCGAACTTTAAAGAGTAAGAATTATGGAATCATTTGCATTAACACATTATTACACATTTTGTTAATTTGGCAAATATAATTTTTCATTCGAGACTTTTTCATTTGGGATATGGATTTTTTCAATTGGGATAAGGATTTTTTCTATTGAGAAAAAGATTTTTTCATTTGGGATATGGATTTTTTCAATTTGGATAGGGATTTTTTCAATTGGGAAAACGATTTTTTCATTTGGGATATGGATTTTTTCAATTGGGATAGAGATTTTTCCAATTCGGATAAGGTTTAATTCAATTGGGAAATGCTATATATAAATGCAGTTGTCTATAATTACGCATTCGACGTTCCTGTACAGTGGCCCCCAAGCCAAGACCCCAACTCCGAAATCATAAAGAAATTTTCTTTGGTAGATCCTTGAGTAACTGTTCTTTCAAAAAACCTTCATTTTTACTAATCTGCAAGAAAAATGTGCAAGTCAGCTACAGAATCTAGGATTGGAGCAAAACATTCAATTTTTTCTCTTGGATTTTGTGATAAATATGATGATGATCTTATACAGGTTCTCCTTCTCCTGTATAATTATTCAAATTTCAATTTTGTCTCAAAAAATTACAAAACTTTTAGGAAATGATGTTCGTTGTTTTTGTTTATATTGTGGACTGCTTTAAATGTGGGTTACCTATGCTCTGTCAGTTTTTCCTGGAGAAGATAATCAAACGTGAAGAAGCGCCCATTTCGATTTCGAACACAAACAAATTGGGAAGTGTTACGCCACTGTTCCTTTGTTACGAATTTTATGTTCCACAATTACGAATTTGATGTGATCGATAAAGTGTGTATACAAAAATTTCGACTAGTTGAGCTATATAAATCCGAACAAAGTAAATTTTGACTGTAATGTCAGCTATTGTTTACGGGTAGTACTCCAAAGAAGAAATAAAATTATTAAAATCAGCTTTTTATATATTTTTTTCACAATGTCAATGTTTTGTATGATGTAGCCGGTTTTTGGCCGTTTTTCTGGCTGCAATTTATTCAGCCATATTTTTAGCCGTTTTTGATAAAAAAGTAACCGGTTTTCCGGCTAAATTTAGCCATTTTCTAAATTTTCAGTTGGCAACACTGCGTCATAACTAAAAAAAACATGCATATCAAGCCATAACTTCTTATTAACCCTTAATCGGTGTCATGGGGTATCACAGTAGTCCTTTTATTATAAAGCACCGTTTTATGTGTTTTTTTAAGATAAAATTCAAAACCTACAAAAAATGGCTCCAAACTGGCACAATTGTCAAAACACCCAACTTTTCTGAAAACATCCTTTTTTTTTAAACAATTGTCAGCCATTATGATTTGGATATTATCTTTAACTTAATAAGCAAAGTTATTTTATAAAATACCGATTAATTTATAAAATGACTACGACACAGATTCAGTGTAAAGGTTTAAATTGGGTTTCTTTCGAAATTAAATTACTCTTTCCAAGGATATCCCTCATCCTCTTATTTTGATTTTTCAAAAAACACGCCCGTTCTCGCTTCTCAAATTATATTAGGTAAATATTGCTTTTTGAGGAGCCCTATTATACTCCCCACCAAAAATCAAGTCAACCCCATGAAAATTAGAGGAATAAAGTTGAGGATTTGATTACGGCAATACATCCGCAATACAATTTTCTGTAATCGTTGCAAAATGTGAAAAAGATGAAGTAATAAAAATGCCTTCAGGGCTCGCTCTAGCGCTAACGCCACGCCTCGTAAATGGATGAATTACCGCCCCTATTTTCTGTGTTGAAAAGAGTTGGTGGCTTGTGGCGACCTGCTTGAAGAACGCAGGACGTTTATCTGCAATTAATAAATGTCTTGATCAGTATGATATGGGGTTATCTGACTATAGTGTTTAATTTTTATCCAAAAGAACTCACTGCGTTACCACCAGGTTCCGTGCAGCTGAGCTATTGATAAGTAGTGAAATATTTAATTTTATTCGAATGTAGGTTTAGTGCCCGGCGGTCATTATGGCAGGATACATTTTCGCTTAAAAGATTCGCGGTCGTATCTTCCCTGATATTGCCTACCAGATCCAACTGTGGAGGCATCCAACGCTATGCCGATCGCCCCAACACGATCTCTTATGGCATGAACTTTTCAGCCGTCGTTTCTTTAAATTTAAATGCAGAATATAATATCCCTTTCAATTTCATATACATACCAACTTGTGCACAATATCGCAGTACAGTATAGACTGTGATTTTGTCGAATACTTTTCGTCGAAATGCATCAAAACGCGTTTAAATATTAAAGCAACGTTAATGCATTTTCCGTGAACATATTCAAAAATTCAAATAGCATAACCTGCCCGAAATCAAACAATCGCAGTCAGGACAAACTTCTAAAGCTCAGCATTATTCAGATTTTTCCAATATGTTCGCCGTAATATGCATTTATACACACATAAAAAATCTTTCGTTCGCTCTACGATGAAAATTATTTTCCATTTTTCTCGAAAAATTTCAGTAGATAGATACAAACATGCAAATATCGTATACTATACTTGAAAGGAGTGGAGGATGGATGCTGCTGCTGACAACATAGTCTGGTATGCTCGAGCGCTTTTTCCTTAAACGGATTCAATGGACCCTTGAGTTGAGACTTCTTTTCTCTCTATCATATATAGGTACAGTCAAGCCGAGCACAGGTAATATATCCATCCACTCGACAAAACAGTATGCAAATTCGATTGTCCTTGTAATGGTATTTTCCAATTTTGTCGGGTTTGCAGCATGCCTTTCGTTATCATGATCTAATAATGTCTTTCTAGAGGAGGCTTTTGTCCTTTGACTTGACAAAAGAAGCTTTTCATATGAAATATTAAAGTGAATTGATACAGATCGGCAGTCAATCTTTGTTCGAAGGAGTGGGTTCTATTCTATTTGTACGGGATTTGTCGTGCCAACGGCAATCGGTTGGATTTTAACGCTGTGTCTGTTCGGTGGTCTGTAAGGAAATATGTGTTGAAATTGTTTGACTAGAGCTGTTCGTGGCTCCTTCACCTTCTCAGGATCAGGGTTTCTTTTAGATTTCTTGAAAACATATGATTATTTTACTTAACTTGTTGTCTGAAATTGTGTTGTGAACAGCGCCCGCTTTAGTGCTTACGCCGCCTCGGGCCGCCCTTCTATACTCACCTTCTGCAACCCCCTCCCCCCATTATGCTCTAGATCTACAAAGCAGTAGTTAGACCTACTCTAGATTACGGTGAAAGAAGTAACCAGGCCCATTTCATGCGGTTGCTTCCCAGCAGGTTTCGCCCGACTTGGACACGCCTACCTACTAAAACACAGCCCATGGCCGCGCCGATAGTACCACCTTAATTTTATGGTGGTAATTTAGAGAGCAATGGCCTGTTACTAGATCTGTGAGCGTTTTTATGTCCCCTTTCCTGAGATTGAGCAGGAAGAACGCGACGTGTGGCGATGAAGGCACCCTTCGATCCTTTTTTAGGGTAAGCTAGATCACGGATTATGCTATGCCAAAAGCTGGCTCCGGACCTAGCATGTGTAAGCTAGAGTCTTGTCAGGCGAGTTCATGTGCCATCTCGTTGCCAGTGATGTTTGAGTGTCCGGGCACTCACACCAGCTGTAGCCCGTTTAGTCTTCCCAGCCTTAGAAGCGCTTGATGACATGATGACAATTCCATACCAGCTGGCTTGATATTTCTGAAGATTCCAGCGCCTTTAAGTTAGCTTGGCTATCAGAGCAGATTCGAATGTTGCGGCCGCGCCAGTTGTACCGCATACATTCATGGATTGCCACTATAATGGCGTAAGTTTCTGCTTGAAAGATCGATGTGATGGTCCCAAGAGACTCATACAGCTCAATTCTTGGTTGTGCCGAGAAGATCCCTGAACCAACCCTGCCATCCATTAATGTAGATAATTATGCCATCTCCAACGAAGTCAGAGTGGCCTTCAAAGGACCATTCTACTCTGTCAGTGGGGATTACTTGGTATGTCTTATCGTAGACGTATTTTAAAATTATCCTGTCCGAAGGTATCAGCGCCTTAGGATGTTTTTGAAGTAATTTCGTCATTGGCGCATGATCGTGGAATGTATCTTTCAGGTGCCCATGTTTACAAGACGGTTAGCGTCGACCATTGCCCTCCTCACTTCCACATCAAGTGGTGGTAAGTTTAGGAGTGCCTCCAGTGCCGCGGACGGTGCGGTTTTCATTGCCATAGATAAGATAGTGATGCTTAGGCAGCCCAGACTATGCACATGCATCAGCAGCTTCTTGCTAACGCCAACGCTGACTCTAGGGCACCAAAGAATGCACGCATATAGCAGGATGGGTAATATGATGGAAGTATATATCCAGTGTACCCGTTGTGATAAAAGCCCCCAAGACCTGCCTATTGCCTTCTGCAGCGCCAGAGCAGTCTGCAGGCTTTATGGGATTGTTCTTGAATATGGAGTTTCCATACGTAAGTTAGGGGTCCAAGTGCCCATATATGACTGTGAGACACCGTGTAGCTTGGGTAAGGTGAAGTTTCCCCAAATTCGGTTTCTGGTAAACATAACCAAGTCAGTCTTCTCAGCGTTTACTGGTTGCCCATTATGGTTAGTCCATATGTCGATTAGCCGTAGTGTCGATTGCATTCGGTCACAGATTCTGTCCACAAATTTGCCTTTGACTATCACAGCAAGGTCGTCTGCATAAGCTACCGAAAACAGTCTATTATTATCTAAAGTTCGGAGCAGGATGTCCATCACAAGGAGCCACATTAGAGCAGAGAGAACTCCACCCTGAGGGCACCCTGCTTCGATGGTTTTTGATCCAACTGTTATAAGGAAATATTCCTTGAAGTGAGCATGTTACCTTACACCCTATCAGCAAAGAATCGATTCCATGCTCGTTTGCCGCATCACAGATGCAGGTAAATGTCGATGAATGCACCCAGTGCCAACTCTTTCTGAGACAAATTCTGCTCGAGCTCACCGACGAGTTCATGAAGGGCAAGTCCGGATTCCACCAAGGTGTACTTTCCTTCTTTGGCAGGCGAATTGGGCAGCTTTGCTCGTAGGCGTCTACTATCCGATTGGTTAGCAAAAGTGTCGCCTCTTCAGCCGCCTGAACAGATTCCATAGGTGTGTGACCTAGGTTCAGTTCGAAAACAATGCGACGATGGTCCGATAGCATGATATCCCTGGAGACCTTTCTGTCGATTTACCTTCCTAGTAAGTATGTTTCCTGCTGTTCAGAGGCCGTCTGGAAAGACATTCATCCCTAACCAGTCTCTCGAGCCCCTTTAGGAGTAATGCAGTCAGACTTTGACTGAAAATCCTTAGCTTCAGCATAGGAGGGTTTCCCTGGTTTAGGGATAAACACCACCTTCACGTTCAGCCAGGTTGTTGGAATGTATGCATACACTAAGCATGTCCTATATTTATTCCTTAAATGTAGACCAAGAAATTCAATTCCCTGTTTCAGGAGAGCAGGAAAGATCCCGTCAGGCCCGTTCTAAAGTACCTATTCTGCAGAGCAAAGACCACTTTCTTGGGTGGGAACTGTTAATGGTCGCCCCTTAGATTTTCGCTCTGTCTGCTTCCTGGAAAGTGCACGTCAAGTAGAAGATTGATGGTTTCCTCTTCACTCTTCGTAAACGTTCCATCGGGTGCCTTAGATTGCCCAGCATACTATCTACTATATTTAACGAGAATTCGCTTAAGTTTGGCTCTAGCCTGTTGTGAGTTGGTTTCTTTACAGAAACGTCTCCATGATGATCTTTTTGCGGATTTTATGTTTTGAGGTTTCTTTACGCCTTTTGGTAAGTAGGTAATTGTCCAATCCGTGGACAAATTTATCTTTAGAGCTTTATTAAGGAGTTTCTTTGTAACCCTTCTCTTCTGCGCCAAGTTTCACCTAGGAGTACTTTCCTTCTTTGGTAGGCGAATTGGGCAGCTTTGCTCGTAAGCATCTACTATCCGATCACACACACACTTGATTCGGCGGCTTGGTGACCGTAAGGTAGTCTGCAGAATTTCTTTATATTGCGACCATTTTGTTCTGCGGGGGTTTCGAAATGGTTCCCTAGGTGTGTGACCTAGGTTCAGTTCGAAATCAATGCGACGATGGTCCGATAGCATGATGTGCCTGGAGACCTCCCATTTGTGAACCAGGCTTGTCAGGCCTTTGGAAGCTAATGTGATATCAATCACTTTTCTCCTTGTAGTAGTGACAAATGTAGGCTCATTGCCCTTATTGAGAATCTCGAAATCAGTCGTGACTAGATAGTTGGTAAGTTCGGATCCTCTTGAATTAATGTCGGTGCATCCCCAACGTACATGATGCGCGTTGGCATCGCACCCGGCGATCATACCTATGCCTTTGCGCTTGGTGTAGTCTACCGCTTTGATAAAGCTCGCTGTTGGAATCCTTTAGTAGCATCTCTACATGTACATATAGTGAAAATACTAATCAAAGACCAGGAACAACTTAAGGCATCTGAGAACTGGGACAATCTACCCGCGCTCAGGCAGTCCAGATTGTTAATAGCAGGATACTCAAAAAAAAAAGGCTGAGCTACTTCAGGTAAGCAGAAATAAAGTATGTAGCATATGTGGGACTCTTACAAGCCACTCCTGCCTGAGATAACATATGCGCTCATTGAGGCTCTTACAAGACGCGAGCTGTCACTTCTGTGAAGAAGATGACGAGACCTCAACCCACGACCTTTGCAAGTGTTCGGGTTCACGCCCCTGGCGACCGCACGGCTTGCCCATCCCCCCTTTAGAGCGGGCGCTGGTTGTGAACGACATCACTTACGCTCCAATAGAAGTCACCTAGTGTTTTGAATTTTATGAAACTGTATGCTCTGTAACCAACATAGATAGATCTAGCTACCATTTAGATTTGTTTTTCCTTTTACAATTTAAAAGTAGAGGAAGAATCACATTTTATATTTCGCAAAAACTTAATTACATCAGACAACAAATTTATTTTCTAAGTCAATTTAAATCCATTAATACTCTCCATATCCATTTTCAATTCATAATTTCCCTTTCCATCCAACAAAGTGTATTCCTTCACGTAATTCCATTAGCTTTGCCGTCATTCAAAACAAAAGCTGCAGTAAATTGACAAAATACGACTCTGTTTCCACTCTTGCGAGCACTTCTTCAACATCATTTTCTCGACGACGAGGACGACGACAAAAACATCCTTTGGCCTAATTTCACTTGACATTCGAAACGATAATGTTGAAAGAAAATACCTTTTTTATACACACCCTCGAACTCGAAATCCATTTCGAGTGCCATTTACTAAAGTGAAACGAAAGCGAACGAAAAAATAAACGTAGAAAGGAGCCCCGGAAACGGATCAAAAACCAAAGGAGACGATAATACACCCGCATATCGAAATCTATAGTCCAGGATTAAAGTGAAATTGGCCTACACAGTCAGAGGAGAGAAAGAATGTGAAAAATTGAAAACATTTTCTTCCGTCTTTCACATGTCAGCGAACCGCTTACAATTCAAACGTGTCTCGAATAGAAATAGTGTGACGATTCCGCGGTACAAGAAGGATGTGAATCCCTTTTTTTTTTGGGTTGAAAAGTTTTTCTTTTACCGCGTGCTAGTGTCACGCCGCATTGGAAATACATATATAAACGAAGAAAATGTGGGAATAATGGAAATGTAGAGTAAGAAGTCCCATCTTATTCACAATGTGCCAATTGAAGTGACATTTTTATTTTTGCACTGTGCTGGGTACATTTTTATGATACGTGCGATAGGTGATCTCAAGACAATTTAAAAGGAGAGTTTTTTTCAGAAACAAAATTTTATAAGAATATTTCTGCAATTAAAAAATATAAATTTATATCAGTGACTTTCATCTACAAAACGCAAGTTCGATTCTTGTCATTTCCAAAAACAAATGTTTAAAGTTTCAACAAACAGTCAATCCCTAATGAAAGTCATCATCATACGAGTTCTTACTTAAAAAGTACGTTAAAGAACAATTTAAAAAAAAGGGATCCAGAAAATTTCAAAATGAAAAATTCTCTCCCCTTTTTTCCAGTTGAATAGCAATGCAGTGGAAATTCATCTTATGGTTTTCGTGCTTACCGACCGGCGAGTTTTATTTTCTTTTCTAATAGGACCCTACGGATAATGCCTCTATTCCCGACTGTAATTTGCAATTTTTTCTTTTGTTTTGCATTAAACCCCCCATAGCGATGTGTCGAAGGCAGCAAGGGATTCCTTTTTCATTTTCACTTAATTAGCACTCCAGTAAAATATCTTGATTCATATACTAAGGGATAAGACTTGCGTTTCTATGAAACTTTTCACTCTCTGTTTGTTCAGAGTTTTTTTTTCGCTCCCGTAACGGAAAGGATATTTCCTGTGGAGACGTTCGTGTCGGTGTGTTATCTTAACCCTAGAGAGATAATCATATTTTTTACCCCTGAAAAGATAATCATACGTCGATTCGACGTGTTGCTAGTTAACATCCTTATAACTTCTTTGCTAAGAGTAACATGTTGTTAAAAGGTAGATATATAATCATTTGTATTTAATATTAATCTGTTAAACTCATGGTTTTGCAAAATTATCATTTGTTTGTGTATATAATATTAATTTAAAAAAAGTGGTTCTAGTAGAAAGTGGGCTGTCCTTTCAATAGATTAAAATCAAGGATATCTTTATCGAAACAGGCTTTTAGTGGTTATATCCAAGTAAATACACATCCACATTATGAAGATTTATAAAAATGTCAATTGGGGGGAAACAAAATATTTTTCAGTACGAATTTGTTCTACAGTTTTTACTGACGTTAAAGATAATCATACGTCGATTCGACGTATATTTGACTTATGACCCCCCAATATCTTAGGCTGTGTGGCACCCAAGCTAATTATTTTGGCACGTAATTACGCCTACAGACATGAGTTGAGTTAAATCTTGGAACCAACAAATTATTAAGCTTCACTTATGAGATATAATAAAAAGAAAAATTTCTGTACGTCGATTCGACGTAGATTATCTCTCTAGGGTTAAAGCCTGAAAAGTATATAGAAATCATGGAAACTTTTAATTTCCGTTTACATAGCATTATTGCGCAAGTTGGTTAATGAGATTGTTGTTAGTATAGCTATTTAAATTTCCTTTTTTCATTTAAAAGTAAAAATGCAAGAAAAGAACTAATGAAATATAAAAAATACAAATATAAATATATACAACATTTTGGCACCCACATTTCGAAAATTTTCACATGAAAACCACAGTGTGCGATTTTCAGTCCTTTCCGGGCGTTTTTCGAGGGTCAAAATGGTCATTTATTGCCTCATCTGGCTGTATCTCTGAAACGGCGAAAGCTAGGACCCTGAAAGTTTCGGCAAAATGTAGGTCTGAATGCCCTCTTCATCCACTTTTCGCGCCCTCATTTTCGAAAATTTTCAT
This sequence comes from Microchrysa polita, assembly GCA_949715475.1. Classification (NCBI taxonomy): domain Eukaryota; kingdom Metazoa; phylum Arthropoda; class Insecta; order Diptera; family Stratiomyidae; genus Microchrysa; species Microchrysa polita. Next base: position 74,054,117 of record OX454419.1, read on the forward strand.
ATGAAAACCTAAAAGTGCAATTTTTTGGGCGTTTTTCGAGGGTCAAAATGGCCATTTGTTGCCCCATCTTTAGATGGCTGTATCTCTGAAACGGTGATAGCTAGGACCCTGGAGGTTTCGGCAAAGTGTAGGTCTGGATGCCCTCATCATCGACTTTTAGAACCCCCCATTTTAGAAAATTTTTATATGAAACCCTTAAAGTACGATTTTCAGGCCTTTCCGGTCGTTTTTCCAGGTTCAAATTCGCCATCTTTGGATGGATGTATCTCTGAAACGGTGATAGATAGGACCCTGGAGGTTTCGGCAAAATGTAGGTCTGGATACCCTCTTCATCGACTTTTCGAGCCCCCATTTTCGAAAATGTTCATAATGAAAACCTAAAAGTGCGATTTTCAGGCCTTTCCGGGCGTTTTTCCAGGGCCAAATTCGCCATCTTTGGATGAATATTTCTCTGAAACGGTGATAACTAGGGCCCTGGACGTTTCCGCAAAATGTAGGTCTGCCTGCCCTCTTCATCGAATTTTCGAGCCCCCATTTTCGAATATTTTCATATGAAAACCAAAAAGTGCGATTTTCCGGGCGTTTTTCGAGGGTCAAAATGGCCATTTCTTGCCCTATCTTTAGATGGCTGTATCTCTGAAACAGTGATAGTTAGGACCCTGGAGGTTTCTGTAAAATGTAGGTCTGGATGCCCTCTTCATCGACTTTTCGAGCCCCCATTTTCGAAAATTTTCATATGAAAACCTAAAAGTGCGATTTTTAAGCCTTTGCAGGCGTTTTTCGAGGGTCAGAATGTCAATTTATTTCCCCATCTTTGAATGGCCGTATCTCTGAAACGGTGATAGCTAGGACCCTGGAGGTTTCGGCAAAATGTAGGTCTGGATGCCCCCTTCATCGACTTTTCGAACCCCAATTTTCAAAAATTTTCATATGCAAACCTAAAAGTGCTATTTTTAGGCCTTTCCGTGCGTTTTTCCAGTGTTAAATTCACCATTTATTGCCCCATCTTTAGATGGCTGTATCTCTGAAACGGTGGTAACTAGGACCCTGGAGGTTTCAGCAAACTGTAGGTCTGGATGCCCTCTTCGTCGACTTTTCGAACCCCCATTTTCGAAAATGTTGATATGAAAACCTAAAAGTGCGATTTTCAGACCTTTCCGGGCGTTTTTCCAGGGTCAAATCCGCAATCTTTGGAAGGATGTATCTCTGAAACGGTGACAGCTAGGACCCTGGAGGTTTCAGCCAAATGTAGGTCTGGATGCCATCTTCATCGACTTTTCGAACCCCTATTGTCAACAATTTTCATACGAATACCTAAAAGTGCGACTTTGAGGCCCTTCCGGGCGTTTTTCGAGGGTCAAAATGGCCATTTATCGCCATCTTTAGATGACTGTCTCTCGGAAACGGTGATAGCTAGGAACCTGGAGGTTTCGGCAAAATGTAGGTCTGGATGCCCCCTTCATTGACTTTTCGAACCCCAATTTTCAAAAATTTTCATATGCAAACCTAAAAGTGCTATTTTTAGGCCTTTCCGTGCGTTTTTCCAGTGTTAAATTCACCATTTATTGCCCCATCTTTAGATGGCTGTATCTCTGAAACGGTGGTAACTAGGACCCTGGAGGTTTCAGCAAACTGTAGGTCTGGATGCCCTCTTCATCGACTTTTCGAACCCCCTTTTTCGAAATTTTTTATATGAAAACCTAAAAGTGCGACTTTCAGGCCTTTCCGGGCGTTTTCCAGAGTCAAATTGTCCATTTATTGCCCATCTTTAGATGGCTGTATCTCTGAAACGGTGATAGCTAGGACCCTGGAGGTTTCAGCAAAATGTAGGTCTGGATGCCCTCCTCTTCATCTGGTTTTCGAACCGCCATTTTCGCAAAATTTCATACGAAAACGGTGATATGGATCATCAATAATATTAGTCTACTGTCTCCTCGCTCCTGAAATAGTTACCAGAAAGTACCAAATTTGTAACAACATCCAATCCTTGTCAGATTTACATAGCAATGACAGAGTACATGTGCTATTTCAGCGTAACGACTAAATGTTTTAGTGTCTGTTCCTGTGGGACGCAAGGATATCAAATGACTTGATTCCGCACAATATGGCAAACGGGTAACGAAACGAGCGTGCAAGCACTAACATTTACTTAGCAAATATCCCATGTGTAACACTGGCGGATAATTTATTAGCGGCAAACGCTTGCCACGAACTACGAAACCTTTTCCGATTGTTTGAGTTGGCTACCATAGAGTAGTGCATGGAGTTCTCTCTATTATGTTATATACATAGTTAGGAGTGAAGGAAGATTGGAACATTTTGTTCCGATTTTCTAGCTGCAACTATACTCTCTATAATATATATATATATATATAATATATATATAGAAGAATATATATAGAAGAATTAGTACGCATTGGCACCACTACGAACGTTCCTATGTCGGGTAAAAGTGTCAGTTGTACTTTTTGTACGGATGTGCTTGTAACAAGTCGCTGTTCATAAGTATATATTTTGATCGCAAAGCTCATATATCTTCGTTAACCGGGATGAGTTACAGATTTTAGGTTGAAAGTTTTAAGGTGATACATACATGTATTGAATTGCCTTTATTTGAGTTCGGTTCCTATATTAAAAGGATCATTAAGTTTTAGGTAGTTATGAAGAGCAAAGCGAAACAAACTGTTAATTAATGGAGTTTGGGCAATGTCGTAATAATTGAACATGTCAGGACAATAGTGCATCAATACGATAAACGCCTTTTGAGTTTCAGTAATATGCAATCAAGCAGCACATTCAGTATAATATAACTTTACTAAATCCACTTTTTTTCTTGCCTATATTGGACACATTTTACGATAGATATGTGTTCTGATAAAAAACATTCCCGAGAGACGATGTGAATCGACTTCAATCAAACCAAATATAAGGAGCATTTTTATCGCAAAGCATCTAAGTACTCAACAGCAACTATACGGATGAAAAAGGACGAAAATCTTCGATCCTATTGGGTAACATAGGGCAAACAGCGATTTGAGCAAATTTCAATTTTATTGTTGGCCCGAAGCGGTGATGAAGATGAGGACTATGATGATAACGATAGTCATTTTGTCTGCTGATGTCGTGAAATTGCTTCCGGATATGCTGATAAAAAAAAATAAAAATGAATACAACATTTTTGTATGTTGATGGAGAAGAAAACAAACATACTAAAATGAGATTATACAGGGTGTCCCGCATTAGGTGGTCAATAATGTAAGGGTTGATAGCATAACTTGTTTCAGCTAGAAAATTACCAATACAATCGGAATTTTTTACCGTTACCTTGTTATCGCTTTTTTTGTGAAAGTCATCGAAAATCGTGAATTGTCATGCAAAATCATAATTTGCAGCCCTCCTGATGACCTAATCCAAGATTTGATTTCGGTTTCAGAAACTACATAAAATTTCACAAAAACTGAAGTTTTTCCTGTTGCCAACATTATCGCCACTTCCAAGATACAGTTACTCAAACTTAATAGAAATTTTAAAATAGATTTTTCATCAAAAACCAAGGTAATTATGTATTTTCTTATCAGATTATTCAAACTGAAATTTTATTCAATTTTTGTTTATATTTTACTATCGCAATTTTGAAAACTTGTTAAATAAAAATTAAAATAAAGTTTTGAATATGAGAAAGAACCAATAAACTAAAAATATTAACTAATAATTAAATGGGTCTGTTTGATGAATTGGAATAATGCTGCTGGAATTGGCCTCCTTCATTTGTTATGCAGACTCGATACCTGCGGCGCATGGTAGAAACGGTCCAAAGGATTTCATGAGGGTTTTTCTTTATGTTGGCACAAGCATCATTAATTCGCTGCAGCAGCTGTTCCCGGGAGGTAAAATTTGCAAATTGTTTTCCTCCTCTGAGAGTCGCTCGGAAGTAATTCCTGAACTTGCGTAAGGTGGTACGGATACCGGTTGTCCGACTGAAGAGTCCTTTGGATCGTCATCCGAGGAATATCCAGCTGAAGTGCTGCTCTACGCGTGCTCAATTTTGGGTAAGTATCGAAGAGATTAGGAATCTCTTCTTCTATTCCGACACTAGTACGGCGAGCTCCTTCTCTACCGGTGTGGTTTGGTGTTCGACCTTTCTCTCCAAGATGCTGAAATGTTCTTTCGAAGGTACGTCTGCCTGGAATTCGTCGCTGTGGGAATCGCCGACTATACTCTCGAACTGCTTCTAGTCCATTTCCTCCTTCAACCTCGTACACAAACACTATACTCTCTATCGGAGAATTGGTTTTCCACCATCGCGATTTTATTTAATTGGTCTAAAAATAAGGGCTATATTCGAAAAATAGATTGTCTTATTAACAAAATTACACCTGCATTTCCTAACCGCCAAAAAGTAACAAAACAATCACGCTTGCGAAGTGAAAACATAAGAAAGAATGACAGCTTTTCGATTTAAATATCAAATGTTAAGTTTTAACCCTTGTGTTGCCACCCAAAAAAAACTTACAGTATCTGCCACCCGGGTACCTGGGTACCCCCCTATGAAACTCTTGCTAAAAGTCGATTATAGTTGAAAATAATTGTTCGCATTTTTATCAGGAACGTTAAGAATAGACTGCAGCTTTGTTTAGAGAACTTTGCATGTCCTAAACATGCACTGAATTATTGCCGTTGGCGTGAAGAAGCCAGGCATTCAGTCACTGCACTGAAAACGACGACGACAAAAGAAACGCTGAGTAGAATAGTGGCAATGAAAATTTTTTTCATGGAATCTCACTATCGTTGGTAATGTGAAAAAAATGGCATTCCTCAAGCAATAAAACTGTCGAACTGTTGACCGTTATTGTCAACGCTTTTTGGATTTGACGAGGAGGTACCATCTGTTGGTATGTTCCAAAGAAGAAAAAAGTGGTGATTCTTCTCAGTACGATATTGCCGGTACCACGTACGTTACTTACTATGAAAATAATAATATGCTTGCAAAAAAAAAAATTCAGAATTTTTCTACGCCAGCTCTTGGAAGAATTAGCTATGCTAATGATAGGAGAGCGATTTTCTAACCATCAAGTCATGCGACCGGTCATGGACCGAAAATCACAATCGAAAGGTACTAAGGAAGGCCAGTAATAGAAGTGGTAACTAACACCAACGATCAAAGAAACGCTAGAGGTAGAAAAGTTTACACTTTTTTATGATATACTCGAAATATGTATACGATAATTCTCTACGAAAATCATTCTTTTTATATCGGGATACCCGTGTGGCTCATACGTGTTGTTTTTTTTTCAAATTTTTTAAGTTAAAATATTTCTAAAAATACGTAGAATGCAAATTTCTACACAAATTCGATCAAATCATGGAGATTCGAGAAGGTTTTGGAAAATCTTTTTTGGGATAAAATTTTTTTAGCAAAACGTATCAAGATGGGTACCCACGCTCCGTGGCTCAGTTGGTAAAGTCACACTCTATGATGCAAGTAATCTAGAGACACGAGATCGAATCTCGGCGTGTTAAGTGTGGATGGGAAATATTAATGCTTGCAACATTATATACACTCCGAGTATGCAATGAAACGTTGACTCAAAGTAGCTACTAAAATGGCTGAGTCAACGCACCATGCCCCACAAGGAGTCGCGGTACACAAAGAGAGAAGAGATAATGCAGTGAAAGAAGAAAATTCCTATAAAAAGTGAATTTTCCACGTGTTTTCGCGATTTTTATCAGAGCAGACACGTTTTTTTTTACATGCGCTGTGCTTGTGTTAGTGCATCGTGCAACGTATATACGACATGTTCATAGGCTTGATTTGTGTGCATGTATTGCTGCTTTCTAAATTAAGGTGGCTTTGGTCAAAGCCTTGTATGTCTGACGCAACATAGCAACGGATTGTTGAGCGGAAAGAGCTCAGGGTGCGCGACATTGAGCTCCTGTATCGTTCAAAATCCCAAGAAGTTCGGCGATGCGTACGTCGTGATAAAAGGGCGTACACAAACTCTCTTCTTGCAACGCCGGAGGAAGCTGCACGGAATAGGGACTTAAATATTGTATGTAGTGTCGTCAAGGAATTCAAAGGTGGTCGAAGCTCCTATCAACATCTCGTAAAGGATACCGATGGAAGACTGTTTATACATGAAGAAGATCAGATGAGGCGTTGGAAGAACACTTCACTGCGGTTTTAAACCGTATGTCAAATGGCGAGCTTCCCACTCAGGCGGATAACGTAAGCTGCTCAACGAAAAGTAAATATACGGTCAACTGCCCTACCCAAAAGCGAAATAATTGATGCAATTATTGCACTAAAATGTGGCTGCCGGGATCGACGGTGTTTCTCTCTACCAAGCAGCACCAGATCTTACGGCTGAGTTGCTACATCTACTAATTACAAGAGAGTGGTGAGAGGAACTTTTCCCACTGAGTGAAGGAAGGTTTGATAATCAAACTTCCGAAAAAAGGCCAGCTTGACAGAATGCAATAATTGGAGGGGTATATGTGTGCTACCCGCACAATAATGGGTAGAATAGTCTTGGATAGGATTAAGGATAAGGACCACTTATAAAGCATAATCGATGAGGAGCAGACTGGATTTCGATCTGGGTTTTCTTGCATCGACCACATTAACACCTTACGTGTTGTAATCGAGCAATGCATCGAATTCAGATCTCCGTTGTATTTGCTCTTTGTTGATTTTGAGAAGGCTTTCGATAGTGTGAATCGAGACTGTATCTGGACGGCCTTACGCAAGAGGGGTGTTCCAGAGAAAATAGTGGATACCAAAAGTGGCTAACAAATTTTCAAACGCTTGTGGCAGGTAAATGCATCAGTATCCAGGGTATATCTAATACTCCTTTTTTTTGGGAATTTACAAGAGGAATCATTTTGCAGTGCATCTATGCGGTAGTTTTTGAACAACCTGTTTATATGCAAAATTCATGGAAAAAACCGCAAATATCTTCCGTCAATATCTAGAATATCTATACAACGAATCAGGTGACAGAGCAAGGAATCTTCAACAGCCATATAACGAAACAGATACCAGAACCGCGAATATCCTATCTACATACAATAGACAAGATGCCATAGAACCGCTTCAAGCAATTTGTACAATTTCACTGTGCTTTTGTGTTTGCATGAATTAGACAAGTGGTCTGATTGGTGTTGTGGTTAGTGTGCACGCCTTCGGTGCACAGGGTCATGGGTATCGAAATCACGTCCCATGTGACTCACTCAGATGTTAAACGAGAACCCATTTATGGGGATAAATAACACTGCTGATCGTGCTGTTGATCTCAACACCTCAACAAAAAAAGCAGTTAAGATCTTGATCACATCTGCGGCCTTATAGTCCAATGTTGGACTGTCGCGCCTGATTCTCCATGATATTTTATTATTTATTCGGCCATCATCTTCGACAGAATATGGCTAGCAACTTGAAATGTTGATCAATGCTCAATTATGACATACACTTTGAGTTAATGGAAAGTGGAGTACGTCTAACTACTCCTACACCTACCTTTCCATATTCAGCCATATCTTTTGATAGATTGGCGCAAAAAACTTTAAATTTGCGTCAAATATGTAGTAGTTGTTGAATGTGCTTGTAAAATATTAAAGGTGTGCCAGGTCAGACATATCTACTCTTTCTTCCCCTAACAAAAACCTTAAATTAAATATTTTAGGCTTTGCGTGCCTTCTAGGGTAGTACTCGGGTAAAGCGTATACACTCTTTGTGTTATTGACACGATTAGAACTCGGCCTCGTTTTTCTTTGATTCAACATTCAAGCAACAAAAATGGAGTAAATCGAAGGTTAAATTCAAATTTTATAGTTTCTTATAATTGATTTACTCCGTTCTGGTTTTTCTTTGGAACCATCGTGTATACTCAAATCATGTATGTAACCATTCCCTGGATTAGAAACATATGCTCAAAGTTATCCTTAACCTTCCGATGCTCGCACGTCTATCGTGACAAGGATGATCGCGCGTATGTCTCACATACGCATACTTATTTTAATATGATTTGGCTAGAATTAAATCAAGGACTCTTCAGGAAAAGGCAAGAAATTACTCAGGCATTTATTATTACAATGAAGTTTTATGAAAGGGAACTTTGATTTGAAGGTTGAGTGCGCGAATGGCTTTTGAAGCAATTCCAAGTTTCAAGCCAATTATTAGTTACATTATTATCTGGACTTTTAACAAATAATTTGAAATTATATTGTGTTTTGGTCACCGGGTTCTAGCTCATCAATTTGTGATGTTTTTTATATTTTTGGAATACCTAGTATTAGTAATAAACAACTCATAAAATCGAAAAACTGACGAGAATGATCGCGTAAGACAAACAATTTCCTCGTCCTTCGGAGCACGAAGATCCTGCGGCACTCAAAAAGCGGCTGGAAGCTTCTTCTCCCCGTTATAGGAGTTTTGAAGACGGGGCTCCCCAGCAGTTTGTATTATATGTGAGTGATGAGCACCCAAAAAGCAGACAATATGTCTCACATACGCGCCAGCATCGGAAGGTTAACCTTCCCGCAGTCTATCTGTCCCTTAAACTAACTTTATACAAATTGATTTCCGTGTAATGCCAATTCTATATTTATTCATTGGCATGATTATTCATTAGTTCGGGGACATATAACTTTACGTTAACTCGGAAACCATTTGAAAATTAAATGCTCCTTTTTACCTCAGTTGAATAGTTTGAATATTTCAGCAACAGCATACCGAAGCCGTTTCAAATACTTCACTCACACCACCGTGGTCATTCCTCCTGCCTCGTCCTTCCCATACGTTTGTATGAATTGAAACTTTTCCAATTTAGTGTGGTCTAGATCCCGACAAAGCACAGGACACAAAACTATAGTCCCTGGCCCGGCAAGCAGAACATTGAACTGTTGTGAATATGTATTTATACACAAGACTCCCTAATAAATTTTAGTTGGTCGTTGCTCTATTTTATGTGTGTATGAATGTTCGTGCAGAAACACTTTTCGATATATAGGCACAAGGATAAATCTATAGTCTTTGCGTATATGTTGAGAGGGAAACTAGATGAAATGGTTCTCAAGCAAGTTCGATTTTATGGTACACAAGTGACAATGAAGGTATTTCATGTATTTCCCTAAATGAAATTACATATTTATATTTTGCTCAAGATGTAGTACTACCCCAACCCCCGGAATGAGTTTCGAAAGTTACAAGAAGTTTAGTCTTAGAGAATGAAACATAAATTTGTTGAAAGTTCGTTCATAATTGGGTATTATGGGAACTTGAGTTGTGACAACAACATATTATGCAAAGAGTAGAGTATTTGTTAAGAAATTAAGTTTTCTTTGATGAAACACGGTGACAACACATTCATTTTAATTAATATTATTAATTGTTCCCAAAAGAATGATTTTTGTTTTCTAAATTATCAGGTTTTGTTCAATAAATCTCTCTACCAACAGAAGCCCCACTCGTCATGAAATCTCTGCATGTTTTCCCAGCGTCCAGAATGACTCGATGGTTTTCCTGTGTCTCATTCCGCTATGCGGAGTTGAGTTCATCCCAGCACTTTTCAACAATTAATCACACAAATGCACACTCACACGAGAGTCATTTTTAGTTGAATTTCCGAGCAAAATCTCGACTTTGACCACACACTCGACATGGACAAATTGCATGGTGACCATTTCGTTTGCAAAAGCCCCAACTGAAATCAGGACAAAACCATTTCATATATAGCATTTCCAGGTCAAGTAAATAACTCTCTGAGACAAATAGATAAATTTCCGAAGCAACAAAATACATTTCCGGATCAAAAAAATAAACTTCCGAATCAACAAAACACGATTCCGGATCAAATAAATAAATTTCCGGACGAAATAAATGAACTTCTAAATGAAAAAAATAAATAACCAAAACAAAAAAATAAATTTCCAAATCAAAAAAATAAATGTCCAAACCAGGAAAATAAATTTACAAATCAAATAAATAAATTTCCAAATCGAATAAATATATTTACATGCCAAAAAAGTAAATCAAATAAATACATTTCCAAATCAAATAAATATTTTTCAAAGGAACATTATTATCCTCTCGTATGAAAAATTAAATTATATTATATTTATGAGACCCTAGCGGGTGGTTGGAAATTGAAGTCTATGAGATTTTAAAGTAAAAATTCGCTTGTGTAGCGCGCAAAAAAACAGTATACCACAATTTTGCCTCTCCCGCATTTTTCCCTGATTATTTGCTCGGTTTTATACCCCTGAAATACCACCCTCCCTTGGTATTCTTCACCTATTTTTTAAGAAACGGAATCTAATTGATCATGACAATAAAAAGCTAAACGTTTTCTTGTTAAAAAAATAAAAACACTTCTAATTTGGAGCTTTTATTCAAATTCAATCGAGACCTAATAATTTTAACTTTTAAGTACCGACACTGGGTCTTACAGACTCGAAGACACTGTCAATGTATAGATACCGTTATGTTCCCAAACCTCCATCATTCTGAGGTCACCTCTATATTCGATTCTAATGTAAAATAAAAATTTTAGAAAGCTCAGCTAGTTTGACTTGAGTTATGAGGAAGTTATGGTAGTTTAGAGATGGCAAATAACGTCTAAGAAAACAATTTATATCGTCCTATTCCAAGCGTGTGTAGTACAATTGACAATTATATACGTAATTTTGAATGAACAAAATCTCATTCAGATTGAAATAATTAATTAATTATTTTTTCAATGCTCAACGAAATTCATATAAAAGCACATTATTTACTATATTAAAGTACTATCTTTTTAAATCGTTTCCTTCATACGAAGCATTGTTTATTTGATTTGTGAAATATGTTTTTTGATGGAAAAAATATTTTTTTTGATTTGTGAATTTATTTTTATGTTTTGGACAATTTTTTATTTGAATTGTACATTTATTTTTCTGATTTGGACATTTATTTTTTTGATTTGGAAATTTATTTTTATGATTTGCTTATTAATTTTTTTCATTTAGGAATTCATTTTTTTGTTTCGAACATTTATCTATTTGATCTGCGAACGTGTTTTGTTGATTCGGAAATTTACCTATTTGTTTCGGACATTTATCTATTTGACTCGGAAAGTTATTTACTTGACCTGAAAATGCTATAGAATCGTGAGGCATAGTACCAACATACACGAGTACAAAGTGCTGGTATTAGAAAGATTCGGTTTTGTTTGAAACAGATTTTTGCTTGATTAATAGTTGCGACGAGAAATGCAATGCAATGATACCTTTTTGTGTGCAAACAGCTTTTATGGTGGAAATAGGATTTCAGTTTGAGTTTAGATTAGATTTGACATCTAGCCGTTTTTATTGTGTGCTTTTCTATGTTTGAATTAATTGACTTGGATTGAAGCTATGCGTTGAAAGAATCATTTTTTGAGGATTTGTTTAACCAAATCGTTCTTACTAACTGTATAGTAGAGGCGAATTTCAGTCCCGGATACCGATTTTCTGTTCTGTTTCGGTTTTTGTCAGGATTTTTATCACCTGTTGCACACCGAATGAACTGATACTGGTACCGCATTTAAGCAGTTTCTTTTCATGTTTTTTTTTTCATCTAAGCGACGATTCGTCTTTCAGCTGTTTGACGACTTCATTCATTCTGAAAGGTACCTATGTATTCCCAGGGAAGTACTCGTCCAATCGGCGTAGTAACACTATGGTAATTTTGGACTGCTGATTCGGAACTCTACGCCAAAACGAAAAACCATTTTTTTTTGGGTGCCTGCCCCAGAATGATTATTCTGTTTTCTCGAAAAATACTCATCGAATCGACGTGGTAGAAACCTGAGGTCATTTTGGGACCTGATTCCGCTGATGGTAAATTACCTTAAGGCTTCGTCACACACAACGCGTTCTGCGTCCGGGATCTCAAATATGTTTGCGCCGCACACACTTCATTATGCTATATTTCATTATTATTATACACGTCAAATAAAATGCCATCCGAAGACGCTATTTGACAGAATGGAGTGCGTTCTGCGATCGGTAAGAACGAATGCTTGTAACAGATCGCCGCGAACCAGTGCGATACATTGAATTACATTGGAGATTGGAGGTGAATGCAGATCGCGGTGTGTTTGCATGTCTTTAGTGTTTTGGTCGCGCCGATTCAACGAGTATTTCCCCTAGAAAATCGGGGTACCATTATGAGGAGGGCAACCCCAAATATTTTTTCTTGTTTTTATTTTAGTGTTTCTTGCCACGCTAGCCGATTGGACGAGTATTTCCACGCGAAAAAAGAGGTACCATTCTGGGGCGGGCAACCCGAACAATTTTTTGAAATCAGCGACCCAAAATTATTTTAATGTATTTTGCCACGAGAAAACAGGGATACCATTCTGGAGCGGGTAACCCCAAAAATGTGTTTCTTGTTTTTGGCCATACTTGGATTCGGCGAAACGAAATTATTTTAGTGTTCCTGCCGCGCCGATTGAACGAGTATTTATTTTCCTAAGAAAATCGGGGTATCTTTGAATGAATTAAGTCTTCGAACAGATGAAAAACGAATCGTGGCTTAAATAAATAAAAAATCTGAAAAAAAAACCTGCTCAAGTGCGGTGCAAAAGAACCTAACACTCAGTTCATTCATCCAACCGATACTGAACAGGTGCTAAAAAAAATTAGAAAGACCGGTACTGAACAGGCGCTAGAAAAAAGCCGGTACTCAAACGGCGCTAAAAAAAAAACTGAAAAAGATCAGTACTGACCAGGTAATGAAAAAATTTGGAAAAGGCCGGTACTGAACAGGTGCTGAGAAAAAATCGGGTTTGTTATAACCGGACGTAAATTTATTGGGAATAAAGGGGATACCATTCGTACTGTCAAAATTAGTTCTTATTAGCCGGAAGTTCGTTATAACCGGGTTCGTTATAAGCGAACACCACTGTACTTCCATTAGTACTCTTGGAAGCTCCTTTAGATATGCATCTTCCAGGACATGTCGGCAACATATATTTCGTCTTGATTTACTGAAGAAACAGTATTAATATTTGGCATACTATAAGCCAAAGCTAAATATTATTTTTACTTTTTAATAAATTAGATAGCACATAAAGGCTGTAGTTTCAGTTAAATATTGACTTTCACATTTATTTAAATGAAAATCCATCATCATCCTGGTACTCCAGAAGGCGGAAAATCCTTTAAAACTGATAACATACATTGCTATAAACATTCCCTTTCGAACGATATACCCATGATACCCATACTCTGTAGAAAAATGTCCTTTAGGGTGGTAATATCCTTTTTTCAAAAATTCAAAATCAGTTTATTTGCGCTCTGGAGGACTCGTCTCAACGAATTCTGTATTTTGATGATATACATATCGTCCATAGTGCACCCACCACAGAAAAAAATTATGCCCAACGACATCTTTCACATAATAACTGCCGATAGTAAGATGTTAAGCACCCCACCACCTAACTACCATCCCAGTTTCATCCAAATTAGTCTATGGGGAGAGCCAGGGGAATTAATGCCTTTTCGTTCACTTCAAGGGTGAATTATTATCACTATTTCAGCCACTGATAAAAATTGTGATCTCCGATTCTTTGTCACGACCATTAAAGGATCTTGTATATCAAATTGGGTGGAGATTGCACCACGGGAAGGACGATGACGTCACGCAAGAGCATACTATTGTGTTTTTTTTGTCACAATATGAAACGGGCTAAAAATGATAAATTTTCTTTGGAAAGACGATCTCGAACGAATATTTTTCCTTCGATAAATGGCATCTGCATGTGTTCAGCCTTTTATAGGTACTTCTGATCACATCATAATTTGCAGGATCCGCTGATGTTATCAATTAATGATACTCACACGTAGGTATCCCACCAGTTTCTGGTACCAATGCCTAAAACTGCAGTCTCAGCATCATTGTGTCGATGACAGTCCCTAAGTTTGAAAAAATAACAGGCGCGACAATCCAACATTGGACGAAGGCCGCAGGATGTGTTAGTGATATCCTATTTCCAAAATCTTATCTGCTTTCTGTTGAGGTAATAAGATCAGCATCACGCTCAGCAGTGTTATAAATGGGTACTCGTTTAACATCTGAGTGAAATCATAGTCCGTCACAAGCTCGTGAATTCGAAAAATACCTTGATCCACGGGGAGATTCGAACTCATGACCCTGTGCACCGAAGGTGTGCGCACTAACCGCTAGACCAGCCAGACTACTATATTTTCCTGGCTCAGAATATCAGAGACACTGAAATATTTTTAAGATTGGGTATTGAGACCAAACGGCAAACGCAACGAGCCATACTCACATTTTTACGCTGCAACGTGTGCATCAGTTTTTTATAAAGTAGTGTAGCAGCAAGAAATAAATTTACCGAGGGCATCGGCCCCCTGGCGACGCACATGCACATGCCTGTTTCTCCCAAGAATAAATAGTCCGCAAAAAGGCTTTCGGTTCTTGTTATTCTTGCAATGGGTGCCCGATCCAGGATATTTTCAATCTTTCCTCGCCAAGAGAGCCGGCCGCCATTTGCCATATTTTCCTCCAATTGAATACTACTTTGATAGTAAAGTAAATTGAATCATTTTTCGAAAAAGCCGAAAAAAAAACTGCGATAAAGAAAAACTTGACTCGTAAATTTTCATTTTGTACCTCAACTTCCTTTTACCTTCCGCTCATTCGCATACACTCTCGTAGCCGGCACAATACACCCGAGTAGTGACACGTGAATCATAAAAGTCCCATAAAAATTCCAACACTTTTGAAAATGGGTATCCTGTTCGAATTGAAATTGATTCGCCCCCCAAAATGGACGATGATAGGCTGGCGAGTGAATTTTATTGGATTTTATACGTTACATGAAGGATGAAGCAGTCATGCAAAGGGAGCCCATTGCTTCCTGTTGTCAAAACGAACGAACGTGCAGGATCGCAGTAGGTATGGATTGCGGCAGTCTGGAGGTGTAGTTGCAAATCAATGGACTTTTTTTGCAGGTTTCCATGACCGCGCCAATGCCATTATGTATAAAAGAAGAAAGAAGCGAGTTGGAATTTGTTGTTTGTTGTTGGTGATGAAACCTTTTTTTTATAGTTTCTGTCTTATACAGTTGGTCGTTCATTGAATGCAATAAATTCTATTAAACATGTTCTTTTCTTAAGATTGCCTATATGTCATAGAAATTCGTTGCACGATTTTTCTTTTGCGGAATAAAAGAGAGTTATAATGGAATTAGGTGGAATTCGGTCTGGGTTTTGGACTTGATACTGTCTGGATGATTTCTAGTTAGCAGGCTAGTGTACAAATACTCTACACTGAAAGATAAAAGTGGACCGATCGATAATCTAACGAGACCGAGGCTAATTTCGGGCGCGGCCGAAATTTGAATACCCCTCACATTTGAATGAAACTTAAGCTCCTTTTATGTGAAAAATTTCTACCGCAGCCCTATGTCGTGATCTGATTCCATCTGTTCCTCCATACGTTGGGGTTAATCCAGGAACACATTTGGATGTATTTTGCTTAAGATTAAAAAAAAAAGTTGTTCTTACAAGAACCTAATATTTGGGGGTTGATTTGAATGACAGCCCTATGACGTAATTCCATTCATTCCTAAATATCTTTTGAGGCTTTACTAGCCTAAGGTGACCAGATTCCCGAAGGCCCAATGCCGTACACGTTCCGGAATTCGGTTTTTAGGCAAACCCTCAATCGTACAATTTTATTATTTGTAATCATTCGCTTAATGTTATCAAAACAGCAAGGTCCCGATGTGATCGCATTAAGCGGCGTCGACTGTATGTCACGAGGCTACCACCATGATGGATGCCATAAAACGACCACATATTCTCCATCCTTTCATAAGTGATTTCTTCGTAAACGGAATTCAGCAATAATAGTAGCCTTTATTCTGGGAAATGTTTGGTGAACCTTAGGAAAGCAAGGTTCCAGGGACGTAGCCAGGGGAGGGGTCCAGAGGTCCATAACTTCCCACAGTATTTCTAATTTATTCATTCCTAGAACTCTGCCGAAATTAAGCTTGCAGTCAGATAAATTGTGTCATCTGGACGGAAGTAGTGACTACATAATAAACAATTTGAAACACATAAAAATCTGGTGACCCAAAATTGGGATGGGCTTTCATAATGGAAACTTCAACAAATTTCGTAAGACTTCATACAGGCTACACATTTTGAAATAAAATACATATTTCCCTGTAAGAATGAAGCAATTTTTTTGAGCCGTACGAAGGAAAGGCAAAAGCAGCACGACGCGGGCACCGAATACAAGATCGTACCTTCCATAGATCCATAGTTGCTGCTTCGTGCATATAAAGGGTTTTCCAATAGGGACGCTTGATCTTTGAAATGAAAAAAAAAATACATGTAGGAGAGATATTTGCGAATTTTTTTTTTATTTGAAAGGTCCATCGACCCCATTACATATGGAATATGACATCATTCAAATGACCGCCACGGCTTCGGTTGGTGGCGCGCACACGAAAGGTCCAATTTCCGATGACTCTGGCGCACAAATCGGGCTGTATTTGATCGATGGCGTGGCGTATGTTAACTTTGAGGGCATCGGTGGTTTGCGGTTTGTTGGCATAGACCTGCGACTTAAGAAAACCCCACAAGAAAAAGTCCAGCGGGGTCAAATCGCACGATCTCGGTGGCCAGTTCACGTCGCCTCCGCGCGAGATGACCATTCCTCCGAAGCGCTCGTGCAGAAGATCCATTGTGGCGCGCGCTGTGTGGCTCGTAGCGCCGTCCTGCTGAAACCACATATCCTCGACATCCATATTGTCGATTTCATGCCAGAAAAAGTTCGTTATCATGGATCTGTATCGTTCGCCGTTTACCGCGTTTACGCGCGGAACGTTGCTCGAACTGAAGACCCATTTTCATAAAACAATTTTATGATTTGCACGTGCTGCTCGACACTGTAACCTGCCATGGTGGTTTGGGAGGACGGAATGAATATAACACACTGCATTTGACAGCTGTCACTCAAACAACATGGCCGCAATCAGCTGTCAAAGTTCAAGCGTCCCTATTGGAAAACCCTTTACCATGGCCCACGAGCCCTTCTATAAAAATTGTACAGAAAAGAAATCTTTGGAGTTGTAGACGTGGCACTGCCTGCTTCCGATGATAGCGGAGCAATTAAGTAATCGTGCGTGCTATCGTCAAGCGGTAAAATTGGATTCGACACAGGAAGCTAGTGTCTACAATTAACAACCAAATTCTAATATGTAATGTCATAATTTCTGAAACCGAGCTAAATCCTGGCTACGTCCTTGCAAGATTCTGTTGGTAATAAACAGAACCCCGAAAAGATCCCTCAACTTCTAAATGTTCGCATTGGCTAAACATCATCAGCATGTGAAGTGCAAATGTATGTTTTAACACGCAAAGTTATAACAGGCATGGGAAAAGTGTAGCCAGGATCTCGTTAAAAAGGGGCAAACCCAACATTTGTTTAACACAATGAACCCGGAATTTTTTAGGGTTAGGAATAGGTATTTAATTCTACGACAAAGATTAGGATTTTGTGTCAGTTTAAATTGTCGGTTCCATTTTGTTAGAAAGTCATTTTTTTAAAACCATATGTTAAGAAAGGACAATTTATAATCCAATTTGTTTTAATGCTGATTCGATTTCCGCTTTCTAGACAGTCGATACTCAGTGATTTTTCAACTTTTGAGTTTCAGTATCCGAAACTGCAGTCTCAGCAGCATTGTAGGGATGACGATGGCCCGTTCCCTATCTCTGACTATCCGTGACCCTGAGACAAAAATCATGAAGCTGTTTATTTGAAGTACGAAAATTACACCTCCTTGTACTTATATATTTAAAAGTTTCGTTTTGTTTATTATAATAGATATATGGATACCTCATTGCGTAGATAATTCTTAAGCGGAAGGCGATCCTCTGGGGATTTATCGCTATACTTTATTGAATTTGGTCGACATATAGGGGAAATCCTTGCAGAGTCCTTTGGTTTGCGTTTTGTTTTTCCTAAAGAGGTTGTTAGGGGAATCGGATGGAGTACAGTAATTTTTCCATCATTTTGTGAAAGTGCGATGTGGGCAGCTGTAACTGTCGAACGCAGATACGGGAACCCCAAAATGTGGAGAATGTAGTCCACAGGTGGTGGTGCTACCTGGCGGTTACATTTAGGTACATTAAATTTCAGAACGATTGACCAAAGTTCCGAAATTAAAGAAAATGTAGGTTTACAACATGAAAGTGCGATTATCTTCCTAATAACACCTAAGAGACTGACTACAGGCCTCACCGAGGAGGTTGTTATGAAGTCATTAAGGCTTCTTTGGTGTGGCGTTGGGAATGCTGTACATTTTGCTGTTCATTTACTAATGCTGTGCGACAGGTCAAAATGCTGTACTGTACAGCAAAATGCTTTACGTCTGGTCAGCTTATACTAGCCACATATTTGGGTGAAGTTTGGTTAAGATTAATTCACAAAGAAAAAAGTTGTTCATGCAAGAACCTAATTTCCAGCGGTTGGTTTGTATGAGAGCCCTATGATGTAGTGTTCCGATTTCATCTGTTCCTATATATGTTTGGTGGCTTTACTAAGAACACATTTTCGCAAAGTTTGGTTAAGATTGGTTCATTAAGAAAAAAGTTTTTCTTAGAAAAATCTAATTTCCACGGGTTGGTTTGTATGACAGCTCTATGAGGTAGTGTTCCGATTTCATCTGTTCCTAGATATTTTTTGAGGCTCTACTAGGAACACATTTGGATGAAGTTTGGTTACGGTCGGATTAAAAAGGAAAAAGTTTTTCTTAGAAGAACTTAATTTTCAATGGTTCGTTTGTATGGCAGCCCTATGACATAATGTTCCAATTCCATCCGTTCCTAGATATGTCTTGAGGCTTTACTAGGAAAGCACTTGGGTGAAGTTTGGTTAAGATTGGTACATAAAGAAAAAAGTTTTTCTTAGAAAAACCTAATTTTCAGGGGCAGCCCCATGACCCCATGGTCCAATTCCATTCGTTCCGACATATATACAGCGTACACTGAAAAGAAACTTGTATACAAATTTTCATTCCGATAGCTTCAAAACTGAGGGACTAGTTTGCGTTGCAACAGACGGACAGACAGACAGACAGACGGACAGATAGACAGACAGACAGACGGACATGGCTCAATCGATTTCTCTCGTCACGCTGATCAATAATATATATACTTTATATAGTCGAAGGTGCTTCCTTCTGTGCGTTGCAAACTTCATGACAAAGTTAATATACCCTTTCACATAGTGACGGGTATAAAAAGTAGTTGTTATCGGCTAAAGGCCGTCTTTAATTTACAGCTTATGGTTCTACGTAGTTTAAATTTTTTATTCGTTATTAATTCAAACATCTACTAAATTTACAAATACAATTAATTCATTTATAAGGATTGATTTGTATTGTGTATAAAAAATAATAGTTGAATTTATTGAAATATGTATTTTGTCATTGAAAAAATCAGTGTACCCACAAAAATTCCAAGAAAGATGGAGCTTTGTCGAATAGAGACACAAACAAAGGTTTTTTCTGCAACATAAATGAAATGGCGGAGTCATAGGTATTGGTATTCTGACTCGGGTGCTAACAGTCATATAGGTATGTAATCGACACGACTGGTTCGCAAATTTAAAAAAAAAAGTCAATGATCAGAAAATTACGATTAGAAATGGCGACGAAATTTTTACTGTTGGTCGTGGACACATCGCAATTCTATCGTTTAGTGGAGTCGAATGGAAAGAAAAGCGCCTTTTGAATGTACCTACTGTATATGTATGTTTCGAAACTGTTCACAAACCTGTTTTCTTCTACGAAGGATATGGATAATGGTGACACTCTTCGGTCAATTAAAAATTGAAGCTGGAGCTGTTAAAAGGAGAATGTGTTGTTGCAGTGGGAGTGCGATACAGACCAATGTTCCGTATGTTGTTCAAAGTCATTGACCCATTACAATGCAGCAGTGGCTGCATTGAAATGGGGGCCCCTACTTAATATAATTTACTATTAGCCAATACTTTTAACCTATTAAAGCTGAATTCGGGAAAATATAATTTTCAGACAACTTTTGAAGCTAAACTTATAAAATTAGCTATTATTTTTATTGCAGCGATTCGTATCCTCTACTTTGATAGGAGCAGTGGCGTATATAGCTTTTCGGAGAGGGAGGGGATCTGTGACCAGATCTTGTCCTTAAAACGGAAATTCGATTTAAAAGACTGGGGGATTGTGTACATATATAACCTGAATTCTAACACTAACTAGTTTTTGTATAAAAATTGCGGATAAAATTTAGCCCCGCAACACATTGTGCAAACGAAAATTTGGTTCAAAAATACAAAGTCTGAAGATATTTGTTTGTGCGACCTGAGTCAATAGTTTAATTAATAGATAGTACTGAATTTTCGTACAAAATTTTATGCAAAGATTTGAAACTGAATTGTTTTACAAAATGCGAGTGCATTAAAATTTGTGTCAAGTTCCTGACCCATATTGTATTGCTGCAAAATTCTTCTTTCTTAAATAACGATACCAACAGTTTTAGCATTTAAAATTTGAGGAATCGTTTTCTTTTTTACTTAATTCCGTGCTGACATTAAATTAATATCTTTTTTGTAAAACAGGTACACGATATCATGATCACAAGGGCAAGATGTGCGACTTAAGGCAAGGGGATTGATTCTTTTGATTCACTCCTTATCTACACCACTGGATAGGAGAGTACAGTTAACCTTCAAACGACAAATATATATATAATTTCCAGAAAGTAAACAATTTTTACGTTATACATAATTATACAATAATCGGTTTCACCAGTAGCTGTAAAAATAGTCAATAATACTGTTTAAGAGAAATATGTTAAGCGTAACCTACAGTGCTATTATATTATTCGCAGCTGTATCAATTTTTCTATGTTTTGGTCCTCGGCTCATTTAAAGATCGGCATGCCAATGTATTTTTTTTTAACTTTTTTGATAGTTCCATTTTTTGCTCATGTACAAAGATTTCATTATTGTGAATCGCGTTTTAAAATTCCTTTGGGAATTCCTTTTCAACTACTAAAATTGATGAATTTAGATTTGGACCGAGTGTATTTCTTTTTCGCTGAGTGTTTAACTTTCGGACAATTTAAACATTTGTTGCATTGTTTTCAATGTGTTCTCCGAGGCAAAAGTTCCGCTTAAAATATTCCGAATTTAATCAGGGCGGCCAAATTTAACAACCAATAGCAGCTTTAAGGGGTGTTGATCCGGGCAGCCACCCAGGACCTCTCAATTACCGGGGCTTCTGGCCTCACCATAGCCCTAAAATGTTCCTTAAAACTCACGCTTAAAACTGCTTCGTAGCAAAGCAGAGCACTTCTTGCTTGTTCAACAGCTTCTATGTTCCATTGACCCAGAAATCCACAAAACAGTCCAAAATTTGCTACTCTTCGTAACTACGCAAGGAAGCCCCTGATGGTTGGGGGCCCGTGTTCCACCGCACACATGGAACACCGTACGTTACGCCACTGCAATGCAGCGAAATGGCGAATATGGTGGCCAATTTGAATACATTGGAGACATGGCACTAGCGTTTAGGCCATGAAACTGTGGCGCATGTAGGGGATATAGTGCGCTGTGTATGTGTAGGTTTTCGATAGACGTCAAACTCGATCCTGCCGTTGTTCCTGATGATCTTAAGGTCCAGGAATGGAAGCTCTCCATTGACCTCTTTTTCCATCATGGATTGGATGTTCTTGTTCACCTTGTTCAAGTTGGTCAGGATCCTCTCGGCCTCTTCCTTGTCGTTGATTGCCAGCACGTCGTCCACACATCTTACCCAGAATCTCGGTAATTGGTTCCTCCAGTTGTCCCTCTATCCTGTTCATAAATATGTCACTTACGAACGGAGAGATTGGATTCCCCATAGCTACCCCTTTGGTGCCCTTGTAGAACTTTCCCCGGAAAGTGAGGTAGTTCTCTGTCTTGCACACCTTGGCGAGTCTCATGAGTAGATTAACTTCTCTCCTCCAGGCAGGTGACGAAGGGCTCTTACTAAGTTTACTTCAATCTAACTCTGTCTCAGGTAATACCACCCTCTTTCTTTCTAAATTTGTCAATAGAATTGTTTTGAAGACAAGTTTTTTACTTCAGAAGAATGTTTTAGTTAATTTTGTATTCGTATAATACACTCGTCGTTGTCGTGCTCTGTGGTCGTGATCGTTCGGTCGCCACTCTGTGAAATAGACACTAATAGAGAAACGAGTTTCCAAACTCGGCACGACTCGTCGCAAGTTTAATATTCAGAAGAAGATGATAAGAGAAATATTCTTATCGTAGAATAATTAACTAACAATGCGATTAGGAAGTGGTATGGCTGACAACCGTATCACACTCCGAATTCAGTTGTCTTTGTAACGTTGATGACTATACACACGGTAGTCATAGTCATTAACGCACCATGCTCCATTAGGAGTTACGGTAATGAAGAGAGAGAGAGAGAGATAATACACTCAACAACTTTAGTGGAAGAATTCACTAAACTTCTTTTTTAATCTTGTATGGATGAACCTATTTAATGCTATTTTAAGCTGCGAAGATAAGAGAAATAGACTATTTCCTTGTTTAATTTAAATTCCTTTACTTTGTTTAGATGGAAAGTCAAAATCATTTTTCTCAGTCTACATATATGCTTGAGCATATTTTCAAAACAAATCTCATCCTTATTATGGGAAAATCCAGCAGACTTTTTGTAAAATGAGCCATATTGTGTTGTTGCTTTCTTTAAGTTATGTTTTAGCTCCTGTGTCCCGAGTCCAAAACACGACTTTTCTATTAAAACATGATTTTTTTCTAGAACTCTGCTTCAAACTAAAAAAAAACATTATATCCACCATTGAGTAATGTCCGACACTGTACAAGCCGGAATGAAAATAGAACCAACTCGAAGCTAAATACCCGAAAACTTTTCAACCATTAAATCCCATTTCTATATGTGCCCAATGCTGCTATTACATTGCACAACCATTCATTTTCTATCCATTGAAATTTCACAACGGAATTGGGTCAAACTTAAGAATTTTGAAAAGAAAGCGTTGAAAAGTCCCGAAAGAAACTTGTTTCGTCTTCAACTCATTGCGGACTTTTTAAAGAATGTTTTTCCCATGAAAGAAAGTTTTCTTGCACAGTACTGGACATATTTTTTTTCGGTGCTTCGCATATTTTTGTTCTAAATAAATTTAATTGGTCGGAAAGATGACATCGTTTTATTGAGCTCTAATTTCCGGCGACAAATTAAAAAGTTTCCGGTAATTTATAACTAAGTGTATGTATATAAACATATAGAAAAACATTAGTGAATTAAAAGACACACACACACATTAGTCTACCTTCACAAGTTCTCTTCTAACTTTTGGTTTTTCTTAGTTAATAATGGTTCGATTGTATTTTTCCTGTTCATCAAAACTGCACTACCGGAATTTTTTGTTTTTTTTTTTTATATAATTTCTAATAATGCACTGCCGTCGAAACTTAAAAGTTACATTAGATATCCCCTAGGGAAGCTACGAAGAGTCTTTGGAAAAAGTCCCTTTGCAGTAATGAAAAGGACCAAAAAACCTCTCAGACCTTAAAAACCTGCCATGTCCTATCTTCCATACACTATTATCCATAAATATTTTCAAATTACCCGCTTCGCCGTCGGGCACATCTTGTCGAACTCCACATTTTTGGCCCATCGATTCCCTGAAGCTCAATATTTTCATATTTGAATTTAAGTAAGATGTGGGCTCTTATAGCCTCACAGACATAATATAATGTTGGTCGTGTCCCTTGTCTGTAATATTTTCTATGATATATCGAACTTGTAATACGTATCATCCCTTGAAAGTTTCATCTACTATTTTTATGGGTCAGCACATTTTACATGTCTGCCCTTATGTTCCATAAAGCTGCATATACTTATGTACGTACATAATGTGTGTGTCTGACATTTAGGCAAGCCAATTTCCTAAGAGTCTATAGTAATTCCTTTAGAAGTTCAACGATATTTTCTACGTTGCCATAGGTATAAGTCGGTTTTCCTTGCGAAATTTGAGCGTGGGACAGGCACATAGTCCCGAAGAATCTACACTGGATACGTACATAATTATATTGCAGAAACCCCCAAAACATTGTCCTATATATGAAAGATCACAGGGACTGAAACATAATTTATTGCTATTGATCCCTGGAGAAGTTGAAAGGAAGAAAATGGACACTGACCATAAAAATAGACCCTTTTGCCGAGTTTCGACAGTATTCGATGTAATTCAATACTACAAGGAGAAAGAGAGTGGGTGGAATGTGATGTTTGTGAGTTTTATAGGGTCGTGTGTGATATATGTTTGCATATTTGAAATTGACGTTGACCCAATTTAAAGGACATTTAATAAAGAGATGAATGAATTGTGATATGGGTACAGGAAAGGGACTGGATAATATTGATTTCACATATTTGTGTTGTTGTGATGTGTCATGATTTGGTCTAATATAGGTCATCAAACAGCATTATTATTTATGAACGAGAATGTTTTTTTACAGATAATAACATATTTAATAATTATTATGCTACAACGTCAATTTCTTTCCTATTTCCAGAAAATGATTTAAAACTAATTTTTCCCTTTTTTCTTCTTTCAAATTAATTTTGTGAAGTCTAAGAAAACAAAGTAGATTTAATGATTGCAATGTTCTTTGCCGTGTCGTTTCTTCGTATAGACTCTGCAAATTGTATTTAATATATCCGAAAACCAACAAAAATGATTCATTCTGAAATCTCATTTGGCAACATTTTTTCACATTCAACAAAAGGCCATTTGTGAATAATGACATCGCGGCATGGCAGCGGTGGTATGCCGCCGACAATGAGAGACTTTCATCACACAGACACCGAACAAATCGGATTAAATTATATTTGCTGTCACCGTCAAAAATTATATTCGCTATTCTCGTCTCATTAAGGATAACGTCGACGTGGTCGTTGTCATTGCATCATTTTAATTGTCGTTAGCGCGAGAACAAGGTAAACACTTGATACAGACTAAGGATATCAAATATCATTCACAACTCCACGGGGCTGTTTCTTTCTTAGTTCTTTGTTGAAGAATTGTATGACGACTTGCACCTTAATGGTGGTTCATATCCTCAGACTCCATGCTGATTGTGCTGCGTCATTTTCGCGTCAACCGACAAACAGCAGAAAGCTAATTTAATTTAAATTTAATTTGCTTTGAAAGTAATTTTCTTCATTTTTGCGGTGGGATTGTTTGCCCAGACAAATGAATTGTTGGTTGTTCGTCTTTCGTTTTGCGGTGAAATATAAAGATCCTTCGTGTGAGTTAGGTGGAAGAATGTTTATTATTTAAGTTCAACGGAAAATTTTAAAATTAATAAGCCTAACAATTTTTCTTGTTCACCTCCATAGTATTATTCAATAAATTACCGACAATTCCATTATTTTTTGTAGCTTTTTCGTACCTTTTTGTCACTAATTAGGTAAATCTATCTTAATTTGAATTGTACCGCGTGATTTATTAGGGATGTGCTTTTTAGTGAGCCTGTGCGGCTACGCATCATTTTTTTTATCTGATCCTGCCTTAATTAGCATCTTACTTTACATTTTCTTTACAGTAAAATCAGTAGTCCGATTGGTGTTCCTAGGGTCGTGGTTTCGAATCATACTGCGAGCGGATTCAGCTTATTATGAATTTCGAATTCGAAGTCCATGTGACTACGATAAGCTGCTTGACACACTGATTTTCGAATCACGGAACTGCCTCATTATTACAATAATTAGCACAAATTCCAAATTATGCAGTTGGATCATCATTTGCTCAATAATGGGTGCCGTTCTGAAACACACCGATCGCATATGTTCCGACAACCGTGCCGCATTTTGCGAACTGTTTTCTATTTTGTTGTAAACGCATAGTTCCGGATCAGATTTAGTGTTCTCATCGCCATCTCTCGGAAAGTGATAAATGGGACAATTGACACATCACTGCTGATACCTACATTAGGTTCGAATATTAAAATTTCCAGTTTCAAACGAGATGCAGATACATTTTATTTTGAGTATAAATAGTTTAAGAAATAAATGAGGGCGAAACTGCACGGTTCGACGGCAGATTGTAAATTTCTGTCAATCAATCTAGCTATGCCGCGCTTAGGAGATCTGTTTGTAAGGAAAAGTTTCTGATCCGTAACGGTCGGTATATTTGAAAGAGAACGGAACATGTTGTCGGAACATATGCGACCGGTGTGTTTTAGAACGACGAAGTTTATTCGTGTGCACATACTGCCACAGGCCGGAACATTCTTCTTGCGCAGGTTTGTCTAGGATGCAAACTCTTGCGTTAAGAACAGGATATAAGAAGCCTCTTTTTGTCTGCACTCTTCGCACGAAGAAGGATGCCGAGCACAAAACATTAGCAAAAAGTGTTAGCACTCTAACACTCTAAGCTGTGTAAGGAGATTATCGACTTAAAATCATCACACGTATCGTCTTCTAACGTAGATGAAATCATACGTGAGATGGAGGATCGGAAAAAAAGCGATCAGCAAATGTCATTCTTCGTCGACACAATACATTGATTAACCACAACCCTAAACACTTTCCTAAACTAAAGTTTGGACTTACTTTTTAAAATTGTGTTGAGTGAGCCTCATTCAGCGCCTAGGCACTACGACCCAATTCCCCAAATTTGAAGATTGCCAAAATCCAACAAATTGATGTTTTATTTTTTAAACCATATCTCTTTTAGATCTTAAAAAGTATTTCCTGTTACTTTTGTAGAAAATAAATATTTTTTCGACTAATAAAGTAGGCATCTCTTCAAAGACCCCCTTTTTTCATCCAGGGCGCCAATCTCCCTTTATAATCGCATCTAGGAAAAACTAATTATTTTATTCAATGTCTGTTATCCAAATTCCATTTCAAATTCAGTCTTTTCCAATTTAATCTCCAACATTTTTTCTCTTACATAAATTTTCTCAAAAGTCTAAATTCTTCTTTCTGGTTCTGGCATCTGTTTTTGGGGGCATTTTCATTCATTCATTGGAAATGAAGTTAAAAAAAAATAACTCACGAACGGCCGAACCGATCGACATCAAATTTGGTAGAATTGTTACAGACTTTGGTACGAATACCTTAGATGTTGCTAGGACAAAGAGTACAGCGTGGTCCGGGGTTAATATTTTGTATGGCGTGAGAGATATAGTTATTAATATGTACGGTACAGCGAATAAACTGCCTCCGGCTATTTTAGGTGAAGAAAAATAAAAAAAAAATACAAAAATACGCTAATCTAAATTTTTCTAGAGGACAATCTGGTGGGGCAAATTTACAAATTTATTTTTGAGTGTGTAAACTAGAACTGTCTCCATAATTTTGTTTATTGTGTATTGTGTGCTTGTTTCAATTCCGCTATTCGCGGTGGAGGCCAATCCTTATTCTTCCTTACATCTTACTGCGCTCCATGACGTCGCGTTGATTGGTCTGCAGTGTAGGCACGTTATCCGTTCTGGCGGTAATGTCTCAGCCTATTTCTACAGGCACCTCTATCTTGGATCACGTCATCGCTGAAACCAATGCATTTTTGTTGCTTTCCATTTGATACATCCAGGACGAGTCCAATCCCGTGGTGCACATTTACTCAGATCCGCGAATTAATTCAGGAGATATAGACAAAAGTCGTGCTCTGTGGCCGTGATGGTTCGGTCGCCACTCTGTGAAATAGACACTCATAGAGAAACGAGTTTCCAAACTCGGCACGACTCGTCGCAAGTTTATTATTCAGAAGAAGATGATAAGAAATATTCTTATCGTAGAATAATAAACTAACAATGCGACTAGGGAGTGGTATGGCTGACAACCGTATCACACTCCGAATTCAGTTGTCTTTGTAACGTTGATGACTACACACGGTAGTCATCAACGCACCATGCTCCACTAGGAGTTACGGTAATCAAGAGAGAGAGAGACAAAAGTATTTGAAAAAATAAAACTGTTTTTATAATTTTGCGTATTTCAATAGAGTTATTCTGGTTGTAGACAAATTCGGTGGAACCAATTTACGAAAATCCTGCAATTCGTTCAAGAAATACACAACAACAATTTGTGAAAAAGGACTGTATTCATAATTTTGTTCATTTTAAATTTTTTCCAAAGTTTTCAATACTTATTCTGCTTCGCTAACATTTTCAGACATTTCAGACTGACAGACAGTCTGTGAAAAAGAACTCATTATGAATGTTATGCTCATTGTCAATTGCGATGCCTTAACGACCACGGTTCTTATAGTAGCATGACTTATTTTTTGTTGAAAGAAATGGGAAAAATCCCTTTCTCTCAATTTTTCGAAGTTCTGAAAATACTGTGCAGCAAATTTACAAATTTACTTGTCACGCTCTGTGGCTCACTTGGTTGAGTCGCACTATACGAAGCTAGTAATCTAGAGGTCCAGCGATCGAATCTCGGTGTGGTCCAAAAATATATAGAGCTTGCAACATTATAAGACTTCGAAACTATATGCAATGTAACGTTGACTTGACTGACTGACCTATAAAAGGCTGAGTCAACGCACCATGCCGCACAAGGGGTTACGGTACAAAGAAGAAGAAAAAATCCCTTTATCCGCTCAAAGTGGCCAAGGGATACGAAAAGAGCTCCCTTCAACATTTTACTCATCAGTTCAGTTGATTCTGCATGTTTCAGTAGTTAGTCAGCTATTTTAGGTGAAAAAAATCAAGGGGAAAATTTACAAAAATACTCTTATCCATAAGAAAAGTGACGAACGGATCATTTTGAATTGTGCCTATTTCAATAGTTATTTGGGGTGGAGAAAAATATGGTCGGGCAAATTTTTTGAAATAAACTTATTCGCTAAGGAGATATAGGCAAAAGTATGTACATAAAATAGCTACTTTCAAAAATTGGCTCATTTTCAATTTTTCGCTAGTTTGCGTAGTTATTAGTTATTAGAGACTAATCTACTACACTAAACCGTTCCAAAATGGTGACAAAAGGATCAGAAAAATAGCTCTCTTGAACGTTTTTCCCATTGCGAATTTTAAAATTCTGTTATTTTGAGTAGAGATATAAATACAAATTATGTGAAAAAGAAATGTCTTCACAATTTTGTACATTGTGAATTTTGTGCATGTTTTAATATTTATTGCACCATCCTAAGAGCAGCTCAGTCCGATTTTGCATATTTACTCAAATCCACGACTTTGTTCAGGAGATGCAAAAAAAAGTATTTGAAATATAACTGTTTTCATAACATTGCGCATTGTGAATTTTTCGCATATTTCAATAAATAATCTGGGTGTATAACAATCCGGTGCAATCAATTTCCTGAAATCCGGCAATTCGTTCAAGCAATACAGGGAAAAATATGCGAAATGGAAAAACCTTTACAATTTTGTTCATTGTGATTTTTTTACATGTTTCAATACTATTCTTATATTCACGGAGGTGACCATTTCGCCAGGAAAATCTTCCAAAAAATTCACTAAGATGTTAAAGAAATATTGACAAAAGTATGAAAAAAACTCATTGTGATTTGTTGGCTATTGTGGACTTATGCATATATCAATGGTTATACTGCTATCCGGCTGGAGCCTTGTGTAGACAAATCCGGTGAGGTAAACTTTTTGAAATCCGGTATTTTGTTCAAGAAATATAAAAAGAAGCATGTGAAAAATAACTGTTCTAATAATTGTGTTCAGTGAATTTTTCTAATTTTTAAAAATGTAGTTGTTCTGTTATTTGAGGTAGAGACCAATCATGTGGAGCAAGCTTACTGAAATCCGCTGATACGTTCAAGAAATATATGCAGAAATAGGCGAAAAGAATCAATTGCGAATTTGGCTCATTTGTGATTTTTTTTTGCAAAACACCCCTTTTTGCAAGCACAGCTCGGCTTTTTTTGAATATCCATATATAGATACCAGAACCGATAGTCTCCAGACATTTTCATAAACAGAAACCATGAAAGTCTAGTCGACCCTTTATAGCAAATAATGTTTGCACAATATATTCAGGAAAATGTTCTATACTCGCTCTAAAATTTCCGAAAAAAATGTAAGGCTAGAGCAATGGTCAGAAAACCTATTAGCCGTTAGTAATTCTTTAAAGAGTCAAATTGTTTTTTTTTTTCAGAAATGGTCCGGGTTTTCCGGGAGTTGCTAGGACTTGTAGTTCATAGCGTTTTGAAATTATATTGTTGAAGAGTGTTAACTGTTTCGAATGAAAAGAGCATGATAAAATCTACTTTCAGCTTTGGAGATCGACATGACAAAGTACCGTTATGAAACTATTGTTTGTAATTTGAATAAAAATCTATTTTGAAATTTATCTTAAGTTTAAAAAGTGAATTTAATTTATTTGAAATTTCGTGTAGTCTCAGCTGAATGTATCATTGACTGATTAGGGGAGTGTTAAATTACAATTCAACAAATCAAATGGTGATTTTTAATGGGGTCCACAAAAAAAATTAGTAGCTCCTTAACTTAACTAGACAAACATTTCTCTTGAGAGTGTTTTTGCTTCAACAAATTGTCTCTTCGGTCGTCTCGGTATTATTATCCACCCAATGCGATGCAACCTCTATCCACTTACACTACCAATGTCAGTATTAAACGAGACCGAGTTCTAATCGTGCGAATAGCACGATGAGTATATACCCTATACCAATGTACAGACCTAGAAGGCGCGCAAAACCCAAAATATTCAATTTCTTTTTTTTTTTTTTGCAGGGGAGGGAGGGGTAGATGGGCCGTACCTGGCATATCTTTATTATCTTATCAAGGCATCCAAGGGCTACCATTTGATACTAGTGTGAAGTTTTTCGCGGCATTCTATCAAAAGATATGACGGAATATTGCTTTGTAGGGGATGTAGGGGTAGGGGTAGTCAGACCTTCCCCACTTTCCACCAACTTCAAGCATATGTCACAATAAGGCATTGATGAAAATTTCAGGTCGCAAGCGATATTCTGTCGAAAAATACGGACGAATTGCACTATCATGGAGGGGTCATTTGTATGGGAGGTAGGGGAACCCTTGGTCCGATTTGGCCCATTTTCAATACAAAACAATCATCCGACCAAAACTTCAAAACGCTAGCTTCATTATTTCGGGATTTATCGTGCGAACTGACAGACACACGGACGGACAGACAGACAGACAGACAGACGGACATGGCTTATTCGAATCAGGGACCGACCCTGATCATTTATATATATACTTTGCCATACCTCCGGTGGCTCCTTTGAGGTGTTACATAAATCGTCGTAACAAAAACAATATACCCTATACCATCTTGTGGGTATAGGGTATAATAAGTAAGTACGCTTTATATTTTTCTCTTCAATTATAAATTAAATGGAATTCTTCACTATGCACTTAGTTCTCTAAACAATTGCTGTCTCAAGTGTCCATTCTTTACCAGCAGACATCTCTCTCATTCACCGTGTTAACCCTCATCCAGCGGCAGATTTTTACAACGCTTGCCGGCGGCAAAGGTACACCTGTACCTTAGTACATTTTGTATGAAAATCTTTACTATTTGTATGAATTTTGACCGTAAAACCGTTATATTATGTTGACTAGTCACAAAATTAGTAACTGTTTTTGCCGAAGTGAATGTTTTAAGAAGTTGGGTTTATGTGGATTTAATTTTTGGAGTGGGTAAATTTAGAAAATAGGCAAAATTTTAAAAAGAAAATTGAAAAAATGGGTTGCTTGGAATTTTAATTTGACGAAATCTAAAATTGATTTACAAATGAAAAGTAGAAAACGGTTCAAATTAAGTCCTTAATGATTTTAGAAGAATTTGGTATGTTTGATTTGCGAATTGTGGAGTCTTTGGTTAAAATTTACCCCCCTGCCCCCAATATATTATTCTGTTACTATAACCCGTTATCGCTAACGAAAAAAAACGTCAATAATTATCACATTCTGCTTATTTTCCACAAAACAACAATATTTGAAGCAATAAATATACACTGCCTGTCAAAACTATAGCCGCACCATAAAAGAGACTGATCCTTTAAAATTGAAGGAGAGCACAGTTATTCCACATACTATAAACATAAATTTCAAACCGTTATTTCTCTGTCAAGGAAAATCTAAATTTCCCGTATGTCATAACTATAGCCGCACTTTTAACTAAGATGGGAAAAACTGATCAAAAAGCGGAAATTGTGGAAGTTAATAACGGGACAAATCTTTTTTAAGCAAAATTGACTCCGAGGGTATATTTTATTTATTTCTCAATAAATAATTATAACGGTTTTTGGGTTTTTTGCTTATTGACCTCTCAGTATCGATAACCTTTTCTTTTACATAGAAAACTCTTTGAAATATAATTTTTTACGTAATAATGTTTCTTAAAGATTTCCTGTCTAATTTTGATGAAGGAAGGGCCACCTCGTAACATTTATTACATTAAAACCTTCTTGAAGTGCAATGATTGATGGGAGATGATGCAATCGCTTGCTACGAACTCCGTTATGGGTCATGTCTTCTGTATTAAAACGAAAACTGTTTATGGTCAGGATATTCCAGAGAAATTGCCACTGTATTAGAGGTGGTTACAACTTTTAAATACATAAACAACCTGACTAATACTACTAAGGAACTCTGACCGAAGTTTGTATTGAGATCTATGGAAATGTGGCAAGTGCTCATTAAAAGTATTAGCCAGGATAGTCTACCTGCAGAACAGTTGATTTCGTCACTTCCAGCACAGGAAAAATTTCATAGGAATGTCCTGACGATAAACAGCTTCCATTTTATACAGAAGACAGGACACATAACGGTTTTTGAAGCAAGAGATTGCATCATCTCTCACCAGTTGTCGTACTGAAAGTTGGTTCCAATTGTAGAAATGTTAGGGAGGGGGCCTCCAATCTAGACAGCAAACCTTAGAGAAACATTATTACGTACCGTTTAAAGCAAAAAAACGCGATTTTGCAGAGATTTTTATGTAAAAGTAGCGGCTATCGGTGCCTAGGGGTTAATAAGCAAAAGACTTGAAAAACCGTTAAAATTATTTCGTGAAAAATAGACGGAGTCTATTCCAAAATGATCTCACCCGTTATTATTTTCCTCAATTTCCGCTTTTTAATCAGTAGTTCCCATACTTGTTCCAAGTGCGGCTATAGTTATGACAGACGGGAAATTTAGATTTTCTTTTACAGGGAAATAACGGTTTGAAATATAAGGAAACTTCTTGTGAATTTATTTGTCTTTTTATTATCCCTTATGTTTATATTATGTGGAATAACTGTGATCGCTTAGGATTTTAAAGGATCACACTGTTTTATGGTGCGGCTATAGTTGTGACAGGCAGTGTATTGGAGAAATGAGTAAATGTGTTATTATACGAAAGAAAGGTGCTGTCAAGCAACAAGCAAGTAGAATCGACTAGTATAATTTTCAGTCTCTAATCTTTGTAAATCTCAACTCAGGCCAATTTCTGTAGTAGAAAAATATCTAAAATTTTAATTGTGATTGTTGTTGGTTAATTGTAATATATTTTCTCGTAAATGTAGTTAAACCCAAGGATCGATTGAAAAATTAAAACAAGAAACCGAAGACATGTGGCATATTCTATAGCAGTTATCGGTATCTATATTATGGTACCGACGTACAATTCATCCAAGTTTATGTACCACCCAAACATCCATTTAGAAATTTGGTTGCAGGCTTCTGCTGGTTTTCAGCTGAAACTTCAAAAGGAACTCGGGTGGACGTCCCGAATTACACAAATCATAAATATTAGGTGATGGAATACAAATTATGGGAATTTGTGGTATAGAAAATCAACCGCTAAAATCCAAAATTTTGGCATCCAAAATTTTAGCATTTGTTACAAACCTAATTTTCACTAGATGTTATGGGGGGAAAGAAGGCGTAATATATTGTATTGGTTGCCCCAAGCCATTACATACTTCAAAAAGTTTGGTATGCCAGTAAAAGTCTTCAGATTGATGTCAAATAACCAAAAACCGCTGTGTGAGTTAGCCTAGTCCTTACAGATCGATATCTCCAAGGACCTTGATCATTACAAATAAAAACCGTAAATCAAATACTTCTGTACATCACTCGATTCTCAACTTATTGGTGCTATAATAAGTCTCTCTAAGCTTGAGCATTCACCAAAAATATTTTATTTTCGTCTTTTGTAAATTTTCTTTCATACAAAATATATGAAGGTACAAATGTACCTTTGCCGCCGTTAAAGGGTGTAAGATTAATTTTGCTCTCCAACTTGGGGATGGGTGGGCACACATTTCTGAAATTTGGAATACATATTTGAAACTATAATCGTAGAGATGTCAGAAAATTTCAGACCGATCGGACCCATAGCAAAAAAGTTACGATGTTTTAAAAACGAAAAAGGTACACCTGTACCTATCCCGCTGGATGAGGGTTAAGGACTGGACTCATCCCTTATGAATAGCATCTACTCTACATCTAATATTGGACGGCTGTAAGATATGAATGATATGTAGGAAATGTGCACGACAAGTTGTTCTACAATTGTGCCAAATTTCAGAAAGCTTAGGCAATAGACTGAGTAGTTGTCGTGTCGAAAGCCATACTTTCCACTCTAAATCTCATCTTTGGTTTTTCATTCAATAGTTAGAGAATTGTTGTAAATGTTCTATTGAAAAGCACAAAAGTAAAGAGTTATCGAAACCTGCATAAAGGGCGAATCAGATACGTTACGCTTACGTTACTTCACGTTACCTTACGTCCTGTTCCGAATAAATGCACAATTCCTTCATGCCGTTCCGTGTCAAAAACCTGTCAAAGTGGTTTTAATGGAGTGTACAGTAGAAACTCGATAACTCAAAGCTGAGGGTAACTGTATCTTATTTCGACTTATTGAGATGTTGAGGTTTCGAGTTATCGAGTTCAAGTAAAAGAAAATTCGAGATATAGAGTCCCTTTTTTATAATATTCTGAGAATTTTAATTTTCGCAAGAAAAAACCAAACCGAGGTCTTATCTACGAATTTTCATTACATTTTTAGATGGATATTAATTCCAGGAATCACTCCAGTACCACTTTGATACCTGTTATGTGTTTTTCAGCGAATTGAATTGTTTATTGGATTTCATAGTCAGAAACTTCGACTTACAGAGTCTCTCGTAAGAACACTTCGACTAATAGAGTCTCGCCGACAAACCAAGAATTTAACTTCGAGTTACAGAGTTGTTCTTTGAGGTAACGAGTTTAATTTTCTTTGCTTTGTGTTCAAATGAGTTGGGGAATTGGATTTTCTGCGACTTAAGGTGTTTTTCGAGTTAAGGAGCTTCGAGTTATCGAGTTTCCACTACAGTGGAAACTCGATAACTCGTAACTCCTTAACTCGAAAAATTTAATATACAGATTGTAGGATCTACTGCTAATACCCGCTTAAAATCTCTTTTAGGTAGCGAAAAGGACCCACTCAAGAAAGACGAGCTGAGCGGAATTTACAAAATAGCGTGCAAGGATTGTAACAAGGAATACGTAGGACAAACGAAGAGGCTCATCCGGACGAGATTCAACGAGCACGAGAAAGAGGCAGAAGCAGCAGCACGAAGAAGCAACACAACAATTAAATCAGCGGTCGCATCCCACATTGTAAACGAAGGACACGTCATAAGCTTAAAATCTCTTTTAGGTAGCGAAAAGGACCCACTCAAGAAAGACGAGCTGAGCGGAATTTACAAAATAGCGTGCAAGGATTGTAACAAGGAATACGTAGGACAAACGAAGAGGCTCATCCGGACGAGATTCAACGAGCACGAGAAAGAGGCAGAAGCAGCAGCACGAAGAAGCAACACAACAATTAAATCAGCGGTCGCATCCCACATTGTAAACGAAGGACACGTCATAAGCTGGGAGGATATCGAGATATTACGTAAAGTCAATAAACCCTCTAGACTGGATGCATGGGAAAGCTTGGAGATCATGAAGATACCAGGTAGTAACCGCCTCAACGACGACGAAGGAAATTGCCCATCACGAATCATTAAACTAGCCGCGCAGGTGCGCTAAACAGGATTAACTTTTTAGAAAACCCCTTTTTTTACCTTTTAACCAGGTAGTGATAACAAAACATTCTGATAATAAATTACCATGTACAAGCCATCTAAACTTCAGAAACACTCGCACTGAAGAAGAATGCAAGTTGCATTCGAAATATATATTTGCAAAAATAAAAATAAATTGTAGTAAGGAAAAAGTGTTTTTGATTAATACAAATTCTATAAGTCGATTTTTTTTATTCCTCCAGAGGCGATTTTTCTGTTTGAAATTTGAATTTTATTGCTGCATATTCCGGAAACGAGAATAACGGTACTTTTCTGCGATAAAATGTTTCAGTTTGCATTTGAATATAGCGTTCATCGTAAGGTTGTTACTGTCAAAAGAATAATCGTTTCCTGCAGTTTGCAATTCAGCCAATTAAACATATCTGCGTCAAAAAGAACTTATAAAAGCGGTTGATGCAAAAGGTCGAAAAAAAAGTATAGCCGCCGAATTCAAAATTCCGGTTATTATGCTTTCTACGATTTTAAAGAAAAGAAAAAAACCAGACCGAGTTCTAATCGTGCGAATAGCATGATGAGTGTATACCCTATACCTAGAAGGCACGCAAAACCCAAAATATTCAATGTCATATTTTTTGTAGGGGAGGGAGGGGTAGATGGGTCGGACCTGGCACATCTTTATTATCTTATCAAGGCATCCAACAACGACCATTTGATACTAATTGGAAGCTTTTCGCGACGTTCTATCAAAAGATATGGCTGAATATAACTTTGTAGGGGAGGTAAGGGTAGGGGTAGTCGGACCTACTCCACTTTTCATCAACTCAAAGTATATGTCAGAGTGAGACATTGATCAAAATTTCAAGTCGATAGCGATATTCTATCGAAAGTTATGGCCGCATTAAAATATCAAGTAGGGGTAATTTGTATGGGAGGTAGGGGAACCTTTGGTCCGATTTGGCCCATTTTCAATACCGTCCAAGATTTTAGCAAAATAAACATTTGACCAAAATTTCAAACCGCTAGCTTAATTATTTCGGGAGTTATCGTGCTAACAGACAGACACACGGAGAGACAGACAGACAGACATGGCTTATTCGATTCAGGGACCGACCCTGATCATTTATATATATACTTTGCCATACCTCCGGTGGCTTCTTTGAGGTGTTACATAATATCGGCGTAACAAAAACAATATACCCTATACCATCTTATGGGTGGTATAAACATTTTGTCATCTATCGGAAAA
The DNA here is from genome assembly GCA_949715475.1 of Microchrysa polita. Classification (NCBI taxonomy): domain Eukaryota; kingdom Metazoa; phylum Arthropoda; class Insecta; order Diptera; family Stratiomyidae; genus Microchrysa; species Microchrysa polita. Next base: position 74,091,477 of record OX454419.1, read on the forward strand.
GAGAGGAAAAAATGCATGTACTATTTTATAAGGGTATAATGTCGGAAAAATATCAAAATATAAAAATACACAAAAAGAAAAAAACTCTATAAGTCGAATTTTCTTACAAATAAACTCGATATCTCGAAATCTCTTTACGTCGAAATTTCGATAAATCGAAAGAAAGTTTGGTTCCCTTGGGCTTCGACTTATCGAGTTTCCACTGTATATACGTAATTGCACAGATGGCATGGCAAGGCATGGAGCAAAATTGTACTAGAGTTCTTCGGAACGTAACGTAACGGAAGCGTTCTGTCTGATGCGTTAAATACGCATCGCACGATGTTAGTGACATCCAATTTCCAAGATCTTAACTGCTTTTTTGTTGAGGTGTTGTGATCAACTTCCCGCTCAGATCAAATTAAAAGCGTGATTTTGTAAAATTTCGCATTTTTATGTTTTTGAATAAAAAATTCGGATTTTTATATTTTTAAATATATATTTTTGCAAATTGGGGGGTTTGAGAGAGAGAGATAGTTTGAGAGTTCTGGTTTACACAAAATTGACCGCTGTTTGTAGATTATATTCGCCCCAAAAAACCCACATAAAGTGCAAATTTTTAACCCATTTGGATGTTTTCAAATCCAAATTTGAGAAAAATTTCCTTTTTCTTCAAATCGGAATTAAGTTTCTATCCATCAGCGTTCGCAACATTTTCAATAGCTCGAGTACTATTGCATGAACAATTCAGAATTTCAGCACATAGTGGCCACTTCTGGTGAAATTTTCAAGTTTCTAGCTAGCGTTCGGAAAGTACAGCCGTTCAAAAATGCTATTTGAAATGCAATGTTGGGCACCCGTACGATGCGCATTTAAAATCTCGGCAACCATAAACAACCTTCCGATACGTTTTACAGAGTAGTTCTCCATGTAAGCTTTACCACGACCATACATATATGCGTAGAATCCGATAGTGGATAGTATGCAGTGCATCAAGACAAGACTCGGTCTTTGCATACAATAGGCGACCTGCATATTATCCAGGCGAAACAATAGTTCTCTCTCTGCTATTAGGCTCCGCAGGCTTTTTTAATGCATCTACAAAAAGCCAACTCTATACTCGAACTGGATATAGGTCAGGAAAATATACCGAACCAGTCTTAGTATTAGGTCAGGATCAGGCTTTTGTACCAACAAAACAAAAGGAACAAAAGGACTTTGAAAGTCGTTGTGGAATAAAGACATCTCTCTTGTGTGTGGGTATGGCATGGTGGCGGTTCCATTAATGAATTGCAATGTCAATAGCAATGTAAGCGAATGGCAAAACATCTCTGCAGAAGGTCGCAATTAGCGAGAGTGGAACTGGTGGAGTGCATTACTAAAAAAAATGTTTTGCCTCGAACGAGTATATAGAATGAAATGCTATTAGCCGATGAGCGAACAATATGCAGGAGAACAACGGAAGTTTCCTTTATAGTGTTGGTTCGGTTAAAAGACTTTGCAAATATGTCATGGTAGTGCGAAGAGTTGTTGCTTAGGGATGTATCAAGTGGAAAGTCGAGTTGAAAAGAACTCTTAGATAGAAAAGTAGGACATTTGTTTACGTTTCATGTTTTTACTATACAACATGTAACTATTTTACAAAATTTACTACTGCGTTTTACCGGAGTTGGTGCGCACGATCCATTTGTGTTAAATCCTTAAGCTAAAAAATCACATATTAGATAACTGTTATAGAGAAGCGGGACCAAATAGAAACACGTCTACCTCGGTTGACTGTTGAACGAAGAAGAACGATTTTATTTCAACGCAGTGATAGATCCATAACATCTATTCACAATAAATGATTTTTCACAATAACATCCTCCTTGAACAATTATTTCAATTTAATCCAAAAAACTAAACTCAATTCATTAAAAATTCAAAATACATTAATGTTATTTAGTAGATGCTCATGAATCAAAGTTACTTTAAGCCTAGATCAGTTATTAGGATGTTGTGCTTAGAGGAAACAAGTGCTTTGTAAGTAAATCGGCTAACATTCGATCCGTGGGCACGTATACCAAATTAATTTGACTACGTTCAATCTTCTCGTTGATGAATTTCGTCTTGATGGCTGCATCCTTGGTTCGAGATGAATACGAATTATTCGTTGCAATGTGGATGGCATTTTTGTTATCGCAATATAGCGAGATCGAGTTTGATCCTTCGGGATGAAGTTCCTTCTGCCGTCGCTGGAGCCATATAGTTTCTTGAATTGCAGCGACGATAGACATGAACTCTGCCTCGGTCGATGATAACGCAATTGTACGCTGTCGTGTTGTAGACCACGAGATAGGTCCTCCTTGATAAAGACGTATTCAGATGTTGATCTTCTTTCATCGATGTCGGCATCACAAAAACCTGTTAAGTCAGCAGAATCATTACGATAAATAATACCTTTATTCATTGTACCCTTTAGGTATCGCATAATGCGCTTGACCGCAGTACAGTGTAGCGTTCCCGGGGTTGTGCTAAATCTACTGAGAAAATTTACTGCAATGCGAATATCCGACCGTGTGACTTGCGCAGCAAAGAGCAAACAGCGATCGCTTGCATGTATGGAACATTCGACATATACTTCTGCTCATCCTTCGTTTTCGGACACATATCATATGGCAACTTTTGATTTACGTCCAGTGGTGAAAGGGCAGAATTACATCCATCCGTATTAAAACGTTTTAAGACTTCGGTAGTTTGGCTGGTCTAGCGGTTAGTGCGCGCACCTTCGATGCACAGGTTCATGAGTTCGAATCTCACCGTGGATCATGGTGTTTTTCGAACTCACGAGCGTGTGACGGACTATGATCTCACTCAGATGTTAAACGAGTACCCCTTTATGGGGATAAATAACTTATTGCTGAGCGTTATGCTGATCTGATTACCTCAACAAAAAAGCAGATAAAATCTTGGAAATAGGATGTCACTAACACATCCTGCGGCCTTAGTCCAATGCTGGATTGTCGCGCTTGTTATTTATTTATGACTTGGGAAATATACTGAGATTGGTCAATGGTTATAATATAACTAATTTTCTCAGTCTTGTTCCGACTTATTCTTATCCCAATATCGATGAAGCCTCTCCCATGTCTTTCATTTCAAAATCTTTCATAAGTTCATATTTAAGATTATTAATAAGTACTATGTCGATCGAAAATATGAGGATGTCGTCGACATAAATTGATACAATCAATATCTTACAACTTTTCATCCAGTAGTAGGTGCATGGGTCGACATCACTTCGTTTCAATCCGAACCTAAGCAGTCCGCTGTTCAACTCCTGATTCCTGGCCCTACTAGATTGTTTCAAACCTTAGATTGCCTTTAGCAGCCGGCATGAACCATCGTCGTAACAGCTTGGTAGAGTCATATATATTTCCTCCTTCAGCTCAGCATTAAGAAACGCGGTTACTGCATTCATTTGATGAATGATTAGCTCGTATTTCGCTGCTAATCCCAGAAGAAATCGAATAGATGTATACCGGACGACAGGTGCAAAGGTTCCTTCATAATCGATTCACTTCAGCTGACGAAAACCTCTTGCAACTAACCTTGCTTTATAACGAATCGGGGTACCGTGGACGTCCCGTCCCGTTTGGTATTGAAACCCCATTTAGACTCAATAGCTCTCTTTCCTTTATGAATTTCAGTGAGGTTCCATGTCTTGTTCGATAAATGTGATTTAATTTCCTCCTTGTGGAGAAGACAATGCTTCTTCTACTGCCAACGGATCGCATAGGCTTTGATCACACGATTGGCCGCTTTCCACAGCATGGTACATCGGTTGTAAACCTACCCTTTAACCATGGCGGCTTACCAAACTGAAATGGATTTCAGCCTGGACACGGCGGTAAAAAAAACGGATATGAGCAATCCGTCATCCAGAAAATGATCCGTCGTAAGACCATGGCAGTGGAAAGAAAAAAGCATACAACGCTCTTTGATCAGGCCCCTGAAGAACCAGTACGACGTATCAGCATACCAGTAACCCATACTTCCAAAAAATAAAAACCTTCTTAACCGTTTCGATTTACAGGTAGTTGGATCAAGCAGGAACTCTACGCTACGGACCGCCCTAGGTAACGCCAAGGACCCACTCAATATGGAAGAGAAAAGCGGCATATACAAGATCTCGTGCAGTGAATGCGACCAATGACAGACAATGCACGGCCGAGCGTCATGGTGGTAGCCTTCACGGCAAATCAAACATCTCCATAATTCTCCCGCTAAAATTCAAGTGGTCGTCTTGTGCACAGATAGACAACAGACACAAGACCTGATGAGTGTGTCTATCTATACGAAACCACAAAACTTTGAGAAAAAATACCAAAAATTGAGGAAAATGAGGGAAAAAAGTTTCGTCATAATCGGGATTCGAATCTCCGACCTTCAGTCACAAGGTCAGCAACTTTACCTACTGAGCTAGAGACGCTTAGAGGTCCTGATGCAAAAATTCCAATGTGACATTTCCGAAATTGAATGACTCGATATTTCTCCCGCTGGGGCTCTTCTCCTCCAAACAGACAAAGTTCCGCGTAGTTCCCATAGAGCTGGTAAGTTGCCATGCCATAAATACTACAGACGTGCACCGCAGTTGGTGTATAGAATGGAACGATAAGTCAAGATTTTCACAATTAGATAAAATAAGTGTATTGATCAAACGCTTCAGATACGCAACAATTACAGTTAAATTGGACCTGGTTCTTAATCCGTTCGGAGCGTCGCAGCCACTCTGCATCGTCATCAGGATCTTCGTAAGGTGAGCTAATGTTTGAATTCCCCATATCCGAGGATTCATCCAACTCAATTATATTTAGAGGTTCCTTGATATCATTGTGTAGAGCGTCATCGTTGTTAGTTTCTGAACTATTGGTTGGTAATTCTTCCCCCGTCGAATTGACAACCTTTTCAACTTCGACGTCATTTGCTAGAGGATCGGTATCTTCTTTTGGCGGAAGAGTCTCCTTTTCGTATTCGATATCTATGGGCAACACAAGATCATTATTAATATTCGGTTTTAGATCAATTACCTTTGATTTGGCTTCGATGAAGACAACATTGCGGCAAAACTCACTCAGTTCAGGGTTTTGGACTAGCTACATATTGTTTTGCTGATTTGACCAGCTAGATTTTTCTTTGTATGGATTTCTATATCCTACCTACTTATTCGCATAGTTTTTGCACAAATGACGGAACATTCCACATTTTAAATTTCATCTAATTTCCTCTCGTCCACAGTCATTTCCTATAATCTAAACCATAATAAGGTCTACTTATTTGATATCCATCCCATAACTTTTGCTAACAAAATTTATTCAAGACGACACGCTTCGAAATAGTTTCGAATAATTTAATGAACACTATAGTTCAACGCGAACCCTTAAAATTCCCTGCAGGCTCCATTAAAGACAGGATCCGGTCCTATACAGAAACTACACACTATTTAAGTATATCCAGGCACTTATGCATAATTAAATAAATCTTAAAGTAATGTTCAAATGTCCGGGTGAAAGTTTATAGTGACGCAAACTTTTCGAGTGCATGCAGATAACTTACGCTCATTCTATACGGAGTTTCGTCATAGTTTTCGTCCTAGCCGTTGACGTTGTCCTTGTCGTTGTCGTCGTCGTCGTCGACATTTCGGAAAATTCTTCAAGTTTTCTGTTTTTAACTACTATGTCTCCGCTATCGGAGCGGAAAAGCAAGCGCAAAAACGAGGAACGAGGCAAACTTTCCACTTAGAATCCATTCGTGTGACGCATAGTTTGCAAACTTGTAAGCTTGCTACGAAAGTCGAATGCTACATATTTCATTAGCTACTTAATGTTGTCCCATGTAGTTGAAGATGATTATATCCGTTTAAAAGTCAGGGCATTTGCACAGTTCCAAGTCTGAAGTGTGTATATTTAGGATTGTCGTTTAGTAATCTGGATTCGTAATTTGATTTTTCAATTTTTCATTAAGTTTTTTTTTTTTTGGCCAAATGTATTTAATGGACATTTAGATTTGATCAATAAATTCAAGCAGCTAATTAGCTGTTATTTGGATGTGGATTTGTTACAGCTAATTAGACTGATAAGTCCTTACTCAGATTATTTTCCGATTGGATTTTCTAAAGATATTTCAACCACAGCCAATAATAAATTGATTTCTCAATCAACCTGAATATATCAAATAAATTCAAAAATAGGAATACACCTAATAAAATCCCATGACTAATCAGCAAAGTAAAACCATATCCAAAATTTTACGTCAAGATCATCCCATGAATATGACTCCACTCAACCGATGTGCTTCTGATTCAGAGTCAACATTAGCATTCGTTCATCTGACGCTTCTAAGGTATCTCAACAAAAATATATTCTAGGCAAAGCCTGGAATTCAGAACAGATTTCGTCGGTAGCCAAATAAAATGTATAGGTACCCTCGAAAAAAAAGAAAGGGGTCTCTACTCTATGCAATATTTGCAAAGCTCAATGGAGTATGAAGGATTTACATTTTGAATTTTTTTCGCCATTCCTTTTCGCCGTTCGTCGTCGTCGATGTGGATGGATAGGAATGCGTCGTTTCGCATTGACTCGAAGTGGAATAATTGGAATGTCAATAAAGTAAGGATAGCGGAAAAAGGGACTAGATTAGCGAATATGTTTTTTTTTCCGGGAATATGAATGTAAAGGGATTGGTAGAGTGAGTAAATGATGAAAATATGCAATTTTGAAATTGAATTGACACACAGAACGAAGTGGTTATTAAACGATTATCCTTGAAAGACTTTTCAATTTATGGTGTATTTATATTTTGCCTCTTTAAATGTGCGGAGACGACGGAATATAGAATATACATAGATCAGCGATACGTAAAATGTTGAGGGCCGACTTGCTCAACAATTTTCATAAGGATCAACCCACGAATCTCCGGCTCATAAAATATTTATCAATAAGTGCGATGATTCTGCTTATTTGAAGCTCTAGCAGTGGCGGATTTACCCATTTGCCGCCAGTAGGCTTTTGACATATTGCCGCCTCTACTAAAACCCTACTTATTGTCGGGAAAAAATTACGCTTTATTTACCAATTATTTTCAATTCACACTTTTAAATACATATGATCTTCGAGCTTTCCGCTTCGTGGGTCCTGAGCATTTTAAAATATTCATCACAGAGTGTAAATAAAAAAAAAAATGATGCACAGCGTAAAGCTTATGCAATAAATTTTCTGCTTGGAGAATCGGTTTAAAGTGGTGAATCCTTAACTTTCCTAAGGCTCACACATTAATGCCGTTTATGAATTATGGTTTGCTTATAGGCCACCATTTGGAATCAAAATTATTTCAAAATCCCCCGGAGGAAATCCGTTGTTGCAATACATCGGCCAAACATTTTAAATTCTTTGACTAAAAAGAAAAGCTCTAACCAAATCTATTAGATGAATACCACTAAGAATATTTGAGCCGAAAGAAAAAATCAAAAATCACTTGATATTACTGATTTAAATTGATGCCTAAGCTTGTCATTTTAGGATATAATTATCCTTGGTAGAGCACTTGCGGATTGTGGTCGCTCCAGTAATGGCAATTATGTTTCTCGAGGTATCACTGAAGCCATGGTGATGGCCGAACTAACGACAAAAAAACACATATTTTTGGTTTTTGTTCAAAATTTCTCGGGAAGCGCAAGGCTCAGAAGACTTCACAAGGGAATATGAACTGGAACATATTTGAAGCGACTGGTGCAAGGAATATCTTATAATAAAAAATTGAAAAGAAACTTGATTTGTCTCTATATTATGTGGCGATTGTGTGTCCTGCATTGGTTGTGGACAATTGGCAAAATCGATAGTGAAATTTGGTTGAGCAAAACCACCATCAATAGGAATGGCAGAACTCCAAAATTTGAGTTCATTTTCAGTTTTCCGTTTTGAAATATTGTAGTATCCAGGCTAAATCATCAATAAATTGACCATTCTGGCGGTATTATCGAGGCATGGCTAGTTGGCAACTACAGTGCTGATAATGCTTCAAATATGAAAGCCGCATCCAAGATACATATATGTATATCAATTTAAGAGAAATTTAAAAATTAATCTAAAAAAGTGTATTCTTCTTCCCTAAGACATTCAGCTGAATTGATGCCGATGCCCTTTTTATGCTTAAAACTCCTCTGAAACTTGAACGTCATAATTACAAGATGAATTGATTAATTTTTTGGATCAAAGTTTAATCTATGCTGATCAGATTAATTTTTTAACTGTATTCGATTTCTGCGTTTCTAACATCAATTTTTGCAATTTCTAAGAGGCGCCACAGACCCTCCCATCGATCGGCCAGATTTTTTGATTGCGAGATAAACCGGAAGGTGTATGGAATCATCGGATTCATTTTTTTGATTTGTCACGTGGAACGTATTGCTAATGCAATTTTCCGTACAAGCTGTCATGACAATCATGTGTTCTCAGTTGCTGATTTTTTGACATACACCTATGGTCGTTCTTCATGCTGTGGTTGTGGCGGTCTTTCTCCATCAAACTAGCAATGGATGTCCATCTTCCATCGCCAAAATGGGAAAATTTTTGCTATTTTGTGTTGTGTCTTGTGGACCGTGAGACTGTCTCATTTCAGATTGCCCGATAAATTGCCTAATGTATGTGCTGTACGAGAAATCGTCAGGTTTGTAGCGCCCTTAATATGTCGAACTGACAAAAAACTGAAGCAGCAAATGTTGTTCAAAGGTTTAGCATAGCAAGTCATGAAAAAGAACAGGAAGGGTCTTGGTTTCGAATTTTAGCTTAAATGGTCTTCAATATTTACCCTCAGTGTTTGACGCTCTTAGACACTGGCGACAAATGCCTTTTCATGTTGATATCTAACTGAGGGTGAAAATACGCCTCGCCTATTTCAAAACCGATGATAAGTGCTACATCCTAAAGTCCTCCACGGCAGTGTGAACAACCTAAAACATATTTTGCCGGATTTTGCCGCCGTATGAAATTTGCCGCCCTAGGCTCAAGCCTACTCAGCCTACTGGTTAATCCGCCACTGAGCTCTAGTCTAGAGGGTTAAAATCTTTCACTATTTGTTTGCATCTTGGAACGGTAACACTTTCCGAATGCTGATAGTTAGGATAGTATCATTATTCACCAAACTTGTTTATTATAGTTAAACAATTTTTTTTTCAATTGGCTTCACTTACCATATGATTGCTTTTCACTCTTTCTCCGACTTATTGTATAACATCAACCATAAATATCAGCTATAAGCATATCCAATCTCTTTAAAAAGTTAAAGAAACAATTTTTAAATTGTTATATTCCTTCATCATAATTTCACCGGCTGTAGTCCACTTCCTGTCTACATCTGCATGGCGTTCGGCATAGTTTGCCTGTATGAGTAGAAAACTAAGCGAAAAAGGATAAAAACCGTAGAATGGAACGGGTCTGGTCGGGTGAAAGGCGATATATACTGTGCAAAACGACGACGACGACAACATCATTCAACGGGTATACGGATAGATAATTATCTTTACTGCAGTCTAATTAACAAAATTAACAGCAGAAAAGGGAATTTCGTTAATTAAAGTGAAATCAGAGGATGAAATAAGATGAGCCTGCAATTTTCGCAATTATTATTCCTACACACTTACTATCTATCTTCGTTTATATGGCATGGCTACAGTCTGAACCGTGATGCGTCCTGGCACCATATTTCGATACCTTTATTTGAGGCTGTTGCAGAACCGTTTGAGTTTTATAACTGCCTGTAGGCACGTCAATAACTTTATTCACGTGTAGAACTGAAATTAATTTAGGGATTGCTCGCGATCAAATTAGGCTATTGATGCGTCCAATTTAAGGTTTTTGGTCATATAGAAGATTACACAACATACATATAAGTATGTATATGATTGTGAGTGTATTTTGTGTAGGGCTTGTGAGTTGTGTATGAAATGAAATTACTAGTATAAAAAATAAAAAATTAAAAGGATTATTTTCTTTTAAGCTTGAACAATTAAAAGTAAATGACAATTATAGTACACATATGTAGGTGAAGAACCTAAAATGTAAAAAATTGTGTTACATTTTAGGTTCTTCAACTGTGTGTTATAATCATGATATACTTTTAGTTGTCATTCATTTGGCATAAAGTCATAACTTTTATACACGCATTTCAATTTAAATTAAATTAAATGAGGGATAACTTTTAATTTCGAGCTTGTGCATAATGCAGGATTTCCGTAAATTGATTCCACGGAGTTTGTCTACAAGCAGAATAACTCTATTGAAATACGCAAAATTATAAAAACAGTTTTTTTTTCAAATACTTTTGTCTATATCTCCTGAGTCCTGAATTAATTTGCGGATCTGAGTAAATGTGCACCACGGGATTGGACTCGTCCTGGATGTATCAGATGGAAAGCAACAACAATGCATTGGTTTCAGCGATGACATGATCCAAGATAGAGGTGCCTGTAGAAATACTGAGACATTACCGCCAGAACGGATAACGTGCCTACACTGCAGACCAAACAACGTGACGTCATGGAGCGCTGTAAGATGTAAGGAAGAATAAGGATTGGCCTCCACCGCGAATAGCGGAATTGAAACAAGCACACAATACACAATAAACAAAATTATGGAGACAGTTCTAGTTTACACACTCAAAAATAAATTTGTAAATTTGCCCCACCAGATTGTCCTCTAGAAAAATTTAGATTAGCGTATTTTTGTATTTTTTTATTTTTCTTCACCTAAAATAGCCGGAGGCAGTTTATCAAGAGACGCGAGAGCGTCTCGCCCGCCAAAGGAAAAAGAAAAAGGAAAGCGAACAAGTCTATGATTACCGGAGACAACTTGCTTTTTTGTTTGACCAGGCTACAGCCTTCCAGGCAACAGCCCCCAACAAATTTTTTTTACCAAAATATTCCACATATCCTGTTCTAGTGCCTTTCCAAATAAAATCTTCGATCGGCACAATAACGGGTAAGATATATGCAATAAACGGTGAAATTTTCACCCTCTCAGACTTAAGCGAGTAACCCAATTTCAGAATGAAGTCTACAGTTGCAGAAAGACTTGCTTCTACTGTCTCTCTTCGTGATGGGATTTTTATGAAATTTGGAACGAATGATCCTCTGGTGGTCCTTCTAAAGAATCAATGGCTTCCATTTAGATAAGTGGATGGAATAACGGTAAATTAATAGGTAAAGTTAACAAAAGATTTCCAACAATTGCGTCTATCGGCTCATCGCATTGACCATTTTTTAAAACACACTGCGGCATTGGGACATTTGGATATTGGGACACCGGGAGACTGGTAGACTGGGAGACTGGGAGACTAGGATCTTGGGGTAGTGGGATATTAGGAAATTCGGACATTAGGGTCTTGGGACATTAGGACAATGGGGCATTAGGCACAATGGGGAAACAGGGACGTGGGGACATCGGCATATTGGGGCATTGGGACATCGGGATATTGGGCCTTGGGACATCAGGATATTGGGACAATGGGACATTGGGATATTGGGACATTAGGACACTGGGAGACTGGGACATTAGGACACTGGGATATTAGGACATTGGGACATTATGACCTTGGGACAATCGGACATTGGGACATTGGGACACTGGTACATAGGGGCATTGGACCACTGAGACATCGGAATGTTGTGACATTGGGACATCGGGATATTCGCACATAGGGGCACTGGGAAGAAGAACATGTGAACATTAGGGTCTTGGGTCATTAGGACATTGGGATATTAGGACATCAACACATTAGGACATTGGGACATTAGGTACACTGGGGAAACTGGGACGTGGGAACATTGGGGCACTGTCCTTAGAACATTGGGACATTGTAACATTGGGATATTGGCACATTGGGATATTGGAACATTGGGATACTGGGACATTAGGGCACTGAGATACAGGGACATTGGGGCACTGGGATATTAGGACATTAGGCTATTGGGACCCTGGGACACTTGGTATACTGCGACATTGGGACACTGACCACTGGTACATTAGGACATTGGGCCATTGGGATATTATCACATTTGGGACATTGGGGTACTGGGATATTAGGAAATTGGGGCATTAGGACCTTGGGACATTAGGACAGTTAGACATTGGGATATTAGGACATTAGGTGGGAGACTGGGACATTGGGATATTCCGATACTGGGACATTGGGACACTAGAATAGTGGGGCATTCGGACATTAAACCATTGGGGCACTGTGATAATTGCACATTGGGACAATAGGACCTAAATTGGGACACTGGGATATCAGGATATTGGGACATTGGCACATTAGGATATTAGGACATTGGGACACTGGGATATTAGAACATTGGGACATGAGGACACTGTGACAATGGACCTTAGGGCATTAGGGCATTAGGACATTGGAACATTGGGACACTGTGACATTGGGACAATGTGACATTGGGACATTGGGTCAGGGGGCATTAAGACAGATCAGTAACAGAACGTTAACAAAGCGTTAGCAAGGCAACAACAGAGCGTTAGCAGATCGTTAACAGAGTGTTAACAGAAAATTAACAGAGCTTTAACAGAACGTTAACAGAACATTAATCGAGTAATAAAAGAAAGGTAACAGACCGTTTACAGAGCGTTAGCCGAATGATTAAAGAGAATTAAGAGAACATTAACAGAACGTTAACAGAGCATTAACGAAAAGATAATAGAGTGTTAAGAGAACGTTAATAGAGCATTAACAGAGTTAACAAAAAATTAACAGATTACTAACAGAATGTTAGCAGAGCCATAACACAAAGATAACACAAATCTATTTTGCACAAAATACATATTAATAAACTATACCCATTTCATCCCAAAATTATTTTTAAAAAAGCTCAGCAACAGCCATTTGTGGCGTATTTGCAATTGCGTTTGCAGTATCTATTTATTTAAAAGAAGACCTTGTGAATATAACTTATGATATTAAATTTATGGAATATGCTGAACAAAAACCTATTGAAACTTTTCCCAAAACAAAAATATTAGTTGGCTATTTAAGTATGCAAAAATATATGATATCTGACCAAAAACAACAAAGTTGTAAAAGTTACCCCGCCAAAGAAAAATTAATCTGCCGCAAAAAGAATACATATCACTCCAATCCGCTGCTCATATATAATTTTGTTTGCTGGATGTACTTTTGTTTTAGGTGTAAATGCTGGAGAAGTCTAAATGTACAGGACTACTTCTTAAAGTAATTTGGAGGGAGCCGTCAAAGTGGCACTCAATAAAATATTAAAGCTCCCACCAAATTACTTTATGAAGTAGTCCTGTACATTTAGACTTCTCCAGCATTTACACCTAAAACAAAAGTACATCCAGCAAACAAAATTATATATGAGCAGCGGATTGGAGTGATATGTATTCTTTTTGCGGCAGATGAATTTTTCTTTGGCGGGGTAACTTTTACAACTTTGTTGTTTTTGGTCAGATTCGCTGTACCATACATATTAATAACTATATCTCTCACGCCATACAAAATATTAACCCCGGACCACGCTGTACTCTTTGTCCTAGCAACATCTAAGGTATTCGTACCAAAGTCTGTAACAATTCTACCAAATTTGATGTCGATCGGTTCGGCCGTTCGTGAGTTATTTTTTTTTAACTTCATTTCCAATGAATGAATGAAAATGCCCAAAAAAAAACAGATGCCAGAACCAGAAAGAAGAATTTCGGATTTTGAGAAAATTTATATAAGAGAAAAAATGTTGGAGATAAAATTGGAAAAGACTGAATTTGAGGGTCCGTTAACCCTTTCGGACCCAAATTATGGATTTCAAGCGGAGAATTTTTATAACAACATTATATCGTTCAGTAGACATCTTTTATAATATTTTCTTGCACAATTTTTTTTTTTAAGTGCTATAGTTAACAAATTAGAGGATGATGCCATATGGCATCATTGGGACTGAAAATGCACTTAGCAAGTTCCGTGTTCATATAAAAGCCGGTAATTTCTACTGTCATTCAAAACACCTAGTCGAAAATTAGCGTGAAAATTTGAAATGGAATTTGGATAACAGACATTGAATAAAATAATTAGTTTTTCCTAGATGCGATTATAAAGGGAGATTGGCGCCCTGCATGAAAAAAGGGGGTCTTTGAAGAGATGCCTACTTTATTAGTTGAAAAAATATTTATTTTCTACAAAAGTAACAGGAAATACTTTTTAAGATCTAAAAGAGATATGGTTAAAAAATAAATCATCAATTTCTTGGATTTTGGCAATCTTCAAATTTGGGGAAGTGGGTCGTAGTGCCTAGGCGCTGAATGAGGCTCACTCAACACAATTTTAAAAAGTAAGTCCAAACTTTAGTTTAGAAAAGTGTTTAGGGTTGTGGTTAATTAATGTCTTCTATTTGGTACTATGTTGTATTTTTTTCTAGTGGATACATATTTAAAAAAAAATATCCAACCCAGCCACCATTTCTACCGGTAACAGCCTCGTTCTTATATAAATTTTCTTTTTAGCATTTATAGCGAGCATTGGCAATGATGCTAAATATAGTAAATATATCTAACAGAGATTTTATTTGTATATTTAATTAATTGAAAACATTAATTATTACAATGTTATTAATTAGTTAAAATAAATAGAATTATTAAGTTTCAATAAATGTAAAAATAGAGTAAATTATCCCCATTTAAATGGTGGGTTAACAATATTTAAAAAATCACATTAGCTAATAATGTGATTTTTTAAATCTTGTTAACCCACAATTTAATTATCCCCATTTAAATACTTTTTATCGATCAAATTGATGTTTTATTATTTCAAGTAATTTCTCGTATTTGCATTTACTAGTATGTTGTTCCTTTTACTTTTGTAGAAAAAAAAAACTTTTTTTAGACAGAGAAAAGGGGTACCTCTTCACAACCCCCCTTTTTGTCATCCAAAGTGCCGATCTTGCTGTAATTGAATCAGAGAAAAAAAAATATTTGCTTCAATTAACTGTTACCTAAATCCCATTCGAAAATTAATGCAAAATTTTTAATTAGATGATTGTAATGACTGTAGAAAGTTACTGGCATTTACATGAATACGGGACTTGCTGATTTCCCTTTCATGCCCAATGATCATTGCTTATCCAAAACCACTTTATAGGGTTTTACTAAAAAAAATCGAAAAATCTTTTGATTTTCTCTTACAACAACCTCTTTACAAAAGAGAACCAGTAAAATGATTTACATAAAACGATTATTATGCGGAAATATTGGCAAAAGGATATATCTGTTTTTCGGCTTTATGACTATCGTCCAACCTAACATTTTATTCAAAATATCCTCCCAAAACCAAAAATTTCACGCTGAAAAAATAAACTAGGTAATACACTATTGGAAGAGTCTATCATTTATTTGTTGCATTTTCTATGAAAAATCATCAAATTACATGATGCCATATGGCATCGTTGGGGCTGAAAGGGTAAAAAATCCGGATTATCGAATTTTCGAAATTTATCTATCAATTATACGGTAGATGGTGTTTACGCCAAAATTGTTCAAAAATCAATTGCATTTTGAATCTAAATAGCCAACCAAAGAAAATTTGGGCTATTAATTATCGAATTTCCGGATTTCGGGATTCTTCTTTAGTTAGAATTAAACGCCAAACTTCACTCTATTGCTAAATTCTGTTCTTATTTGAAAGTGGTAAGATTTCGACTGACATGTTTTTTCCAGAATGTTATGAATACTATAGATGTATCGTAACTTTGAAGTGTACACTAACACTGGTTTCGGACCACTGATCTCCTAAATCTGAATATTCAGCCAAACATTTATATTTTCATAATCGTGTGTGATGGGAGGCGACAAAAGAAGATGAAAACTAACTCCAAAGTGTTTTTTTTTTTCAAATTTTCATTTGAAGGAATTTGAAAAAATAGCTGCTTTTGCAGCTATATAAAAAATATAATAATTCACCATTTTCATAGAAAATATTAAAATATAATTTTCCTCTTTGCTTTTCTAGCTGTTATAATACATTTCTAGAGCATCTTACATTCTATTTGTGTAAAAAAAAACTTCTTAAATCTAGATACAAATAAACATTAATTTAGCTAAAACAATTTACAAAAAATATTATAACAACAAATCGTCAAGATCCATCTGCAGGCTTATCACTTGTTTGTATTTCACTTTCAGTGATATTTCGTGATTGTTCGAGATCCTGAAGGGAAGCACTGTAAGTAAAAAAAAATCACAAAACTGTAAGTAAATTCGGCCTATTTGAAAAAAATATTATTCAAATTTACCTTAAAGTATTTAAGCTATACGATCTATACGACGGTGGTGGTGATTGTACTCTTTGGTTTTCTGCACTACTCTCATTCATCTGATCAGGTACAAGTAATCGATATTCTTGCAATGTTGTCATGTACGAGGGCGGTGGTTGTCGATGTTGGAATTCCGGATAGAAATAGGCTCCCGTTAAAAATCGGTTTGCACAATACGGACTATTGCAATTGCGACATGTATCGAAGCTAGGCCGAAAGCATTGAAACGATTCAGTATCGTCGGGTATACTTAGACGCCAGATTGCACCAGATATCACAAGCATTGAAACACCAATACCTGAAATGATAATGAAATGATTAATTGGAATTATTCCATAGTAACATGTATTAAGCGATTCTACGATATCGTTTTTAGCGTCTGCGCAAAAAACTACTATGCACAAGCTTGATTTTTTTTTTATTTTAAATACCAATAAATTCAACCATCACTGCTAAATAAATGTCAAGATTTGCACAAATGTATTGATTTTTGATTCTAAGACCATTTCCAACTAACCTATCATTAGCAAGGCTGCACTTAAATATTGTGTTGAATGTTCTATTAGTCCTGTTGATCCTAGAACTATTCCGCCTAAGGTGCAGGCTACTCCACCCAGGGCTAAGATTCCAATAACAAATGGAAGCGATGGGCGCGTAAACCAATCTGTACAGCATCTTTTTGTTGGGGGCTCAGGAAGGGATCTGAAATAAAAAAATTAAACATTTGAAATTAAAAATAAATTCATAAATATGTTTATAGTAGTTCGAAATTCAAGGGTTGAGAAATCATATAATTTTTTTTTATTTGCAGATGCCTAAAATTATTATTAAGCTGCGAGGGAGTTTCTTTTCTAATATACCAGAGGCGATCCTACGTATGGGTTTTGAGGGTTTAAACCACTTCCGAAATTTTTTTGATGAATAACATTTTAAACATTTAAAGGAGGGGACATTTCTTACCACCGCAGTTAAACATATGAAAGTGAGAACGCACCCGATGTACAAGGAAACTCTTAAGCATTCTAACAGACAACAAGCGACTGTATCACAATATTACAGCTGCTGCCAAGTGTTTTCTGGTATTGAATGTCCTTTAGTTGCAAAAAAAACTATTCTATAAAGGCGTGTTTCAGCGCCCGCTCTAGCACTTACGCCGCCCCGGGCAACAGGACAATTTGGCGCCCCTTAGGTACTATAGCAGGCAGCTCTTGGTCGCTATAACAGCGAGTACCTCCGAAGCGATTTATATTTTGGAACCGGCTGCCGGCCGTACAAAAATGCCCATTTTTATAAAGACAGCGCTAAAATCCATGGTCACCGTGGGACTCGAAACAACGCTTTAGTAACGATTTTCAGAGAATAGGATCTCTTCCCGCACTGAGGTACTGAAGTCCCATCAGTTAGCGTGTAGTAAAAACCTATTCATTCAGAGTCTTAAGCGCAATTCATCACAGTTCAGTTAGGCTTTTTAGAGAGTTTGTTTGAAATTACACAATTAGGGCTTAGTAATGAATTAAAAACAACATATTTTTAACCGCCGTAAAAATATTCATGTGGCATACGTGAAACTGCCGGCATTTAAACCAAATTTCTCACTAAAACACTTTATAAAACTCCACTCTGAAGTTGTTTTTGATAATTTCCTTGCACACCGTGCTACAGTTAAATTTCCATTAGCCGGATCTCTTCGTGGAAAGATTTATTCAGCGGTTTTAACGTCCGTGGATAATTTCTGGAAAATTATTAAATAATAAGATCAGAGCTAGTTAAATTGAGATATTAGCATGTCGGGAACGAAATTAAGGAGGACCTAACAACACAAACGTAAAATTTAGGCCACTTCTATACTTGTACTGTAACCGGTAGTTGGACTTACTCTCTCATCCCTGATATTGCGAAATGTGTTAAACGCCAACACGGCGAAGTGAACGCCTTTTTAACTCAATTCATAACATCAGAGTGAATATCGATTCAAGCTGGATAACTCGCCAGATTGTCCAGCTGGAAGGGAGTTGCGGAAGACGCGAGGCAAGGACCTATTTCTTGAGTGTCCAAGGTTGAGCGTGCGGCGTGCACAACTGAATGTAGAATTCGGGGAAACGTCTAGCCCACAGAATTTAAACCATATATGCTGGAGTGCCAACAAAATTGGGGGACAAAACAATCAATAAATAAACAAAAATTTCATCACCATTATTAATTAAGTAATTTACCGAAAAAACTTATTCCGCCGACTTTACAAAAAATGCCTTATGGCATTTCATATTGCTCCATTTTATATCTGTATTTTCTTTCTCCCCCCCCCCCTCCCCCTCCTAGCTAGAGGGGCCGCTGGAGTGTTTTTTTTTTAGTTTATTGTAACATTAAGCTGACCAGACGTACAGCATTTTGACGTATCGTACATCATTGGAAAATTTACAGCATTTACCATTTCACACAATGAGACCTAATTCACTATACAGGGTGTCCGGAAACTGCCGCATAAACGCACCGGATTATGATTCCTCAGTTGATTTCCAGCAAAAAAGTTGTACGGAACATACCCCCTCAGCTTAACCCTTTAGCTGCCACAGGCATTTAAAAATTTTCGAAAAATCATTTTCTTGCACGACTTAAAGCCTAATATCTCCAAAGCTAGATCATCTAGAATAGGGAAATAAAATGATTATTACAGCCAACAAATTTACCTATAAAATAAAACTAACCAGACTAAAATCGGATAAAAGGTTTGGTATTTACAGAGCTTCAAAGTCAAATTTGCGTGATTTGACCCAAAAACAATCTTTTTTTCCTTCTCAATTTTCTCCAACTTCTGCCATGGTGAGGTGCTTGTACGATTCTTTTAAAAATTGGCGCATAATCTTACGATCATATCTTTCTTACATCATTTTATTCTAGCTCAATTATTATTTCTAACAGTTTTAGTACCTTACGTGCAGAAAATTAGGGTTAATTTTGGCTCGATTTCGACATACTTTTTTCGACTAGATTTTCCCAATATTGCAGATCTTTAGGGGCAGTGTGAATTGAATTGTATTGAATTCGAGCTAAAATTAACCCTAGTTTTCTACACTTAACGTATAAAAACTGTTAGAAGTAATGAAGCTAGATTAAAATAATGTAAGAAAGATATGATTGTTAGACTATGCGCCAATTTTTCAAAGAATCGTACAAGCACCTTACCTTGGCAGAAGTTGGAGAAAATTGAGATGGAAAAAAGATTGTTTTTGGGTCAAATCACGCAAATTTAACTTTGAAGCTCTGTAAAAACCAAACCTCTTAACCGATTTTAGTGCGGTTAGTTTTATTTTATAGGTAAATTTGTTGGCTGTAATAATCATTTTAGTTCACTATTCTAGCTGGTCTGGCTTTGGAGATATTAGGCTTTAAGTCTAGCAGGAAAATTATTTTTTAAAAAATCTTTAAATGCCTGTGGCAGCTAAAGGGTTAAGCTGAGGGGATATGTTCGTACAACTTTTTTGCTGGAAATCAAGTGAGGAATAATAATCCGGTGCGTTTATGCGGCAGTTTCCGGACACCCTGTATACATGTAATAAGCTCCTCGCTGAGGACTGTGATCAGTCTTATCTACTTTTAAGGTGCAAAGTTTGAGTCCTGTGCCCAGTACGATCGATATTAAGCGAGCTAATTGTAATTTTATGTTTGGCAATCGGTATCTCGGGAACCCTTCTCGATCTGAAATTTGGCACATTTTTAGAGCTACTTGTCGCTCACATTTGCTCCAAATTGCACGGTCTCTTCTGTTTTTTATAAGTTGAATCTTATTTCGAGTACTCTCCCTTGTTATAGATTTTCGTGTCAAAACATACGTTTGTGTTTCACCTGTTGATGTTTTTTTGTCAAGGAGAACCAGTGGCGTAGATAGCTTTTAGGAGCGGTAGGGGATCGGTGGTCGGGATAATTTTTTCGGCACAGAGGAAATAAAAAAATCGGCTGTCGTTTGAAGGCTACGATTCCGAAGCAATAGGTTTGGCACAGCGAAGCAAACATTGCACGTCGAAAAACGTGACACTCGACCCCAGATGTAGAGTTTTGCATACGCGGTAGTTTAATTCCGTCAGTCGACGACGCATCTTAGCAATAACGGAGAAGATTATAGAATCGCCTAAACTGCGATACATCTTTGTGGATGCTATGAGTGTGCGCAAAATACGTTCTACATCTTGAAAATCAATCCTCGAAGGTTATGGGGTGAATTTAGAATTGAAGGTTCCGAGCGTAAATGTTAAGAATCGTTGTGAGTGGTGTGTCTGCAGCATAGAATAATGTTCTGCAGAGCGATGAATCAGGACGTAAATATACATTGAGGCCGCCTCTCTGTGAAGTAATACCGAAAGAAGGTCCGGCGTATGAGCGAACGAGATGGTTGTGATTTTATTAGAGAAAAATTGAGTAGTATGATGCAGCATTGTTCAAGCAAATTAGTCCTGCATGTGCCATGATGATGCTCAATTAGAAGCCTTTTGTATCACTATATATTCCAGAATACAGATTTTCAAAAGTAAAAATTTTCTAAGTAAATTCCACCTGATCTGTTCCTGTGGCAGTCACACTATTTGAAAACAACAAATGAAGAAATACAAAACTCATGTACTCCATAGTATACGCTATAGGAATTGTCATAATTCTATCCAAAGCAGTAACAATTATGTAATTGAAAATACTATCAAAAGGGTTAATTCCGAAATCACCTTGTGGACGGCATTACGGTAAATATTGTTACGAAATGTACCCAATTAATAGCAAAGGACTAAATTTATATAATTTAGTATAAAAAAATATGTGTGATGACGGGGATCCATCCCCTTGACTCGCCCCCTTATCTACGCTACTGAGGAGAACAATGAGAAATTTGGGATGCGAAGATATAACTTATGGTAAGAAGAATCATGGTAGTAGCATCGTGGGATATTATTCTTTCTCCAAATTGATGTGAAGTGGAGAGGAGGGAGGGCGGTAGTACGGCTGATGATTTGCCTGAAAACCGAATTTCAGTTGCTGATGATGGGCGGTAGACTGCCCGAAATACATACCAAATAAAAAGTAATTTTTAAAGCGAATTTAAAACCCGGTGTTTTGTTTCTTTCGAATAGGATGTACATTGGGTCTTCGGAAGTCTGGTCACCTTAGTGTAACTACATTATGTGACCGACAACCAAGCGCGCTCTATCACAAATTTGTTCAGTACAATGTAATATTAGCCAATACCACAACCATTGACTAGACGCTGCGAGTGAAAGGTTTCATGTCGCAATAAACCGACCGCCACGCTCATGTTTTTTTTGTAGGCCATGTTAATTGGTGGTTATTGGTTTATCACTGCTTTGAAACTGAAGCCACTTGAAATAAACATCAAAAACTACCTAAACAAGGCAATAGATTCCTACCCTAATTTCGTCAGCGCCCTCTCTAGGGTGGGGCAAGCCGGGCGGTCATCCGGGGCGCCAAATTTTTGAGGCGGCATTTGGACTATCACTTCATAAAAATAAAACTAAAAGAAAGCTGAAACTCATGTTCGATCAAAGAATGAATCAAAAAAAAAAGTAACAAACTCGAGGGCCGCGTTTTAATTGCTAATGACAAAGGACCAAAAACCCTTTAAATTCCAACATAGGAAACTGAAATCAACATAAACCTAAGAAAAGTTTTTGTTAACCTCTAAAATCGTAACTCGCAACAAAATTGCGACTGTTCTCTTTCAGAACTGTTGTTTGATGGCAATAAACAAATTTTCCAAAATCAATTCAGCACCAAACGGTTGAAATAAAATAAAAACGGTTGGTTTACTCCGGGTCTGGTTGGCAATGCTTCATTACCTCAGGAGCGGCCTATTTTGAGAAAGTAAAACTCAGTTTATCTCACTCAATAGTAACCCGTGAGTTCACCAATATACTATGGGGTGTATCCTGATTGGCATTTCTTAAACACTAAGGACGTTTACGGTCCATAGAAAGCCCTAAGGAATGCAGTATTTCGTCGGCAGAATATTTTCCACTCACGACTTAGTAGTACCACAACTCAGATCGGAGTTCAATCTATCCAACAAATTCAATGAAGGAATTTCGTTCAGAGAAATGATTTTGTAGCACCGGAAATTTATGCAGAATATCTATAGTTCAAATTTGCACCAATCAGCACACGATGAGCAAAGGATGAGAAAGGGTCTCTGAGCTTTTCGGATCGACTATTAGGGACGAAATACGAACTTCTGGAAGGATTTAAATTTAAAATGTGTTAAATAAACATCTTGCTCAATGGAATTAAGTGAATGCATTCCATAAACTCCTTCGCAATAAAAAAAAAATAGACGCGGCAATTTTTGTCGTCTTCCCCGGGCCGGCATAAGTACTAGAGCGGGCCCGGGCTCTGAATCTCGTTCAAAATACAAGATTCAACATTATTTTAGGAAGAATTAACATACAATAAATTTGAGAAATGGCTTTGATATTGTTCGCGTTCACCCATTTTCGGATTGTATATTTTTAACAAACAAAACATTCAACTGAATTGCAGGCATTTTAATAAAAATATTCAAAACATTTCAAATGTTTAGTAAATCCGATTAAATTTCACGCCATGACTTTGAACAATAAATCGACAAATTTGTTAACTGTCTTCTTCGTTTTCATTCCAAAATACATATTTTCCAAATATAAAATCTCTAATTTCCTTATCACATTTATAAACATTCCACCCGCCTCTATTCTGAACCATCTCGTCGTCATCGTCACCGCCCAGTCCACATATTTCAAAGATTAGACATTCATCGACATCGATAACGACCCTCAAAGCCATTTGGCCCGTATCGTAAATTAATGTTTCCTTTTCTGATAGGAAAATGCATCCATAATCGGATAAAAATACATTTTTCAATAAAAATCCTGCTGTTCCCGAAAAAAATGTGTCTTGAAATCCAAACAGCAGCTGCAAAATCGAGAATTGGACGTAGATCGTAGACTGTATGTGTAAATACAAAAGATACATTTTTGAAATCTTTTAGATGAGACACCAATCGTTCAGTTTCAGGTATATTGTAGTGCAATGCAATATCGAATCACAACAACAACAACAAAGAAAAATAATAGCTTTGCTCGTAAACCCGAAACGCATAATACATACAATCTCAATCTTTCCTATTCCACCTTGAATGCTACCTTAAGAATTCTATAGATGTCCGGGCGGATAGAAAAATAAAGATTCTATTTTTTTTGTGTATGAATTCAACAATGGAAAAAAAAGAAAAGATAATGTTGCGCCGACTATTGCTCTATAACAAAAACGGGACTAAAAAACTTAATGATTTTTCTCTGTCCCATAAAAGGAATAACGACGATGCATGAATATAAAGGAAAACGAGTTCGGAAACCCAGATATTAGGTTCTTCTATGAAATCAGACTTTTTTTTCTGGACAGATTTGTACCTTTTTCGGAGGAGGTTTGTAACAGTCTATAATTTATTTGTGACGTACATAATATGAAAAGGGATAGAGCGAGGAGACCATGAGTATACACAGAAGAAAAGACAACCAAGTCGAACTCGACACCCCATGGAATTATAAGAAAACAACCAAAAATCTCAGATGCCCATACGTACACCCGGAGATTGTTATACATATGTTACCTGACTGCAATGTGTATTCATGCTTTGTTCCTGGTCGATAGGTAATTTGGAATGTGACCACTATCTGAATTAGATATCGGGCGAAAATTGATCCTTTTCCCGGAGACCATGCGGAGAGAGTGAAAAAGGTCAGCACAGAAAGCATGTATGTATGTAGAGTAGAGTAGGCAACATATGGCGAACATATGCACGAAAAATGACGGCAAATTGGGTAAAGAATGGACGAGGTGATGGCTTCTCTTTGGTCGCAGAACTATTGTGTAAAAATCGAAATATAGGTGCCCCGGTTGAGAATGGTTTGATTTCCTTGTTGGACCTGCCATTATATTGTCCAATAGAAGAGTCATTTTTGACCAACAATTTTCGGAATGACTTGGATGAAAATAGGAATTGGACAGGTATTGTTTTTTTTTATTGATGGCGGCCGTTCTTTGGAAATTTCGCCATAAATATTGGGAATGCTGTGAAATGGTTGTGCAAAGATTTCCCACATTTCTGAGCAGTTGAATTGGGTTGTAAGTTGTGTGAAATGTTGTCATGGATCAGTTATATAGAAAAATATATATTAATATTTAATTAATTGTTACTGTGAAGATTAAACAGATAAATATTGTTTTTCTATTTTAGATGGCGTCTATAGAGAAGAAAATGTGCAATTTGTCAGATTTCTGGTTCAACCCTTAGTTTTGATCCGATCGAAATAATTTTTGGTGGAGAGCAAAAGGGGATCTGCCCTAGGCACTCAACCAAATTTTGGCTTAAACGTACCTTTAACGCCCATCACGAACTCTGCCACTCTCTCCTCGGCAACGATGCCAGAGGTATAGACATCGCGTCCAAATTAGAACCATCAGGTTTCTGCGCACTCAATGGAATTTCGTCCAACTACTGCCGCAAGGTTAGCCGACGAACGGGACAACATAAGAAGCGGAAATCCGGCAGACCCCAGAATTCTGGAGCTAAACTCCGAAATAAATTGACAAGTCAAAACCTACAAGAAAGAAAAATGGAATGAGCATTTGGAAACCTGCGACCTATCGAAAGGTGTCAGCACGCTTTAGGCTACGGCCCGCACTCTGTCTCATCCATCCACAGACAAGGGCAGTGTAGCCATCAGATTCGGTAAGAAAACCATCGCAACCCCAAAACTTTGAGCAAGTTTGTTCAAAAAGCAATTCATTGAACATCCCAAGACCAAGATGCTCAAATACAAAATAAAAAAAAGGATTTGCAGCCGAACGGTTGACATCATGCCCACCTATACAGCGGAGCAAGTTTCAGCAGCTATCAAGAACGCCAAAAACTCTAACACCATTGGACCCGATAACATTTCAATGGTCATGCTGAAACATCTAGATCTTCGAATATTTAACGATGGCTTTCACCTTGTTGATATCCACGCTTCAACTTGTCGATATCCACGCTTGTCATGAATTCTGGAAAAAGGGGCGAATCATCCCCCTTCTAAAACCCAGTAAAAGCGCGAAACTCGCCGAATCCTACCGTCCAATCACAATTTTATCACCCGTTGCAAAGACGCTCGAAGCACTCATCCACCACACCCTTGTACCACATGCTGTATCGCCGTCTAAATGCACTGCAACACTTCTCACCACCTGGAAGTAGGCATTTTCGGAGGAGCTTAGGACCCGTACTGGTAAGCATGACGGCGACGTTGTTCCTACTGTAACTAACCCCAAGATCCTTGATACCATGATGAAGTCGAAACACCACGTCAAAGACGTAGTCGACAAAATGCACAGCTTCTGGGGCAAGGACAAGGAACCTACAGGTTGTCTTCTATGTTGTCCCAGGATTATCTTCATCAAGAAACCAGCATGTTACTAGTACGTGATCACAATCTCCTCTTGTCTTTACAATATCTGGTCGGGTGCTATCGAGAGGATCACCCAAACCATTATCTTATGGATAACACTCCCCCTCCACGACATATCAGGAGTGGAATCAGAGATCTCAGACAGACGTCCAGAGATACAAACGTCCTGATATATTTGATGACACAGCGTACCATGTGGCCATCGCAGATATTCACAAAACCGTTGTGAATCGGTGGGTTCACCATAAGGTTAATCGTGTGAGCTTCGGAGCTGGCCGCTTCGCATAACCCGAGCCTCGAAGGGGCTAGTTAGGGAGAACGGCCTTGGTGGCAGATGCCTACGCGCCTATATCTAACTAGTTTGTGGATTGATGTTTGAAGGGGCCGCCTGGATGTGAAAAGCAGCGCTATGAGTCTGCTTTAAGCAGACGAGTAGTCACAGGTCCAACGAACCTGGGATGTGCACATCTGGATTTAACGTTAGACCTAATCATAAGGGGGCCGAAGGAGGATCACACCTGCTAAAGAGAACTCTTTAGCGAATAGTGTACATCGGGGACCATGGTCCCTAGCCATTGAGGCGTTGGTCTCGAGGTGGCTGTCGGTTGTTAAGCAAGACATCAAGCTGGTGATGCAGCCCCGGGGTTGGGTTGAAGGTGAGTGCATTCACCGGATGAAGAAATCCCCATTTGACGATAACACCTTGTCAGTAAAACACTGAAGGTCCAAACCGCCCGAAGGACCGGGAGATAAGGCCGTAACGGCTAGGTGCTGACGGTATACCCCGTAGATGGTATCTATGTTCTGATGCCCCACTGCACCCACTAACCTCGCTCCGAGGGCGTTATGGGACAACCCTATTGCAGCTGCTATGTTCTTGTCGCATGAGGCAATAGGCGAGAACGACGACGAAACTTAGAACACCTCCACAGAAATGCACAGCGGCTCACGCCCCTCTGCACCGCTACTACACAACAACCAAATTTTATTAGCCTGACATAATTTAGAGAATAGTTACAGGTTTTGGTTTGAATTAAATACATTTAATTGGCAGCATCAGCACCAATTCTTATTACTCTACCTTTACTCTATTAAAAGTTACAACGCAAAATGTAAATATCAAAAAATGTAAATTTCGCATAATACGTTTGGGTCTAGGGTATAATTTTTCAAGCAAAGGTCTAGAGTATTATGAATCATTGCAAAGAAAATTAGATGAAGTTTATTTCGTTCTTTTAGCATTTTGCGATCGGACTAATAGTATTTCAGATATTCCCGGAAAACAAAAATTTCCCCTCTTGGACACCCCCTCCCCCATTAACGTGACGCTCTTCTTCCTTGCCTCGTTCTTTATACCGCTCCATGGTTTCGCGTTGCTCGACCTGCAGTGTAGGCACATCGCCCGTTTTGGAGATAATATCTCAGCATATTTCTACAGGCAGCTCTATCTTGTATCGTGTCATCGCCGAGACCAATGCGTTGTTGTTGACGCTCAAATTAGGCTTAATTTTACTATACTATTTAGAGAAATTTCAAAAAATTGATTTTTAATTTAAACTTCATAATGGTACTTTGAACTGTCAATAGTATTCAACATTTGAATTGGACATCAAAATTTGGCGATTTTTTTTTTGTTAATTTATAGGACAAGAATCAAAGGCAGAAAATAGGGGGGGTATAGTAAATTGCATGGTTCTATATGCAGTCGTACCTATCTAACGGTACCTAAACCACCTTAGGTGAATCGGTTCAATCTCAGTGACCGATCAAAGTTTGAAATTATGGGTGGGTTTTGTATTATCTATAAAATTGCATAAGTATTAGATCGTGTTTCGCTTACATATTCAAAGCCGGATTTTCACATGGTCAACCTGGGCAGCTGCCCGTGGCGGCAGATTTTGAGGGGCGGCAAATTTTTAAAGCTTTCTATTGGTTTTATATTCTATGAAAAATGAGCTTTGACTCAAGGAGCAGTAATTAGAAAAAGTATTAATTGCTTTCTAAGTTCTTCTAGTTAGGTGATGCCAGGGCGCCAAATGTTATGAGCTATGAATCTATGATACTTCGGCTTTAAACTCTTATCCTTCACTGAAAATTCTACTGGAAGCATTCATTCTTTCATTCTTACTTTCAACAAGGACAGAGATGTCACTCTTCAATTTTATTTCCGACAAGAGAGTGTGTGTCCATGAGATACAGGATATCTGCGTGGCATGGTACACGGATTTTTGGTGAGTTGTGGCACAACAACTTGAGCACTACTCAGCTCAGCCGCATTGCTGACTAGTATGCTGAAGGACTCTCATCCGGATGTGAAAAACAGCACTACCTATCCCTTTAAGCTTTGACCCCAGGTCAAACGAACCTGGGGTATGCACGTCTGAATTCATCGTGAGGGTTAACCCTTAAGGGGGCCGAAGGAAGGTCGGAAACACCTGCTATTGGGAAGCTTTTAGCAAATAGTGTACCTCGGCGATGGATTTGCGCATGGGACCATGGTACCTTCCCAACATGGTGTTGAACTCGAGGTGGCTGGAGGTTGTTATCCAAGTCAACCAGCTGCAGTTACGTCCGGGGTTGGGTTTCCGAAAGTGAGTGCATGCATTGAACGAAAAAACCCCCATTGGACAATAAGATCCTGTCAATAGAATGCCGAATATCAAAACAATCCGATGGACCGGGTGGTAAGAGTGTAATTGCTTAGGCCCCCTGATACCTGATAGCAGTGGCGTGCACTCCATATATGCAAATAAGCAGTGCATACCCTTTCATTTAAAAACATTTTCTTCATACAAGTTCATGAAAATAATTACTGATTTCACTGTTAATTATTTCCTCAATAAATGTACCAGCGCCATCTTTATATAAATAGTGTAGGTTCCACTGACCTCGTTTTTTCGCCGACACTAGAGTATGCTCGATAAGCACCATTTCGCCGTGCTTGTAATCTCCATACGAATTGAAAAATTTCAACTGCAACAATGTTGCAGGTTTATATGGTGAAGAGAAGCACGCCTGCCTTGGCGTTGGCGAACAAAGTTGACGGACGAACGATGACTATAGCTAGGCCTGTTCGGTACCGAGATTTCAGTACCGGGTTTCGGTTTTTTTCAATACCCGGTACCACAAGCGGTTTCCATGACTCAGGTTTTTTTCAGTACCGACGGTTTTTCTAACCATAAGCCGGTTTTTTTGACTACCGGGTTAAAAACCGACTCAGGTTTTTTTCAGTACCGACGGTTTTTTTGACCATAAGCCGGTTTTTTTGAGTACCGGTACCAAAAAACCTGAAAAAAAACCGGCTCATGGTTGAAATGAATCGTTCTTTTTAACTCGGTACCAAAAAACCGACTCGTCGGTCGGTTTTTTTTAACTCGGTACCAAAAAACCGGGATATCGGTACTTTAGAATATCGGGTCCGGTACCAAGTGAACACCGGTTTTGTACCGGGATCCCGGTTTTTGGAACAGGCCTAACTATAGCACAAGCGGCGAAAAATGTCGTGATAAGATTTGAGCAAAGGGAACCAAAGCGGAAATAAAGAGTAGGTCCCAAAATGTGTCGTTCAGTTTTGACAAAATGTTTCCTTTGTTTGTTTTTTAATATTCAAACAATGTTGAAACATGAATTTATTATTTTTTGGAAGAGAATGTATTTTACTAATCAGAAACAAATTATAATGCACATTTTTGTACGGGGTTGGTTGCATAGCTATGTATGCATTTCGTTAGTCACACTGTGTTATGTACATATTACAAAAGAAGGTTTGTATGCCTACAGTTTACACATTTGAGAAAATCAATAAATTTTACAATGCGAATGCTTGTATTTGTTTGATTGACTTTAATAATTTTCAAGTACTGTTTTGTCAACGTTACAAAGTTTTTTTTATTATACACATTTTATTGCTTTCTAAAATAAATTAGGCGGTTTTTCCTAATTTTTAGCTATCCTGAGATTACTTATTTAAATTTCAATTCAATTTATTTCAAGCAGTAATATAGTTTGACATTTCAGTTAGCATATAGGTTAGATGCCGGCGATGGCCTTTATTCTATAATATTATAATTAACATTTTGCCGATGCTAGGTTCAGTTCTCTAGAACTAATTGGTACATAACTGAGGAAAAAAGACCTGAGATTACTTAATTACTTAGGAAACACTAACCTTCCTTTTTATTTCGACATATCAAAAAGCGTTTATACTCGTATTTATCATCTTTTCTTCGGTTTTAATTTTGCATACCCTTCACAAAATGGCTGTGCACGCCACTGCCTGATAGTATGGTCCCGTAGATGACCCTCTATGTTCAATTTTATTGGAAGCCTAGAGCAGCTTTCGGTTGTAACAATCAATGAACTTCTGAACCTACATCCGCGGTGAGCTTCTGATTTCACTACAAGTCTCCCAAAATACTCCCTTCGGAGAGTGTAAATAGACTCCAACGAAGCAACTCATCGAACCACACACTGTTTTATATTCCTGTTCATCCTGTGACAAAAAAAATTGTTTTGACAGAACTATTTGATAGGATCCAGTCATGCTTCTATTTTAAAAGATTTCAGATATAGGCCAGTCAAAATCGACATTAACCTCGGAATAAATGGAATACTGGAATATTGACGGAGATACAGGTTTTCAAAATAGGGTATTTTCCACAAAATGTGTGAAACGTGAATTGAAATTTGCAACTTTTTGGAAAAAAATACCCTATTTTTAAAAACCTGTCATTCCGTCAATATCTGACCTATAAACTTGGTTAGGATAACATTGGATTGGAAATTCTGTCTACTTTCAAAATACCATACACAGTTTTTAGCCAAGACAATTATTTAAAAAAATATTGTTAAAAATGTAAAAAAAGAGAAAAAAAAATGTTTTTTTTCGCTCGCCAAAAAAATAGCACATGGTCCACAGGGTTGCAAATGTGGATTTATGTAGCCAGTAATACTCTAAAACAGATAAGCTAACCTTTTTAGGCCTTTTTTTTGTTAAGCTTTACTGGCGTAATAGAACTTAAGTAGTTTTTATTTTTTTAACGGAATGTACTGTCTTCGCATTATCACACTCAATAAACAATGTAGGTTATTAGTTGCATTGACGCGCCTGAAGAGTTTTTGTTAGGTTTATTTAGGAAAAGTTTAATTTCTCCATCCGGCAAAAAATGCATAACTTTTTACATATTTAAACCCGTCAGCTGTCCAGAAAAGTAACACGTCCATTCAGTTTTTCCCCACTTTAACCACGGATGAGAAGCAGAAGTGACGAGTGCACGATTTGGTTTCAGAGAGGGTCCAAATCTCTCTGCATTGACTCTCATTGTCTACAGTTTCTGAGTATCATATGTGTCCATCGTGTGAATCGGTTTAAATAAATTTTTCACAAATCGTAGGTTTAAATTGTCAGGTTTTTAGTGTTCACAGTAAGTATTTTTTCCAGTAATTTTTTACTAGGCTACTTCTAGTGAAAAAAATTAATAGAAATCTAGGGAATCTGAAAAAGTATAAGTATAACTATACTTAATTTAATAGATGTATTGTCCATATTTTCTTAACTTTTTAGAGCAGGGTAATGTGAAAGACAGAAGTCCCCAACTCGAAGTGTAAATCAGTAAATCTGAGAATCGTATGGATGTACCTAAGAATCACTCCATAATAAAATTAATTATATTTGTTGAACCTAACTAATTTTGTACAAAAATCAAAAAGGATAACAATAAAATAGGTTTTTCCGAATAAGTTTTGTTTATTTGTCATTATATTTTCAGATGAATCAGGTTGTTATACTTCAAATATCATTTTAAAATGAAGAAAATACCAAAAATAAAAAAAAACATGCTTTCAGATTATCTAGATCGTCTAGTAAAATTCAAATGAATCTAGTACGATTTACTAAATTATCTTAAATACAATTCACTAGAAGTTCTAGTAAATCTGACTGGAACCACTTTTTATACCCTATACCCATAAGATGGTATAGGGTATATTGGTTTTGCTACGACGATTTATGTAACACCTCGAAAGAGCCACCGGAGGAATGGCAAAGTATATATATAAATGATCAGGGTCGGTCCCTGATTCGAATAAGCCATGTCCGTCTGTCTGTCTGTCTGTCCGCCCGTGTGTCTGTCGGTTCGCACGATAACTCCCGAAATAATGAAATTTTGGTCAGATGATTGTTTTGATAAAAGCTTGGATGGTATTGAAAATGGACCAAATCGGACCAAGGGTTCCCCTACCACCCATACAAATGACCCCTCCGTGATAGTTTACTTCGGCCATATTTTTCGACAGAATATTGTTAGCGACCTGAAATTTTCATCAATGCCTAATTGCGACATATGCTGGAAGCTGGCGGAAAATGAAGAATGTCTCACTACCCCTACCCCTACATAGATTCGATCCATCTACCCCTTCCCACCTTAAAAAAAGAAATTTAATATTTTCGGTTTTACGCGCATTCTAGGTCTGTACATGCGTATAGGGTATACACTATAGATATCTATTAATCCACACTAGATTTTTCTATTAACAAATTTAGCTAGATTTCCAGTAATATTTTTTTTCACTAGATTTACAACTAGAAAATCTAGGAGCTCAAATCTAGTTGTGAATTACTGGATTCTAGTTGAAAAAAAACTTACAATGTAGACAAATTTAAAAATTCCAAAATGAAAAAAAAAGATAAAACGTATAAAAGCGGCGCGAGCTTGCATTTGCGAAATTTTTGTTAAATAAATTTTTTGTTCCGAAAAATAAAAAAAAATCACGAAATCGGAACTTATGTTAATTATATCAGACAAAGGACATCTCAAAAATACTACAAGATGTGACAATGAGAAAAAAGTAAATCTTCGAAATGGAGTAGGTAATTTGAAAACATTCTGAACGCAATTTGAATAAGATTTGAAGCCGAATGTAATGTTTCCATGTAATCATACGAGCTTCAATGCTTTTCTAAATAATTTCAGAAAGGACATCTGGTTACGTCCGTATGGGAAGCAGGATATTTTCAAGCAAACGAAAGACATGGGTTACTGAAAAAATTAAATGTTCATATCAGATTCGTCCGTTAACGTTACCATAATGTATATGCGACTCCTACAACTTCCAAGCTAAACTATTGGCAGAGGGCGGCCATTTGCCTACTGCTCAGGGGCGAGATACAAGAATCACGATCAATCAAGCCTGTACATATTAATGAAATACACAAAAATACCTTTCAAGTGGGTACTCTAGCAGGTTTCTTAAATATTTAGTTTTTCGGCAATCGAAATTTAAAGATTGACAATCGACCAGCGGCTGTTATTGACCAGCTTTACCTACAACCTTTAATTATGTACTTCACTGTGTTTCACATAGAAAATCGAAAGGGACTCGTTAACCGAAATTTGCGACTTTACTTTACTTGGTTAAAGCGAAATATTTGCAGTAGTACACTGAGTTTCAATGAGACCGGGGTAGATATAACTTTCATAGTTGTAAGTTTCATACTTTTAAAGAAAATTGAATTTGAGTTCGAAAGTGGCGAGTGGCCCGATTTTTGTGAAGCCGAGTGCATTTTATTTCTCAGTCTTAAAAAAAATGAAAAAGATAAAAATAGAATCGAAATTTAGCTATCTTCAAAGGAGACTATGAACCAATTTAAAGGTGAAACCACCAACATTCGCTCTTTGATCAGTTTTTCTAAAGTCGACTTTAGGCGGATTCTTTAGCTCTTTTGACTTTTAAAAATTTAATAAAAAAAAAAGGTAAATTCTTTTTAACAGTGTTCACAAATAATTTTTTTCAGTTGAAACGTAAAACTTGCATTTCTTTGCCGGCATAGAGCCGAAATAACAAAAAATTGTTCTCTACCACATTAAACAAAGAAATATTTTCCAAACACCATTGTGCCTGTGCATATTTTTTCAACTCATCCGAGAATCAAATTTCACATTTCTCCAATGTAAGCCAACTCATATTCCGACCGGCTGTCATCCTACATCTTAACCATTGTAATAACACGATCTGTGTGCAAGGATTGAAATATGTGTTTCCACTAACTATGACATCTCCAAAACATATTTCAACCAAAATTCAAAAACAAATTTTCTAAAGTAGTTCTTCGACAAAATACCCTATTAATAGCCCTCTTCAAATTTCACGAATTTTCAATAAATCCATTCAGTTTCAAATGTCGATACAAAATGGGTCCTGACACTTTTCACTTATCGTTGGGTTCACCGCACGTTTTTCAAAACCATGCTCAAAATTCATATCCTTATACAAATACATATTTGCTTGTGTCCTATTCCTGAAACTGCACGTGTCCGATAGTAATTCAATTCAAAATCATATACGATGGTAATCGGATACTGTAGTAGTACGTCGGTCGGTTTATCAGTTGCCCAGGATAACAACAACATATGGATGATGTTCACTTCAGATCGTGTGCAGGATATAATATGAAATTCAGGTCAACGAATGGCTTAAGACGACGATATGAGGGTACATGGGTGCATATGCTGTGTGCTGTGTGGTTCGGGCGTGTCGGGACACAAGTCAATTAAAGGACCCAAACGTTAAGTGACATACACTCGTTCGTCGATGATGTTAGCGTCAGACGAAAGATGACTTCCTCGGAGATATTCTCCTGCCATGCTTTGCTATCTCGTTCTCGGGCCAATGTAATGAAAAAAATCTTAATGAGGCGACAATAAAATTAAGTGGATGGATGGATTGCTTTTATACGTATACCCCTAAATGTTTCGATACATCACATCGCATACACGCAGGACTTAAGTCAATATGACGTTACTTTCAAAAGTCATATGCATGGAAAATGATATTGTAGTGTTCGTTCAAATATAACAGATGGAGGATGCAATGTGTGCGGTCCTTTACAAATGGCGAAATGTAAATAGTGAAGGTAAAGTAAACAATTGATATGCGAGGCCAAATAAAAATAAGGCACTACGTGTAAAGGCGGTCAAAGGTCTGATGTGTGTCTGTAT
The DNA here is from genome assembly GCA_949715475.1 of Microchrysa polita. NCBI lineage: Eukaryota > Metazoa > Arthropoda > Insecta > Diptera > Stratiomyidae > Microchrysa > Microchrysa polita. The sequence goes on from OX454419.1 coordinate 74,126,285, forward strand.
GTTTACGAAAAAAATTATAATATGTACTGACGATAAGACTCGTGCTAAGTGCAATGAGAAGTCTGCAAGTAATCCTATTTTTGCGTTGGCGTGCCAAAAGGTATAACGTCATAAAATTTGAAGGCTATTTACCAGTATGACGGCAGATATTGTTTTGACAGGATTAACCGGTGTAGGATGGCGGTTGGGTTTGTTTTGCCAGGATTAATGTTGATTAGAGCGCATGGTGTTAGTAGAAGGCGACCGATTGTTTGGGCCAATATTTATTTTGCAGTCTTTCCGTTATAAATTCGTTGTACGAGAAGGTCGTGTGCCGTCATTCGTAACGGTTTAACATCTAGACAATACGCAATGTTTCTTCATTATTAGTCTTTATACAGGGCGCTTATTATTTCAACGGATGCTTTAATATTCAACGGAAATTCAAATTTATAGTTGCATTAGTTAGTTCTAACCTTCCAATAGTCGGAATCGGAAATGTAACACGAGTAGACGAAATGTTTCTGAGAACAACCAATCCTATAATCCAATTTCTAATGGATAGCTCCGGTGAAATAAAAGTGTAAGATAGTTTATAAATTAAAATATTTATCCCTCGTTCTGTGTTTGGGAAATTTTCATAGAAAATTCATGTCTGCTAACATACATACCTCTCTGTCTTCTAGACATTCAATGTAATAGAAAAATCAGATCTAAACATATAACAACCAGCCATGCTTGCAATACACAAATTTTATGACACCAGACTGGAGTTTAAGAATATAAGATAGACACTGATCTTGAATAGTTTTGAATTTAACAGTAGATGTTGTGATTAACAGCACAATCTGCCGAGATTATCATTCGCCATTTTTGTATTCATCTTTCGAACAATGGATCCCCCTCCTGCATCTTTATTAATTTAATTTCCATACACATACATACATTCAATTAAGGTGACCAGATCCTTTAATGATGAATGCTGTACAGACTACAAAGAATTAACCAATTTTTTAAGGATTTTTCTGATTTTTTTTGTATCGCCCGATCTAATGAATAAGATTATAACAATTTTATAATTGCATAATTACTTTGGGCAATTCTAAGAAGACACATATGGTCATTGTACAAATATGGGGATCGAAGGCGATCAAGTCTAAGTAGATGACTCAGTGACTTCTCTTCGAAGAAAATCAGAATAATCACACTGTTTCAGCTCAGAAACGGGCTCCCGAATTCTCTCATAATTTTGAAACGATTTTCTGATATCATAAAAATAAATTCTGTCGGTTCCTTTTTAAATTTATCGACTCGCACCTCGTGAAATTTTACTGGCAGATTCAAAGCGGGATGAAATGCATACGACTATTTCATGTGCTTTTCTAAAGTATTCGCAGGCTCTGCCCTTTTTAACAAGGCGTTTTCAATTTTTTTAGTCATTTCTCTCATGACTTAAGCTTCATTTCTCAGATGATTCAAGTGTCTCCCTATGTAATTTGTTTCGACTTCTACAGACTTATTATTCGCTGAAATTCTCGCACCTAGCTCTTTGGTAGAGGCGTAGAGCCGGGATGTAGGACTCGAAGCCTGATTTGGGCCAAATATCACAGTCTTCAGGTTTGAACCGACCGCAGGAAAAAATTTCAAAACTTACTTTTAAAATATAACTATAAATCTGTGTTATCAACGACCTCAGGAATCTATCCCTTAGAAATGCCATTAATAGGCGTGTTCTTTTGTACTCCGGTGTAGGTTAGCTTAGTGTAACTACATGGACTTACAATAACAACCTGACCCATACAGATTATGTAATTACACTAAAATAAGCTACATCGGAGTGCAAAAAAACACGCCTAATAATATGTTCTTCAAAGAAACTTTAGATAAGAAAACAAAATGCCAAATTCGATTGATCTTTCAGTAATCCCTATTTATGAATTAATTTCTGCAACATTTTCGACTGATCAAAACATCGTTGCACCAGATATCCAGAAACATAGAGGATGCCCAAAACAACATTTGGGGATCAAAATTGTTAAGTTGAAGCAGCAATTCTAGGAACTTAATAAGCGAAGAGGCAAAAAATCGGATACTTGGACTGAAATTGTCATGTTTATATCCAGGTCATTTCCTCACCAAACATAGGATTCAATTTCGGCGAAGCCAACAACATTTTCCTGAAAATAATTTTGAGACGAAAGAGTTTATATATACCTCAAATAACTGTCAGCAAATTGTTTGTAGTAAAAGGAAGATGTAATAGAGAATGATGTAAGCTTGCATAAGCCACCAACTTCTTGACGATTTTAAGTAAATTTCACAGACTTACGTTCAACACCTCGAACTGGTTATTTTTACACATTTGTGCTGATACACATTATTTTTCCTAGACCCTGCACAAAACTGTAGGATGAGTCGCATGCGTCCCGCGGGCCTAGAGTTTAATACGCCTGGCGTAGAGGATGATATCTCTGATATTTGTAGCGTTTTCCAAGGGAAAACATAAATTGTATACAATCTATCTGCTTATTTTATATAATTTCTTGGGGTCATTATCCTGGGATTTGGAGCGTCTTTCAAGGACAGACTTATTTTGGATCAACTCTATTCATTCGTGGCTAGCACTTGGCTCTTGGTAAGAGATTGCGACATAAAACGTGAGTTCAAAATTCTGAGAAGGTCCTTTTTGATCTATGAAGGGAAAACATATTTTGCATGCATTCTATCGCATCGATGAGGCCAGTAAAGTTTCTATCCATGACGTACTTGATAGAGGCGGTGCGCGGCAAAACTCGCTCCTTCCATTTTTCGTAATTTTTCAGAAACCGAAAAAAACGTTTAGTAAGATGAAAAATTATTGTACCATAATTGTTTTGCAATTAAACGGAAGCTATATGCACTAAGATTGATTTGTAAAACAGAAAAGTGATATTTAATAATAATTTTGGCGTCAATTTCGAATTATAAATTGGAACGAACGAGTTTTGATGAGTCCTGGTGGAACAATATGGTTTTTTACCAAGTTTGTGGTGTATTTAGTCCAATTTGGTCCAAGAAAGTGGCTAAGGACGAAAGCAATAAGCCTTAACCTTGCTTCTCCACATCAACCTAAAGCATAGTTGCAAACGTCGGTTTCAACATTCGCCTTCTGAAAGCAGCGTACAAACGAATCCAAAAAAGTTTCAACGATTCTGGTCTCTAAGTGGTAGCTGTCATTGTGGATCTGTGGATTTTTGAATTGAATTTTCGAATATCTGGAACGAGATTACTTCGAGTTACTTCGAGTTTTGCATGATTGTGCATTATTTGTGTGGTTTCGGCAGTGTGGATTTCTGTTTCGATTCCTCGTTCATCGCCCGCCATTGTTTTACAATCGGGTAGCTCCGCATAATTTGCGTTGCCGCTGTCAAGTTTCAATACGGTGGAGTCGTTTTGTTGATTCGGAACGTTTCCATTCACAGCTGTCAGTCTTGTCTGCCGACCACCTGTACCCCGACATTCTTCTTCCCCGCGTCAACCTAATGCACAGTGGAAAACGTCGGTTACAACATTCGCCTTCTGAAATCAGCGTACAAGCGAACCCAAAAAAGTTTCAGCAAGCTACTATGCCTAACGATACGGGAGATGTTTTCTGCTGGGACAAAATGAGAATGTTGCTTGACGAAATATTAGAGCAGAAGTTAATTGATGTAGCAAGAAAGGATGACATAAGCGCCATTAAATTAGAATTAGAGGAAGTCAAGTCCGAAAATGCTCAATTAAAAAATGAGATAAAAGTTATTTCAAGGCGTTTAGAACTAATTGACAAGAAAATTCGTGACGATGGTGTTGTTGTCAATGGTATGAAATGTGCCGATTCGCAAAGTGCCAAAGCCGATTTCATCAAGCTGTGCTCTGAAGTACTTCAGTTGAATATCGTCCCGCACTCGGCAGTAAAAATAAGTAATGACGCTTATCTTTTCAATCTGGAGTCCAATGCTGCGGTTCAAAAAATCATTTCGCGAAAAGGAAAACTAAAGGGTCGTCCTATTTACATTCAAAAGAACTACACCGCTCACGAGCAAAACATAAGGTACAACTTAAGAAATTTAAGTAGAACTCTTAATTCCAAAAAAATTAGCAATAAAGTAATTCTCGGTGAATTCTACATTTTAATTGATAACAGGAAATATACCTGGTCTAATAATAACTTTATTTGTTTTTCCAATGAAGATTCCATTTTCTTGCAGAAAATATTTGAACATTGTCAATTAGACTTTTCTATTATCTTAAGTAAACAAAAAAAACAAGCCAAATACGAATAATAATAATTCTCAATAGCAATTCACCGAGTGCCGTATAGTTTCGTATAACATCGCTGATCTATTAAAATAATTCGAATTTGGAAACTTCTTACCTTTTCTGAATAAATACGATATATTTTTTTTTTTTCTTTACGAATCCCACGTTACTGAAGAAAAGCAATATTTGTTTGAAACTCATTTCAAAAACTATACTCTCCATTGGATCCCGGCAAAGAGGACATATAGTTCGGGTAGAGCAAGCGGTGGAAGCTTGTACGGTTATAAAAAAGAAATACAAAAAAACGTTTATGTTGAAATTTCATAATATACACAGTACTGATTGCAAGATTTAATGGAGAGCTGATATATTTTATTCCCCGGTACCTAAATTTTTCCAACTGGAAAAATGATTTTGAAAGTCTTGAAACGTTTTCGGATAAACTCTAACCTTCAAATTTTTGCATAATCGGTGACTACAATGCAAGGATACAAGAAGATTTTTAATTTTTAAAAGACTTGCCTCATGTTAGTAATGTTCGATTTTCTATAGAAATAGTCGGAAAATTAAAAATGAAAGAAAGGGAAGAAAATATCGTTCAAGCTGTTAACTCACAGTCTCATGACTTATACTCCTAACTTAATTACGATGTCATACCTATAATAATCAAAAGCTATTCATCGTGGCCCTCTGGATTAATTATTATTAAAGCCAGGTGTGGGATGCTTAATTTGAATGCAAGATAATTTTTATCAAATTCCAACGAGTTGTGCTCTTTATGTAACATAGGAGTCCCTGAAAATATAGCACATTTAATTGGTTCTTGTCCTATCAACAATCCATTTAGACTAAAATATTTTGCTTGTACTGTATTAGAAGAAAGTGATGTTATAGATTTCTTAAACCGCACAAATGGCATTGGTTTATATATTAAGTATATTGAATCTTGTTTAAATGATCGTAGCTTGATTGTAAATGAATTCCGCTAAATCCGTTATTACAATGAATATAATAAGTAATTCTAAAGCCACTTCTGGCACACAACTATAATGTTATGCCATACATAGATATAAGAAATAATATTATAATATATTTTGTATATCTATTAATAAATAAATAAAAATAAATAAGCCTTAACCTAATAATATTAATGATAATGCACTAATTTCCATTTTCGTCAATACAAATTTTTACTGGAAAGAGACAGTTTTGAGGAGTCCGCTTTGGCAAGAAAAGAGTTTGGATCAAAATGGATGGAAGGAAAGAGTTTTGATGGGTACCATTACCTGGAAGAAGTAAGTTTTGCAACGAACTGCAAATTTCAAAGCCTCGAAAAATACGAAAGAAATGTGTTTTGATAAAAACTGAGCTCACTTCTGTGTAGAGCAGGAACAATACTTTCGAATGCAATTCATAACTCAATTTCGTAAAAAAGTGGAAGAAGCGAGTTTTGCAGCGCACCGCCTCTATTCTACCCGAGTTAAATATAACGATCATGGTTAAATCCACTTCCGAGGTATACTTTTTCCCGCTGTATGATCTTATGATTATTCCTCCATAATTATGTTAAGAGGTCCTTCACTGCTACTGCTATAATTAACCACTAACGTTAGTGTACGCATCCTGCGAGACTTAAATGGGTCAAATGAGTAAAAACTAACGTCATGGTGTGGGCCTTGATAATCAATCAGTATCATCTCTGTCTAGCTGTAATTCAACTTTGTCGAATTATGATTTAGCAAACATAAGGTGACCAGAGTACCGAAAGCCCAATGCTGTACACATACTAAGGTAGTTCGGTTTTCAGGCAAATTCTCAGCCATACTTCCCGGTCCGAGGTCTGCGTAAGCAAAAATGTTATCGAATTGAGTACTGCACGACAGACAGAGCAAGGTCTAAGCCAAGCGAAGGGCGAGCTACAGGATCTCAGTAATCATACGGACGAGTCATAAGTCTAAATTCCACGAATTACCTTCCACTGCCTCACCGCTCGCACCTCGCCCTACTACTCCTGGCAGCAGCACTGCATCGTAAAAATGTTGGCGAATTCTAAAAAGCTCGACAAAAAGGGCAAAGTCTGAACGAAGCGAAAAACGAGCCACGGGATCTGAGTAAACGCATGGACCAACCAGAAGTTTAAATCTTACGAATCGCCTTCCATCGGCTCACCGCTCGCTGCGCTCGTCTTATTACCCAGCAGCGCTACGTTGCAAAAATGTGGGCGAATTCTGAATAACGTGACAGACAAGATTTAAGTAAACCTAAGCATAGGGCACAGGTCTAAATCATACAAATTACAAGGCTAGCTACGGGATTCAAGTAAACCTAAGGACGATCCAGAGGTCTAAGTCTTACGAATTGCCTTCCATCGACTCACCGTGCGCCCTATCCGCTTCCCACCACCGCTGGTCGCCAGAACGTTGGCTAATTTTGAAAAGCGCAACAAACAGACGGGGGCCCGAGCGAAGTAAAGGGCGGGCCACAGGATCTGAATAAACGTATGGACGAACCAGAGGTTTAAATCTCTTCACCGCTCGCTGCGCTAGCACCTATTTGGCAACAGAACTGCGTCAAAAATGTTGGCGAATTCTCTAATGCGCGACAGACTGTGCGAGGTCTGATTGGAACGAGGAGAGCCACAGGATTAAAGTAAACCTAGGGAGCCAGAAATCTTACCTAAATCGGGTTGCATTACTCCTGGAGTATGCATTTCTCTGTCGTTACATTGATGATGCCATGCCGTTCCCTTGGGCTCTTAACGCCCTTTTTAAATGGATTCTAAGGCAATGTTGTGGAAAAAACTTTATCTAAAATTCATGCCGAGTTATTCTTTATTATGAATTTTCCTATATAGGTTGATAAAGGAATCGGATGGAGTACGACGGCTGTAACTTCCGAGCCTTGGCAGCTAGAGCCTTGAAATGTCCACCAAATATGTATGAACAGTACGATGCCTAAAACTCCGCTCAAGAATTGCCAAATTACGGACAATTTTACGATTAGAAAACACACAAGTGCGGTTTGAGTAGCTGTAACTTCCGAACTAAAATTCTGAAATAGACCGTGAAATTTGGAGAAAATATGAGCGCCAAGTAGGTCTAGGTTGTGTGCACAATTTCAGAGAGATCGGAAAGGGTTGCCGATGTATCGGAAATGAACGGTTGTCAAACATAAAATTGTGATTATCTCTCTAAAAATCGATACTAAGGGGTAAAACTTTACACTTTAAAAGTAGACAAGACTGATTACAGGCCTCACCAAGGAGCTTATTCTGTAGTGAATTAGGTTTCATTGTGTGGCATTCGGAATGCTGTACATTTTGCTGTACATTTCTCAGTGCTGTACGACAGGTCAAAATGCTGTACTGTACAGCAAAATGCTGTACGTCTGGTCAGCTTAAGCAAACATAAATTATGTTTAGGACACGCAGGTGGCGCGTCTGGGTTTGCAACATACTCGCACTAAAGATGCCTGACATAGTAATTACAAATTCACAAAAAATACATCACTTTTGTCCTTGATGACAGCTGCTCAAGTATTCAGTGCTTTGGAAAATGCACGAATGCTGTACACTTTTCAATGCTGTACGGCAGGTTGAAATGTTGTATAGTATAGCGAAATGTCGTACGTATGGTCACCTTAAATTAAATCAATTCTATCTCTCTGATCCCTAACTATGTTATCTAGATAAAAAAAAAAATTGTCAACCTTGTCTACTGGTTTAATTTTAGACTTTATGGCTCCCTATAGTAAATCGGTATACGGAAAAGAATAGGCAAAATTATGCAGCCTTGCTAGATAAACGTTGTATGAGGCATGACATTCGTAGGTCTCCTCGAATATGAAAATGACTTTATCTTTATCCTCTTCTAGTGAAATCTCTACACTACAGTATTTTCCCGGTCAAAGATTTGAGCGCTTTCTCGAAATTAATGAGTATGACGTGTAATTCGCCGTGAAAAAATGTAACCTCTAGCTGTTCTATTGACTTGACGATCTTGCGAATATTGTTGAGGTACAAGCATCCTATGATCATGTGGATACGAGCAATACTTGAAGTTTGCAAAGACAAATGAACTTTTTCCTCAAAAGAGTCTTTTTTATTTATTTACCCCGGGACCCCGATAAACCTATGTGCGCGCCTGCATTTTGTTATGGTGACATTTTACCCGGTGGTTCCTATGACTAAAGTTCGCCTAATTTCCAGACTAATCAGACGGCCGGAATAACTAGGTACATACCATGAATGGAGTCCTGTTAAAATGTCTCTCTTATACGTCTTATGTACGTAAACCACTTTGGTAACGATCTCAGACATAATTATGAATCATACCCGAAAAAACTTCGCAGCTGAGCCCTGTACAGCAAATTCGTGGGGAGATTCCTTACTATTAAATAAGAATCAGGATCCGCAACTCTATCCGATTCGTCTCGAATTTTTGAAGTAAGCAATCTTGAACAACAACTGTCATAAAGTCGTCGGCCGATGCGTAGGCTGATGTAAATCCCAAAAGGATAATAAAACTATATTCGTAACGGGTTAAGCTGCAAGTTACATTTGGTCCAATTACCTTCTGATTGAATTTAATATTCAAGCATATCTACTGATCTAGAAAACTACAAATTCACGACAATTGCTCACGAAGTTCCTCCAATTGACTTTCTCTTCATCAATTGGTTTTTAGCTCAAGTACTTGTAAGAAGCCAGCTAATCTTTACATCATTTTTTTCGCTTGTACTCGTACACTGGATCCATTCAATTTCTTTCTCAAAAATATATTACAAAATATTTATCGTTCTTCATGCCAAAGGTAGATTTCCGCTAGGCTATATCAATTTCTTGGTACATGCAAGCACGAGTACCTTTACCACAAAGGTGCGACCTAAATACTCTCCCCAGCTTCATCGTGGATTAACAATAGCATCACTCGACAGGTGGCTATTATTTTGCACGCAAAGAAAAAAACTCCACTCAAAGAAGTGATTCGTTAATTTGATTTGTAAAATTCAGTCGAATATAGGTACCAGACTAGAGATCAAAATTTGAAAAGAATCAACAAAAAATCTAAAACCCACCTGCGCATCACTGGTAGTTGTACAGTCAGATGACCTCCCGCATAGGATCCTAGAGAATTTTGAAATCCCGTCGTTGTCGGCACTATACCGGTCGTTGCACCGGCAGCTGTTCCGTCCGTTTGATGATGACGATGATGATGACTTGTTGGTACAATACCGACACTACCCGCGTTACCTCCACCATGCGCAGCATCCACATAAATGGTGGCATATGGGGGCGGAAACGGATTCACAAAGATCTCGGTTGGTCGGCACTTTTTCAATTTCCTTCGCGAGGATCGTTTCGAATTACGTCGAGAGCTGGAGTCGAGTGTCGATGAACAGGTATCGCTCGAATTCAGGTATTCCGCTTGATTCAACATGCCACTAATTGAACTGAGATTGTTTGATGCATCAATCATAAGACCACTGCATGTATCACTAGCACCGGAAGACATTGAGGGATTCGTTGTATGATTATTACTAATATTGGCACAAGACACTACGCGACTAGGTGAATCCACGTTGAATCGACTGAAATTTAGCATATCACTGGTAAGCGTAATCACAGAACTCATGTGGATGTTGGCGGCAGCAGCAGAATCTCCAATTGGTTGTGATGTTGGCTCGGACACAACGGCACCCATCAACGTACCATTCTCGAAGACTTCAATTAAAGTTTGGTCATCACGTCCACTATCATCGGCGGCATCATCGCTAGCGGATTCGGCAATATTGTGGCCCGGCATGTTGGAAGAACTCAATTAAAACCACCGCGTGCACGTCAATCAACTCTTTTTTTTTGTAATTAAAAAAATTTAATAACTTTTCGATATTCTTCTTCGTTCACGAAAAAGATGCTCTAGGTTTGGCACGACACGACACAACGCTCAAAGTACCTTGAGAAAACTGTTTTGAACGTACAACAATATTCTTTTCTTTACCGGCCAACAAACAATCCGAAACTGATTCCTCCTCTTCGACGACCTCAGAAAACCGCCGGCCGCTGTCGTCAAATGAGAAATTTTCAAAACGGCCGGCCGATAGAATAGTTGCTGTACACACACGCACACACCACACCTCTCGAAATTGAACTGAAAAAAGATTTTTTTGTTGTTGTTCGAAGTTTGATGTATCGTCCCTTTCCGTTGATGGTGTGTTGTGCAGACGAAGAGTGGCTCGAAGTGATTCCGGAGATACCACAGATACTCAATACTGAAAATTAGATGATGCACGAAATGGTTTTTGGGATACTTAGGTATCGTATAGGCCTATAGAACACGGGATTTGGGTGAGCTCGAGTAATGAATGGCATACAGGCATCGAGCTGGGGTGAGGATGATACCAAGAGGGTCTGGCATTGAAAAAAAATCACGAAACCGATTATTTGGGATATGTAATATTGTGGTCCTCGATAATGTAATAAAGTCGAAGTTGAATAGAGTGATCATTGAACTTTTGGTTAAATTTTTGAAATTTTGAAATAGTAAATACCTAATCCTCGATATGATCGAATATCAGTGAATATGTCTCTGTCGCGGTTAATGACTGTTTTGTCTAATAACCGTTTAATTACAACTTATTACAGAAACTACTTGGCAGATAATATAACAGTCCAGGGTAATGATCTGGGTATTAGGTACATCAATTCTAATCTTCCCAAAATTTCTAATTCAACAAAAATGTATCGAAATTCATTTAAAAATCTGGAACCCAACCCTGATTAACGTCTATTACACTATCACCTATTTTTTGCATGTATGCCATCATCATCATGAGCCAGTCCCTCGACCTCTAATGCCTATAGCATATAGGCCGCGGTAATAATGTTCTTAATTTTTGTTTGTGCCTTGAACTATAGGCTATCGCTTAAAGCAAAGGGTCTTCTTCTTTTATAATCCACCGCTGCTGTTCCACCTATTATCCATCCCAGTGGACCAGAATAGGCAACAACATAACGAATCTTTTCATTTCGTTGTTGGCTCTTTTTTGTTTTTTTTTGTTACTCGAAAGATAATTTTCGGCACATTTTGGTTAAATAGACGTACCGTCATTAACGATTACGAATTTTGTATTTGTACGCAGTACGCATCTGAAAATTACTACAGGGCGCAGGCAGAGTATAGAGTACTCGTAGGTACAGATATACCTCAATCTCAAAGTGCTGATTAATGATTGTGCGAAGAATATAATCTTTCCGTTGAAAGTACAAGATGAGTAAGTAAGTATAGGGACTATGAGTATAATCTATCTGGCAATCATCAATAAATAGACAAGATCATTATCCGCTGCCTCGTTTTGAGTGCTATTTGTTTACAACTTTTGCTTAGAAGACGATAAACCAAAGTCCAAATAAAAAGAATATTTTCAGTTGATAGATACGCGTATAATAGATACTGTATAAAGTCTTATCTGAAATTGATATTTACCAAATGTACCAAGTGAAAGTAGAGCCATTGTTTGCAAAGAAGAAACCCCGCCGTACACAGTAATGATTTTACCGTGATAGTATTTCCTTTCAGAAAGCAGAGAAAATTTTAAACATGTTTATGACAAAATTTAATTTGATCCTAAGATTTAATCTGCTTTCCTGAAATTCGGCAATGAGTCAGCGACTTCAACTGAAGCTGATTAATTCTCTAATAAATCCGTGCGTGTAATACGTATACTAGACTCTGTCTCGCATTGAATGGGCGATACTGGATATATTGACAAGATAATTTGTTTGAGAAACAACGCCACACAATGGAATAGTCAAATATAATTGGTAAAATTTCTAACGTTATCGTTCTATCGTTCTTTTTTGTGTTAGTCGCGTCCTTTGCAAGTAAGAATGATTAGTCGTCCAATGGATAAGTGAAAAATTAAACTTCAACTTCAGAAACTCCATTAAACTTCACATAAACAGCATTTTTCGCAATATAGATAATAAAAACATATTTAAATGGGACGGGTACTAAAAGCCGACTTTTAAAATCTCGACAGTCAAAATCTCGACTTTAGAATATGTCGACCGTTGAACATATCGACAAATTATTATATCGAAAAATCTTAACAATCTCGACTAACTGAAAAAATGAAATCGTATACATATTACAATTTTGTTATCTTTTATCTATACAGTACTGGTTAAGTCGACCTACTCCCTGCAACACGTTATAATAGGGTAAAAATGCAACATGTTAGGCCGATTTTCAATGGTCACTGAGATATTTGATTTTTTTGGCTTTTTTTTTAAATAACCTTGAATGAATGGGTTGAAACTTATTTTTGGATTTTAGTCAATACTATAGCAGACATTTCTTAATCATTTAAAATTTTAAAAGCCCGTCACAATTCGAAATTTTTATTTTTTAATAAAAAAAATGTTTCTTAAAGTTGATTTTTAATGTAGTACAGTCGAACTTGTCTATAACGAATCGTTAGGGGACCGGTTAATTTATTCGTTATAAGGAGAATTCGTTGCAAAGAAAACTAAAAAAAAAAAATATTTTTTTTTCAAATCTATGTACTTATCCAAAATTCAATGTAATACATGGTACATATACATACATTCACATAATTAAACTGAACTTGCAATAATTCAAATTAAGTTCAAATGTTTCAAATGTAATCAAGTTACCTTGACTAACAGTTCGAGCCTCCAATATACTGTTTAAAATATCAGTGTCAGTAAGGGTCTCAGAAGTGCACAAACCATCGTGAACGTTAACGAAATCCTCAAGGGTATAATCCAATAAATTATCTTTCTGGAATCCTGACTTTCTAAAACAATTTGACATTGTTTCCGGCTTTACGTCGAAGGTCCATAATTTATTTAAGTTTCGAATTGCGTCAAGCAAACTTATGTACATTGGAGGTTTTTCATCCTCCATTTCTCATAAAATATTCATAAATATTCGCTTTCTATAGTACTGTTTAATGTTATAAATAATGCCCTGATCCATCGGCTGCAATACAGATGTCATGTTAGGAGTAAAATAGACCAGTTCAATATTTGTTACCTTGGCTTCAAGATTTTTCGGATATGCGGTGCAATTATCCACGAACAGTAAAATTTTCCTTTTTTGAGATGAAAATTGTCTGTCCAGTTTCAAGAGCCACCATTCAAAAATTTCGGAAGTCATCCAGGATTTTGAATTGTATGCGTAATCGACCTCTAGAGTTTTAATGCCTTTAAAGCAACGAGGATTTTTGGCTTTGCCGATGACGAGCAATTTTAGCTTCTCCGATCCAGTCATATTGCATCCGACCATAACTGTAATTCTCTCTTTACTCCGTTTTCCACCAAAACATTTTACATTAGTGTTTTATTCGGTAGACATTTAAAAAATAAGCCTGTCTCATCGGCATTGAAGACATCCCTCTGGTCATATTTCTCTAATAATGTTGGCAAAACACTATTCAACCACTCGTCACGATTTTGTGAGTTAACATCAGCACTTTCTCCACACAGTGTTTTTTCGACAATGCCATATCTTTTTTTAAAACCGTCCAACCAGCCAGAACTTCTTTGAAAATCCGGGTGACCTAATGATTCAGCAAATTGTTTGGCTTTTGCCCTTATTATTGGTCCTGACAAAGGAAGATTTTTTTCACGGGGAGCAACTGTCCATTTCCGCATAGCTTCGTCGACATCTTCGAAAATACACGGACGAAGTTTTTTTTCGCGAAGAATTCAACTCTTCAATATTTGCGCGGTCCAAAATTTGATCCTTGTTTTTCAAAATTGTAGATAACGTACTTGCCGAAATTCCAAATTTTTGTGCAATGTCTTTCTTTTTTAAAGCCCCGTATTCCACTTCGCTTATGATCGCCAACTTTTGCTTTATTGTAAAGCTTTTACGTTCCATTTTAGAAAAGGCGCGAGCAAAACTAATGCACTGTTTTTCTGTTCGTTGTCGATTAATTCACCCTTCAAGTCAAAACTATCCAAAATGTCTCTGGTCCACTCAGACCACAACGCAATAAGTCGTAAACAGTCACTATCCTCCTAGGAAACAGTTCGTTATAGTGAAAAATTCGTTATATAGCTGTTCGTTATAGGCAAGTTTGACTGTATTACTAAAAAAATTATAAGACACGGAGTCTGCAGACCACTGGAAAATCATACTCGTGTTGTCAGCTTTCAAAAAAGGTGTCAATGTCAATATTTCGACTTTTCATATCAGTAACATCTTTGCCAAATTGGTAAAACTTAGGTAGTAAAAATACTCCCAATTTTCCGTTAAAACTGAACTACCCCATATAAATGTCAAACTTTGACATTGACTTTAATTCGATCGTTTCAGGCTAATATTAATGAAATTGCATAATCAAAATTTGGCGCCGCAGATCCTGAAATCGTGCCCAGTAATTGATTTTAAACGTCTGTGCCAAGCTTAAATGTTAGTTTGTGTTTTTGGTAAGTTACTTTCAATTAATTTTGAATTCGATCAAAATTCAGGAGAATATCACGGTCCCTTTTTTGCACATTTCGACTAGCAGAAGTCCTTCTTTGATTCGGAGAATTAATAAAATTAGATTCAAACCATTTGATAATTGGTAACGCATCTTCACCAAATAACCGTTTTATTTCATTGAAATAACTCGCAATTTCCAATGTCTCAAATAATGCAAGACATTTCATCATTCGCATTTTTAGATTAAAATTTTCATCCTTGCCGTATTTGAAAGGTAGACGAGATGATTGTATTTTCCTTCAAATTATTTGCCCGAAATGAAAATAACAGCCCTTATTTTGTATGGAGGGAAAACACTCCTTACATGCATTTATGAGGCACATTTCAAAATCTGACAATATAAACTTTGGGTTTAGTTGAATATTGTTCTCCACTGCCAGTTTGTAGTGTAGTGATTTAGCTCTTTTTTTGGATGTTTGGGTTTCATCATTCTTTCAGCTAAAATCACTTTACTATTACACAATTCACAAGAAAATTCCGAATGTGCGGCTTTGCTTTTTGAGCTTATTAAACAATAAATAAGTGGAACAATTTCACTGTCAATTTTTGCATGTATGAAAAATAATTAACGTAATATATTTGCCACAATTCTGAAAGTTCCGTCAACAGACCAAGTTTCAGATTTTGCCAAAAGTTGAATGTTTCGGATAGCCCCTAAAATGATAATCTTCTCATTTCCGAAACTCTCGAAAGGATAAATTGCCTGAACCTGCAACGCTGGACATTTCCGAATGTTTAACATATATTGAAGGCGACAAGTTTGTACTATGAGAAACTTAGTACAAACTTGTCGCCTTCAATATATGTTAAACATTCGGAAATATCCAGCGTTGCAGGTTCAGGCAATTTATCCTTGCGCGCTCGTTTTCCCTTTTCCTTTAAATGTCCTTACCGGATAAATATGGTCGACAATTCTCCTGGCATTTTGTTACCGCTTCCGAAAGGATTGCTGCATGACTGTATGACTTGTATTTAATCCTCTCCCCTCCATTCTTTTCCTTCCGGTTTCACATAAGTTCCGTGGCGCCGATAAAACAATATTTGAGTGATCGTTTTATGTGTTTTCCTCACTGCAGTTTTTGTATTAAATAAAAATCCTTCTTGCTCCTGTGCAGCTTTTTATTTTGTTTGTTGTCTATCTTAGACGACGTTTCGCTATTTTACTAGCATCTTCAGGTCTAAAATTGTTTATATTAATATGAGTCACAATGTTTGCATTTACTTATTTTAGTTTACCTATTTGTACCGCTTTTTTCTTATTTCCTTAAAACTATTATCACAGTAACTGTTTAATTTAATTTAACTAGAGATAAAAGAAGCACTTCATACAAGGCAGTGTGTTACAATTTTGAAACTGCGGAAAATTCGACGCGAATGACTGGCCGGTGTGAGGGACGCTTTATACTATTTCCTTAGTTACTCAACGAAATTTCTTTTCGAATACAAATTCTTTTTCAAAAAAACATAAAAAAAAATAATTTGTGAATAAGAATTTTGTACTTTTTTCTGCCTGCGTTTTCGGTGCTCCTATAGAGTTTATGGAATTTATAATAAAACGTTAAACTATTTGCACAATATTGGGCTCTCCAACAGGGCATTTTTGCATAAACTCTCTATCAGCTTCAGATGATAAGCTTTGGTTTTCTTTAACTAATACACTGTTTTAGGGCCGCACACACGCAGAATCCATTGATTCCGAATCCAAATCAACTTCATATAAAAAATGAGAACCTCAACTTCAACGCTCGGCTGCGACCTAAGGAATATTGCGCGTATAACTCTATGAAATCAGTTTCTCGCCATCGTGAAAAGCCCAATTAAGTCACAACTTTCATCACCAATATAAAGGCAATGTGAAAATTCAGTTAACCCTCCGTCAGACACATGTTAAGATAGTCACATTCGTAACACTGGGGTCTGGCCAGACCCACTGTACCTAGTATTCTTGTAGGTAATATTTGTTGAAACTCTTAGTACCTAATTGAACTCTTATGTTATGTGGGCATATCATATTTATATATTTGAGTAATTTTCGTATTTATATGTGTGAAAAATTGTCTGAAAACCGAAATATTATGAACAAATTCTGAAATTAAATATAATTACTTGCTTTTGGTTATGATATATTTTATTGTTTTCAAAACAAACATAGTTTACTTTCAAATGTTGCTGACAAACAGAATTTGATCATTTTTGCCAACTATTTGACAACATCTAAAGTGGTAAAACAGTTATCGGCGATAATTGTGTGACCTGTGTTACTGTAGGGTCTTACAAGTTGGAGCATTACATTTTCCCCTTGATTGACTTCTCGTTGACACTATTCTTCTTGTCGGGTGTATATTTTACCGTGCTACTAACTAAAACTAACTAACTAAATACCCGTTTAGTTTAGAATCACAAGCCTATCATATTTTTATTCCGTATTTTGATGGCTTAGAAGGAATATATGGTTTCAGGTTTTACCACGGTACGGGAAGAGTTGCTCGTCTATTGTACCAGAATAGTTCCGCCTTTTGTAAATTGTTGTGGGAAACACAGGCCGATAAAAGAATGCCAACAAATGCTTCTCGCTCTGTGTCAGTCAAATCTTTCCAAACCATATGTTTATTATCTGGATTAGAAGAATTCCATTTATCTATGGAATCGCGCCCATACCGATTAGTTTCCTTGACGATAATGAAATGGATATCTTCCGTGAAAAAATGGTAAAATACCTCGACTCGAAGTGAAGTTGTGTCCTTAGGGCCGGCTCGAAAATGGATAATATTATGTTGACGGAGTCTGATTGCTGAACTTGGTTACGTTTTGCTCCATATTGTACTGTCCTTACTAGTAAAAAATTTCGATTTCCCATGCATTTTAGTTTTTAGAAATTAAGTATTTATATCTCATATGACGTCACTTAGTCACTTGACGTCATATCCTTTTTACCAGGACATTGATGTGTAGGTACCAAAATTTGCTATTGTTTACATAATATACTCCACAAATTGTATTGCATATCAACATACGATAAGAAATTAGTTGGAATTTCCCACGTATCACGAGAGGGTCTGGCCAGACCCATGTGTTACGAATGTGACATGTACATCAAAATGTCCTTGTAACTATCCTTGTGGAACACATCGCGATCTAGTTGTTGCGCAGATCTGAAGCTAACAATATTTTAGGAAGCTACCGTAAATTTCAACTTCATAGCTAAATCGGAAACATGTTAAAATTAGAATCAAATTCGAAAAAAGTCTGGCCAGACCCCAGTGTCAGTCCGAGGGTTAACCTACTCCACAAGCATCAATGCGTACAGTACAATAATCAGCTTTCATCCCTATACCCGCACAAGACTGATTTCAACGTGCTGGAAAAAGTAACTCTCAATCTCAGCGGTAATTAAAAATTGCGTTCGTCATTAGAATAACGAGAACGACGAAGAAGCTCATATCTCAACGACCAAGAAACCTTAACTTTTTATTCCTTTCGTCCTTTCTCTTGTGCGATTCTCATTTCTGGGTTTTTATTTTCAGTCATATCGGAGCAGTCTTGGTATTTAATAGCTGAGAAATCAGGGATTCAACAACATCAAACTAAATTCTCTCGAGTTTACCTTCAACGTACTTTTAACATGATTTTCGGTCTAATCTTCAGCAGTATAGTAGACAATTTGCATTCTCGCATTTAAGTTTTAGCTCCGACGCAAATTGTCCAGGGGAATAGGGAGGGAGAGTTGAATTTCATTACACTGTTTCCCAGCAGGACAGGAAGATCTTTCCGGATTTACTTTTATTTTGTCCCGAATGGATTACACGTTCAGATGTTAATTCGTCGGATTGACCGGACATGGTAGTTTTTCACTTTAGCTTTGTTTTTTGTTGGTGCTATGGAGATTCAGTCTGAAAGTGACTGTTTAGGAGTAATTTCCATAAATTATGATTAGGTAAACGAAGCCTGGAATGTCTTTTGACGGTAATTAAGACTCATCTCGTTGACGTTGGAAGAGATTAGATTTAGGGGTACACGGCTGAACGGGAGGTGGGTTTAAATTTCGCTACTGAAGGAGGAGGTTATGATGATTTATTTAATTTTTTTATACAAAGTGTCTTCTGCTGAGTAATCATTTAACACAATCATTACACTGGGTGTCCCACGACTCTTGGTACATACGATAATGGGTGATAGTACAGCTCATTTGGGTACAATTAATGCTCTACATGACCCCTCTATCTTTAACCGTTATAAAGTTATAGCATTTTTTGTTAATAGTGTCAGCAACCTCGACCTGCAGAGCAAAATCACTATTTGCCACACTCCCAAATATTTGATCCAAGATTTGACTTTAGTTTCTGAAACTCCACAAAATTGTACATAAAATAACTGTTTTGCCAATTAAATAATTTAAAACCATACCCAGATACAACCATTCAAACTTTTAAGAAATTCGAAATTTGATTTTTCATTGAAAATTTAAATTGTAAAATCGTAACGGTACTTTGAACTGACAAATGTGCAAAGTTGATAAAAGTTGCCCCATAATGTTAGCTTTCGAACGACATATGAAAATTAGGGTGTTAGTATTTGAAAAATTGCATATCTTACGTGTTAAAGAGAAAAAAACGTGGTTCCAAGAGAAAACCAAAGTAAACATTTCCACAATTTTTATACGAATTTTATTTAGTAAACAATATTTTTTTAGTAAAAAATGAAAAAAAAACACGATACCGACGTTGATTTCGGGCGCGGCCGAAATTTTGATACCCTTCACTCTTCTCGGGCTAATATTTTTTTTCCGGTGTACTTATGACTTATGTTTAATCCCCCCCCCCCCATTCTTTCACTTCCGTTGCCTCGATAAAACATATTTGCGTGAGGTTTGGTTAGAATAACTGCACAAACGGAAAAAAAAACTTTTTTTGGTGGGAGGAGGGATGCCCCCATAGTACGAATATATTTGTTTTTACATATTTTTGTACTTTCTATAAAGATCATAAGTACCTACACCGGGAAAAAATATTAGCCCGAGAAGAGTGAAGGGTATCAAAATTTCGGCCGCGCCCGAAATTACCGTCAGTATCGTGTTTTTTTATTCATTTTTCACTAAAAAAATCTTGTTTACTTAATAAAATTCGTATAAAAATTGAGGAAATGTTTACTTTGATTTTCTCTTGGAACCACGTTTTTTTCTCTTTAACACGTAAGATATGCAATTTTTCAAATACTAAGACCCTAATTTTCATATGTCGTTCGAAAGCTAACATTATGAGGCAACTTTTATCAACTTTGCACATTTGTCAGTTCAAAGTACCGTTACGATTTTACAATTTAAATTTTCAATGAAAAATAAATTTTCAAATTTCTTAAAAGTTTGAATGGTTGTATCTGGGTAGGGTTTTAAATTATTTAATTGACAAAACAGTTATTTTATGTACAATTTTGTGGAGTTTCAGAAAGTAAAGTCAAATCTCGGATGAAATATTTGGGAGTGTGGCAAACAGTGATTTTGCTCTGCAGGTCGAGGTTGCTGACACTATTAACGAAAAATGCTATAACTTTATAACGGTTAAAGATAGAGGGGTCATGTAGAACATTAATTGTACCCAAATGAGCTGTACTATCACCCATTATCGTATGTACCAAGAGTCGCGGGACACCCTGTATAATTTAAAATTTTAATTGAAATAATTTCCTAAATATTTTTGCAACAATATAGTTTTCTTTCCGTTCAAATGAATAAATAAAACTTCCAAATTATATCATCAGTGGCGAAATGTCCTTTCAATCTTATCAACCGACATTGCATTTTACATCATCAACGGTCCTCATATGCATAAAGGATACACTTTTTCGTTGTCAAGAACTAACGGATTCACATTTTGTAAGAGCATTTTCCATCTTCAATATTATCAATGCAAAGGCACACATATACGAATGATTCAAAAAAGTTTACCGAAAAAGAGGATATCAAGCCAAGAGTCCTTGCCGAACAAGGTATGTATATGTTGTCAAAAGTTTTCTCATTAGCTAGAGTGCATCATTCGTTTTCCATCCATCGCTCATATCTAGAGCGTATAGCGTAGGTAGGACACAACAGCGCACCTGCACGAAACGTACTCTTGGCAAAATCGAACAAACTTCACATCCGGATGTCTAATTCATTTCCTTGTGTACGGATATGTGCGCCAAATATATTCGAAAGAACCTGGCACTGGGAAAAATGAAAAGCAATGTCATATTTATTTAACGATACGGTGTGTTATGTGTTTGCAAGGAATTTTCCCTTATAAAGGATGCGAAAGGATAAAATGTTCTTTTATCACCACACCTAGACCCGAACGTAAAATTTCAAATTAGATGCTATTAGCGTACGGTACGGTATACGATTTGGTGCGGCTATAGTAAAAAAGAGCTTCCATTTTCTACCCTAACGTTTCTGGATACCTATAGTCAATCCATTTTCTTAAATTCGGGTAGAAACTTTCTTTCCGGCCATAGACGCTCTTTACTTTAGTACGGTAATATACGAAATTGGGCAAAGGTAATTGGAACATGAAATAGATGCGCCAGATGGAGTCTATTACCGAACTTTTGATGTATCCCGGAAGCTTCAAGAAGCACTAGACGAGTAGGTACGTACTTTAGAGAATAAGGAAGTTTCGGTTAATTTCAGTTAAAAATTGAAAAGACAAATATTGGTCGACAGATGTTGATTATCGGACTAATAATAGCTTTTAGAAGAGTTATTTGTGTTGTTTTGCCTAATTAGATCTTCAAATGGCTGAAATGTCAATAATTGGCTTTTTGTTTTTCCTAGAAGTCCATATAAGCATTAGTTTAATTTTTCAGTTATTTTTTTTTTCTGTATATTCCCTGTTCGTCTCGTCGCTTAAGTTAACGCAAGGTTCCCAACTCGCAAATAACAGCGGACCACTTTGATTGAACATGAATCACTACGCAGACCACCATTTTTTATAGTGAAGGGAATTTAGTACAAAATAGCAATTAAAAATACGGAAATACGGATATACGGAACGGATGAGCAAAATGTTGAAACACGCTCTTTTTCTATCCCTTGGCCACTTTCAACGGGGGGAGGGGGGATTAAGGGGTTTTTGTAAATTTGCTGCACCGTATTTGAGTCTGTACCGAGTACGATTAGAAGTTGGATAAATTGCGAACAACATTTTGATCAAAGTGATTTTTCCCATTTCTAAAAAAATATCTTGCTAATATAGGAACCGTGGTCGTTTAGGGGTTAATAATTTTATGATTTTTGTTTCAGCCCTGCGTCACAATTCATAATGAGTTCTTTTTCAGAGACTTCTGTCTGAATTGCTTGAACATGCTAGCGGATTTTCGAAGATTTTTCCCGAATAGCAGAATAAGTATTGAAAACTTCGGAAAAAAATTCACAATAAGCAAAATTATGAAGACTGTCCTTTTTCACATAATTTTGCTCTGTATTTCTGGAACGAATTGCAGTATTTCAGTAAATTGATTCCACCGGATTTTCTTGCAACCATGAATGTGTCTATTCAAATATGCAAATAATTCACAATAAGCAAAATTATAAAAACAGTTTTTTTCAAATACTTTTATCTAATATCTCTACCCGAAAACATCAGAATAACTATTGAAAAATGTAACGCTCAAAAGCAAAATACGCATTGAATCCTCTGCAAAATTGGCCTGGAGATCAATTGTGAAAGCAGTTTATTTTCTCTAACTTTTGTGATGTGTGTTGATGAAATTATCGTACTTAACTAAATTATCGCCACCTCACTCCACCACTTCACCCCATCAGTACCCTTCGTCGTATAGCTCATGAAATTTGAAATATTAGCAGCTCTTTTTTCCAAGCTTTTGGCTATATTTTTGGAAAGACTTAGTATATTTCGGTAAATTCCTCCCCGTCCGTCAACCTGAAGCACTTTCACCTTCGATGAGCAATAAGAGTTAAAGGAAAATTGACTAAGAGAACAGCCCACTTTCTCCTCCTTTTGTGGGATTGGCGGACATGTGTAAGTTCCACAACCACCCACCTGAACGAGTTCTAGGCCAATAGGAGATACATCTGTCCAGGAGTAAAATTATTAATGCAGCTTATCTTCTCCAATTTTTGTCTATACCTCCTGAACTCTGTGGCGCATTTCACCAAATTAAATTTAGTATTTCAATTTTATTCGGTTTGAAAGGGAATGTTAGTGCGAGCGCAGGGAGCCCAAGATGGGAGAGCGAGTGAAGCGAGCTCTCACAGCTTGTTGCATATAAACGGCTGAGTTAACGCACCACGGCTCCACATGGGGCTATCTATACGGTACTTAGAAGAGAAGAGCTTTTAAGCCATGAGATATTTCCTAACTTATAAAATTTGATAATTAAAAAAATTTTCATTAACCTTCCGGCGGGCGCAATACTAATCCTAACACGATCGGGCGCAATGCATCTGACAGATTAAGTGCAGAAAAAGGGATGAAACTAAGTTCCTGTATATTTTAGACTCTAATTTATTGTTGTATTGTCTTTTTGAAACTGTTCAACGAGATTTTAGAAACAAAAACTGGCTCACAATTTTTGATACCCTTCACATTTTCAATTTTCTAAGAATATTCCGCTTTCAATAGGCTCAATATTTAAAAAACCTCCAACAACTCGACCGCTTAAAAAATGTGAGCTTATTTTACTAAAAACACACTATTGAACGATTTGGTGACCCTAAATGTCAACACAACGTTATTTCGCAATGTGAAGGGTATAACAAGTGGAAATTTTCATAGAAAAGGAAAAATAACACAATCGGGCGCAATACATCTAAGAGATTATTTCATCCCCTCCCGCCCCTCAGACATATGGTAGATATAAACTGAAAACTGCTTTGCGTAGTTGATCGATAAATATTAAGCTACTGTTAGTTTCAGATCTCTCCCTTTTCATATCGCTGATTGGCGCAACAAAAACTGGTCACTTAATCTGTCAGATGCATTGCGCCCGCCCGAAGGTTAAATATAATGCTGTGTTTGTGTTAAGCCTCCCTTACTTAGAATAACCTCATGGAATCGTTTGGGGAGTGACTATTACAATTTTCCTATGTGCTTTATAGGAAACTAGCCGACCAGGGGACCCTGAAGGCTTTCGAATAGTTCAGCTTTATTAGAAAAATGTTTTACAGACTCGTATACAGATTACAAACATCCCCGAACATGTTCTATTATATTAAGGTCGGAACAGTAAGGCGGTCACTGTCAAATTAAATCCTTTATTTAACCACCCGGACAATAAGAAACGGAGGGATATAGTGTTAAAAATGTAATGACCCATTGCCGAACAAATTTTCAAAATAGGGGAAAGAACTTTGAACCAGGTTTTCATAACTGTTTCTGTTTATATTTGCTGTTAAAAACTGTAATTCCCAGGTGCCATGGTCCCTGATGTCTATCCAAACCATTACATCCCCATTCGACAATGTAGGCAATCCATATGGTGTCCTTTCTAGCAAAGATAATGTATAGATAAAGTAGAGATTGTAACCATGTGGGTCTCCTAGAATAAACTTGTTTTTATCCGAAAAGATAACCGGGTGCAAATCTTTATTCCATGTCAAATAAGTTCGTGCAAAAATTGAAGCGTATTTCCTTTCGGGTTATGTTAAGTTGGCGTTTTTTCTTGAGTCTTAGTTTTTTCGACCGAATCATGCGCAACCGGTAAGTCGAACCGCGATTCTTAAGAGCAGGACAGACATACCTAACTTTGAAAGTTAAGGGCGCCTAAGTTTGTCAGAAAATAATTCATTGGATGCAGGGGCGGCGCATTATGGCCCGCAGGGCCCGCGAGGCGGGGGGGGCCCACGAGATTCAGGGGCCCAAAAGCCCAGATTTGTCGAACCATAAAAACAGCACGAATGCGAAAAACTCCGACGTAGATTTTTTGTAAGCAAGAAGAGAAATACACTTTTCGAAGTCAAAACAAAAGTTGGTGTAAGGGCAGAGACTAAAGTTCATGAGACAATCCGGATACTCAAATTTTTACAAAAAAAAATTGCTCCTGACATGGCAGCGCCATTTGCTGTATCTGTAGCCGCGGTTTGTAATCCAACCCACAATTTTCCTTCACCAGAAGGCACACGCAAGTGAGCGATTAAAATGGCGGGAAATCATCATAATAAATATGAAAGTGTCCTATTTTTATTGTAACAATACAATTCATCATAATTTTTCAAATGTATTTTTCCGCCATTTACTTTGCTTCAGTGCTACATAGTTGAGAATGGTATAAAAGGGGTAGAATAAGGGGTAGAACCGTTTTTGTGAGCTGTCGAGAATTTTGTACTCTTTCTGCTAATATTCTCTCCCATCACAAAGCGAAAATTTGGCAAATATGGCTGGGTGAAAAATGATCAAACAAGGATAACATGTCTAAAATCGGAATAATATCTGAACACCAAAGTTTTAATTAAAACCTCTGGAATACGAGGCGTTTCTGTTAAAATGCCGCCCATAAAATTCACCGCCCTAGGTATGAGCCCACTTTTAAATTGTGGCTGTAGTATCATTAGGAAGCTTATCTGTGTAATACAACAGTAATAACGCAGTGTCAGTGCAAAGCAAAATCGTGTAAGCCGTATCTACGGAAAAATTGTGGCATCTTTTCTAATCAAAAGCCGGACTGGTTTTATGTCCTGCTATCTTTCGCATCTACTGCTTACATATCTTTTCCACATATTCCTTTGATCTATTCACTGGATGGAATCATCGAATTTCTCCTTCAATGGCGTATTCGTATATACTTAATTGAACATGAAATTGGCTTGGTAGTTCAGTCGATTGAAAAACATTTTAATAAGTAGTGAGTTTCACTGAAACTCTGCTGCTTAAAATCCCATAAAAATAATAATAATAGCAGAGAATCACATTTTTCGCATAAAATCCATCAAGCGATTTCGCATCACATACACCCCCATTAAGCCATCGATGTGAATACGACTGCCATAATTAGTGACGGAGGGCGGCGATTCGACTACTGCCCATAGGCGCCATAGATGGTATGTCCGGCACTGCTGAAAAGTGTGGATCGACCTTCGAGAGTGTTTTCGATTGATTTCACTCTGCTTTTTTCTTAGTGTAGGGGGGCCCACTCAAGAAGTTGGCGGGAGGGCCCCGAGTAAAGTTGTTCCGCCACTGTGGATGCATCAGTGTACGAAAAATGCACTGCTTCACGAAAAGCACCGGTACAATGTACACTGAGACCACCGAGCATTATGCAAGTTATATTAACGTCTGCACACATCGCATTTTCAGATTGACCACAGACCTAGTAACACGCTTTGTGGCTCACTTGGCATTCTATGATCAGGGCCGTGGAGAGAAAATCCAGGCCCAGGGGGGGGGGGGGGGGGCAATGATTCCAGGCCCACCTCTTCCATACGATAAAAATTTATGAATCGAAGAAAATTTTTATTTGACATATCGGTCCTTAACAAATTTTCCAGTGGAATCTCTATAATCCAGCCTCCATCTAATCCGGAACACCTCATAATCCGGCGTCCTCACTGAGTCTCAGTAATCCTGATGTTTTCTAATCTAATATAGTCCCGGCATCAGTGTGACGAGAGAAATCGATTGAGAGATGTCCGTCCGTCTGACTGTCCGTCTGTTTCAGCGCAAACTAGTCACTAAGTTTTGAAGCTATCGGGCTAAAATTTTGTATACACGTTTGTTTTTAGTGTACGCTGTGTATAATAAATGGAATCGGACCATGGGGTCATGGAGCTGTCCCTGAAAATTAGGTTCTTCTAAAAAAAAACTTTTTTCTTTATAAATCAATCCCAAACTTCATCCAAATGTGTTCCTAGCAAAGACTCACTGTGGTAAAAATTGTTAACGCAAAAGAAGCCTAAGATTTATTCAAATGTGATGGGTATTAAAATTTCCGCCGCGCCCGATATTAGCCTCGGTCTAGTTTCAAATATATTTTGAAGACGACTCGAGAGTTGATTGGCGAATTTTAAGGAAATACAGAAGCCAAAATCATTTTAAAATAAGGTTTCTTTGCTTTTACGTGCATTTTTGGTTAACGAAACTTCATAAAAAACCACGACGACTGCTTAAAGGGTTAACTTTCTAGTATGAAGTGTCGTTACTAAAATCTGCCCGTGATGAAAAAAAAACTTTATTGTTAAATGATCGTGCCCTTTACACAAGATACTTATAAAACGATACTGGTAGCCTGGTAGGTTTCTAGCATTTTATTCTCCCAGAAAAAAAAATTGGAAAACTATTAAACCCAACGAAATTATTTAGAAAACTTATATTCTTTTGGTGAAGTAAAATTCCAACCAATATTCGAACTTTGATATGAAGAAAGCCTTGAAATTCTCGGCAGTCATTCTCGATAGGATAGGATAGGATCATACATAAATATTATTTTTTAATTCGATTTGCAGACTATACGGGTGAGATAGGCTCAAGTGTTCATTTTACAGATGAATAATAAAGGCTGTACTACACGCAAAATAGAAAGTGTATAATGCAAAAAACTAGGCAAATTTACTTATTGTTTTTTTTTTCTCTGGATGCAAATTTTTCAAAGGAAACAGCTGTGGTTTACTATCTCCCTTAACCCTTACAAAGGTTTTAGGAAAACAACGCGGATACAGTTCACAGTTGTAACAAATGCTTGGGGAGCTCAAATCTGTAATTTATTAGCACACTCGCAGTGGTCCAGAATGTTGGTCTTTACTGTATAAAATTGGCTTTCGAAATGCACACCGCTACGAATTTATAAAGTGTCCTTTTTCCTATTTTACCTATTTCGTAAGTAATTCGCGGGCTTCTCTAGTACAGAAAAACCTTTAAATTTGTTGTTACCGAGTTGGCGATAGATCGATTTAAATTAAGATTCAATAATTTAAGAATTTAAATGATCAACATCTGGGTGTTGGTACCTTGAAAAAATAAAAAAGCAGCAGCAGTACGTACACAAAATAAAAATCACCCGGAAAAGTCCTTCTAGAAAAAAATGCCGCTGTCAGGGCTCCTATTTTTACTTTAAACACAAATTTTTTGAAAAACGGTACGCTACTGGATGAAGAAGTCGAAATTTCATAATTTAGTAACGAACGATCATGTTGATTTAGTCCTAAAAACTTAATAATTGACTAGAGGCCTAAGCTTAGTGCAGAGTATGTTATGTATTGTTGTTAAAACGCTATAAACAGTATACTTATAAGAATACTCATTTCAGGACCTCAAAATAGCAATTTGTATGTAAAAAAAAAACACTGAAGCATAACTTTTGTGCCAAAATCCAGGCCACCTATGAGATCCCGGGCCCGGGGGGAATCACCCCGTCACCCCCACCCTCTCTACTGGCCTGTCTATGATGCTAGTAATCTAGACGTCCGGAGATCGAATCTCGGCGTGGTCCAAAATTTTCCGTACATGTGCGGATAGAAAATATATAGTGCTTGCAACATTATATACACTCGGAAATGATATGCAATGTAACGTTGACGCGAAATTGCCTATAAACGGCTGAGTTAACACACCATGGCCCCACATGCGGCTATACGGAACTGAGAACAGACCTAGCAACGAAAGTATACAGTACTATAACATTTTTCAAAGCTCATGTCTATTATTTGAATTCTTCTTCTTTATGGCACGATAGCCCGACGTCGGGCCTTGGCCGCCTGGATTGAAAACCTCCAATTGTCGCGGTCACGCGACCTTGTCCACCAATTCCGAAAGCCTAACATCTGGTGGGCGTCCTCACATACAGAATGCTCCCATCGGGCTCTCGGTCGTCCACGCAATCTGGCTCCGTCCACTCGTTGCGCGTTCATCACCTTTTTGGGCATGCGATCGTCGTTCATCCTTTGTACATGACCCGCCCATTGCAATCGCTGCAATTTCACGATCTTCGACACCTGTAGCTCATCATACAGCTGATACAACTCAAGGTTGTACCGGATGCGCCATTCACCTCGTTCACGAACGGCTCCGAAGATTCTTCGGAGAACCTTTCGCTCGAATGTGTCCAACAGGTTTTCAGAGTTTTGGGTTAGGGTCCATGCCTCGCAGCCATAGCATAGCACAGGTCGGATGATGGTTTTATACACGTGGAGCTTCGTGTTCCTGTGCACCAGCTTCGAATTCATAATTTGGAGGACCGCAAAGTAACACTTATTAGCTAGTTGTATCCGTCGCTTTATCTCATCTGTTTCGTTGGCGTCTTTTGCCAAATTGCAACCCAGGTAAGTGAAGTTGTCTACATATGAATTGAATTTACTGGCGTTCTAGTTTTTTATTGCATCATGACCTTGGTTTTAGACTCGTTGATATGTAGCCGAACTTCTTTGGCGGCGTTATTGAGATTATGCAGAAGGCTTTCTGCATCACCCAATCTTCGAGACATGATGTTGATAACAACTTCCAGTTGTGTCGATGTTTTCCTCGCCTGTAATATATGTAGATTGAAAAAGAAGGAGTGGTATTTCCTAAGACGGGATTAATATTTTATTGTGTAAATGATCATTTCGGGCACCAGTTGTGCCCTTCTTCAGTACAGATCCGCTGATTTACATTTGATGTTCCCTGCATTAATATACCTAAAGAAGTAATGGTATCTCCTACCTGGGTTTCTTAGGCTTTCCACTGCATTGAGCTTACGCCGATTAACTCCTCGGTGAATGATGTTGACGCTATCCCATGTTATGTCATGCCCTGTTTCCACCATGTGTCGTGCTACCATCGATTTTATCGACCCCGGGTCTTTGTTGTTTTTCTTTGCGGCTTCCGCTTCCCTTATATGTTCGTTCCATCTAACTGCTACTAATCGTTTCGTCTGCCCTACGTACGTTTTTTCATATTTATGAACTGGATCGAAGGACAACTGGAGGAGAGGAGTCAATTACCAAGGTTCTGGGTAAGATACGTGGATGATGTGCTAGCAATCATCGAAAAGGACGAAGGCGAGCGGATTCTGAGCCATCTGAACAATGCCCACAACAACATCCAATTCACGGTGGAAACAGAGGTTAATGGTGAGCTGCCATTCCTGGACCTTAAAATCATCAGGAACAACGGCGAAATCGAGTTTGACATATATCGGAAACCCACCCACACCCAGCGCACTATCCCATCCAACTCTAACCATTCTTTTCCATAGAAGATGGCGCCGTTTCATTCGATGATCCACCGGTTATACACCGTCCCGCTGAGCAAGGAGAAGTTTGAAAAGGAGCAACATCACATCATTCAAACAGGCCAGAAGAACGGATACGAACCACGAGTGATATCAAACCTCATCCAAAAGAAGAAGACCAGGATGGAGGAGAGAGCGATGACCACGTTACAACGCACCGAAGAGCCGATGAGGAGGATTGGAGTGACAAATTCGAGAATATCTAGGCAACTACGGAAGGCGATGAAGGGAATAGGTTTGGACATGGTTTCGACAAGCAGACAACAAAAGCTAGGGAACAAACTAGGATCGACCAAGGACAAAAAGGAGAAACACGAAGAGTGCGGAATGTACAAGGTATCGTGTCCAGGATGTGAAAAAACGTACGTAGGGCAGACGAAACGATTAGTAGCAGTTAGATGGAACGAACATATAAGGGAAGCAGAAGCCGCAAAGAAAAACAACAAAGACCCGGAGTCGATAAAATCGATGATAGCACGACACATGGTGGAAACAGGGCATGACATAACATGGGATAGCGTCAACATCATTCACCGAGGAGTTAATCGGCGTAAGCTCGATGCAGTGGAAAGCCTAGTGATTCTTAAGGAACCGGAACATTGCAGGATGAATCACGATACCGGCAACATACAATCAAGGTTGCTGAGGAAATTATCCGAAGCAGGTAAACGTACTTAAGAGTTGGTAGTGACTTGTAGGGTAATTAGGGGGTAAGAAACCCAGGTAGGAGATACCATTTCTTCTTTAGGTATATTAATGCAGGGAACATCAAATGTAAATCAGTGGATCTGTACTGAAGAAGGGCACAACTGGTGCCCGAAATGATCATTTACACAATAAAATATTAATCCCGTCTTAGGAAATACCACTCCTTCTTTTTCAATCTACATATGATGTTGATGTCGTCGGCGTAGGCTACTAGTTGAGTCGATTTAATGAGTAGCGTTCCGCTGCTGTCCAAATTCATGGCTCGAATCACATACTCCAGAGCCAGGTTGAAGAGCGTCGGCGCCAGCCCGTCGCCTTACTTGAGTCCAGTACGAGTTTCAAATAGGTCAGTGAGTCTGTTCTGAACTCTGACCTGGGAGACGGTATTAGTCATCGTCATCCTTATGAGTCGCACTAGCTTAGCCGGTATTCCAAAATGCAGCAAAATGTTGTACAGTACGCTTCGATCGATACTGTCGTATGCCTGCTTGAAGTCAACAAATATTTGGTATACGTCGATGTTGTATTCCCAGCACTTCTGGAGTAAAAGCTTCACTGTAGAAAGCTGATCTGTCGTCGAACGACCAGGTCTAAAGCCGCCTTGGTACTCGCCAATGATTTCTTCTGCGTACGGATTAATTCAATTTTCCAGAATCTCAGATAAAATTTTATAAGTCGTACAAACTAATGAGATGCCTCTGTAGTTCTCACATTTCAACTTATCTCCTTTTTTGTGGATTGGGCAAATGATACTTTTACGCCAATCTTCCGGGATTATTTCGTCGTTCCATACTTTAACGATAAGTGTGTGTATAGCCTTAACAAGGCTCTCCCCACCATGCTTCAGCAGTTCAGCTGGAATCTCGTCAGCGCCCGGGGCTTTGTTATGTTTTTGCTTGCATGGCGAGATCAACTTCTTCTACTGTTGGGGGTTGAACGGGAGGGTCTGGTTCAGCCATCAGCTTATTTGAATTAATCCCAATTAAATATATACTATACTTTTTCAGAAGTAGTCCGCATAGTGTATCGCGGATCACTTACGGGTCTCTCACGGACCACATTCGGTCCGCGGATCACGACAGTGAGTTAACGTTAGCTTCTGAATGTTTTGCTTATAAAAAAAAATATTGTTTAAACACTTTTTTTACTGTTTTCTATAATTTTCGCGCTTTATTAATGGCGAAGTTTGTATTGGACCCCTGATAATAATCAAATTATACAAAAATCGCTAAATTTTAAATAAAATTTCCGCTTTATTCTTTTTTGTGTTTTTTTTGCCTTCATTCCATTTATTTTATTTATTTCCGTTACTCAATCATTGTTTGTATCAACTCCATTCCTACTCGAGATGTTACGCAAAACAGATACGCGTGACTGGGAAAATATCCGATTTTCGTTCAACGAAAATTACCAAATAATAGAAGTGCGAGGTCGATGATTTTACGACCCTTCAAACGGACCGGTTTCAGTAGAGCGACCGTATCCTAAAACCTCTCAAACCTACCCTAATGGCCGATGCTCGATGGAGTGTTTTTTTTTCTCTCCGTCACCAAAGCCATCATATTGTAATCTTTTTGTCCCTTTTATGATTTTTCGTGAGGGAACGAAAATCTCTCTGATGTCACACAATTTGTGTGCGCATCCATTCAGTGGTTGGACTGCATCGTTTTTTATGTAGGTACGGTTATAATCTCGGGATAAATTATTGTGGGATGATGATGCACTTTTTCAAGAGTTCAGGAGGCTCACTGTACTGTGCACATAGGATTACACTGCATGTACTTCGATTGCTATCACTTGAAAGTAATTAATAATAATCTTTCAAGAGATAACATTTATTCATACAAATATTAAAAAATAGAGCAAAACAATAAATTAAAAAAAAAATATTTATGTATATAGGTAATTCGTCATATATTTTTATCAAGTTTGTTCGAATTGTGTCAAGAATCCTTATATTAGCAATTTTTAAAGCTGTATCCACAATTTGACAACTGAATCATCTGTCAGCTGACACTTTGACAAACACTTATTGAACTCATAGTGATAATTTTGCAACTTTTGCTCGTTTTTTTTTTGTGTGAAACTGTAGGATAACTCTTGGATGACTTTATAATATATTAAAAGCGCTGAGTCTCACCTAGAAAATAAAATTAAAAAAAACTGCCAATTATGGTAGCTCACGGTCGCGATGCCAGTTTTTAGGTGAGCTTCCAGTAAGCAGCCAGTTTGGATAGAGCTTAATTGAAATTTTTTAAACTAAACATTTTCCACAAAAACTTGAATGAGGGCGCCTCTAATG
Organism: Microchrysa polita; assembly: GCA_949715475.1. NCBI lineage: Eukaryota > Metazoa > Arthropoda > Insecta > Diptera > Stratiomyidae > Microchrysa > Microchrysa polita. Next base: position 74,159,264 of record OX454419.1, read on the forward strand.
CTTATTGGGAGAATTATGTTTCAATTTCGCAATTTAGTCACTGTATCTAATCCTACTTATGTTGGTAAATGTTGTTGCCATAGCGATACATTTTCGCCATTTAAGTTGTATAATAATTTTTCTTGCAGTTTTATTATTTAAACTCCTGCATCACCAATTAAATCGGATGACTTCATCATATTATCACTCACTGTATGTCACTCAACAATCCCAATCCCAACCAAATGTTAATGTGTCACCCTCAACTGAAAACACTTATTCCCTTATCTCTGCAACTCTATGTGTGTGTAGTGCAGAGATTCAACGAACAAACGTGGACGACCATATTATTTTGAATAAACACAAATTTGAATTTATGGTTTTATGCCTACAATATATGTACTAACTCAATGACATTACCACTTTTTCCCATATAAAAAAAAATTACGACAGTTTTGATTATTTTTAATAGGTCTTTGATGTGTTCATTTCCTAGAGACGGTCTCACTTTAAAGTCTATCGTAAATGATCCAGAGAAACATAGTGCACTTCAGCACTTATAAGAATAGAGTCCTCCTAAAACCAATCTCGCGGAGTCGCGGTGTCTTAACACAGCGACGAAGGGTGTTAATCGAGCAAGAACGAAAAACGATAACAGTCCAGTATTCATCCCTGATTGTTAGCAGATGCTGATGGGATTTTTCCTTCTTACATAGTTTTATCATAGAACCTTAATTGAAAGCCGATTAGGAAGGGATTTAGTTCGGTGGTAGAAGGTTTGATAAGACGAAAATTATTTGATTTGGAACATATAATCCGAGCTATTAATATGAAACGAAAACTAAATGGATTTTATGGATGGTGATTAGAGAAACCAGTCGGATTTACATACCGTATCGGTGGAGCATACCCCTTTAATAGCTCATGAATCGATTAACGTCATTTATGCTTGGTGAGATGCTATGCTGCCGTAAATCAGCTTATGTTTTATGAATTTTCAATCGATAATATGTAAAATAATATCTGAAGTCGGTAATGAACGGTTTTGGAAATGTGGTCAGTATTCATTTTGATTTTCAGGAAAGAGGCGCGTTTTCCCCCATCCATGAAGAAAAAAACGAGAAGCGAACAAGCGTAAGATCGCACACATGGCGAGTCGGGATAAAAACGAGACCGAGGCTAATTTCGGCGGCGGCCGAAATTTGATAACCCGTCACATTTAAATGAAACATAAGCTTCTTTTGTGTTAATAACTTCTATCGCAGCCCTATGCCGTGTTCCGATTCCATCTGTTCCTGGGTGCGTTGAGGCTAAGCCAAGAACTCACTTGGATGAATTTTGGTTAATATTCAAAAAGGAAAAGTTTGCTTACAAGAACCTAATATCTGGGAGTTTGTTTGTATGACAGCCCTATGACGTACTATTCCGATTCCATCCGTTCCTGGATATGTTGTTTTACCCTAAACACACTTGGATGATGTTTGGTTAAGATTGGTAACATAAAGAAAAATTTTTTTCTTAGAAGAACCTAATTGTCAAGGGTTGGTTTCTATAACAGCCCCATGATGCTATGGTCCGATTGCATTCGTTCCGACATATATACATTGTGTTACATATCATTACAAAGGTAATTTTATGTAGTTTATTTTGTCCTCAGCCCATTTTAAGGTCAGACTCATAGTTTTCCAGATATTTGCAAGAAACTGAATTTTCACCTCCTTGCCACCCCCTCCCCCTTAACCCATGGCGCAAATTAGTGTAACTTTTTACTGCGTATATTAGACAGTGTATTCAACAATTTGGCATCAAAAATTTCTTTGTTTTTTTTTTTTATGTTTAGGTTTGGGGCTATTTTGAGCTAATTGTACTGGACTATAAATGTATGCCATTTCAATCACTTCCAGCAATTTTTCCAATGACTAGCTGAAATGCAATTTGTTGGTTAGTTTGCACGTTGTATGCAAGTGTGTTTTTGTTTGTGAATTTCTGTTCGTTTGCCAAATGCTAAATTTGAAAAAAAAATATGTTTTTTAGTGGAAAAAAAGCATTTACACTTTTGCATTTGCAAAGCGAAAATAGGCCTTTAAACTAAAAATCAATATTTAGAAATAATTTGCAATGCCTATTTGCAATTTAACGTGGATGCTACGATTTTTTTGTCGAGTTTTTAACTTGTATGTAAAATGACTGTAACTGATGACTGAAAAGTGTGGATCGACCTTTATTTGATTGAATTGTAAATTTTTCCAAATCCTAATTAGTATTTTTGTTAGGTTTGTTGTTTGATTTTTTTGCGGAAGATTCTAGTTTAAACTGGGAAAACGCAGGTTAATATACATAAATATATAGTTTAAATTTTAATAAATTGTTTTGAATCGTTATACTGTCGGTGACTGTCTTAACCTTTTTATCGCGAACTGGCTTTGATGTAATTTCCTTTTTTGTATATTATATTTGCATCAACTCTTTTTTGTCGAGGACACGAAATCCATTTCATGTATTTCCTTCTATTTGCGACGAGCGCCTGTTGTCCATCATTTCAGCAAATTCGATTCAAACTCAACACCTTTCGACACGCACGATTATCGTGACTGCCATTTGTCCATTACACCTTGGGCTGAAAATATCTATCCTCTTTGAAGTTATACCGAAAATAGGAAATGTGACAAAAACGTTCTATCCTCATACCCATACACGTATTTCTCTCTCTTTTAAACGGAACATCAAAGCAACAAAATCATAAAAGCATCTGCTTGTATGAATATTATAGCAAAAACCCATAATAATGATGTCCTTATAGACGACGTCAACGACGTTGCCATATTCTGCCTTTTCGCAATATAATACGCCAATGTTTGTCGGAGATCGTGAAATTTGAATTTTTCGAATTGTCGAAACGAACAAAAAAGAAAACGACACACGGAAGGAACTTTAACGTTTTCTTCGTCTTTTCCCATGCACGAACGAAGTTCAACAACAACGAAAAAGGAGGAAAACCATTTTTATCAAAAGATATGATGTATTCAAAGTAGATTCGCGAATATTTTTCTTTTTCCGGCTGTTTGAAAACGTTATCGTTAGAAAAGGAGTCTCTGCCTGCACACAAGAAAAACCGTGGCAAATTGAAGAAATTTATATGATTTTTGATTTATGCAAAAGTCGATTGGATAAAATATAGAAGAAGTTTGTTTCGAGGGAACCGAACGTAGGGAAAAGTTTTTTTTAAATGCTTATTCAAGTTGAAGGATCAATAAAAATACTAAGTAGGCTCGTTATGGTCAAAACTTTTCAACGAAATACGTAAATAGCCTGTGCATTGGGAGGATCGTTAAGAGCATTTCTATGTAGGTAATTGAATCCTTTTTGAAGTACCTTAATTAGAAGTGCGCTTACAAGCCAAAGTGCTTCACGGTGCTTGTTTCACACACTAAACTCTTCACGCTAGCGTAGTTTTTGCAAATCCTATTCAAAAATGCTTATTTTGAGATTCTATCTAACTGCAGCCGCAAATTGCTATACCAAGTGCATTCCACTTGCCTTTCGTCCATACTTTCCTAGATACGTTGCATTTTCCAAACGGGCCTGAATAGCTGGCTAACACTACAATTACGGTCTATAGCAGTTCAAACTATAAGGCCGGGAGCCATAAGCAGCAATTCTACCTTCCCGAAAATTTCAAATTCAGGAAGTTGGTCGTTCAATTTAGTCCATTTCCTCAGGGGCTAAATAGGTGCGTTGCATTGTGGCCTGTATTCAAGTGCAGTGTGCTTGAGGAAACACCCTCAGAATTTTGGCTGCTTCATTCAGGTGATCAAACCCAAAACCGAACAAGAGGATATAACGTGAGCACGAGCTACAAGCTACTCGTATGGTGTCATTATGTTGCTGTATGTGGTGTCCTTTTACCTATATCCTATGCTAACACACAGAACGGATAGAATCGTATTGTGACCTAATGGCGCCAATTTCCGTACAGTCATAAAGTGATTCATGGCAACGAAACTTTTTACTGTACAAGTATATGAGTGTTTTGTACGCGGATATCGGGTTCTGTGCAGATTTGATAGTATTGTTCACAGTCGTTTTCCACCAAACGATTTTCCGGAATAGCAGCAACCTTATTTCCGTATTGTGAATGTTTACACAGGTATATGCGAAGAGGATATGTACACCATCATTGGCCATTTGCAAAGTGGATCATAAAATTTATGATGGCTTGGTTCGACCCATTGTGTTGGAGGGCAACGAAAAAACGCCACTTTTATTGGTCTTCGGGCAATATATGCAGAGAACTCGCTCGCGATTGTGAAGTGAACGCCGGCCGCGGCTACATTAGGCAATCGCTCGGAATCGACGGAATTCCTGGAGGATTCAAATGGTGTGTACTCCGAAATGCTGAAATCACAACCGAAGGTAGTAATTACATGGAACATAAAATTTTTACAGTTCAAGGATTCAAATGGTCAATTAACCTTTTGGGAAGAGGTGCAATACTATAGTTGGGATATTGGATAATTTAGTTGGGTAGAAACATTGAATATTGTTGCGATTGTGATGGGCTTGGGAAGGAAGTGATAACAGACCGTAATATTAGGCGCCCGAATGATTATTTTAAATCATTTTGTAGTTTACAATGTCTCCTTGTCGAATGTAAAAAACACTGCGTGTTCCATCGTCCAATTGTCGGTCTGATGGTCGATTGTATGAGTTCAATGGACTCATAAAATAAAAATAAAAGCAAAGGATTATCGAAAGGCAGACTTGATGGTAATATGGACGAAAAGAGATAGAGACAGAGCTGCGCGAAGGAAACAATGTTGGCGGAAGCGCCTCCTAAATCTCTCACATGTTAACGAATATGACATTTTCAGTATTTACGAACGCATCATTTTGGGGTTTAACGATTTAGACAATTAAATAAAATATTCCATTCGACACGATTGTATCCAATCGATAACGAAAAGATTCGTCAATAGCAGGGATTTGCAGCGGAGCGGAGCGACCTAAAATTTCGGAGCGAAAGAGCGGAGCGTGGAGCGGTTTTCGGCAGGCTGGAGCGGAGCGATTTTTGCTTTGAAAGTCGCTCCACTCCGCTCCGCTCCGAAGTAAAAAATCAAGAAAATTCCGGGATAAAAAATTTAATTTTTCCGACGAAATTTTTCATTTTATGGCACTATTTGATGATTTTGGACTTTGGATTGAAAGGCGAAGAATTCGTTGAGAGACTTGCGAAATTTCGGATTATTGTGAAATTCCATGACAGAAAAGTCCTGTCCTGAACTCGCTGAATGAAACGCCCGTTTTAATTTAAATTAGTTATTAGGTGCATTTTATTGAATGGAGTACAGGACAGCTTCCATAACAATTTTACAGATCTCGTTCTATACGGGATGTCTGAAAACTATCGCATAAAGGCACCCAAATATGATTCCTGGTGATATTTCCAGCAAAAAGGACTATAAAAAAAAGCAAGAATTATTAGTTCTTCAGCTACCACAGACATTTAAAGATTTTTCAAAAATTTAATACTCATTACCTACATATTTTCTTTCGGTCGTGGCCAACAATTTTTCCTAATAAAAATCAGATAAGCAATTTAAGCTGTGTAAAAAAGCATCAAAGACAAAATTTTGTGATCTTACTTCATATTAATTTTTTTTGCGACGGAGGTTTTAGTGGTAGCATTTTTGTAAAATCTTTAAATGCTTTTGGTAGTTAAGGATTTAAGAATTCGGGATATTTCCGGTACGCCTATTTTGCTGGAAATGACATTAATAATCATATTTCGGTGCGCTTATGCGATAGTTTAGTTTCCGGACACCCTATCTAGAACAACTCAATTTTATGCACAAATTTGTACGAAATTGGTGCTATCCTGTTCTGTACTTGATCGAATAAAACGTACCTTTTAAGCCATACTCTATAATACGTAAGCAGATATAAGTTGAATTGATGAATTCGCGGAAAATTATAAATATTTACTAAGAACAATGAAGTTTGGTTGTATGTCTGTAATGGAGCGGAGCGGAGCGCTGGAGCGGAGCGGTTTCAAATCGGTCGGAGCGGGAGCGGAGCGGAGCGAAAAAAAGTGTCGCTCCAAATCCCTGAACACTCTAGACATTTTCTCAGAAAATTATACCCTAGACCCAAAAGTATGATAGTGAATTTACATTTGTTGAGTTTGACATTTCGCACTGTAACTCTTGATAGTATAGACCTTCGGTCATAAGATCTTGTCCATATATTGCTAACAACATTTATTTAGTTTCTACCTCACTTCTCCTAACATTTTTCGAAAAGGCATGCCTGTAGCTTCTTTTAAATTGAGCCAGGCAGCTCAATTTTGGTGGGCTGCCTAGCCTAAGCTTCGTTATGCTCCCCACCAAAAATTATTACCATCCGATCAAAACTAAGGGTACTCCCCATACAAAGTGTCCCAAATTTCTAACAAATTTCACATTTTTTCACTTCTAAATGCTATCTAAAATAGAAAAACAAAAAATTATCTCTTATAACGTCCTTATAACAGTTAACTGTAGTCTTTTGAATGTATATCCTAAAGTTTGTACCAGAGCGTGCCTTGAAAGTACGAAAAATCGGGTTTGAAGGTTGCTAGTACACGTTACTCGAAATATTCGCGAATAGCCTTAGAACTGGTATCACTGACCTTCAAACCCAATTTTTTGATACTTGTAGCGTATGCCTTGGTACAACCTTTTGAACATACATTCACAAGACTACAATTAACTGTTATAATGACGTTCTAACAGATAAATTTTTTTTCTATGTTACATAGAATTTAGAAAAGTAAAAATTTGAAATTTGTTAGAATTTTCGTTCACTTTGTATGGGGGGTACCCTTAGTTTTGATCGGATAGTGATAATTGTTGGTGAGGAGCATAGTGGGGCTTAGACTAGGCACCCCACCAAATTTGATCTGCCTGGCTCAATTTGAAAAGAAGCTACAGGCATGCCTTTTTGAAAAATGTTACGAGGAGTGAGGAGGGCGTCAATGGTGGGAGCACTCCAATTTTTGGTAAAAATCAGATAAATTTTGTTATCAATGTATGGACAAGATTTTGTGACGGTAGGTCTATTCTATCAAGAGTTACAGTGTGAAATGTAAAACTCAAAAAATGTAAATTCACTATAATATGTACTTTTGGGTCTAAGGTATAATTTTCTGCGGAAATTTCTAGAGTGTTGTATATCATTACAAAGGTTATTTTATGTAGCTTGTTTCGTCCTCAGGACATTTCAAGCTCAGACTCATAGTTTTCTAGATATTTGCAAAAAACAGAATGTTCACCCCTTTGCCACCCCCTCCCTCCTTAACCCATGGCGCAAATTAGTGTAACTTTTTACTGCGTGTATTCAACAATTTGGCATCAAAAATTCCTTTCCTTCGGGTTAGCAGTTGCTTGAAAATGACACAGTATAGTGTAAGTTAGCTGTTGAAAAACAAAAGCAAAAGATCGCGGGTAAGACTCTGGTTAAGAGCAGCTGTTTTTGAAAACTGTGAGCAGCTTTTCATCTGTGTCCCACCCTCGTTAGCCATGTTATTGCATAATATAAATGCCCCAATAAGAAGAAATTAAAAAATACGAGTCTGTTGATCAGGGCTGGACTTAATCCCTATGGCGCCCTGGGCAGTAGCTGAATCGCCGCCCTTTGCCGCTTTCTAGGCTTCTAGGCATACATATAGGGCTCCATTACACTATACGTCATATCATCATATCTATGTATATGTGATATCCTTAAGCTAAGCCTACTCGATACGTCAACCTCAACTGTCAACCTGTCATTTTGCGCTAAAATCGATCTAAAAAGAAATTCACATATAATAATTAAACGTTTTCGGGAAATTTGTCAACGTCCATAACTGGCGAATCTGCCTTAATCGTACAAGGTTTAAACTTCGAGTGCACCTTTTTCTTTGCGTTTCTGGTGAACAATTGCCGTTGTTGTGTATGGTTCCCACGAAAGTGTTGTGACCGTTCTACTAATAGTCCCATTCTACTAATAGTCTAAGAAAATTGGGCCAAAATATGGCCATCGAACGGCAAAAATCCTACATCGGAATTTTTTGGATTATGGTTGGGGATGGTCCCCAGATTATGGCATTAAAACTCCCAACCGATTGGGGCAACCTTAAAAAAGGGGGAAAGGGACATTTTTTTCGTTTTTTTTTGCTATTATTTCAAAAACGGTAAGAGATACAGAAAAATAGTCTGAGGACGAAATAAAACTACATAAAATTAGTTTAATTGAATATTTCGGCGTTAGACTAGAAAATAAATTAGAACATTTTCATTTTAGACCTTTTTTAAAAAGCTCCATTACTTTTGAAAGAATGCTAGTTCAGCCGTAAAATTCTGTATAAGTATTTACAATAAGTTCAAGATGATTTCAAGGTAAACATTGAGTCGCTCCGGTCAAGAATTATCCCCCTATTTATTTGTCAAAACGGAATGTCCATAACTCCCCACAAAATTGGAGCAGAGTGCAAAATTTGGTTTGTTGCGATTGGAGGTCATAGTCACCCCACCCACCAAAAATCTGATCATTCGGAGTGGAGTTTAGCTATTCAGCTAATAGTAATAATAATTAAATAAAATAACAAGCGCGACAATCCAGCATTGGAATAAGGCCAGGATGTGTTAGTGACATCCTATTTCCAAGATCTTATCTGCTTTTTGTTGAGATAATGATATCAGCATCACGCTCAGCAGTGTTATTTATCCCCATAAATGGGTACTCGTTTAACATCTGAGTGAGATCATAGTCCGTCGCAAGCTCGTGAGTTCGAAAAACACCATGATCAACGGTGAGATTCGAGCTCATGACCCTGTGCACCGAAGGTGCGCGCACGAACCCCTACACCAGCTAGACTATATAATAATACAGTCAAACTTCCCATAAGCGGACACCATTAGGGAATGGGATTGTGTCCGCTTATGAGACTATTTCACGAAGGTATAACATTTCATAAAATAGACTTTCACTACAATCTGCAAATCCATTCAAAAACCGCGATAAAAATTTGTAGTTCCGACGGGTTCGGGCATAATTTTTAGTCATTTCATTCCCACTCTCTTTCCACTTTTTTTAAAATAACTTTTATTTTTAACAAAGGCTTCGCCGCTTCCACATGTTTTCCCAACGAATTTTTCCGAGAGCGAGCACACTTATTTTTCATCTGAATTGTTATGTGATTTGCAATTTTTCTTCAATTTGCAAAATTGTTTAACACTTATTCAAATAGAAGAGAGAATTGCACGACCAAAGGCCGCAGCATAAATTGAATTTATGCAATTTTTACAAAAGTTGCGAGCACCAATCAAGAGATAAAAAAGAACTGCAATCGTTGATTTATCATTTTACATTTCCCGTACATTGGGTCTTGCTAAACGCGTAAGATCAATTTTCTGGTAATCGCAAGACTCTTAGCCCTAAATACAATTCTCCAATGTAAGAATTTGTGCTTTTTTTGGAATTGTCCGTTTATTAGAGACTCGCTTGTTCAGAATTGTCTGGTTATGAGAGTGTCCGGCTATCAGAAGGTATCTAGCAAAATATGTGAAAAAACGTTGGGGGAAATTAAATTGTCCGTTTATAAGAAATGTCCGGTTACTAGAAGTGTCCGTTTTGGGGAAGTTCGACAGTAATTCCTTAGTTTTAAATTTGTATACGTGCACCAAATGAAATCGACTAGGCTTAAGGATATAATAGGAAAAACGTAAAGGGGCGTATATGACTATGTGTTGGCTCCAGGGACGTAGCGAGGGGAGGAGGCAGGAGCTCTGGCCTCCTACGGAGTTTTTTTTGCAAAAATGACGACAACATGAAAACTGAAATGTTGCACACTCATTCCATTCGGTTGTAAATTTTCTTCTGAATGTTCTAAATATCTTTTTTAATTTTTAAGTTGTTTTTTTTTCATCGTTTTGGAAATCATGATCCTATAATCTCCAAAAAGCATATTAACCGGAAAATGCTTTTCGTCAGAGACCTCAATTTTACGTAAGCTTACCGCGAATCTTGAAAGGGGACAATTTGACCTGTTTTTATCTCATCTGGGGCTTTCGAATAGCATTTCCACGGTTTCGGTTGTCTAGTGCAATTACGAGAGGTGTTTTTTTTCTGTGATTTCAAGAGGGTTTTTATTCAGTGAAAATGAAAATATGAAGAAAAAAATCAAAATAGTGCAAAACCAAACCATGGCATGGTCCATGGCATTCTTTCAAATCGACTAGATCGACTGTGTTACAAGAAGCGAAAGCGAAGACCAAGCAAACAACTATCCCACTGAATTTTTGAATTCTTTGGATATCCCTGGTTTGCCGCCGCACAATTTAGAACGTAAGGTTGGCACTGTTGTGATCATAATTCAGAATCTTGACCAACTCGAATTGTGTAACGGAACACGTTTGATGGTGCAAAAACTCAGGATGAGTAATGTCATCCATTCGCTAATCCTGAAAGGAAAGATCCAAGGTGAAGAAGCTCTAATTCCGAGAATTCCAATGATCCCAACAGATATACCTTTTAACCTTCCGGCGGGCGCAATACTAATCCTAACACGATCGGGCGCAATGCATCTGACAGATTAAGTTCAGAAAATAGGATGAAACTAAGTTTCTGTATATTCTACACTCTTATTTATTGTTGAATTATCTTTTTGAAACAGTTCTACGAAATTTTAGAAACAAATACTGGCTCACAAAGTTTGATACCCTTCACATTTTCAATTTTCTAAGAATATTCCGCTTTCAATAGCCTCAATATTTAAAAAACCTCCAACAACTCGACCGCTTAACAAATGTGAGCTTATTTTACTAAAAACACACTATTGAACGATTTGGTGAGCCTAAAAGTCACCGCAACGTTATTACGCAATGTGAAGAGTATAACACGTGGAAATTTTCATAGAAAAGGAATAATAACACAATCGGGCGCAATACATCTGAGAGATTATTTCACCCCCTCCCGCCCCTCAGACATATGGTAGATAGAGACTGAAAACTGCTTTGGGTAGTTGGTCGATAAAGATTAAGCTACTGTGAGTTTCAGATCTCTCCCTTTTCATATCGCTGATTGGCGCAACAAAAACTGGTCACTTAATCTGTCAGATGCATTGCGCCCGCCCGAAGGTTAAGTTTAAACGAATTCAATACGCGATTCGTCTTACATTCGCGATAAACGTCAATAAATCGCAAGGCCAATCTTTAAATTTGGAGAATGAATGTTTCTCTTACGGCCAATTGAAGGTGGCATGTTCACGTGTCGGGCAACTGTCAGCTTTATTCGTCTCGCATCAAATAGTAAAATGAGAAACATTGTTTATGAAAAAGTACTTAAATGACACCTGTTTCTGTATCATTTCGATTGCAATAAAACGAAGGAATTCTGAATTAACCTTTAGTTTTAATGTCATGGAAATGCACTCATTCCCACTCATTCATAGACAAAACTATTTTTACTCATTTAATCTAGGGACATTTTCTTTTCCTAAACAAATAATTGTGTTCATTTTAAAACAAACCAAAGGCTGTGGCGCGCGATACGAAATTTGCCGGAGCAACTTTCTGAGCAGCAACCCTCTTTCCTGAAGGGCTTCAACCCGCACCAACAAAATTGCTATTGATACCTCGGGAAAATTGACCAAGAGAAAAATTATAAAGGCAGCTCATTTTCTCCTAATTTTGTATATACTTCCTGAACGAATTGGAATTTACCCCACCCGCCAAATGATAACATTCAAAAGGTGGGGCCTGGGGCGATACAAAGTTCGCCGGGCCAGCTTGTTTAACAAAAAAATTAAATTCAAATTTGTGTTAAGCAATTAAATTGTGGATGCCCAAATCCGAAGAATAGGAAGTCTGACAAAGACCCCAATCATAAAATTGGCATATGGTAGCTAACTGCAATATCAGAAAATTAAGCCACAAAAAACTGATTTAATAGATGTACGTTTTGCCATAGATATGCTTCAAGTGAGCAGAGAGAGAGTCAAGCGCAGGCGTTTTTGAGAATTTACAACTAATAGGGAACGGGAACAGTGGATGAGGTGGATGGATGTATAGTGCAGTCAAAATATCCCATTTCAGGCCTCCAAATAGAAAAAAATAGAGTAAGGCTATTTTTTGTGGTTTTTGAATCAGCGAGCTCCCAGGAATCTAAAACTCATTTTGCTAAAAAAAAATTTGATCGGAAAGGTCCCAAAAAGGACAAAAAAGGATACTCTTTAATCCTTGGCCGGAGGTCCGCATGTGGGGTTTCAAATCAAAGGGGACGTCGAGTACATCACATATCCGGTGTTTGTGTCCTGTTTCAAGGACCCTCAACGGAATAAATCGAGATTAAATCGGAAAATATTGTGTTTTCCGTGTATCTTTCCAAAGCCATAACTACGAGAATAATCCAAGTTGTCACTACGTTTCTCACTTTTCCGAATCAATGATAGGTTAAGATTATACCATTAAATTTGCTAAGAAAAAAATTATCGGAAAGCTCTGTAAAAGGACATTAAAGGACACTAATTACAAACCTTGATTGAAAGTGAGCATGCGGGGTGTCATGTCAAAGAGGACGTCGAGTGCATTGCATATCCGGCGTTTGTTTCCAGTTTCAAGGACACTAAATGGAAAAATTCGGGCTAAAACGAAAAATTACGGTTTTGGAAAGATACATATTCGAGAAACATGAAAATTTTCCATTGGATCCCAATTTTTTCCTGTGAGGGTCCTTGAAACAAGTAATAAACGCCAGATATGGAATGTACTCGACGTCCTCTTTGATATGACACCCCGCATGCCCACGTTCGATCAAAATTTGTAATTAGTGTCCTTTTTGAGAGCTTTCCGATCATTTTTTTTTCTTAGCAAATTTAATGGTAGAATGTTTAGCTATTATAGATTCGGAAAAGTGAGAAACGTAGTGACAATTTGAATTACTCTCGTAATTAGGGCTTCGGAAAAATACACGGGAAACACAATAATTCTCCATTTAATCTCGATTTATTCCGTTGAGGGTCCGTGAAACATGGAATAAACACCGGATATGTAATGTACTTGACGTCCCCTTTGATTTGATACCCCACATGCCGACCTCCGGTCAAGGGTTAAAGAGTATCATTTTGTCCTTTATGGGACCTTTCCGATCAAAATTTTTTTTAGCAAAATGAGTTTTAGATTCCTGGGAGCCCACTGATTTAAAAACCACAAGAATTAACCTTACTCTATTTTTTTATATTTGAAATGCTAATATGACTGCACTAGTAGTACACATAGTGCCGCGTAGCAGAATCAATAAATTTTACAGTTTTCCTACTTTGGCAGTCGGAAGATAACGGTGTAATCTATTGTGAAGAAGAAAGAAATGTATTAATGTTTTTATTTTCTGCAACCCAAAAGGCAGCATCAGATGTTTTTTAAAAAATTACAAAATATCAAAAAAAATCATATTTATTATCCATGTTATACCTATCATCATTTTTTACAACTGCACTTTATACTAGATGACCAATGACAAAATGGCTGATTTCAGATTGTAAGACGAAACCGGACGGGTAAACTTGCAAGACAAGAGAGCTTTTGTAGTGGCCAGCAGACAAGCATTGTCCATTTCATATTGTAAGAACGCGTCTTACGAAAGAAAAAAATCGTGACACGATTGTTTTTCTTTCGTAAGATCTTTCGTATGATCGATAAGACGATTGCACCTACCAATAGTTCAGGCGTTCTGCAAAGACAATTAGCGCGTGTTTTACTTGCATTTTAATCTTGTCGACTCGTCACTTCATTGTACACTAACTTTGGAGCGTGCATGGCAACATTTATACATACTTGCTGTGTGATTATTGTTCGCCGGTCCGTGTTTTGATCGGATAGTGTGAAATGATCATACGATGGAACGATGGTTCTTGTCGTCCAAGTTTACCCGTCCGGTCGTTTTCTTACAATTTGAATTCAGCCAATTTGTATTACACTATAACAACCAAATTCCAAATTCCACCCGTCTCAGTTTAATTACGCAGTCATACTGCATCTCTGGAAAGTAAAAAGGATAACTCATTAAAAATGTTTTTAACTAATTTTGCTTAGTATGGGGTGTACATACAGTATAGAAAAAAAGCTCACAATGCTATGAAAAACTAACGGAAAGAGGGAATTAGTTGTTAATTAAGAGCAATGTAGAGTATTTCTTCACTGAATTCCGGAAACCGGAGCAAATGCATCGCGGACCACTTAAAATGGCTTCAGGGGCCACTATAGTGCTCCGCTGACCAACGGTTAAGAACCGTTATTCTACATTGATTCTGATACTTTTCGCCTATATTCATACAAAAATAGATTCACAGATTCAAATTGAATTTCGAAACTTTGTCCTAGTGTGTCACATTTGCCTCAATTTACCCATGCATGTTATTCTTAAATTAAATTTTTGCAAATTTAAACGAAACAATTTCACCTTCTCTTGCCTTTACATCACTATACGTAATACTCGTACAAGGATATACATTTTGTATATATAAACTTCAATATACGAACGAAATACGAATATACTTGGCAAAATGCAGCCCTCACAGACATGGATGGAAGTTAGGTCGTTCGTTCCGTCTGGCATACTTTCCCTATTTTTTTAACGAACAACTTTTCCGTAACTTTTTAAAGTCGTATACATACTGCGCATACTATTATCAGTCTAAGCTCTATCGAGAACGGATATGATGGATTTCTAGATTTTCTTATTCGTGTCGGTTACTGGTTCATCCCCAACGTTTAGGTATCCTTAAAGGGTAACTATATATGTACCTATGTATGTTTAAAGTATAAACACGAAAAAATATTTTAAATGTGTATAAATTTAAGGAAAAATCGCATCTCATTCAACTGGAAAATTTATTCGAATACGAGAGTGGATACAACAACTACGTGTATATTGGGTGATATAGCTTCGAGGGTAATGCAAAAACGGTGGGTGCGTATCGGGGCGGATATTAAGGTAGAGAGTTTAACAGGAAATTAAGTAATTTTTGGATCAATTTAAGGTTTATGATTATGATGTGGGTGAAAATATCGATTTATTGCACGATTGGCTCTTAGTTATGAATTTATAGGATAGGGACTGGCTTTCTTCCCATTCCTTTAAAAAAAATTTCAATTTACCAGTAAAACAGTAAATGTGATGGAAATAACAATAATTTATTCTTTGAAGCATGTCCGTATGACTCTAGACTAATTGAATTGAAAACCTTAAATTTACTAAAATGATAAAGCAATATGCGACTGAGACAGTATATCTGCGTAAATAATCATAACAGACAACTGGCATATTCGGTTCAGTGTGGAATTTAGATCCTACATCCAAGTAAAGAAAATTTTACTGACAGAATACTGGACTCCTCCTTAGGTTTTTCACACTAGACTAAAGTGAGTATCTTGCAGCTGTACTGAACAACTGGGGGAGGGCTATCAGTGTTTTTGTACAAGTATTCGGGAGCAAACTTTAAGACAAAATTTGTGTCAAACTACAAGGTCGGCAGAGATTTTTGAGCAAAGTGGGTCTAAGAAGTAATTTAATTTATCGAACGTACTGAATTTTTTATCAAAATTACGTGTACCAATTTTAAGCTGAATTGCTGTAGAAAATCTGCTAGAGTGCATTCTTTGTGAGGGAAATTTCATCAGTTTCATTAAACGTTCATTACCGATCTAAACTACAGTAGAGTCGCGTAAGCTAGAACTGCATCTGCATCAAACGTGAACATCCGCTTAGGAAAACAATTTTATTTTTAACGTAGACTACTCTGAAACGTGAACAAGTTCTGAATGCCTTAAAGTGCTAAAGTGCTAGTGTAAAGAATTGTTAGACCAAAACCGACACCGGGTCTCACAGACCCGAAGCAATTTTAAACAACCATAAGCTCCCCAAAACTCTAGAAACAATAGACAACTTCATTTGAAATTATTCGGCTTAAAATTCGATAAAGACAGGGATTGACGAAAGTTTCCTGCTTCTCGGTAACCGTAGGAACAACTTTCCAAGTGGTGCTCTCATCCAATAGAATAGCTGACAGAAGCATGGTCTTAGCGCGGAGATTACTGCTTTGCTAGAATTTTGACTACACATTCCAAAAGCGCAATTGGCTTGTTTCATGCAACGATAGAACACCCCTCTTGCGCAAAACCGCCCTGATACAATTTCGGTACACATTGGGAGCGGTATGTTTCAGCGTACCGGTCGGGTACCGCCAACGTCATCTATAGATACATCAAGGCCGTAAATCAGCTGTACCATGCCGTCATAGTTTGCCTACTAAACTATAGACGGATGCGAAAAAGAAAACAAAATCAAACATGTGACGTAATTAAAACAAGAAGAAGGCAGTGCATCTAAACATGTAAAATAGCACCGCATTTGACAGATGCAAGTAAACATGGCGGTGCAGTAGTATATGTATAGTCTTCAACGAACCAATAATTTGTACGCCGTCGTAATTTCAATCAATTTTTTTGTCGCACTAATTCATTGCATACCACAATTAAATTACCACGATTGCCACGATAGAAATCCAATTGCACGACCTCCATTGAAAAACAAAAGTGACAAGCCACTGATTTCATATGGCATTTCTTCATCACACGAACATGATGTCACCAATCAAAATTTAGGCGAAAGATTTCTACATTGCGGCCTTAATATAGAGACGGCGGTGGTACCGGGCGAGTACCGGTCAACAACATGTTCTGTTCTCTTTCAAATCCACGTATCAGAAATTTTTCCTTACAAACAGGAGTGCGTTCCGGAATTAACTATAGTCGTAGCTGTAGTCATCGCATGACTATTGTCGTAGTTATGAGCGTTGTGAGCGGGCTCTCAGGAGAACATAAAATGGAAATGTCGATAGATCATCTCGAGAGTGCGAGTGGAAATAGCTATCAACGACAGTGGACCATTTGAAATGTGAAACGTCAAAAGTTGACTCGGAGAGATAGCTATTTGTGACTATTGGAGTTTTGGAACAACGGAAAGTGAATATTAGTAACTATTTTCACTCAAATCGTATAAATGGAACGTGCTCCAGATCCCCTAAGTGCCACCATGCGAAATATAGTTTGATTTATTGAAATTTAAAATCTGCCGTGGAACCGTGCATTTCCGCCCTCATTTATTTATTAAACAATTTATAAATAAAGTAAAATGTATCTGCATTTCGTTTAAAACTGGAAATTTTAATTTTCGAACAAAACGTATCAGCTGTGATGTGTCAATTGTCACATTTGCCACTTTCCGGGAGATGGCGGTGAGACGACCAAATGTGATTCGGATCTATGCGTTTACAGAACAAAATAGGGAACGATTCGGAAAACGCGGCACGGTATGGGAACGTTGTGTTTCAGAACCTTACCCATTGTCGAAAACCTTCTATAAGTAAGCTGTTTTAACCATACCAAGCAGAACCACATCTTACAACCGACATTGCAACGATCCCAACAGACTTTAAATGGGGGAGTCGATCGTACAGTAGCCTTATATGGCAATCTTTCATCGAGTGTTAATACAATCCTTAATGGTTTCGTAGATCCAAAAGTAGCTGGAATTGGGTTAGAGCGAGGTATTCATCATGAGTTAGTGTAGGAAGGTGTATCGCTTGTGACCAGTGTTGCCAACTGGAAATTTAGAAAACGGCTAAATTTAGCCGGAAAACCGGCTATATTTTTTTCTAAAACGGCTAAAAATCCGGCTAAATAAATTTCAGCGAGAAAAACGGCCAAAAAAACCGGCTAAATCATACAAAACAGTCACATTACGAAAAAATATAGTAAAAAACTGATTTTAATAATTTTATTTCTTTTCTGGAGAACTACCTGTAAGCTATGCCTTAGGCAGATTTCTTAGTTTTATTACATATATGCTCCAATCGCTGGCATTAGAGTCAAAATTTAATTTGTTCGGAGTTAGATAGCTCCAACTAGTCAAAATTGTTGTATACAGGAACAATTTCTCGGTCATGTCCATAACCACATTAGGTTCGAAATTGTGGAACATCAAATTCGTAAAAGGAACGTCCAATACGTAACTATGGGCACGGGCATCCGCATTTATGTATGGATATTTTGATTAAAAGTTAACCATTTTAGGTCCAAGACACATATCCAAATCATCATGACGGTAATCCATCATGATGATGAAAGTTCGAAATTGGAGTGACACATATGCTTTCGTCATTAGAATTCGTCATTTACTTTTGACGTTTGTGTAAATGGTGAAAATGTCCCTCACAAATGCGATATTTTGATGAATATTCAATTAAATAATTTGAGGACACACTTTTCTTAAAGAATTTGAATAGAAATGTGTAAAAATTGATAACAAATTTAATATTTTTGTAAAGATTCTGGTGCTTAAATTTTACAACTGATGGCCTCCCCAGTCATTATTGAGCAAATGATTGTCCAATTGCGTAATTAGGAACTCGTGCTAATGATGATAAATTTGCGTCATTCGAAAATATGTGTGTCAAGCTTGTCATTCATTTTCGAATTTGAGCTCTCCAAATTTTATTTTATTTTCCATAGTTACGAAATTGATGTTCCGGAATTACGATGCTCCAAAGATACGAAATTGATGTTCCAAAATATGAACTTTGCGGGAAATGGTATAAGTTTTTGATAAATTTGTTGCTACAAACCCAAAAACAAAATATAATGTCAGACGTTGTACAAGTAGCTTGCCCATTAGACTACAAAAATTAGATTTAAGTGAGTATATTCTTTCGGGGGCAACTTACCCCCTTCTTCAGCACTTAGCTTTTGTGCTCGTAAGTTGCCCCCGAAATACATACACACTTAAATTTAATTTTTGTAGTCTACTGGGTAAGCTACTTGCACAACGTTAGTGTTGAACACTACAAAGTTCCGGAGATATTATCACTATCTATGAATCGCGCTAAAAGGTTTTTACCCTTGCACTTAATCTAACATGATGGAGTTATCTGTGGTAAAGAATTGACACTTTGAAAAATGAAAAAATGTTCAGGTACCTCCATGTTCCAAGAATTGCTCAGCAGAGAATTTTATCTAAGAAACTGTCTTCCATTTTGCAAATTATTCAGCATATTGGTGGTTAGGAAATTACATGCTTAGACAAGGTACTAATATCGTCAGTTTACGCGAAACCCATTACCCTAAATTTATTGAAAAAAGGCAATTCTCCGCGGCAAATTTTTCCCAGGAGATGTAAATGCAAGTTTTCTTCTAGGTGGACATAGTAGGTACTTACCCGAATACACTAATACACGATAATAAGTGTATGTAGAAATAATTTCACGGCGATGAATTATTTTGTTTGTGAATATTGAAAAATGGATTCTAGTTTCAAAGTAAACAAAAATGCATAAAATAATTTTAGTCTGAAAAACGGCCGAAGAAAATCAATTCCGGCTAAAAATCCGGCCGGCCGGAATTATAAATTTCTTCCGGCTAAACAGCACGGTTTCCGGCTAAATTTGGCCGGAAAACGGCTAAACTGGCAACACTGCTTGTGACTGAATCGGTTCCGCCGTGAGGTTTCTTTTTTATTGAAACAACCTTCGCGGTTGTTAGTTTTTGTGTTAAGTAAAACCAGAGTCTACAAGTTGTCTTCACGTTTTAATGGTGGATAAATGTAAAAAAACCGACCCCGCTGAGTGTTGGCTACAGGCATGTTTTGAGCTTCAGCGTAAGCTCAATGAGGACCCTGCATTTTTTTCCAATCATGGGGAACATTACGCTATCAGCTTCGCAAGAAGAATTTTCTTGTTCTTGTTATCGACACTAGCGACACTTATCTTACCGTCCGCCATATAGCGGACATATAGCGGAAAATATCGGAAACACAAAAGTTCCCCCTATTAAAGCGGATAGCAGAACATGCCGAAGTTTTTAATTTTCAAGAATTTGTTTTGTTTCTTTTACAATTTTTTAATAATCTCTAAAAAACTGAAAAAATATCCCCCAGTAAGATAAGAGAGATAAGATGGTGATCACCCCTCTCGGGCCGCACATCTTGTACTTTGCGATATCAATGATTCAATTTAACTAATTTTCTAATTTAATAGAATTTGCTAGTGTGAAGAATTTATCTTGGTAAAGAACTATGTGAAACATTTTGAAATTTTACCTTTTTTACAGATGGTAATAATGTGAATTTATTTTTCGGCAATAATAATAATACTTCGTTAAGCACATGTTATGCAGTTGTTCACAAACAATATTTTTTTTTGCTTTTTTTTTACCAGTTGCAAAATGCCTATTTAGAATACAATGGGGCTTCTTGGATCTTGGCCGAAGCGCTGGATGTCAGATGCAATATGGCAGCGGATTTTCGAAAGGAAAAATATGAAGTCCTTTTAGCTTCGCTCTCGAGATTTTGGCTTGTTCTGCTATCCGTTTACATAGGGAGAACTTTTGTGTTTCCGATATTTTCCGCTATATGTCCGCTATATGGCGGACGGTAAGATAAGTGTCGCTAGTGTCGATAAGAAGAACTAGAAAATTCTCCTTACTGAGCTGATAGCGTAATGTTCCGAAAGTTTTTCTTTACTGACAAGATCAGTAAAACTATGTTATCCTGTTTAACAGTTTGAATAATTTTACAGAAATCGACGTCGTCTTTTATGTTGAAAATCCGAGTTTCGTAAAATTTGTGTAACACCACATTACGGTCGGTAGCCGGTTGATTAGTAGCGTCCCTAGCGTGTTTTCGGTAGGTTCATCGACAATGCACTAGGCCCATACCGCTCGTCCAACGGAAATTTTTATTTTATGGTGTAGTTGGCTGCCTGGTTAATTCGATTTGGCAAGATTTTGCTCGACGCCCCCTTCTCCTTCCTCAAATTTTCGTTTCCTCCAACTTTCTGGAAGAAGTTAAGGCTATTTTCAGGAAGAATTTTCAACGTAACATTTTGGGCATATAAGGGACTATCCTTAATAATCCGGCCAAATTTAGAGATAGATTACTTTTCTAGATCTCCGAGAATTCTCTACTTCATTGTCAATAACTACACCCAGCAAAAAACGTGTATTAAAACAAATGAAGTTTTTACTTTACTTCTAGTAAACAGAAAATTTCTTTAAAGATGAAGTTTGAATATAATTAATTGAAAATGCCATTGGGTCAAATACACTTTCATAGAATTTATGATTTCAGTAGTAATAGAATTATAACCTGCCCACAACTACTGCAACAAATTACATAGAATAAAGTAAATCAAATTCATGGGAACTATGATAATTTTCCATAGCCTCTATGTATAAACATTTTAAGTTTGTATCGCACCGCGTATCAAGTAGTTAAGATTTTAGAAACGTTGACAACATTCCACTTCTGGTCTCATGGCAATGTGCACGGACTGGCACGCAGGCGGACCTGCTTCGAATCCAAGTTTCGGCATAAGGTTTTTTATGAATAAAACAATTATAAGAATTTGAAATAAAATTAAATCACAATAAAAAATAAAACATAAATATTCTTTTCATTTTTTTAAATAAAATTCAATGAAATTTATACATAGAATCGATGAACAATCTCATTGTTATAATCGAATTTTCACTTAATATTTTCAATGATATTTCTATCATTGTCCCAAAAAGGCTATTTCATCGGCTCCAAATCATAGCCAAAATTTCATACGTCCTATGCAATTTTTCTTTAATAAAAGTATTTTTTTTCTGGGTGTAGTATTCCAATCCTATCAATAAGTACGTACTAAAGGGTGGGTTGAATAACTTTATTATTATAAAGAATCGTTAGCTTAAATAAAAGTTGTGTTGCCGGAATCAAGATTTTATAAGGTATTTATGTTGTTTTGCCTCCAATTAAATTTTTCTTTTTTCTGCTTTTAATTCAGTTCTTGGAAATTTATAGTAGATTTAAGCAGTGTACAAGAACATATTAATAGTATTGGTTTTTTCTCATGTCAAAAAAAAACCATTGTCATTTTCAGCGAAAATATGGCAATTTTTAAGTTTTTTATCAGCTCATACCGCTTTTAAGATTACAAATTTTGGACACCGTTGTGTGGAAACGTGCAATTTGGTAGTGAAACTGTGATAGAAAATATTAGGGAACAACCAAAACCATTACGTTAGGTAATGAAAAACACCCTGTATGTTGCCACGATTGGATACAAAATGAGGACCGGAAAGTAAAAAAATAGCAACTTTCTATCTGGCTATCAGGATTCCAAAACATTTAATTAACATTATGTAATTTTAAGGGTTTAATAAAATCATATTTTGAAAGGGTAACTTTCAAGTATGTTACAAGCCCAAAATCAGGACACACCTGATAGTACATACTTTGAAACTTTCATTATCCTACGGGTCACCCAATCTCGAAATATTTCTCTATAGTATAGTAAGACTTTGTACGGAAAACAAAACGGTTTTTTGCCGTACGGTTTTGTTTTATAATGTGGAAAGGCCCCTTTAGTTTTTATTATTAGAAATTTTTAATTTTTAGAAATTTCGCCTAAATGTATGCAATCTTCCAGCTATTTTTCAAATGACTAGCTAAAATTTATTTTTTTCTTTTAAACATTCCAACTAACAATTTTGGCCCTATACAACCTTATAGAGTATTCTCATCCAATACTCGTACACGGTCGGAAATTTAGTTTATTTATTAAACCTTTTTTGATTGTATACAGGGTGTCCCGCAACTGGTTAGCCATAGACAAATGATAGACTCTACAGGATGTTTTAGGAAAAATGTCGCCAAAATTATTTCTCTAGCTTTTACCGTTAAGGAGTAATTGCCTTTTTTGTGATTCTTGTCAAAAAGCACGACTTTTCCTAAAAGCTCCTATTTTCTAGCTTCCACTTAAGCCAAATCCATATTTTTCATATTCTTCTAAAAGTACACAAAATTTCCAATAAAAGGATATATCGAACGTTTCGAACGGTTTCGTATCTTCCGAGATACGACGTTTTGAATTTCGCAGAAATGTCAATTTCAACTTTTAATGTCAAAATTAAACCCGAATTTCGTAACGATACATTGAAGTGGCAAATCTGCAAAGTTCACAAAAGTTGACCCAAATCCTAGGCTTTCGAACGGCATATAAGAATAAAGCACAGAATCATCCAGTTTGTGAATAATATGCGTAAAAAGGGAAAAAACATAGTCCGTAAGGGGAAGAAATATTGCTTTTACGTGGAAATAGTTCAGTCATATAAGCATTTCCAATAGAAAAAATACAGTAAGGATATTTTTTTCTAGGTCTTGAATCAGTGGGGTCCCAGGAGTCTTAAACACATTTTGCTAAAATAAATTTGATCGGAAAGGTCCCAAAAAGGACAAAAAAAGACACTATTTAATCCTTGACTGGAGGTCGGCATTCGGGATATCATATCAAAGGGGACGCCGAGTACATTACATATCCGGTGTTTGATTCCTATTTCAAGGACCCTCAACGGAATAAATCGCGTTTGAATGGAAAATTTTCGTGTTTCCCGTAACTTATCATCTATATCTTTCCAAAGCCCATAACTACGCGAATAATTCAAGTTGCCACTTACTTTTTAATTTTTGCTAAAGAAAAATTGGATCGGAAAACTCGGAAAAAGGACATAAAAGGACACTAATTAATACCTGACAAATTAAAATGTTTATCCTTTAGACGATGAAAATGAATTAATATGTACACAGCGAACCTTCGTACAAATAATTCAACACCTAAAACAATTTTTTTATACTTACTGTTATAATTAGTAAAGTAGCATCTACAACTGTAGCGAAAAGTATTTTTCCATAATGCATAACAACCAAGTCTATGCTTGATGTAAAAATGTTACTTCCTTTTCAAGATTGAAGTCGGTTTGGTGCATTTGCAGACTATGGTTTTTTTTTATTTATACGTATTATTCTGAAACTGGATGACTCTGTGCTTTATTCTTATATACCGTTTGAAAACTAAGATACTACGCCAACTTTTGTCAACTTTGCAGATTTGCCACTACAATGTACCGTTACGAAATTCGGGTTTAATTTTGACATTAAAAATTGAAATTGACATTTTTGCAAAATTCAAAACGTCGTATCTCGGAAGATATGAAACCGTTCGAAACGTTCGATATGTCCTTTTATTGGAAATTCTGTGTACTTTCAGAAGAATATGAAAAATATTGATTTGGCTAAAGTGGAAGCTAGAAAATATGAGTTTTTACAAAAAAGTCGTGCTTTTTGACAAGAATCACAAAAAAGGCAATTACTCCTTAACGGTAAAAGCTAGAAAAATAATTTTGGCGACATTTTTCCTAAAACATCTTGTAGAGTCTACCATTGGTCTATGGCTAACCAGTTGCGGGACACCCTGTATAGTTCCAATACAAAAAGTTTAATTTTTAAACTTTTCGACTGTTTACACCTAAATAAAACTGAATAGTTTAAATACAAAACTTTGCATTATATTTGATTTTAATACATTCCGTTTAGGTTTTAATAAAATAAAAGTTTAAATCCAAAACTAAAATAATTAAATCCAAAACCAGAATCGGGTGAAATATTAAAACTGGAGAGGTTTACTTTAAAAAAATTTAGTTTAAAATGTTTTTTTTTTAAGTCGATTTTGTTTTATTTCATATTACATTTTTTTGTGGGGCATGGCTGCGTTCACTCAACCGTTTATGGGCTATTTGAAGTATATAATGTTCAGCCACTTGGATCAGGCGGCACATGTATAGAAATTTGGATCACGCCGAGATTCGATCTCCGGACCCCTAGATTACTAGCATGTGCGACTGAACCGAGTGCGCCACAGAGGGCTTATACCTCATGATTATTTACTATTCCATGAACAATTGGCCATATGGCAAGTACTTAAAACTGTTTTTGGTTTAAAGTTAAAATTTTAGTCCAAAAGATTAAATTTTAAACTCATGGTTTTGATTTTAAACTCTGATTTTACAACTTTTAAACTTTTAGTCTCAATTTTAAACTTTTAGTTTACACTTTAATATAAGTCTGATTTTATTGAAAAATTTTAATCATTAAGGTCCAATTGGTTTACTTTCTAATATTTTTAGTCTTAAAAATTTATAAATCTTTCGGATTTCTTAAGAAATAAACCAAATTTTACTAAAATTAATAAAACAATGACAATGGTAGTCTGGCTGGTCTAGCGGTTAGTGCGCTTACCTTCGGTGCACAGGCTCATGAGTTCGAATCTCACCGTGTTCCATGGTGTTTTTCGAACTCACGAGCTTGTGACAGACTATGATCTCACTCAGATGTTAAACGAGTACCCATTTATGGGGATAAATAACACTGCTGAGCGTGATGCTGATCTCATTACCTCATCAAAAAGCAGATAAGATCTTGGAAATAGGATGTCACTAACACATCCTGCGGCCTTAGTCCAATGTTGGATTGTCGCGCCTGTTATTTATTTATTTAATAAAACAATTAAATTGTTTAGATTTGAAACAAAATTTCCTTAAAATATGGAGTAAACTTTTTCGGTTTACTGTAAAAGTTTTAAAAAGAAACTAAATTTCCGACCGTGTAGTAATAGGGTATCAGGGTATTAAAGCTGAATAATAGTCCAATAATGACATTTGGCGCCGTTTTTTAATCCAATAAAATTTTATTGTAGCACTAACTTATGATTCGAAAAAGCCATAAATCATGAGTTTCTTACCTATATATAATCATTTTCTCGTGTTTGCTCCAATAACCAACGCGAAAAGAATAAGTAGTCTTGCCAACTATAGGGGGCTTGTAGAGGGACATTGATATCCATTTAAAAAAAACAGGTCGTCAGCTAGCATCGAACCCATGACTATCGTATTGCCCGTCCTATGCGCTAACCACTCGACTAAACTGAGGGCTTATTCTGCTATCCGTTCTCATAGGGAGAACTTTTGTGTTTCCGATATTTTCCGCTATGTGTCCGCTGTATGGCGGACGGTAAGATAAGTGTCGCTAGTGTCAATAAGAAGAACAAGAAAATTCTTCTTGCGAGAGTGATAGCGTAATGTTCCAATACTTTATAGAATCTTCTGCAATAAGCGTGTCTTATGTCATGCTATAAACACAATAGAGAAGTATTTAATGGAGTATCTTTTTAGTTTAGAGAAAGTGTTATCGAAGTCTTACAGCACCATCTTTAAATTTCTACTGATTTGAGCTATTTATACATATAGTGATTACGGGATAACCATGAATTGATTTTATAAGGAAGTTTTCCGAAACATGTTTTTAGAATTATCTATCGGATAAAAAATACTCCTTTAAGCGATGTCACACGTTAAACTGAATTTAGTGTTAACATAGGATTCATACAGGGTGAACTTCTTCCTTCAAGCATACGCTTTGTTAGTTGGGATATATAGTTTCCATGTTGCATGCAAGTCTGCACAGAAAAGTTAATTTTCGTTTGTAAATCTAATATTGAAAATGCCGTTTCCCAAATTCTTAATTTGAACAAATTAGGGTTCAAGCCTACAAATATATTTTTATGAAGAAAATATATTTGTAGGAAGAAAAATCGTTTAAAATTGAATGTAAAAAAAAACTTTATTTGAAATTCAACCTAGATGCTGCCGCGGTGAACGCATGACTTTTTCCCCCTGTTTTCAGCATTTTATAGGAGATATCCAGCTTTACATGAGGGATATAATTATTGTTATTTTGATAAAATCTAGGGAAGAGTGCAAAAAAACGCAAAGCTTCACGAGTGCAAAGCGTTTCTCCAACCTGCACTGCGTGACATTTACAAAAGATGAACGACAATATTATGGCCCACGCCATATTGCGTGGACGAGCGAGAGCTCTAGCAAGAAGAATTTTTCTGTTCTTCTTATCGAAACTAGCGATACTTATCTTACCGGCCGCCATATAGCGGACACTCATAGCGGCAAATATTGGAAACACTAAAGTTCTCCCTATGAGAACAGATATCAGAACAAGTCCTATTCTCCCTTTTTCGTCACAATTTCTGGGATTTTTCATATAAATTGTAACCAAAAACGGTGACAATTCGTATGGAAAATGTCGGAAACTGTGACTGATGACTGTAAATTGAGAATCGACTTATCCTACTTGAAACAGTGATAAGAATGTAAATCACCTCGCTTTTATGTGTCAGGACTTTTCTTGCAGACGCCCAACATTTAAATACAATATAAATTAAAAATTTTGTTGACCACAATAAAACCACCCTAGTGAATTTGTGGACATCATTCAAGAAAAAATATTACATAATACTCGCCGGGGTGTACGGACATTAATCAATTGTTCTTGAGTCCTACGTACGAGCAGGACGATATGATAAATTGCTTCCAACAAAACATGGACAATTTTGAATGCCTTATCCAACTGTCCGTGGCAAAAATTGTCCTATGTTCTATACAATACCCTCCTTGCGCTATTGTTCTCTAATCGAATCCAAATAATCTTTCACGCAGGATAGGCAGAATAGGTATATTCTTATAAGAGCCTAGACAAAAATGGTTGATTGCTCTCGCCGTGAAACACCTATAGTTGTTATCCTCAATTTTTTTGATGAAGGTATCATCATCGTCATCATCTCATAGTCCCGCGCTCTGACAGACCCATATCCCTATTATATGCTGGTAAAGTATGAAGGAGGCTCTATATATTTCTGGACCGTGGATTATATGGAATGATTCGATTTTATGATGTCGGAATTGCACAGAGATGTTGTGTCCGACAGATGCTTCTATTGTAGAACGTTCTTTTTCACGGGGGAAGGGACTTGGAGAGAGGGAGAATATTGAGGAAGCAACTTCTTTGCTGAGGAGACGATGATGACGAACGGAGGTCTATGTAGTACCTACAACGAAACTGATGAACTGACATTAAGAGGATTACGAATATCGTCAGACAAGACAAGGTATCTTCAAAATCGGATCGAGAGCTTGTCATGGATAGAAATTGGTGTATGAATATTACAAAAGGACTGTAATAAATTGCATTTCATTTTGATCCTGATCTAATAAAGAGTACGAGTGGCCTGGTTGTAATTGATTTGGTTTGGTACGACGAGGCTCTGTGTTGAAAGGATTAGGCAATGACTGGATTAGGTTGCCCGAATGATAATTCGCTAAGAACGTTTCTATTATGGAATCCAATTATTTTCTGCCTTGGAGGCTATTATTATGGGCAGTTTACTAATCCCTGAAAATCCAATCACAACTTACTTGTCAATCTCACCGATAAGAGCATTTTTTTGTAAAACTTTCTGAGGGCTATGCTAGCTTAGAATATTTAGTGCACTGCTCTATAGAATAAATTTATTTGGGTTACAGTAGAATTTAGAATTCTTATCTAAATCTAAAATTTCAATAACAGACTCAAACGTGTACACCATAAAATACAATTTCATAGCATCACTTACGAACAAAAAAAAAACGTATTCGGTCAGTATCACACTCTCCACACACAACCTGTAACAAATTGAAATTCCAATTGCATCGGTCCAAAATGTGAGTGTGCGTTCTAGAAACGAGGTGAAATGCATACGAATAACTTTTGCATGTCCTGCATACAAACGACCAACAATCTCGCTCTATGAGCCAACTTTTTGTCGACGACGATGACGTATGCAGCCTTTCTTTTCGAGAGCTGAATGGTTTCTTTTACACCTGGCGACACCGAAATGCAGCAGCAACAATAAAATCAGACACAGATATCCCTGATTCATCCAAATATCATCTATACACAAAATCTGTTCTGCACCGTGTTCGAATGCACTTCGTTTTTATGGTGCATTGTCCATAAAAATTATCCATATGCTATACGGTGTGCTCATTCATTCCATATAAGCGTCGGGTTTTTCGTCATAGCTCTCTCGACCAGGAGCTAGAAGGACGTGACAATTTTATGTCGGTCGTGTGCATATCCCCTGCTGCTATACTGACTCTGAATACAAAAATTAAGGACACAGACAGATACACTCTATGCAGCCGTATAGTTTGGTAGATAAGAGTCCAAACAAAGAAAAGGATGCAGGAAGCATATTTTAGTCAATATAAATAAATCAGCAATTCAAAATTGAACCATGTAAGTCAGAGACACGGTTCGATCGACCATGAAAATTCATCTTTTTTGAAGAAAATTTACATGTGTGTGCTGAATGAGAACATACTGGCTAGTGTCAGCGGAGTACGGAAAGACCGTAAAATGACAATTTGCATGGAAATGGAAAATCTGTTTTGTGTGGTTTTTTGAAAATAAGCAAATTTACAAATACATTACCATCTCCAGGATACTATACAAGCAGCAAGGACGTAGCTAATCGAATTCGGATGAGGATATGTATATTTTAGTAAATATTGGTGTGTCCTTTTCATTGTTATCTTCCCTGCCGCTGAAAACTTGAACGAATAATAGAAAATGGCGAGTGAGCGTCATGCTATAGGAGGCAGATGAAAACATATTTTTCAGCCGTTTTTTGATACAAAAGGATCTTAGGATTTTCACCTGGTGATAATCGATACTGCCAACTTTATCGAAACTGACTCTAGGACTCGGTGTTAGAAGCAAATTTTTGAGCTCGTTCCATTTTATCAATATGTGAATTGTTGTTGTTGTAGTAGCGGTGCAGAAGGCATAACGCATAACGCCCTCGGAGTGAGGCTAGTGGGTACAGAGAAGCATCGGAACAGGTGATACATATTGGGAGGCTCACCACCGCAGCTCGGTTAAATCTTCTGAATGTCCGGGTCTATTCGAGATAGGTAGGAATTGAGGCCTGAACAAAACCCGAACTGAGCTAGGCTAGTATCGCTCGTGTGGCTCTCGGGAGCCTAGTCTCCTCAGGCGATACAGGTGGTGGCGGCGCGCTGAGAGGACTCCCTATTGACCGATTCACAACGGTTGTGTGAATATCTCCGATGGCCGCATGATACGCCGCCGTGTCATCAAATATATCAGGAGGTACCCGTTTGTATCTCTGGACGTCTCTCTCGAGATCTCTGATTCCACTTCTGACATGTTGATGATGATGGTTTGGGTGATCCTCTCTATAACAATCGACCAGATATTGTAAAGACAGGAGGAGTTTGTGATCACGCACTGGTAACATGCTGCTTTCTTAATGAAGATGATCCTGAGACGACATAAGGTGACAACCTGTAGCGATACATAAAGCAGCGTTCTCGAAACCACTGTCGGGCAGCACAGGATCTTTTGCTGTAAACGGTGAAGGAGAATACTATTTATACGAGGTTCTGCATTTAAAAGACTAACATGTGAAAGCCGCCTAAATTTTACTTCCACGAAGCAGGAACAATTCGCTACAGTGGCGGATTTACCAGTAGGCTGAGTAGGCTGGAGCCTAGGGCGGCAGATTTGACGGGGTGGCATATTTGGGGCAATTTTTTTTTACGTTAAACACATTACATACACTTTTATTACAGTGGAAACCGAGTTCCGAATACGAATTTCAATGCCCCGATATAGCATTTATACTTCTCATGAGATACGTTTTGGGAGCAGTGTGTGAAGTGTGTTTGTACGTCAGTGAGATACAAAAGTGAAGAACTGTTTGTCGCCGTTAGGCCAGAGTTTCATACACCAGGAACGATTTGTAATTTATGACAAATCTTGGAAAAGGCCTCTTACAGTCAATTTATTACAGGCTAAACTTCGAAAAATGAATCACCTCGTTCTGAAATTTAGAGGGCAGATTTTGACAGGGGTTTCAAGTATGACAAGTGTAGCACTTCAACTGAATATCAGGGGAGGGAAGAGATTTGTAGTATTTTGATCCTTCAGCAACGGCTGATTTGAAGATTTCAATTTTTTATTGTACGACCAGAAATTTGAAAATCTTAAACTCAATCTTTAACATTAATTAAATTTTTAAATTTAATTTAAAAGATTGTTCTCCCGAAATTGTTGAATCATGCGTTGGAAAGTAATCACACTAAAGCAAATTTGCAGATTCATTAGATAAAAGTATCGCTAAGAAATTGGTTTTTAAAATATTCAATTAAAAATCAAAAATGAAATTTTCTAAAGATATAAAACGTGTATCATAGAAGTGACGTTGATAGAAAAGTATTTGAAACCGGAAAAATACGGATTCAATGAAACTTCAAGTGTCTACAGTGAATCCCCGACATTCCCGATCCTCTCATTCACGAATTCGCTTAAGCTTCATGTTTTGCGACACTTCTTCAATATTTCACATTTCCCCTATCCAATACTTCATGTTTGGGCGCTAACACAGCTCCAGTCTGGTACGAACTGGTAGTTCCATATGCTTCTTGTACGGTCACCAACTGAGGAGAAAATTCACTTCAACATGACCCAATACTTACTTGAAGTGGTCACACGATTTCATTTGTTGGCAGCCTTCGCCCAGAAAACATCCTTATGCTCGATCCTTCGCACCAGCTCATTTATGATATGCGCTTCACCTCTTCTATTTGGATCAACTTCATTCGTTAATCAGCTACGAAAAGCAAAAGATCCTGGACTTTTGATGATCAACCAGTGTGTAAGACCGGGTCGCAGTCCTGCAGAAACCACTTTGTTTAAAGTTTGTCTTCTCAATTCAATTGAAACAACTGAAGGAATTTATCAGGGAAGAGATGGGGTGAAATAAAGTTTGAAATGTTTCGAAGAGTGCAAGGAAACAAAAAAGTTGGGTGACAAGCTTCCCACTCTAAATATAACCTTATTGATATTTTATGAACATTTTCAACAAATCCCACCTCTGTCCTAAGCAACGTACACCGAAATTCGCGATAGTTTTGTGCAACGCATCCCTCACGAATTTCGGTGGTTCACTGTAGTTTCAAAACCTCATTTCAATTTTTTTTAATTACGTATGCCAATTTTATTGATTGTGTTTCTGCTCAAACAAATTGTATTATCAATTCTATCAGTTTTGCTGAATTGTGCACTATGAAGAAGAAGAACATACCCTTCAAACCGACTTTGCAACCAATCAATTTTTGTATCGCTGTTTTTTTTTTATATTTATCTATTACATAAAGTTTGAAGAATGCTCAGGACCCACGAAGTGGAAGCACTCATCTATTAAAGTGCAAAGGGGAAAGTTGAGAATAAAGGTAAATATTCTCGTAGAGCCTGGTAGGGGCGGCAAAATGTTCACAGCCTACTAGCGGCAAATGTGGAAATCCGCCACTGTCGCTATGTAATGTGCTAACTAAGATCTTAAAAAAAAGTCATTGATTAATCAGTGCCTTTTTTTGCGCTAATTTTCCAATTGAAATTTGTTTTTGTGCTAATTTTCAAATTGAAAATTTAATTCACCACAGTTAAGGATTCTAATTGGGTCTACTTTCACGATCCCTAACTTATTCTAAAGTGAAGGGTTGCTATGCGATATGTCCTAATTTGATTTCCGGAAGATGAAAACTAAAAACATTGTTTAATCTGTTGAATCACAGGAGTGCAAGTACACTCAATAAATATTGAACCCATGAAGAAATTAAATGAGATAAGGAATCCCATAAACACTCTACACATAAAAGCATTCCCGTGAGAAATTTCATACCCAATTTTCATTACTAATTTCAGAGAGTAGTTTTCGATAACTTCCACCTTTTCGCGTCGATGTCTTCGCGAATTTCTTCGCCGCAGAGTCCTCCCTTATTTGTTTCTGCTAAGATCTTAATATCGGGATTCGGCTGGGTTTTCCCGATTTAACTAGTTCTGATTTGATTCTCTTAGGATTCTCCGCATTTATGAAAATAAGCCGCGGACGTTGAAACCATTCGGAAATTCGTCTGTGCGTCCGGCTATAATTGAAATTTATCCACTGCGAATTGTGGAAGAAAGATATCAGAAACTACTCCAAAATGAAAGTCATGAAAATGATAACAATTCTTTGGCACAACTTCTTCCAGAGCCGCGTTTTCGAAAAAGTGATGAATGCTTTAGGGGAACAAAATGTTTTGTTTTAGGGGAACAAATGTTTTGTTAATTTTCGCTGTATATTTTTTGATGATGGTGAAAAAAATTTCTCTCGGTGAATTTAATAGTGAGCTTACATTTTTATTTCTAAAAACCCTCTACAAAGCCCTGCTTAACTTTTGTGAATTGGTTGCTCTCAAGAATCTTCTATTCTCTGAATTACTGGAACGTTGGTTCGAATCCCACAGTGACCAGGAATTTTTGTTTCGTACACCCAGCAAAAAACGTGTATTAAAACCAATGAAGTTTTTACTTTACTTTCAGTAAACAGAAAATTTCTTTAAACGTATGAAGTTTGAATATAATTAATGAAAAATGCCATTGGGTCAAATACACTTTCATAGAATTTATGATTTCAGTAGTAATAGAATTATAACATGCCCACATATAACTAATGCAGCAAATTACTTAGAATGAATATATATAATAAATAAATTCATTGTAACTATGATTATTTTGCGTAGCC
Source organism: Microchrysa polita (assembly GCA_949715475.1). Taxonomy (NCBI): domain Eukaryota; kingdom Metazoa; phylum Arthropoda; class Insecta; order Diptera; family Stratiomyidae; genus Microchrysa; species Microchrysa polita. The sequence goes on from OX454419.1 coordinate 74,192,670, forward strand.
TCTATGTATAAACATTTTAAGTTTTTATTGCACCGCGTATCAAGTAGTTACGATCTTAGAAACGTTGGCAACATTCCAGATCTGGTCTCATGGTAATGTGCAGGGCCGGCCCTAGGGGTGGGCGAACTGGGCGGTCGCCCAGGGCCACCACTTTCGAAGGCCCACCACACTTAAAGAACCTTTACTTTCCAGGGGCCACCACTCGGAAACGGCGTCAGTACCAAGGGGCCTCCGCGCAACACCCTTTTGAAATATGGATATGATTTTATTGTGATTTATGAGTCCATTTTTTAAAAACGCTTTTAATTTCAATAGAAATGCTTCCACCAAAACGAGTTCGACTAAATCAAGAATCGGTTGCTTTAAAAAGAAGGTGACAGCGGAAGCATTTATAGGCACACCAAAAAGGCGTTTCGTAGTTAAAGAGAAAGAAAATATATCTCCGTCTAGTAATCCTCAGCAGCCAGGTTCATGTTTTATCGCAGATGTAACAGAGTAAGTACAATACCAATGAAAAAGCGCATCATTTTTCTGAAGATTTTGACGAATGGGGAGGGTGCAAATCGCCTATGGTTAGTGTAATCAAAATCAAATAACGTCCTTTTTTGCTTTTGTTGTTAATGCAGAAAATGTCAATTGATAAGCAAAGCCAGCAATTAATTGATCAAGAAAGAAAGCACTGAAGAAATTAAACGAATTAATTTCGTTGCGAAATTCTTGGCTCAACGAAATCTTGCATTCCGTGGTAGACTTGATCGGCTATTTCAACCAAATAATGGCAATTTCCTGGGGTTAATAGAAATTCTTGGTGAATACGATCTTACGTTACAAAAACATCTCCGGCGAATTAAGAGTGACGAAATCCGTGATCATTATTTAGGGAAACGCATTCAAAATTAAATAGTCAAACTAATGGGAGATGAAGTGCTGGCGTTCTTGGAATCTTACAAAGAAACTGGTTTCGAATTGGCCCAGAATGCTGCCAAACTATTAGACGAGGAGCTAGTAATGACGGCCGAAGAAATGATTTTTCCTGCAGCAAGCACCATGAGAAGACGCAAAGCTAAAAACAATTTTCGAATGAAGCTGACGATGACTCTTTAACGGGTTTACAATGGAAATTTGAAGTGGATTTTTTTATCGTTTTATTAGATCAAGAACTCACTGAAAATTTTAATCAGTTAAAAGTCCACACACACACACATACACCGCGAAGAAGGAGAAATCAACGGATTTTCCACTTGAATGACCCAGGGCCAGAGGCAGACCGATAAACACGTCGAAGTGTCAAAAGAAAAAGCCTGAACAACGCATTGATTTCGGTGATGACACAATCCAGTTGCAGGATAGATAGCCTGCCTACACTAAACCTGAGGTTATAACATCAAAATAGGCACCATGATAACACCACAGGTCACAGTACTACTGATTGGTATACTAACGTAACAAAGAAAAAACAAAACCTGGATCAAATAATTATCGAATTATGGCATTCGGATCTTTTAATATACACTTTCTTGTCAAGACCAAGTCGAAAGCTGAAGTAGTTGCTGATGGGTGAGCCCAAAAAACAAATTGGCTTAAAATCGATATTAGAGACTAGAAATTGCCTGCTTTTTTACAAGTACATTATGCACCCCTTGGTCCCAAGGAGTTTGAAGTAGTGTTTAGCGCGAACGTTGTCAACGTCAAGCATAAAATATTGGAACTCTATTTGTCAAGTCGCTCAAGCAACGTACTATTACGATATCAACATTGTGAATACAATTATTGGAGAATAATAATTCAGGCCATCTACATCAACGAAAAAAAAGTAATTAAAAATGAAAAATGTAAAAAAAAATGGCTTTAAAATCAATTTTTATTTGAATGTTGATAGGGGCCACCATCGCCGATTTGGCCCAGGGCCACCAAAATGCTAAGGCCGGCCCTGGTAATGTGAACGGACTGGCACGCAGGCGGACCGGGTTTGAAACCAAGTTTCGGCATAAGGTTTTTTATGAATAAAAAAATATAAAAATTTGAAACAAAATTAAATCACAATAAAAAAAAATAAAAAAAAATTGAAAAAAAATATTATTTTCAATTTTTTTAATAATATTCAATGAAATTTTTACATAGAATCGATGAACAATTTTATTGTTATGATCGAATTTTCACTTGATATTTTCAATGATATTTCTGTCATTGTCCCAAAAAGACTATTTCATCGGCTCCAAATCATAGCCAAAATCTCATACGTCCTATGTAATTTTTCTTTAAGTAGTATAAGTATTTTTTTTTTGTGTAACTACTCGCTGTTACAACGACCAAGAGCGGAAAAAACTCTTAAATCGCTTTTACAAAAATAAAGACATTGATGCTTGCATCAGCACCAGCATCGGCATCGCGAAATGTCAAGCGCAATGCATTTTACATTGCTGACAAAAAAGTTGAGCAGAAGACTTGGCATTCAGCATATTTGTCAGCTATGAAATTCTGCCGATGCTGCTGCTGACTAGCGTAATCTATTTCAACTAAAATACTAGAGCGGGCGCTGTTGGCCAGAACCTGTACCTGTCGTTAACTATGTGGTGTTTGTTTGTGTTGTTGAATATAATTTTCGCACGAATCGAAATAATTAACACAAGATAACTGATTCAACATGCTTTCCACGATAATTCTGAATTACATATATGTAGTAATATAATATTACAATTACTGCAGCAACATCTGTGATTATACACACGTCGATTGAACAACCCGAATAATAAAAGTGTGTCATTTCTCACGCAAATCAAGGTAGCGCCGGCCACCAATCCTTAATTTATTGTACCGCTCTATAACCTATAATTTTTCCTTTTTCTCAAAACGCACAGTTTCGGTACATTTGAGCTATTGCAGTCCATCCCACTTAATTTCTGGACAGCGTGAGTAACACATGTTGGGTGTACGGTCCCATAGTTGTAAAGTGCATACATATGGATGGACCCATAATTTAGGGTCATCATCAATGCCCATTTCAATCTTCGCATGCATATTCCTGGCATATGAGTATGATGTGCAGTGGGAAATTATCGGGTCATTTAAATAATTGCATCCTCCTATTTTTGGGAAATGATACGGGTCATTTTTCAATTTGATTCTAATAGGAAGATGTCGGATGAAGGGATTTTTGAATGGCTTGTTGGAGAAGGGTATTGTTAAAAGAGAATCATAATTGTACCCTAATGCATACATTCCATATATAAATTATAATGTACATGCCATAAACTACCCTTACATAAAAGCTATAAAATAAATTACCTTCTCTATTGTTTCAACCAGGCAATTATATGTTTTGGAAATTCAACATAGTATCCAGTTTAAAACGACTAACGATTGGCAAAAGTGCAATGGTTGCAGCACTCTAAGCTCTAATTGGTCCTTTTGTAACTATGTACATACAAAACCGACATTTAATCAGGGAAAGTGGCAAACTGCACTATTTGAGTACGAACTATATTCAAAAAACTTTTATCCGTCTATCAGACACGGGACATTTCAATCGACGTACAGAGAACAGAGTCAATATTGACCGAGTTGGTGATAGCTCATAGTGAATGGAATGAAAATGAAGTCTTTTTTAGCGTATAAAGACCAGACGAAATGCAAAATCAATAGTCTGATTTCCTCTGCATATCCTCGTGTAGTTTTGGAAAACTTCATACAAAAAAAGCAGCTCAGTAAATTAAAGTATAGTGCCCTCACCTTTGGAGAATCGTGGGGTCGAGTCTGAAAGTGTGCGGATATAGTTTAAGATTTTTTTCGAGCTTACGAACCATGTGACGGAATATGATCTCACACAGATGTTAAGATGTCAAGAACTCATTTATAATGATAAATAACTCTGCTGAGCGTCCGTTGATCTCAACACCCAGTGGCGCAACTGGCGGGAGGGGCTAAGGGAGGCTAAAATCCTACTCAGACTCAATGAATTGGGAAAGAAAAATCGCAAAGTTGAAAGCATATTTCATACATGTGAAGTAATACATTTCGTTGCAGATTTGATAAAAATATGGATCATGTTTTTAAAGCGTATAGATTATTCGAATTTCGAAGGGCTGTGAAAGTTACAAAAAACTTACCGAAGTTTTATAAGGATCCTTGTGTAAAAAAAGGGGTGAGAAATTGTTTGTAAAAAAAAAATTATTCTAAATGCTTAGTAAATATTAAAAAATCCGCCTGCTTTGATAATATAATTTTTACCGAGCTCTATATTTTACAGTTGAAAAGATATGGTATATCAATTAAAAGTTGGAATTTTCATAGCAATCAGCGCGCGCTCGAGCACTTATGCTGCCCCGGGCAAAGCATCAAATTGCCCCCTTTTTTTGATAGGTTTCATGATATGCATTGACTTGCATCAGGCAAGATTTGCCACACTTTAAATTTGAATCTCATCCGGAAATAGCGTATTCTGTTCCTAAGATTCCATACGAAAACAGGATAGAGACTGAGACTGCAATATCGAAGACTAAACTTATGCTCGTACTTTTCAGGCCCAAATCGACGTCCAGGTGTCATTATTTAATATACAGTAGAGCGTCGATTATCCGAACTAACCGAACTATCCGACAATGGGTGGTTCGGATAAACGAAAGTTCGGTTAATCGAGTTTTCATAGAAAAATTGGAGGATCGCCTAAAAGTTAATATAATCGACAACCTGGAAATGTGCGAGACGACTAGCACTGAACAAAAATAAGAAATTCGAAGTAATTTAGTGCTGCTGATGAGAGGTTGCTTACTTCAAAAAACTTGGATTTTTTCATTTGATTCGATGCATTTCATATGAAAAAAGCTGAGTCCCCGGTTCGGTTAATCGAATGTTCGGATAATCGGCGTTCTGTACTTTGACATCAAATCCTGAAATGCCGCGATTGACATAATCTTTCGAATCTGAAATCTTTCTCGTAGTGAAACCCTAAGGTATTTTCGGCAGGGTCTTAAAATCTAATAGTAATGAGAATAGTCAAGCTACCATCTGCATGCGAGTTGAATATAATCAGAATCGACAAATTGTTGTTGTCGATTTAAACAGCATTCTCCAACTCCATTAAAGAATTCTTGACTAAGATATGAAGTTGAAAAAAAAATTGTTCTTGCTTGGGCTTCCCTCTCAACGAAATCCTAGCTACACCCATGAACGGAAGTTCAAAGCTCTGAGACGTTTGTTTAAATGCGTATCGTCTGCAAATTTATTCAGAGAAATTTTCAATCTTTGAAAAAAGAACTTTTTCCATAAAACGGTCCTGATATATTTAGCACAAGAAACAGAGTAGCGTTATTTTCACTCTGTACTCTTTCTCAGATATAGGCTATTCAATACGTTCTGTGAGACTGCAAAATGTGGTGGAGAAAATTTTTCTTTTTCGCTGAAAAAGAGCAAACAATTTGGGGGTTTTCGCAATTTTGACCTTGTTTCGAAACTAAATTTTGGTGGGAAGCTCTGGATTCATGCTCAGAACCCCCAAAAACATAAGAAACAAACAAACAAAAAAATTTCTCCACCACATTTTCTAATCTTCAGTTCGAGGTTTTTTACCTGGTTATTGAAGTAATAGCCACATAATTGGTTTACTATAGACGAAACTCGGTTATTAAATTTTTCGAGTAGATTAAACTACCTCCTAGGTATAGTGGAAAAATAAATTATGCCGAGGAAAAACTGCATTACTGGAAAAATCCCCAAGGGAATAGGTACGTCCTTGTGATCTAAGAAATGCAAAATGTCCAAACAAAACTCACTCCATACTACCATAGCATTGGTAACTTCTTGAGATGAAACTGCGAGATGACGTAATACGTCTCTACGAAGATGGAACAAGGCTATGCCAAGCAGACTCTGAGTAAACCAAATATGTATTGAGAGACTGCACAGCCAAGAGAATTATCGACATAAAAGTTGCTACAATGGGTGCGGTTCTAAAACGGAACAGTTGCGTATGTTCTGACAACTGTGCCGCATTTTGCAAACAGTTTTCTATTTTGTTCTGTAACCGCAGAGTCATCTCTCGGAAAGTCTAAGAAAAATTGCATTTTTGGTCGGCAAAAATCCTACATCGGAATTTTTTTTGGATTATGGTTGGGAAAGGTCCCCAGATTATGGCATTAAAAGTCCCAACCGATCGGGGGTCCGCAACCTTAACCTTCCGGCGGGCGCAATACTAATCCTAACACGATCGGGCGCAATGCATCTGACAGATTAAGTTCAGAAAATAGGATGAAACTAAGTTTCTGTATATTCTACACTCTTATTTATTGTTGAATTATCTTTTTGAAACAGTTCTACGAAATTTTAGAAACAAATACTGGCTCACAAAGTTTGATACCCTTCACATTTTCAATTTTCTAAGAATATTCCGCTTTCAATAGCCTCAATATTTAAAAAACCTCCAACAACTCGACCGCTTAACAAATGTGAGCTTATTTTACTAAAAACACACTATTGAACGATTTGGTGAGCCTAAAAGTCACCGCAACGTTATTACGCAATGTGAAGAGTATAACACGTGGAAATTTTCATAGAAAAGGAATAATAACACAATCGGGCGCAATACATCTGAGAGATTATTTCACCCCCTCCCGCCCCTCAGACATATGGTAGATAGAGACTGAAAACTGCTTTGGGTAGTTGGTCGATAAAGATTAAGCTACTGTGAGTTTCAGATCTCTCCCTTTTCATATCGCTGATTGGCGCAACAAAAACTGGTCACTTAATCTGTCAGATGCATTGCGCCCGCCCGAAGGTTAACAAAGGTCTAAAATGAAAATATTCTACTTTATTTTGTTAGTAGTTTTTTTCGCCCTCAGATCATTTTTGTGTATCTCTTGCCGTTTTTGAAATAATCGCAAAAAACGAAAAAAATGTCCCCCTTTCCCCCTTTTTTTACGGTTGCGGACCCCCAATCGGTTGGGACTTTTTATGGCATCAACTCAGGACCATCCCCAACCATAATAAAAAAAATTCCAATGTAGGATTTTTGCCGTTCGATGGTCCAATTTTCTTAGACTAATAATTGACACATCACAGCTGATACGTTTTGTTCAAAAATTAAAATTTCCAGTTTCAAACGAGATGCAGATACATTTTATTTTGAGTATACTAGGGGGCTTCGCTCCCTGCTCACTAATCCGTTCGCGCTCGCGAATTTTTTTTTCAGCTTTTTACATCATTTTTATTCGGGTGGTAGCTAAAAAGCCGCCCCTAAAATTCAGCGCCTCGGGCGACCGCCAACGTGATAATTAACCCTTCGGTTGGCACATAGACCTAGACAGACCATTGGTTCTATATCGTGATGAAAAATTTCGTTCAACAATATTTTCCACCCCTTACCATATATATTCCAATGGAACTGCCGGCCACAAATGCGATCAAACGTTCGGCGAAATATAAACTATGTCTAAAGAAACGAAAAAACGGCGTATCATCGTAAGACATAGTATGTAAACTGTTTCTAGAACCAAAACTAGACCTCCTCAAAAAATAAGATTGATATCACAGAAGATTCAGCTACACCTAAGGCATAATAGCTCGTAGGCCGCGACAGAAGGGTTAATAATTGCATCGACAATATTTTGACGTTTGAATTATTTCGTGGAGGGTAGTGTAATAAATTTGGAGTCAAACACATATGGGTTGTGTGGTCACATAGCCACTCTGGACTAACGCATGGCATGGGTTGCTATGCTTTCTCTAAGATCATAACTATGTAATACATAGGTTATTAGAAATATTTTTTAACAAAATCGTTTCAATCTAGTCCAATTTTTTTACTGGATTTTTTTGCAATAAAATTTGAATTAACTCTTTCCAACCTTGTAATTGAAATACAGTGGAATTGGTGCACAAACGTATGGACGCCCTAACTTGTAGCCGTGATCCGTTCGGTCGCCACTTTGTGATATGTGTAGATTTTCATAAAGAAACGAGTTTCAATACTCGGCATGGCACGTCGCACGTTTATTATTCTGAATTGAATAATTAACAAAAGCATTGAATAATAAACAAAAACATCGTATGGCTGACATATCCGTATCAGTATCACACTCCGAATCCAGTTGTCATTGAAACGTTGGCGGTAACCATGTGTAGGAGCACCATGCTCCACTAGGAGTTAGGGCAAATAAAGAAGAACGCTGAAAGTATTTAATAATTTTCATTATTAACCAATTTTTGGCTACAACTTGCTTGTCTTTACTTTCATATTCCGCAAATTCTACCGGGACTTCTGCCAGAAATTATGCTCGTCTTTAGCAAAGATTCCGCTAAAAAAAAATTAGTAAAATTCCAAAATAAATGACACTCATAAGAATGTTCCCTCGAATTTTGGCGGGAATCGTTTTTGGACGAAAAATCTAAACCAATTATATTTTCGGAGGAAAACATTTGGATTTGGTCTTACTTTACTATTTCGGCTGTATTAGATAAAATTTTAATCGAAATGCTGTATTTTAGAAGAAAATTTCGGTGAAGACAATTTGGAGCTGTGCCTCCCTCTAACTTATCTTCAGTTACGTATCTTTCAGTTACGCGGCTGGATTTAAATAAATAGACCGAACTTCTGGGCGATGTTTTAGTTTCTTTTTCGAAAGATACCAGCTTCAAATTACAGAAAATGCCAAATGCCATTATTGGACTATTTTTCAGGTTTTATAACATGAATACTGCTCGGATTACTATTGTATGAGAATATTTTACGAGATAGTATAGAGCTAAAGCTAACTCTAAGCCAAGGGTATGAAATTAAACAACTGCATAAATTAGCCAATGCTGTCAGGCCCGTCGAGAGAAATCCCGGGCCCGGGACTGGAATTTCGTTAGGGCCCCTAAATGAATTATAAAAGTTATTTCCGCGTATAATAATTTCAAGTTTTTTGGCAATTCCTTGCAATTAATAATGCGTTACAAAAAAATAACGTTTTAACTTCAGTGCAAGTTGTATTCCTAATTCGTCTTGTATCTGGAATTTCATTTCTCTAACAAAGATTCGAACATAGTGTCAAAATCAAACAAAGTATGAAACCAACGCCATCTAGATACATCAAGGCCGTATAGACGGCGGTGATGAAACATTAGGTTCGTTTTTTACTACATACATCCCGTGCCGTGTAGGTTTGGGTAACGAAACTGCATATAAAAAAATGACAGGTGGGTCAGCTGGCTTTTTTTTATATGGAGTTTCGTTACCCAAACCTACACGCGACAACCAAAAAAACGTACTTATTAATTTTCTTTGCCTGCTGGGCAGCAAATTCACTGATAGCATTATCGAAATTTAGTTGTCTGGCTAACGTCGCTTCGATACATAGAGTAGCAAGTGCTGAAACACGCCCTTGTCGCGAACACAAATTATGGAAATTTTTGACTCTGCTAAGAACACTAGTTCAGCGCTAGCAGTAGTGTAAAATATTCGCAAAACAACGCAAATATTTGGGAAAATTTTTTCAATAATTTGTGAAAAAATAGCATTAAGCAATTCAAATGGTGGGAAATCAGACTCAAAATTGCTATTTTAAATAAGTGTTAGGGCTCCATGACACAGTCATATTTATAGTCATATTTCTAGTCATATAATTAAGCCTACTCGATTCATTCGGTTAATTTTTTACACGTGCACTGAACGAAATCGAGTAGGATTAAGGATATGACAATATCTTTTATAATATACATATATTACCAATATCTTCTTTTTCCTTGCCTCGTTCTTTATACCGCTCCATGGTTTCGCGTTGCTCGACCTGCAGTGTAGGCACATCGCCCGTTTTGGCGATAATATCTCATTACCAATATATGACTGTGTAATAGCGCCCTTAGACGAATTTATCTTCCAATTCGTGTGAAATATCGGATTCGAGCTCTTTGACAAAGATAGTAGCAGCATTTTCAATCTCAGGTTCCCCCATTGTTATAAATCGTCATTAAAGAGTATGCAGCGTTCGAATTTCGGAACGCAAAAAAGAACGATTGGTAATCCCTGCAATAACCCCGAATCGATGATAACCAAGAATGTGTTCCTTTTAAAACGAAGTTCTCGATCAGGCCCTTCAATATTTTCTTCATAATAACCTTTTTAATTCGACGGATGGCAGGATACGTTGGTATAATGTCCAACACAGTGGCAAGAGTTTTGCATTTGTGTACAATAAGATTCCTTTGATCCCATTGATCTCTTCTTCTTCTTCCTTGCCTCGTTCTTTATACCGCTCCATGGCGTCGCGTCGCTCGACCTGCGGGGTGGGCACTATTGATCTCTGATCAGTTGCAAATCAGACAGTTATCTTTCTAGATTTATAACTTCAACGGCAATTGTGACTCCCTAGGCCTGAAGTCAATGTGACTTCAGCTAGGCTTTCTAGTGCTCTCTTTAATCCTTCCATATGTTTCGAGAAGGCTTCTACTGCGTTTATTCTAGCACACCATCTTGTCTCTGAAAGTTTGTGCAGGGAACTCGGCATATAATCTCTCAAAATTTCCCAGCGTTGTTGTCTGTCTACGTACGAATCTACATAGAAATTGTGTGATTTGAAGGGCACCCTTGTGAAGTGGTTTTGAAATGAAATATTTGAAGTGAATTGATGTATGCTGAGTCGTGTAGTTTCTAAAAGTGTTATTGTCACGGTCATTAACTATGTATTACAAATAATATTGACGTTTTGCCCTTTCCGCATTTAGCATTTAGGTATAAGCCACTCCAATATTCCCTTTAAGAGTAGCAGTTACCGTGGGTAGTTCCATAGTAAGCTCCTTTTTGTCACCAAAATATCACTAATTTAACATTCCTGAAAACTTATATCATCATAATTTGCTGGAATTTCAGGGACCGAGCTATCAGCCAGCTCTCAGCGTTCCAGGTGTTTTAAAATTTTGCAATCTTGTAGAGCAGAACACTGGCAATATTTGTCGAAAATGTCCTATCCGAATTTGCGATTTAAAGTTTGGCTCACCTTTGAGAGCTAGGCAACTAGATAATCGCACATTTATGTTGGGTCATAGTAAGTTTTGACAACTCGGAAACCAATTGACCGATTTTTCTTAAATTTGGCACGATTATAGCGCCCTCATTTCCTATAAATTTAAAATTGTCGTATACTTTCAAGCGTTCGGAAATTTCAACCTTCAAAAGTTTAACTTTCTATTTCTGTGAAACTTGGCCGATCTTGAGTCATTGATTCTGAAATTTGAAATACTCGTCGAGTAACGCACTGGCAATATTTGCTGAACTGAAAATTTAATGGTTCAACCTATCAGTGTTCGGAAGTAACTCCCGCTCGTTCCTTTTAATTTTTTTAGGAATCCTGTCCAGCATACCATGCATTAATTTTCTAATTTCAACTTCCCAGCCCTCCGAATTACTAAAGCGAATTTAACGCAACTCATTTATTCCACCATCCCAAAAGTAGCCAAATACCCATTTGCAATTGAATGAAGGATGCTTTTTCCTACTGTAGGAATAATTCACTTTTGACAGACGTGTAAGGACGCCCACAAGACCAAAATTGAAATCATCCACATCAGATGATTTTGGAGAGGTTCGTCCGTCCATATTGCAGAATGCATGTGAGTGTGTGTACTCAGTTCATTGACGAAACCTCAAAAAAGCCACTGACTTGAAATTCCATGGAAACTTTTCATAAAATGTTCTGTGTCTGCAGTATACACACAGTCATCCCGCTTCCCGCCCACACCATAGTTTGTGAATTATCGTCATATGTGGACATATTTTTGTGGGAAAAATATCCTACGAGAGTCTGTATGATGTGTGCAGAGCTGACGAAATCTTTTATGAAAGCACACTTTTTGCATACGAGCCCCATGGATAGATAGGGTCAAATGTATAGAAAGGATGCCGAGGACGTATATAAAAGTTTAGAGTAGTAGTCCTTGTAAGGATATTAATTGGGCCTGTGAAAAGGCAAGATTATTAGCTTTAGGAAATTGGTTGGGTTTTTGCGAAATTATTTCGATAGCGTGTGTGTGAAATGAATATTATGTGCTCGCTTTGAATGATATAAACTTATTCATAAATTTTGCGAAAGGACTCAACGACCTCAGAAATGTCTGTAATTGAAACGTATACACAATAATTAATATTATTTGAATTTGTTTATTATTTCTCATTTTTTTAATATTAAGTATTTATTTAAAATAATAAAAATGATTAAAACATCAAACGTAATTGTAGGGTAGGTATACACCAATCGTTATTATGTTAAGACATTTTTCTACACTATCCCTTCGGCTCGTATTCTCACATTTTCTAACCGATGTTGTCGTAAAAACAATAATTCGTTGTATAAATATTATTTCGCAGCAAATAACATATAAATTTAATTAATAACACAGAAAAAATAGAAAACAAGATGCAGCAAGAAACATTAGAAGTACATAAAAACAACAGAAAGGGGGAAAAGGCACGAAGCAGTTCAAATACAATATAAACCGCTTTTTTCACTTATACTAAGTATGTTCATTAATTCACGACTCTTAACTTAAAGTCCTTGCAAATATCGTCGCAGCTCCTCTTCCGTATCGAAAATCATAACAGGGAATGGTGAGCCGGGCACGAATTCACCGGCCCATTTTACTTCGACACGATAATCGCCCGGTTCCGTGGGGTCGTACTGAAAAGTTTAAATCAATTCGATTAATGCAATTAATCGTGGAAATGTAACGATATTGAAAATGTGAGTAAATGTACCTTGCACAAAATTGTTCGGTCCTTTTGACTTTCACGTTGCATTTCGACACGGAAAGCACCTTTCGGGCCGCGCACTCGTACGGTCAATTGACCAGCTCCAGCCCCGCGTGTATCACAAATGAAACGAGATTGGAATGTGGCAAGGACGCCATGCTCGATACCGGGTCCATAAACGCGAACCTAAAAATGAGACGTTTTAATACAAATAAAATTAATTGGAACGGTTTGGATGTGATGGAGTATATCATTGAACAACATACCTTGCTGGCATCCGGAGCCCCGGCAATTTTCAATGCAAATGGTGATCCAGGCACATGCTGTCCACCATACTTTATCGTCAACAGATGACGGCCTGGCTCTTGTGGCTTAATATTTAGCGTGAATGTCGCATCACCATGATCATAGAGTTCACAATAGGCAACCTTTCGCGGACCGGCACAATGAGCCGTCAATTCGCCAGGACCCGCCCGACGAGTGTCAATCCACGATTTAATTTCCTTTCCGACAATACCATGACGAAGTCCTTCGCCCGAACAAATAACTTTTGTAGCATCCACTGACGATCCTACGGCCACTGTCAAAGGACATCCCTTAACCATACGACCGTTCCATTTAACAATCAGGTTCAATGGTCCCGATGACGAACGTTGCGGAGTGTAGGATGCTAGCCAGAGAGATTCGCTGGGACGTGGTTGGGCCAAACTAACTGGAACAATTGTTCCATCTTGATGACTCAAGTTGACCTCAGGACGTCCGGAGGGAGCATCGGTAGCATCGATTGTAAAATGAGCGGGCTCGCCTGCTTGAGCAGCCGCCAATCCTCTTCCGGTCAATACGACCTTATCAGCTGCTTGTTGCGTTGTAACATACGCACTTCGTGGACAATTTATGACCGACACTCCGCTCCATGTTAGATCAAACTCGTGTTCCCCTGGTGTCAAATTGTCGGCACTGAGATATAAACGGGCCTTTCCGTCGCCGTGTTTTTCAACGGTCACATCTCTGCCGTCAATTGTACACAAAAGTTCTCCGGGACCAGCCTGCGACACGTCAAACATAATTCTTGTCGGAAGTATCAAGCGACCCTCGTGGTCCAGAAGAGTCCCCCAGCCACCGACAGGTGTGACCTTATTAGCATCCACGCATGAGATACTCCACGGAGATCCAGGCAGCGGTCCACGGTTGGGACAACTGGCGCGAATTTCGTACTTCCCAGATGAGAGAATTGTGTATGTGACCTTCCATTCGTTATTGCCGAGTAACTAAAAAGAGAAAAATTAAAAAAAAATCCTAAACTCAAGACCAACTCTAGACTCACCTTAATCCTAGGCTCAATTCGTTCCCCGTATTCGTCCAACCGTTCGATTTGAACATTTGGCATGGTGGGGCAGTATACGACAAAGGAAGTTTCTTTTCCACGGTGGCACAATTCCAATCCATTTCCAGCAGCTCGAGCGTCCGTTTTGCTTCCTGACTTGTTGACAGAAAATGAAATTGGTGTTCCCGGAACTGGTTCACCGCCATAGAAAATGACACATTTGTAGTGTCCCGCCATATTTGGGGTGAATTCGATAAGATGTTGTCCTTCGGATTGTTCAGAAATTCGTACGGGAATATTCTGTCCAATCGGTGAAAGAACGAAAGCTTCAAGCTCGGCCGAGCCTGATTGATCGGTTTTCACTGAAAAAAAAAAACAATGTTACCGTTTGTTTCGAGGATGAATCTATCATGCTATACTTACAAATAAAAGAAATTGGACTATGCAGGGCCATGTTTCCTTTGGGAACTCCTTGAAGAACTGACTTTTCCGTGTTAAACGATTCACACGTGAACGGACTTCCTGGCAAGGGTTTCGACTGATGAAGAACCTCTGAATGGAAAAGGCATTACGTTATGACAATAAATGATTTTAAATCGTGGATCTACGAGTATTTACCTATCAAACACTGCCCGATTTTATTAATTGTAAACTCTGCCTGTAAATGGCCACCTTTAGTCTGATAACAACGAACAGGCAAAGCCTCGCCACCCGGACCTGAAACCACGACATCAAATTCCCTGGCCGGACGGCCATTGGTATCAATCGAAAATGACGTTGTCTTTCCAACTCTCGCCTGATACAGACCCAATCCACTGACAGTAATCTCTTTACCAGTACCTGGTGGTTGGACGTTGATTTCAAGTGATTTTGTCGATATCGGTACACCGTTATACATGATTGCAATCTTATGGGGTGCAACACGTGTCGGATGATAGACAATTTCATAGACACCGTTCTTTGACGGTCCCCGAATCGAATGTGGCACTTCAAGTGAACCGCATCGTACCAAAGCAGTCAAATTACCCTGTCCAGCATCATCGATAGCGACAGCTATAGTGGCTGGCCTATGGCACAATGCTTCGCTCACTTCAGCGATTTTAACGAGGGTTGGATCGAAAACACTGATCGTGCGGGTGGTGATGTGATGACGTGTTTCGCGATCGATAAAGCGAATAATGTAGCTTCCTATTGAGTGTGTGCGGAATTCAGCTTGATTGTGTGACAAGGTGTAAGCAACGGGCTTATGGTCAGGACCGAGAATTTCAACCATTTGATCCTCTGAGGCAAGTTCAACGATAGCTGCACTGCCGATTTGTAGATGTTGTGCGTTTTGGTTCACTTCAACCCTGAAGGGACTTCCATCCACGGGCACGTCATTGAATGTGATATTTACAAAATGTGGCTCGCAAGATTGTGGAATGAAAGTGACATCGTATAGACCTCGTGCACAGGCCACGACTTCTGCCTTAACAGTACTTGTCTCTGTCGACACGACAAGCTCAAGGGTTCCCTCGCCAGCTCCAGCAGCATCGACACTAAACGTTACTGGCACTCCTAGTGCAGTTGGTCCTTCAGTCTGATCTAGACCACTAATTGACACCCTAGAAACGTCGAATGCGTTGCACGAGAATGGTGATCCTGGAACACGGTACGAAACATAAATATTTACGCCTTAAAAAATGTGAAAACTTCTTACCCGAAATATGTTGATCATTAGCCGTAACACTGATCAGGTGCCTACCCACAGCTAAGGGGCGGAACGAAGCTACATACATATCACCTCGATGCGTGAGCTGAATTGGTACATTGTCTCCCGACGGTGAAGTTGCAAACACTTGCGGCTCAATACCTTCAAAACCTTCCAACTCAAATGTATTATCCATTTTGACTGAGGCTTGCTTGAGCCCTTCTCCCGTAGCAACTGCTTTTGGCAAAGATATTGGCGCTGGTGAAATATGACAAGCGAACGGCGATCCGGGCACTGGATGTCCATTAAATCGCACCGACAATGAATGTGTTGCTGATTCAGTAGGCTTAAAGTTCACTTTGAATCGTGCATTTCCTTCCGACTGTACAAAATTCGGCACATTCTTTCCATTGACCGCTACAATAATCTCCAAATTTCCAGCCCCAGCCTGACTGGCATTAATTCCAAAACTGACACTCTTGCCCACCGTTCCGGGTCTAATATCTGTGACAATAACCTTCTCGGCCGAATAGGCTTTCAACAAGAACGGACTTCCTTCGACATGCCCGCCTTGCGGCACTCGCACCTCAACCGAATGATCACCAACGTCGAGTGGCTCAAATTTCACCCGATATCCATTATCGGTAGTTTCAACTTTTGTTGGAATATTGCGACGTGCCGGTCCCAATACTTCAACCACCGGACTAACGTCTGAATCGACCATGAATTCAAATACGCGTCCAACGCTGACTTTGTCCATTGCATCGACACCAACAATTCGGGCAGCGGCCGAGACACGGCATGTAAACGGGCTGCCGGGAACATCCTGTCCGTTGAAGCGCAATTCGACGGTATGATTTTGAGCTTCACGTGGTGTAAAACTGATGGCATAGGTATGTTGCCCTTGAGCCTGGGCCGAGGTGGGAACACGACCTCCGTTCACCGTTACTTCCAAATTGCCCGGGCCGGCTTGTGATGTTTCCACAAGGAATGTTACGGGCTTGCCGACGGTTCCGTTACTTACGTTTTTGACTTTGATGGCGTCCACATCGTATACCTATAAAAACCAGGAACAAAGGAAGTTCGGTTAGTATTGACAGACAAATTTAGGGTAAAGTATTGCTTAAAGACCCAAGCAATTTTTTTTTTCAATAATCCAACCAATAAATAGAAAGCTTGAAAAGGCACGACCCGCCGAAAAGTTCGAATTTGTGGGTCGATAAAAATTGTCGATCAAATTGAAATTGCGGCCTTAGTCCAATGTTGGGTGGAAAGTGGGAAAACATTTACGGCGCACTAAACCTGTTGCCAAAAAGGCTGAAAGTCCATGAAAATGCTTAAAGTGCAGTCAAAAAGTGGACGCTCAGTACCAGCAATGAGGAACCACTAAATTTCACAAGTTTGTGGAATGCAATTCTGCATTTTCGATTGTCTAATGAGCGAAAGTCAGATACTTGGAGATAGCAGTCTACGCTGACATTGTGATTGTGCGAAAGAACACATGTTAAAATTGGTTGCATCATTGTACTATGTTGTTGTTATATTGAATGGGGCTTCAGGCGTATAGTTCGTCTAATTCAGATTCAAGCGGGATATATAACATCTTGGAAAACTCTGTCGCTATAGGCTTCTTCCTAACACTTTCTACCGGAGTGCAGCCAGTACCGATACCAAAAATTTAAGCAGCCGTTATCCCGTTTTCTAATCATAGGCCATTTTTTATCGGTTTTACACCGGTAACACCGTTTTTCTTTTGGTGTGTTTTTTTTTGTACTGTTTTTTTCGGTATCCGATTTGAAACACTGTTTTTACATTTTTCTGGTACCAGTTCAAACTCGAAATTTAAAACCAGACAAATACCGATTTTTCAAGGTTTTTGTTTTAGAGCCGCTATTTGGCCGGACAAACTCTGCCCTTTACTTTATTTAAAAAAGGGTTGAAAATCATTAATCACAAGAAACTGGGCCACGGTTTAAAAAAATCTGGTGAAAAAAAACCTAAAAGTGGGCCGGTGTATGGAGTGCGGAACCGAGTGTTAAGGAAACGACACGGCCTAATGGGTTCCATCTAGATGGCACTTTAAGTGGGACCAGTCTGTCAAGAACAGGGTCAAATCAATCAATCCAGGGGAAATCTATAGCTTAGACTTTAACCTAAGTCTTTTTTCATCACAGCACAGAACATGGGTCGATGTCGATGTATTGCAATTTTCACCATTTCAATCTCTCTCTAGCTTTGTAATATGAAATTTGGGAAGATTTAATGAGCCTATATCATAGGCATACCCAGGGATCTAAGGGATCATACTCAGGGAGCAAGCTTTGGAGGGGAAACCTTGACGTAGAGAGTTGGAAGAACAAATCATTTTAAGGACGTAGCACTAATAGTAACTGTACATAACAACTAGGTAGGCATTTCCGTGTACATAGTGCAGATAAATCATAATTTTACACCTGAAGTTTTTTCTGTTGCCAACATTATCGCCACTTTCAAGATACAGTTACTCAAACTTAATAGAAATTTTAAAATAGATTTTTCATCGAAAATTCAAACAGTAATTTCATAACGGTGCTTTATACGTACAACTCGGCAAAGTTGATAAAAGTTGCTTCAACATGTTGGCTTTCCAACGGTATATCACTTTTTATATTTACATTGCAGAATTTTAGGGAAAAACGCAGGGCCGGATTTACCATATGGGCAACCTGGGCAGCTGCCCGGGGCGGCAGATTTTGAGGGGCGGCAAATTTTTTAGGCTTTCTATTGGTTTTACATTCCATGAAAGATGGATTTTTACTCAAGGAACAGTTGACAAAATTAGGAAAAAATGTTAATTGCTCTCAAAGCTATTCCAGTTAGGTGAAGTGGATTAACCATGTAATTATACTTCGCCTTTAAAAATTGCTGACTAGTATGCTGAGGGATCCTCATTCAGATGCGAAAAGCAGCCCTACCTATCGCTTTAAGCTGATGGGTAGTCGCAGGGTTAACTTTTCAGGGGGTCGAAGGAAGATCGGTCACACCTGCTATTGGGAAGTCTTTAGCAAATAGTGCACCTCGGCGATGGGTTTGATGATGATGAACTTCTGAATCTACATTGGCGGCGAGCTCCAGATTTTACGACAAGCCTCCTAAAATACTCCCGTCGGAGAGTGTAAATTGCCTCCAACGAAGTAACTCATCGAATCACATAATTTGTTTATATTCCTGTCATGGGCGTAGACAGGATTTCCGTCAGAAGGGGGCAAGCCCGACATTTTTTGTACATCATGATTGTCTTAGAAGTTGAAATGGTCGGTCACGAAAATATTGTTAGGCAAATTTTAGAGTCAAATTTTAAGAATGGACAGTCGAGAATGATTTTCTATCCATTTACCGAAAAATGGCCCCTGCGCGTGTTTAAACTTTTACTGGTGATTCTGATTACATTCAACTGGCCTCGAATTTCTTTTTAAACCGTCTTCCATATTCAGTGCTGTTTTTGTCTCTCGCTCGGAATGCATATTCCACTTGTATGGTCTGTCACTGTTTTTCTTCTGAGCAAAATTTATAAATCTTTTTTTGATAGCAATACAGTTTACGGTTTTTCGGGAGGGATCCAAATCTCTCTGCATTGACTACCATTGTCTATACTTTTTAAGAATCATGTTTCCATCGTGTGAATCGCTTTAAATTTATTTTTCACAACTTTTAGGTTTAAATTGTCATTTTCCACTGGAAAAAATCGCTTAAGATGACAACAAATCAGCAAACCGTTTAAAAGCGTCAGCTAACGAATTTGCTGAATAACATTGTATTTTCGAAATTTTTGTTAAATTGATTTTCTATCCGAAAACAAAAAAACTAAGAAATCACGAAATCGGAACTTAGGTTAATTACATCAGACAAAGGACATCTCAAAATACTACGAGATGTGACAATGAGAAAACAGTGAACCTGAGTAGGTAATTTGAAAACATTCTGAACGCAATTTGAACGAACTTCAATGCGTTTTGAAATAATTTCTGAAAGGACCACTGTTTACGTCCGTATGGAAAGCAGGATATTTTCAAGCAAACGAAAGACATGGGTTACGGGAAAAAATTAAATGTTCATGTCAGAAACGTTCGTCAACGTTACCATATGTGTATGCGACTCCTACTACTTCCAAGCTAATTTACTGGCGGAGGGCGGCCATTTGCCTACTGCCCAGGGGCGACATACAGGTGAAATCCGGCCCTGGAAAAACGCATTGAATGTTAAAATTCAAGTCTTCAGTGGAATCGCTAACAATTTTTCCTTTACTCGAAAAAAGACAAACGAAGGCTATTATAGTTCGGAATAGAATCTCGCTACATTATTTTGACCAGAACTGTAAGATATTTGAAATTTTGTATTGTTTTTGTATTTTTGGCAAATGCAACGGTACTTAACAGTTAAAATTTAATATTTGCTATTTATGGCAGATAGACGAGTGCCTCGCTCATAATGCGAGATCTATCAAAGAATAATTGGAATACGAATTTCCCGGAAAGTGGATTGGCAGATTTGGGACAGTTGCGTGGCCTGCGAGAAGTCCCAACCTTACTCCCCTATATTTTTATTTATGGGGTAACTTAAAAAACAATGTCTATTCCGAGCCGATTACATCCCGGGAACAGCTGCTGCGGCGAATTAATGATACTTGTTACAACGTAAAGGAAACCCCTCCTGAAATCCTTCGGGACGTTTCTTCCATGCGCCGAAGGTGTCGAGTCTGCATACCAAATGGAGGAGGCCAACTCCAGCAGCATTATTCCAATTCATCAAACAACCCATTTAATCATTAGTTAATATTTTAAGGTTATTGGTTATTTCTCATATTCAAAACTTTATTTTCATTTTTATTTAACAAATTTTTAAAATTGCAATAGTAAAATATAAAAAAAAATGAATAAAATTTCAGTTTGAATAGTCCGATAAGAAAATTATTACCTTGTTTTTTTTTACATCCAATATGTGTAATTCCAAAATCCCGCAATGTAAATATCAAAAGTGATATACCGTTGGAAAGCCAACATGTTGAAGCAACTTCTATCAACTTAGCAGAGTTGTACGTATAAAGCACCGTTATGAAATTACTGTTTAAATTTCGATGAAAAATCTATTTTAACACAAGTCACGATTTTCGATGACTTTCACAAAAAGAGCGATAACAATGTAACGGTTTAAAAAATTCCGATTGTATTGGCAATTTTCTTGCTGAAATAAGTTGCGCTATCAACCCTTACAGTATTGGCCACCTAATGCGGGACACCCTGTATATTTACCAACTGTTTGCTTAACAAGTGGACAAGCAGCCCGAAATATGAGACTGGAAAAACATTTGTAGAAAAGTGGCCAGTACGGCATGTTCCATGATTTATGAGTCACTTTATGTATTTGGCTATAAAAATTCAAAATAAATTAAAATAGTGCAAATATGATTTTGGGTGTGTTTTATTTTTAAGTTTTCAATTTACAATTTAATTTAAGAGATATGGAACTGCAAAGTACAGTCCACGGCGTATGTAGTTAGATATCACGTACTTTTGAGCCTCGACCCTGATTTTGCTCAGGTAGAGCAATTAACAGTAAATTTATTATCTCTTGATTTGCCCTACCTCCTATGGACCATGTCGAGTCGTCAACATTTCAACGACAACTGAATTCGAAGTGTGATACGGTTGTCAGCCATACAACCCTTCCTACTTGCATTTTTGTTTATTATTCTATGAAACGAGCATTTCTAATCTTCTTCCGAATAATAAACGTGCGACGAGCCATACCGAGTATTGAAAACACGTATCTCCATAATCACGGCCACACAGCACGCCAGTATATTTTTTATTAAAAAAATCAAAGTGTACATACATATATATCAAAAGCACTAAATATGCTCTATTTATCCCAATCAGATATAAGATAGGGGCGAAATTCGGTTGCGGCATAAGAAGCGAAGCGAGGTTGCGTGGATGATCGAGAGCTCGCTGGGAGAACTCTGTAGGTTAGGACGCCCACGAGGTGCTGGTCTTCCGAACAGCGTTGCCACTCGTGTTACAATTGTAATATTTTGTTACAATTATCGATTTCTTGTTACAATGTTACACCCCGACCAATTTTGTTACAATCGGCAAGAGTGGAGGGATCAACTATATTTTAATATGACATGAACAATTATTTTCCAAAACAAATATTCTATTTTTGAGATTTAAGCATGATCTGCCATCTATGTAGGTGAGGCTGTCCAACTTGTGGTCCGCAAGCCACATGCGGCCCACATGGCGGCCAGATCGGAGAAACACAGTATGTAACATTTTGTAAAAAAGGAAATGTTTCAAAAAAAAATATGTGTTGAACTAAAGTCTAAGAAATTTCTTGAAACTCATCAATTTAATGGCTTACAAATTATGTATTTAACAATTCTACCCTTTGTTCTTGGAAGCTGACGGTTATCTGCAATACTTTTGTGTAGACAAATATAAAGCACACCGTGAAATTGTTTTCTCTCTATCATAGCTGGATTACGAGTATAACTCGTGTTCACATTTTCCAGGCACTCGACATTTTTGTTCGAGACTTATTATTGTCCGCAGAATAATTCTGACTCCCAATGATATTTTTTGAGTAATTATTTCTGAGTAGATTAATTTGCAAATTGTGGTTATTGATAGATCCACAAAATTTCAGCATTTTAATTTCTTGTCAAAAGTTTCTAAATTAGTTTGAAGAACATATTATGAATATTCTATTTCTAGAGGATATAATCCCGAGATCGTTAGTGACTCAGATTGAAAGTTCGAAAAAAAGTCTATTTAATCAGATCGAAGTAATATTTGGTGGAGGGTCTAATGGGACTTAGCTTTAACGTTTACCAAAATTTTTCCCGCCTGCTGTGATTCGGCGATAAGTTACAGGCATGTCTTTTTTTTAAATGTTAATAGGGGATATAGGAGAATGCTTTGTCGGGGCAGCCTGAGTCTCCGTGTGGGACAGCTATATATTGTTAGGAATAGTTATCCCAATTACCATGGCTCCAATTAAATTACTTCAGGAGCTAAAACACCAAATGTTACTATAAAAAAATCGAAATTACACCGAATGTTTTTCGGTCTAGTATATAATATGCCAAGAGAAGGTATATGATATAAAATATCATTAGAAAGGAAATGTTGTGTAGTTTAAATCGTCCTCAGACCATTTTGCTGTAAATATTACAGTTAACAAGATATTGGCGAAAAATCAGCCTCTCCGGGGCGGACCACACCCGTTTGCCACAACAAACGGCCAAGAGTTGCCAAAACGCCTCCCTGGCAGAAGCCTCGAAGGTCTCAATGCAGGAAGGTTGTGTATGGCTGTGTATATGTATGGACTCGTTATATATGTTTTTTCGGCATATTGGGAGCATCACATCTCGGCGCGGCTGCTCTCAATTCTTCTTTACGCGCCGGCATTGAAGCAAATCCAGGCCCTGTCTTGGTATGGATGTGTAGTGTCTGCAACCGACGTATCGGTTCTAATGTCAGGTCACTTCAGTGTAGTTGCTGTTCGGAGTGGGTGCATTTCAGATGCTCCGGTTTGAGAAGGATGCGTCATTACATAGAAGGTACACTAGTTGCACCAGGCTGTAGGAATACTGGGCAGCCTTGGGTAATACCAGGCCTCTCCCCACCACCAATGCCCCTTACTCCCCCCCCCTCTTCTTCATAGCATGAGAGTCTGAAAACGGATAGGAAATATATTGAGAATATTTATTTTTATTGTACAGCTTTGGTTTCGTTATAAGAAATTTACCGTTATATGCTCTAGCTTAAAAAATCAGTGGCGGTGATCAAAAGTTTGAATAGTCAAATTTATACGCGGACGAGTGTACATGCATAAATTGAAATCAGCGTAATATAACATCCGTATTTTGTGAGTTGTCCTACACGACAGATTAGAATCATAGAAGTTTATTAGACTAAGAAAATTGGACCAACATATGGCCATCGAACGGCAAAAATCCTACATCGGAAATTTTTTTTTATTATGGTTGGGGATGGTCCCGAAATGATGGCATTAAAAGTCCCAACCGATTGGGGATCCGCAACCTTAAAAAAGGGGAAAATAAACTGATTTGGTAGGTCACTATGACCTCCAATCCCAACAAACCAAAATTTAGCACTCTGCTCCAATTTTGAGGGGAGCTATGGATATGCCGTTTTGAAAATTGAAATGGGAAGATAATGGGGGTCCTCGACCGGAGCGACTCAATGTTTACCTTAAAATGATCTTGAACTTATTGTGAATACTTATACAAAATTTTATGGCTGAACTAGCATTCTTTCAAAAGTTTTGGAGCTTTTAAAAAAGGTTTAAAATGAAAATATTCTAATTTATGTTCTAGTCTAACGCCGAAATATTCAATTAAACTCTAATGTGTTATATATCATTGCAAAGATAATTTTATTATTTAGTTTTTTTCGTCCTCTGACCATTTTTCTGTATCTCGTACTGTTTTTAAAATAATCGCAAAAAAAAAACGAAAAAATGCCCCCCTTTCCCCCTTTTTTTAAGGTTGCGGACCCCCGATCGGTTGGGACTTTTAATGCCATAATCTGGGGACCATTCGCAACCATAATCCAAAAAAAATTCCGATGTAGGATTTTGTCCGACCAAATATGCCATTTTTCTTAGACTATATGTTTGTGCTACCGTAAACCTCATTCAGTCTAGATCTGTTAATAACGCCCTGTTGGGATTACAAAAAAACCCTATTTACATACAATTTTAGAACCGATATATTTAGTAAAATTTCATGCGTTGCTGATCATGAAAATCACACAGTGTCATTATAGTGCCAATAAATACATTATTATGCTTCCACACACAATTAAACTTTTTTTTTTATTCAATTTTCATCTACAATTGGGTATGTAATAATATCATTTTCAAAGAGTTAGCCCATACGATTTTTTGTGTTAACAATAAAAGAAATACCTTAAAAACCACTTTTTTCTACTCTCAAAATTTTTATAAAATCCACATTAGGTAACCTATACCTATATAAATATTCAGAATAAACTACAAAATGATTTGTGTGTATAATGATTCGTTCAATCATGGAGGAGTGGTTTTCGATTGGAGTTGTGCTAATAATAGCGGTACGTTAAATGTTAAAACAATTGTCCTGATAAAAAAAAATAACATGATGTTTCATTTATTATATTTGATCAATTGTTACAGAGCTTTGTTCGTGGACAATCAATGGATTGTACGGCTCTTCCAGATGTCATTGCCGATCATGAGGTACTTTTCCATTCGACCAGATTGTACAGACGAAAATTATACGACACTTTTTGACACTTCAGGTTCCCAAGGGATGCTGTGAAGAGATCAAATTGACTCAAACTATTTTGGAGAGGAAATGCAATGCAATCCCTAATAAAATCGTAAGTAATACTATTAGTAAAAATAAATATTCAGCAAAAATAGAAAAAGAATGTTCCTGAAAAATTACTATTTTCCAGTGTCACGCAGATTGTCTTTTTCACGATGCACACATTATCGATGAAAATGGAGTTGTAAACATAACCAACATGAAAACTACAGTTGAAATAGAGTTTCAACTTGAACCTCATTATATTCCTATGGTGATCAAGTCCTTTGATATGTGCTATTCATTAGGTAAAGATCTTTTTTTGATAATAACATAATTGTTGTCTTTTCTTAGACCCAATATATGAAAACACTGTAATGCAATCATTGAACTTGGCAAAAGAAAAAATCGAAAGACTATACAGTAGAGCGTCGATTATTATCGGAACTAATCTCGACAAGGGTGGTTCGGATAAACGAAACCTCGGTTAATCGAGCTTCCATATAAAAATTATAAAATAGCCCAAATGTGAAATTAAGTGACAAACTGAAAACATTTAAAACGACTAAAATTGAACAAAACTAACAAATTCTATGTAATTGAGCGATGCAGATGAGAGGTTGCTTCCTTCAGACCCCTGATTTTTCAATATTCAATGTCTTTCACAAGAAAAGAAGCTGAGTGGCCGGTTCGGTTAATCGAATGTTCGGATAATCGAAGTTCGGATAATCGACGCTCTACTGTATTTATGAAAAAATATATAACCACAGTGTTATCTTATTTCAGCTGTGAAAGAAGCTAACAATCGAAAAATTGGATCATGTGCTATTGCGCCAGCAATAACATTGGATTGTATCTTCAGAAATCTATTTGTCAACTGTTTGCCTGGTAAGTGGACAAGTAGTCCAAAATGCGAGACAGCAAAAAAATTTGCTGAAAAATGTCCTGTACGACATATTCCATGATTTGTAATGTATTGACTTGCGATATTCAAATAAATAGTTTAAAAATGAAATTATAACATTTGATTATTTCTTATAGTTAGAAGAGTTTTGCACAGTTTTCTTCCGGCAAAACTGCACTGGCGGTCTCCACGCCTGGACCAGGGTTTATAGGGGTAGATAGATCGGCTGGTACCCCTTTGCTTTTTTATTGACCTGGAGTCGAATCTTTGAGTGGATGTAACTTTTTAACGCAGACAGCTCATCATCATCATCAATGTGGCACGATAGCCCGACGTCGGGCCTTGGCCGCCTGAATCGTTGACCTCCAATTGTCACGGTTACGTGACCTCGTCCTCCAGTTTCGGAAGCCCAGCAGCTGTTGGGCGTCTTCACCTACGGAGTTCTCCCAGCGAGCTCTCGGTCGTCCACGCAACCTCGCTCCGTCAATTCGTTGTGCGTTCATCACTTTCTTTGGCATGCGATTATCGTGCATCCGTTGTACATGCCCCGCCCATTGCAAACGTTGAAGCTTCACGATTTTCGATACTTCCAGCTCATCGTACAATTGATACAACTCATGGTTGTACCGGATACGCCATTGGTCTCGCTCGCGAACGGCCCCGAAAATTCGCCGAAGGACCTTTCGTTCGAATCGGTCTAGCAAAATTTCGGAGGCTTGGGTGAGGGTCCATGTTTCGCAGCCATAACATAGCACGGGTCGGATGATCGTTTTGTACACGCGGAGCTTCGTGTTCCTGTGCGCAAGTTTCGAATTAATTATAGGGAGGACCGAGAAATATGTCTTATTGGCTAGTTGTATCCGTCGCTTAATTTCGTCGGTTTCGTTGGCGTCCTTTGATAAGTTACAACCCAGATAGTTGAAGTTGTCTACATACTCGATATTAAGGTCCCCCACTGTGATGCTTGAATTTGCTGGCGTCCTTGTTTTCGATTGCATCATGGCCTTTGTTTTGCTTTCGTTGATATGTAGTCCAACTTCCTTTGCGGCGTTATTGAGGTTATGCAGAAGGCTTTCTGCATCACCCAACCTTCGAGACATGATGTTGATATCGTCGGCGTACGCTACTAATTGAGTCGACTTGATGAGTAGCGTTCCGCTGCTGTCCATATTCATGGCTCGAATTACATACTCCAAAGCAAGGTTGAAGAGCGTCGGCGCCAGCCCGTCGCCCTGCTTAAGTCCAGTACGAGTTTCAAATAGGTCAGTGAGTCGATTCTGCACTCTGACCTGCGAGACGGTATTAGTCATCGTCATCCTTGTGAGTCGCACTAACTTTGCCGGTATACCAAAATTCAGCATAATGTTGTACAGTACACTTCGATCGATACTGTCGTATGCCTGCTTGAAGTCGACAAAGATTTGGTATACGTCGATGTTATATTCCCAGCACTTTTGGAGTAGTAGCTTCACTGTGAAAAGCTGATCGGTCGTTGATCGACCAGGTCTGAAGCCGCCTTGATACTCGCCAATGATTCGTTCCGTGCGTACGGATTAATTCTCTTTTCAAGAATTTTAGATAATATCTTATAGGCCGTACAAACTAATGATATGCCCCTGTAATTCTCACACTTCAGCTTGTCACCCTTTTTGTGGATTGGGCAGATTATGCTTTTGCGCCAATCTTCGGGGATTTCCTCGTCGTTCCATATTTTCAGCAGTAGCACATGTATTGCGTTGGTCAGGCACGTTCCACCATGCTTCAGCAGTTCTGCTGGGATCTCGTCAGCGCCGGGCGCTTTATTATTTTGAAGCGACTGTATGGCAGACAGCTAGGACTCTGAAATTCGCTGCAAAATATGCGTAACAATATGCTTTTAGCGGCTCCGATAACTCTCTGGAAAATTGCCCCCAATTTATGTCCTGGAGTTGCATGAAAAATTCACCTCTTTTGCGTTTGCTCCCTCCTTTATTATACCCTTCGCTCATAGAGTGAAAGGGTATATTAACTTTGTCATGAAGTTTGTAACGCATTAAAAGAAGCATCTCCGACCATATAAAAAGTATACATATATGATCAGCATGACTTGGGGAGTCGATTGGAGCATGTCCGTCTGTCTGTCTGTTGCGACGCGTTTTACTCGGCGGGTATTGAAGCTAGCAAGCTGAAATTTTGCACACGTGCTTCTTATTGTTGCAGGCTGTTTGTATGTTTGATTCACCCAAATTGGATCACTGGGTCATGGGGCTGCCATACAAACCTAGCTCCCCAATTTGAGTTCTTCTAAGGAAAACTTTTTTATTTGTGTACCAATTTCAACCAAATTTCACTCAAATGTGTTTCTATAGATAACACAAAATATATGCAAGAATGGATCAAATCGGACCATGGGGTCATGGGGCTGCCATACAAACTTAACCTCCCAAGTTAGGTTCTTCTAAGAAAAACTGTTTTATTTGTGCACCGCTTTCAACCAAATTTGACACAAATGTATTTCTATTGATGACACAAAACATATGTAAGATTGAAGCAAATCGGACCACGGGGTCATGGGGCTGCAATACAAACCAAACCCCCCATATTGGTTCTTCTAAGAAACATTTTTTTACTCCAATTTCACAAAACCTTGAATTAATGTGTCTTTATCAAAGCAACTAAAAAGTTCAAAACAAATAGAATCGTACTGTGGGATCATGCTCCGGCAACCCCAATAAAATTTTCCGAGTAAATATTTTTATTTGCCCACTTATTTCAACCAAGCCCAAAACTCTTGTCAAGACCGAAGAAAAAGAATGAGGAGGGGGATTAGGTACGTCATAAGTACGTCCGAAAAAACTTTTAGCCCAAGCGAAGGGTATCCAAATTTCGGCCGCGCCCGAAATTAGCCTCGGCCCCGCGGGTTGGCGAGCGAAGCGAGTCCTTGAGTCTCATTTTTGAACGGTTGAAATAAGGAAGCTAGGAATCTTATATTTTTAGTGGGCGGGGGAGAGGTGTTTGATGTATTACAGCCGCGGGTTCCACAATTTTGAGGGTCCTAATAAGACGTGAAAAATATTTGATAGTTTATTATAGACGAATAGACCAGATATATTACAACCTAAAAAAACACATACACCATAAAGGCCTGGATAAACCCGTCTGGACGCGTTTTCACAGCTGGACGTTGTTCTAACGAACTCAGGGGATAGAAATACTTTTAGGAGGGGAAATGCGGATACATTATGGATCACACGTTTGTCAGCCAGTTCATTGGCACGTCTGTGAGCACTATACTCATCGCGATCACCAAGCAATTTTGTGCACTGTGATCTGAAGTGACATGAAGGCGCGATGTCTGCGTCAACGGGCAACTCAAAGAAGCGCCCCATGATGTAGAGTCTTATAAAAACGTTCGACGATTACTGAAGATCGCCATTAGAAAAAACAAGCAAAATTGTTCAAGAAAATTCTGCGACGACGCATTTTGACCTGTCGTAGATCATAGAAAAAGGTATGGCAAAATGCACAGCATTCTCCATGCCACACAATTCACTACATAATAAGGTCCTCGATGAGGCCTGTGATTTGTGTCTTGTCTGCTTTTAAGGTGTCAAGTTGGAATATACTGTACCCTGTTCGATCGATATTCAGCGAGATAATCGCACTTTTATCTTTGGCGATAATTCATTTTCGTTAACTCGGGAACACTTCTCGATCTTTCCGAAATTTGGTACAATTGTAGAGCTAGTTGGCGCTCACATGTAATACAAATTACACGGTTCTACCTATTCTCGTTCGGAAGTTCCGGCTGGCTGCCCAAAATCGCAATTTTGAGTTTTCTAAATGAAAATTGTCCATAGCTCGAAAATTCGTAAGTGAATAATTTTGAAATTTAGATAACTGGCAGAGCACCGTACTGTCATATTTGATAAAAATGTCAAGGCTCTATCTATCAAGCGATATAATCGCACTTTTATGTTTTCCAATCATTAATTTTCCATAACTCGGAACCGACCGAAATTTCTGAAATAATACACACTTTTAGAGATACTTGATTAATATTTCATCCAAGTTTCAAGGCGTTCGGAAGTTACAGCTGCCAAAATCGCACATTTGGGTTTTCTAAGCTTTTAAATCAGTATAGTTACTTTGGGGGCATGACGAAAAGCCAGATGTGAGGTGTATGACCTCAACTTCAGAAATCTTAAATTTATCTTTTGTTTTATGCATTATTTCGAGTACTCTTCCTTGTTAAAGCTTTTCGTATTAAAACATGTTGCATATTTTACCGAGCGCAGCCAAAATTGGTAGTCAAATCGGGCAATTAACCTTCGGGCGGGCGCAATGCATCTGACAGATTAAGTGACCAGTTTTTGTTGCGCCAACCAGCGATATGCAAAAGTAGAGATCTCAAACTCACAGTAGCTTAATCTTTATCGCTCAACTACCCAAAGCAGTTTTCAGTTTCTATCTACCATATGTCTGAGGGGTGGGAGGGGATGAATTAATCTCTCAGATGTATTGCGCCCGATTGTGTTATTTTCTCCTTTTCTATGAAAATTTCCACTTGTTATACTCTTCACATTGCGTAATAACGTTGTGTTGACTCTTAGGCTCACCAAATCGTTTAATAGTGTGTTTTTAGTAAAATAAGCTAACATTTTTTAAGCGGTCGAGTTGTTGGAGGTTTTTACATATTAAAGCGATTGAAAGCGCAATATTTTTAGAAAATTGAAAATGTGAAGGGTATCAAGCTTTGTGAGCCAGTTTTTATTTCTAAAATTTCGTAGAACTGTTTCAAAAAGACAGTGGAACAATAAATAAGAGTCTAAAATATACAGAAACTTAGTTTTATCCTTTTTTCTGCACTTATCTGTCAGATGCATTGCGCCCGATCGTGTTAGGATTAGTATTGCGCCCGCCGGAAGGTTAACCTACACTTGGCAAGGGCTTTTTAGTAGAGCCCATGTGAGAGGGGATCCCTTCCGGTTCCAACTCTAGCACGCGTTATATCGCAGCACCGTGGAGTATCATCTTCGATATCAATAAAATTATTTAAACGTTCGCGAAGAGTTTCAATAAATAGTTGCCACAAACATATGTTTGTGCTTCACCTACTAATGACTTTTTCTCAAGGAGAACCAGTGGCTAGATTTTTGGAGGGGGGATCGGTGGTCTGAAATATTTTTTAAGCCCAGCGGAAATAAAAAAATTGACTGTCGTTTGAAGGCTGAGATTCCGGACGAATAGGTTTGGCACAGCGAAGCAAATATTGCACGTCGAACAACGTGGTACTAGACCCCAGACGTAGAACTTTTATGATTCCCCCCTTATAAAGTAGTGATGAAGCAGATAGGGCGAAAGCATGATGGCCGTGTGACAATGTCCATCAGAACAGATGGTTCTCATTCCTGCTGCAACGAACGAGGAACTTCAGCAAGATGCTTCAATATTAGACAGAGAGAAAGCTCCAGTTCTTACCCCTAAAAAGCTCAGAAGGCTACAATCCGTGCTGCCCCTCAGAGAGCGTTGAATTCTTCGAAACTTGCTTGGCAGAAGGCACTTTCACAATATCATGGGAACGGCAAATATTGGTACTCCTTTCCAAACCAAATAAACCGCCTGGAGAGCCAAGCTCATATCGCTCAATCAGCCTGCGCGAGACGTTGGGAAAACTGTTTGAGAAAATAATTTTAAACAGACTGTCATCAGTGGTGGATGAAAAAGGATATTTGTCAGATCGACAGACGGGCGAGGTCTACTATACTACTAATAAGTTGCCTTAACTCCTTGTGGGGCATAGCGCATCTACTGCACCCACTCGCCATGGCGTAACGTATTTCGCCCAGTTCTTTCTCCAAGACGCACATTCCTTATCCACAGATCAGCGCCACGTGATTTTAGGGCGACCGCTTTGTCGTCCACGTTGTGATAAGGGGTTCCACTGCAAAGCGCAACCAGCAATGCAATTATCACCCTTCCGCATCGTATGACCAATCCATTGACACTTTCATCTGCGAATCAATTCGTCGATAGGTATTTGACCCGTGCGCCGAAGAATATCTTCACTCGAAATTCTTTCGGGCCAAAAATTTCTGAAGATACGACGAAAACAAGTGTTAACGAAAGTTTGCAGCTTCTTGGTAACTGCAGCGGGAACTTTCCAAGTGCTGCTCCCGTATAGGAGCACTGAAAGTATAAGGGAGCGAAACAGCCTCAGTTTGGTTTTAACACTGAGATAACTGCATTGCCAGAGTTTGGACAGCATGCCGAAGGAACACTTGGCACGGTTAATGCGGCGAACGACGTCTTGATCTGTGCCACCATCAATAGCAACAGTGCTACATAAATAGACAAATTCGTCTACCTGTTCAACAAGTTTTCCATTGATACAGTCAGGCTAAGGATTTTGGTCTTGCTGGTATTAATTTTTAGCCCTTTGCCCCTCTCTCGAGATCCAGAGCTATTTCACTCAGATCCGTGATTTTATGTGAGAGTAGGAATTTCATCAGCATGGTCCAAATGTTGTTGGTGGGATTTCAAAGTCCACTGAATGCACCGGTTACGTTCTTCTGGCAAAGCTACACGGAGCACATCACCAAAAGAAACAGGATGGGTGAAAGGATGCAATCCTGCCAGGCACCGCTATGAACTTCGAAACTCTCAGACACCTTACCTTTATGGAGTACGCGACATTTTGCATCGACGTATGTTGCCCTAATTATAGCCACTATTATATTATATATTTTCTCTGGAACACCACTCTTGTGCAAAGCCGCCCAGATACATTCTCGGTTCACACTGTCGAAAGCCTTCTCAAAATCAACAAAGAGCATGTGAAACGGAGATCTTTATGCGACGCATTGATCAGTTACAATCCGCAAGGTGTTGATGTGGTCCACGCAAGAAAACCCAGATCGGAAGCCAGCCTGCTCTTCATCAATTTTGATTTCTAAGTGGAGATTATCCTAGCTATTATTTTGGCAACAGCAGGAAGCACACAAATACCCCTCCAATTATTGCATTCTGTAAGACTACCCTTTTTTGGAAGTTTGACAATCAAACCATCCTTTCATTCAGTGGAAAAAGATGCTATATTCCACGCTCTACCAATAAGAGGGTGCAACATCTCCGTTGTTATGCCCGGTGTTGCTTGGTAAAGTCTGGAATTCCGTCGAACCCAGCAGCCTTGCCACGTTTTAGTGCAATAATTGCGTCCTCAATTTCTTGTTTCGTTGACGGGAAGCTAAATTATCAATATGAGGGGGAACCTCGCCATCAGAAACTCGATTTAAAACTACAGCGAAGTGCTCTTTCTATCGAATCGTCGGTAGAGATAAGTAGCCCTCCATCACTATCTTTCACCGGGTGTTGATAGGAGCTGCGGCCACCTTTACGCTCCTTGATGACATTGTAAACGTTATTTAAATCATTATTCCGTGCAGCTTTCTCAGCCGTAGCAACAAGAGAGTTGGTATACACTCTTTAGTCACGGTGTACACTACGTCGGACTTCCGGAGCTTTCAAACGGTACAGGAGCTCAATGTTGTAACGATTCTCGTCTGTTGCTGACGCTAGACCCACCCTAAGCTCTTTCCGTTTGACATTCCGCTGCCATGTTGCGTCCGACATCCAAGGCTTTAGCCGGGATGCCGGATTTGGCTCAAGAACGGTCTCAGCGCTCTCCAGGTATACGCATTTTTTATTGCATCCCAGTGAGCATTTAAGTCATCAACTGGTTGACTAGTAACCACAGCTGTTTTCTGCGCAAGGTGATCGTTAAACTGTTGAGCGACAGCTGCATGTTTTAATTTAGCGGTGTCGAACTTATGGTGCCGGGAGGAAGAATCTCGCCGAGATTGGACGGAAACAATCCGCAAACGAACATTTGTAACCATCAGATGGTGGTCTCTTCTTCTCTTATTACGGACATCCAGAAGGCAACTTCTAAATCTGCTAGAAATGGCAAAATGGTCGATTTTATTCTCGGTTCGGTATCGATCAACAGACGTCCAGGTGATCTTATGGCAATTCTTATGCTCGAACATAGTTCCACCAATGTCGAGGCGGTGGAAGTTACAGAACTATACAAATCCCTCACCGTTATCATTCCGGTTACAAAGACCGTGTCTCCCCATCACGTGCCTCAGTCCATCGTTGTCGGCACTAACCTTATCATTTAAATCCTTTAAATCTCCCATCACCACTACAATGTTGCCTTTAGGTGTTTTACACTGAATGGTGTTGAGTTATTCGTAAAAAGAGTCCTTAGCTCCGGCGCTGTCAGGTTCAGTTGGAGCGTAACATTGGAATTATTGTAATGTTTCTCATTTTATTACAGAACCTGCGGCGGTCATAGTTCTATCAGACACTGGTTCCCAACTAATCAGACTGCTATGAGCTGCTCTGGTTAATAGGAGCCCAACGCCTGATTCCCGAGAACTGCCAGAAGCTTTTCCGGAATACAATAACACCGTGCTACAAGTAGGAGAAAAATAGTCCCTACTATCCAACCATCTAATTTTGCTCAAACCCAAGATGTCAAGTTTGTATCATCTAAACTCACTCTCTATTTGAAGAAATCCTGCGTTTTGTGGACTTATATCAAGTTGGCTAACTACTATCTCGAAAACTATTTCGGAATAGTTTTGATCGGTTGCAAATCGTTAGCTCGCATTTGGTCGACATTAAAAAAACTTAGCTTTCCTTTTTATTTAATTATAGTTAGTTGAGCATTCGGACTATCAAGCTAGCTAAGGATGTTCAAAAAAATATCGGATGAGTATAAATGTGGTATAAATTGGAAGGGAATGATTGCTATATTCATTTTTTCGAATTGAGCTAACAAAAAAACCGACTATTCATTAGTTATCTATACGGTTCGAATCCAGCCTATGGCCACCAGATGGCCAAGCGGATGTTTTCGTAGACTCGATTCAGAGTGTGTTTCAATTATAGCTTGAATTGGAACACACTCTGATTCGAGTCTACGAAAACGTCCGCTTGGCCAGTGATGGAGGAACTCTGGTTGAACATATGATATCCATCAAGTTTCTGTGGCGACTGTTGATACATATTTGGTATCCAGCTGTTCGCATTCCTGTCGGATGTTCTCCTTAAGGTTTGCGGTCTTCTTAAGGTTCCCAACCTAAATTTTTATCGGGTTGTCATTAGGACCACTAGTAAATTTTCTGCTAAAAAGGGCTGCTTAGGGGTATTTGTCCAAAGAGAGAAGGCAGATTATCAGACTCAGGACTAAGTTCCTTTCGACCGTTCGTAGTATTGTGTTGTAGGAGATTTGTTGGTTTGTTGTATTGATGAAGTAACGAGGATCTAAGTATATTTTTGCGTAATTATTTTATGCGGCAATCAAGAAGCGAATAGTGGCGATTAAACGATCAATAATAGACAAATATTTCAGTCACTAACACTAATGTAGTCCTGTTAAGATAAATTGATACACTCAAACATTTACAACTAATTTACACTCACCTTTGCTGCATATGGACTTCCGGCCGTTGGCTGACCTTTAACCATAACATTAACACGATGCTCGCCAACCGATCGCGGTACGAATTCAGCCTTAAATACACCCTCGTCCGTTTGATGTACTTGTGCCGGTACGGATTGTCCCGATGGACCTTCATATTCGTCATCATCATCCCAATCGTAATAAAATTCGGAAAGTTGAAGAGAGAAGAGGATTTTTTTTGTCTTTATTTACGTTCCGAAAATTTCATGAATATCTTGAATTGACGAGATTCGGCTATTTTTGTAATTTTTTTTTACAGTGTGTCTATTTTACAGAAAAATTCAGCAATGGTTTTCTCTTTATTCAACGTTTTATATTTTACAATATTCTTTTGATAGATTTTGCATAGTTGAAATATGTCACAGCATATGCAAAAAAACGTGATTTGTGATTTTGGTAGGTATAGTAGGTCTGTGAAGTATTTTTTTTGTCGAAAAGTTGGTCGACATAGGTTAGCGAGAATGAAGCGATTTTGAAAAAGATGTTATGACAGTTTACAAAAGAGTGAGACTGAAGTACGGTTGCTTTTCGGTAGAAACATAATTGAGCTACATAAATGATGACAAATCAATTTTTAAATGAACAAAAGATAAAGATGCGTAAAAGCAATCGTACTTTCTGCACACATTAAAGCGAACACTTTTGCACACAATAGAGAAGAATAAGAGCTTATGGCACAAATAAAGACCATCACCAAATCATATACACGATTGTCTAGACAATTTTATTTCTTTTCAATTAAAAAAAAACCCTACAACGAATTAAAGTTTGAATACTCTCAAAGGATACTTCAAATATTGTTATGACAAAAATCAATATTAGTGGCGTATCTAATAATAATATAAAATATTAATACTATAAATACGAAAACAGAAAAATAAATTTGTTCGATTGCGCAAAGTAAACTTACAATAAAAAATCAATTAAACAAAAAACGAGCTTTCTTGCTTTTGGATTGCAAAGGTAGTTTTTCAAATAAATTGTGAATATTATTTCTAAAATATGTGGTTGCATGTTAGTACTAAAAAAAACTCTCAATTAAAAACTTCAAAGCAGTATAAGTATAGCAATAGTCTGTTTTGTTAAGATAAATATTAAGAAATTATAAAACAAATATAAAACAAACTATAAAATAGATAAACGTTTGTCCGAAATAAAACAAGTCTAGTACAAAAGTCTTCGTCGCCCTGAAATATACAGATATACAGGTAAGAAATGGTGATTTATGTATGGATAACCAATAATAATAATAATTATAAACAAATAATTGAAAGATAAATTAAATACTAGTTTTATATATAGATAGATAAATTTATCAGATTTATTTACAATTAAATAAATAAAAAGTTTTGCAGAATAGAAGGAAATGGATGCAAGTTCACTGATTATGCTAAATTTTTTTTAACTTTACTGTCAAAATTTAGACACTTTAATAACTGCAATAAAATACCATAATCAAAAAGCTTGCATATAAGTCAAATAAAATTTTCCATGCTATTTTATAGCGACCTAACGGTAAAGTGCTCGGAAAAATTAAAAGAATCTGATTAATTGCGAAAACGTGCATTTTAGACCAGATTGTGCATTAAAGAATTTTCCTCAAACCAATCACAACATGTGATTTAGCATTCGCTTCAGAGATTAAAGAAAATGGTTTCGATGACACCATATTGAAAAATGAATTGACACATGGAGCTTTTCAATTTACAGGGGAATTTACATTTATACATTTTTTAAATATATTTGACACTATTCAGCGGAAATTCTAGATGTATTCTTACCTTCAACATTCACTTCAATATCCTCAAGACGACCACTCGGATGATTGATCGTAAACGAATTGGCTTGGTGTACTGGTCCGGGACCGCCAAGCGATACTTGCGGTCCGGATGTTCCACCGGTTATATTAACGGAAATCGGACAACCCGGCACTGGCATTTTATTAAACGACACATTTATAATATGCTCGCACGATTCAGCAGGGACAAACGAAACGGAGAACCTGAAAACACCAAACACTCGCATGAATAAATCGAATTGAGTCTGGCTAATTTTTGAAAATTGTACCTTGCATTTCCTTGTGGATGCACTTGTGTCGGAATATTATGACCCTTCGCGGCTATCGTTATCTCTAAATTTCCCTCGCCGGCATCGCCCGCGTCAACAGTAAATTGTACCGGTCTGCCCACCGTACCACGCGATACACTGCCCACTACAACACGTCCAGCATCGTACGCCTTGGCCATAAATGGTGTACCCTGTACCGGGTATCCATTGTATTCAACATTGATGGTATGGCCGCCAACATGTGTTGCTGTGAATTCAGCAGTAAAACCGGCATGAATATCGCCTGTTACACGTACGGGCAATTCACCTTGTGGCCCGCGTACGCTTACGGCCAATTCAGCGGCACCGCCACCACTCACGGTGATATGAAACGATGCCGGTCGATTTAGTGGAATCAATTCCAAATTCGAGAGATTCAACATGACACGACTCGTGTCCGCGACGGAACAAATAAACGGGCAGCCTCGAACTGTTTCACCGTTGAATTTAATATCGATTTGATGGGGTTTGGCCTGTTCCGGTGTGAAGGAGACCAAACAACGTCCACCGCCTACAACCTGGACATGATTTGGTACTTCGCCTTCATTGATTGATATCTCTAATTGTCCTTCGCCGGCGGCACTGGCATCGACTGTAAAAAAAGGAAGATGGGAAAATTGAGTTAGACATTTGGGAAAAACACAAAGAATGGAAAAAATTTCTATGGAAATTGAGGCAGAAGGGCACTTTTAACATTGCATTGGTCTTTACTTATTCAAAAAGCATAAATCGAGGAAAATGTCAAAACACAAAAATGTCGGAGGTAAAAATGGACGACTAGAAAACTTAATTAAATATGAATAGGGGCAACGAGCTAAATACATTAATCATTATTCTCTAGTTTCTTATTTATGTGACCGTTTTCAACTGTTGCAATAACAAAAAATACTTTACTACATATTAAAGTTTTGAAATTTTGTTCAGACGTTGCAATAGGTAAAATTTTGGACTGTATTGAAAATAGGCCACAGATTCCCCTACGTTCCGCACAAATAACACCTCCTAAAATATTCTAATTCGGCGATAACAGAATCTCGGCAGTGACCATAAAATAATGCTAAGGTTTTACATATTCTTGAAATTGGCGAAAAGTGGAGCAAGTCTGACCCCAACATCTCCTACAGAGCAATTATCGATAGAATGTTCCAAAAAATGCAAATTCAAATTTTGGACAGATTGTACCAGTCACGTATCAAAATTAAATGTTAGAATTGGAAATTAAATAAGAAAAAGACCTTAGCGGTCCGTCCAAAGTCAAAGAGAAACGATTTATAAAAAAAAGTTACTCACTTGTGCATGTCATCGAACTCTTCAGTTTTAAAGTAATATTTACTGAGCCGTATTTTTAATATCTATATGAATATTTATATGTCTCTGTTGAATGCGAGGAAAATTTGAACATTACTTTTGCAAGTATGTCTTGAACTATGTTTGGTACCCGAATATCTGCTTGTACACTTATACTCTACACGAAAAATAGCTCCTCCATAAAGCAATTTTGGGACAGCCAACTGCTTCCAGTTTATGCATGATTTCATATTATAGCACTCTTGAAGTCTATAAACATTCCAATGACAACTTTGACGCTCCCGTCAATTAAACTTACTTCAGATACAACCCGTTAATTCAATTTAATCCAGATACAACTTATTTGATAAAAAAAACACGCATCCAGTAGATCTGCACGCTATAAAACCATTTTGTATGTTGACAACTGAAGGAACGTCTTGGAAATTTCTCTAGCCTCTTAGAACACCATCACCCACAGTACTTTTTGAATAAGTGGAATAAGACTAATGACGCGAGGTCCTACTGGCAGTATTGCCTATGCCTTCGTATAAGGCAATTCTCTGCATCGGTTGGACCACACCGGTCTCATCAAAAACGGCCAAGAGCTGCCAAATTGCGTCCCTGGCAAGAGCCATGATGCTTCGATGCAGACCGCTACAAGATTAACAACAGGAGGAAGAGTCTGTCCACATCTTGTTAGAGCCTTTCTTAACAGTATGACCATCCGAAACGTTTTCTAGCACTTGGAGAATACCTCAACCCTGCTGAGATTGTGGCCTCTAGTATTCCATCCTGAGATAATTCGACAATCATACATATACAGGGTGGCCCAAATGAACTGCAACTTTTGGCTAACTGATTTTTTTATTTATTAAATACATAATTTTATTGAAGATAAGCAACAAATATTGAAATACAATTATATTTTTAGAATTTAATTCAAATTTTCGATGTGACCACAATTAGCGCGAACTATGGCTTTGAGTCGGTTGACAAACGAATCGCACGTTGCACGAATGTGAGCCTCTGGCATTTTTGCCCATTCACGGCGAAGAGCTGCCTTCAGCGCATCAATACTCTGCTATCTTTTAGTGTTGACATGGGCCTTCAAAATCCCCCATATGGAGTAGTCCAGCGGATTCGCATCCGGTGAATGAGGAGTCCACTGTTCGGTCGAAATGAACTTTGGAGCATTATTTCTTAACCAGTCTTGGTTTGCGCGTGCTTTGTGTGACGGTGCAGAGTTTTGGTGAAATGTCCATTCTCTTTCAGTAAAATGTCTGCGTGCCCACGGCTTCAAAGCACCTTCCAAAACAATTTCTCGGTAAACGTTCGCATTCATCTTGATGCCACAATCAAAAAACATTGGCGGATATCGACCATTCGCCGTCACGGCTGTCCAAACCATCACAAACGGTGGGGATTGAGTTTTGGTGGCCATCCGGATATCTAAATTCTCGGACGACCTTTCTGTTAGGTAGACAGGATCGTTTTGTTTATTTATAAATTGCTCAATAGGGAAATTTTTCTCATCGAAGAAAATGATATTTCGTAACTGGCCATACGTTCGTGCAATCGCAATAGCTCTTTCGCCCTATCGAATCTAACTTTTTTTTGGGCTTCGGCTAGATGTTGTCCGTTGTGTATATTGTAGGGCTTAACTTTGAGCTCCTTTTTCAATATTCGCTGAATTGTTGATTTCGAAATGTGCAGCTCAGCAGCCATTTTTCTGCCACTCCGTCGAGAATTTCGGCGAATTCGAGCCTTGATGTTCCGTACCATTTCCGGGGTTGATACAGTTTTTTTCCGGCCACCACCATATCGTTTAGCAGCACTACCAGTTTCATTGTAACGAGCTATGGTTCGAGACACGAAAAATTTGTTGATATTTAGGCGTTGAAGAGCACGAACAATTTCCACTTGCGGCTTTCCAGCCAAATATAGCCCAATCACACTGTTACGTTTTACTTCCATCACGGATAAAGTGTTTTTCACAACACTCAGGCGCAAACGCTTGCGGATGCTTAAACACAGCAAGGTGAAATGTCGTGGAACAAAATATGAGGGCGCTATCATTAGCGGTCACAGATTTACAGTTACCTACATTTAGTTGCAGTTCAATTGGGCCACCATTTAAAGTGACCGAATCAAGTGTCCGGAGCGCCCTAGCATAACTATTGCGACAGTAAAAAGGCGAGTCGCAGCGTCCAGCTAAATCCCCGTTCTTATAACATTTGCTATATACAATAATTGCCTTTGGTCTACACTTTCGAGTGAAGTGATCAAAACTCACAGTCAAGGCATTTCTAGCACATGGCAAATGATTCTTGCATCACTGCACGATACGAGTACCACTTCCCATATGCTCGGTCAGACGCTACTGAGGTCTCCATAACGACAGGTCTGACACGGTGTCTGGGGCTTCCTGAATACGACAGCTAATAATCCGGGGACATTTCTCTCAAGAATATCATCCATGATTTCGTCCAATGTTAAAGAGTAATGCATTTTGATTTGCGGTCCAAAATTATACCCAAGTTATATTTTCAATCCGTACTCCTCAGACTTCTTATTTTCCGCCACTTTGGAAGGCACTCTACTACACCGCCATCTTTAAGTAGTGTGTTTTTATGCACCATCACACCAATGCAGGGAGCTACTTTCCTTTATACTATCGCAGCCACCTCGGCAGGGACCGCTTTGTTGCCCTTGCTTCGTACTACCACGGACCAAGTATCTACGGGCTTGCGGATAGGAGTCACAGTTTTTCCCATTAGCCCCATCGTGGTAGGTTGTTAAGTATCGCTGCGGATTAGTAGGTAATGCACTTCAAGTTTCGTTGAATTTCGGCACCGGAGTCCGATAGTTCAAACGTTCCAATGGCCCTCTAAGTCGTTCATTTGCCGCTAGTAGATGCATCAGGAGATGTAGACAGCATCCAGTATAGTTTGGTAGCAACAACTTCGCTATACCATTATATGCTGGACCTTATCATTGTACTCTTTTCGGCGAACAAATCACCAACTGTGTTTTTCTGTTTTATCCTATCCACTATGTTGTTATAGCTTGTCGGGCCCGTACACGATATGTTCGCACTTTATTTCATTGCAAATTCTGGGACAATTTATACGGAATGCACTCCACAGTTAAAGAGACTCACTACTATTAGGGTTACTATCAATCGACCCGATTCATGCGAATATGGAATATGACTTTTAAAACGAAAGAGTTCAAGGAGTTCCGTAAGCGAGTAACCTGATCAGGTTAACTCACAATCGGATGAGCTACAGACGAGGCACGTGGAATTGAGCTTGTTGAGTATGGATCTATCTGAATATAAATTTCTTCTGGGTTTATGCTCATAAGAGTGTTAAAAAGAAAGGTTCAATTTGCTAGGATGAGTGCCTCTATTTAAGGTTCTTGCGTAAAATTTAGCCTATATGTGATCCACTTTTTGGAGTATTTGAATCGCTAACGACGGCTACTAAGATCGTTCAATAAGGCTTAAGTCAGGGAGCTTTTATTTAACTAAGACTCAAGATTTACTACGGAGTGCACATCACCCGTTTTCCAAACGTAAATCATCTTTAGAGCAGCTCTAGCATGAATTTGATTTCAGTGCATTTAGTATATTTTCATTTTTTGTTTAGTTTGCCTTGGACGGGACATGCTGGTGGTCGTTTAACTTGGCCAGAATCTTTAAAACTTTTCACGTCAACTAATTAATTAATTATTCTAGGATCAACGACTGTTACAAGACATGCAAGCAGGGGCACTCCTCAAGGATTTTGTGATAAATAGATTATCTTACAAATTCTCCTGTAATTATTCTAATTTTAATTTTGTCTCAAAAAATTAAAAAACAAAAACCTTTAAAACATGTTGATAAATCAATCAATTTTCGTTGTCCTCGCTAATTTCTTGACTGTTTCAAATATGAGTTATGTTCTGCCATTTTTCATGATGCAAAAAAAATATAATGTGAGAGGTCTCCATTTCGACTTCGAACACAAGAAATTTGCGAAACGTTAATTTGTTCTGTGGGTACAAAACAATTATAGAAATTGGATAGAACAGAATTTTGTTAACAAATTGGCGCGCCATGTTTAAACCCAGAGTGTTTCATGAAATAGGTTCCCTACCTTTTACTAAAGAAGAGAAACGGTCTGTCGGCTTCCCATTAGTCTCATGTGTTACAGGCGAGCCACAAGAGAAGAATATTTTCTTTTGCGCCCTCGTAGAGAAGGGCCCTTTGAACAACACAGGCTGCCTTAGTCAGAGTTCTAAATATAAGGGCTGTATCCTCATCTACCATTGGGTACATTCAACCTTCGCTATGAATGGCCATACTTATGAAGTGTAAAATTAAAAAATTAAAATTATTTTTAATAACAAAATGGTTTAATAAAAAAAATTAATATATAAAATGTATGAACATTCCTTAACTCAAGGAGACCTTGAGTCTAGAATGCCGAAATTCAATAAAATAAATGTCATTTCCCGTACTTTTTCATATAAATAATTTATATTCAGGAGTCAATGCATCCTTGATTTAAGTCGAAACTCAAGGAGACCTTAAGTTTTCAATAGACTTGAAATATTATATTTCAAGGATATTCCATATCCGGCATTTGTTACTTGTTCCAAGGACCCTCAAAGGAGAAAATTGGGCTCAGCTTAAAAATTTTTGTGTTTCCTGCATCTGTATCTTTCTAAAGCCGTAATTTTCCAATTAAGCCCGACTTATTCCATTTAGTGTCCTTGGGACCGGAAACAAGCACCGGATATGCAACGCACGTCCTCTTTGATATTACACCCCACATGCTCACGTTCGATCAAGGTGTGAAATTAGTGTCCTTTTATGTCCTTTTTCAGAGCTTTCCGATCAACTTTTTTTTTAGCAAATTTAATGGTAGAATCTCCAGCTATTGTAGATTTTGAAAAGTGATAAAAGTAGGAACAACTTGAATTATTCTCGTAGTTATGGCTTTGGAAAGATACACGGGAAACTCGAAAATTTTCCATTTAAGCTCGATTTATTCCTTTGAGGGTCCTTGGAACAGAAAACAAACACCGGATATGTAATGTTCTCGATGTCCCCTTTGATATGATACCCCGCAAGGGTTAAAGAGTATCCTTTTTTGTCCTTTTTGGGACCTTTCCGATCAAATTTTTGTTTAGCAAAACCAGTTGTAGGTCACATGGTGCATCATACGTGATGCGGTCACATGGTGCAAGTAGCTACTCTGCAGTAGCTGTCTAGGCCAACTCGCACGATAGCTCGCACTGTGTAACCAAGGCATTACTCTATTTTTTTCTATTTGGAGGCCTGAATTGGGATATTTTGACTGCACTATACTGCGAATATAATATTTCTGTTCCGTGTTCCCTCTTTTTTCAAGATTTTCAATTCAGTACTTTCAAAATTGGCTTTATTCCTTCCGTTTCGTGCTCTCTAATAACTCAAAATTTTCAGAATCGAAAATCAATTTTCAATCACATGGAAAACTTTGATTCAGTTCTGCATAGTTTTCGATAAATTTCGGAAAATTTGCCATATTTATACATTTTCTCTATGAAGCCTGTTTCACTTTAGCCTAAAGCCATCTGGCAAATAAAGCTCCAAAAACCACTTTTACGCTAGAGTTCATATTAAAATTATTGCTGAATTCATAAGAAAGGTGTGGTTAATTATTTATAGTAAATTATCTTTGAAAACTTAAAAAATAATTGTCGGAACTCTGAAAATTTCAAATAGTGGTAGATTTCGGTGCAATTGAAATTTTTAGTGGTAGAGTTGTAGATTGTAAAATTTTGGGAAAAAATTGTAGATCTTCCACAATAGTGGTAAAGTCAAAACACTGGTCTACGCGTGTCAATTTCTATGGCAATACGGAAATCAGGCGGTGTGAATCAAAATTTATCCAAATGGGGTTATTTTTTTTTAT
The DNA here is from genome assembly GCA_949715475.1 of Microchrysa polita. Classification (NCBI taxonomy): domain Eukaryota; kingdom Metazoa; phylum Arthropoda; class Insecta; order Diptera; family Stratiomyidae; genus Microchrysa; species Microchrysa polita. Next base: position 74,237,513 of record OX454419.1, read on the forward strand.
ATATATGGGGTTAACTACACTTATTTAACTCTGCCCACAAGTATAAAATTTTCCTTTTATCCATTAGGATAAAACACTCAAAATAAAATTCATTTGGATAAATAATAAATTTTATCCGAAGTTTTATCAGTTTTTGTTTATATGGTGTTAAAATTTACTTAAAATGGAGTTAACTCCGCACAATATGACAGGTAATATATCTATGGGGCAAATTACGAACGTTGTCCCGTATAGTCTGTGTGGTGTAGTAGGTAGGGCGTTAGTCTTCAAATCATAGAGTCTCGGGATCGAATCCCACTGTAGGCAGGTAATTTATTATGCATTTTTAGAGCGTAAAGAGGTAAATGAAATGTCGCCAACACCTATAGAGAGGTAAATGCTAGTTATACAAAACTCATTTATGAGTTAAATGTTCTGTGAAAATTGTGTTTTATTTTTATCCTAAAAATATCGAGAATTACTCCTTTTGGTGTAATTGGAAGTACTGTTTTGTGTTCATCCATTTGGATAAAACAATATTTTATCCAAACGGAGGGACCTTATTCGACAATTTTCGGAGTTAAATTCACACCGGATTTTTTGCTGTGTACACGCTAGATCGGGTGATCGGGAGAACGCTTCCATGCCTTCCAAGCTAACATTAATGCTGTTAAAACCAATGTCAGGGAAATCTAGGGACGTTTATTTCTTGAAATGCTTCCCGCCAATTTAAATGCGGGAGTATTAGCCGATGCAGACTTCCAACAAATACTAGTTGTGTAATCCCGTAAAAAACCCTGGATAATAGATCGAATCGTATGTCATTAAATTCAAAAGGCATCGTGTAACTTAATAAATCCTGTCGGAAGAATGAATCCCCTCCCCTCTATAATGTAGTCGAAGAATTCGATAGCGAAATCAGTATTTTGGATATTGAGCGTGGATCTCTTTGTACCACTCAAATCACGAAGATAAAGCCCCGTAGTCCCGTTCTGCAGTTCAAATGTTAATTGAAACTATTTAAAATTTCAAAAACCGTATTTAAGATTATCAAGGTTAGTGGAGGGGACCTTACTATATTCTATCTCTCGTGAACTTCAATCGGTAATAAAAACATTTTGAATACATACCTCTAAATTGACACGGTTGCCCGACAACACCGCCATTAACATCCGTCACTTGTATTAAACTCGCATCATAGACTTTTGCAATTAGCGGTCCACCGTCTAATTTATTGCCATTAATTGACGCTTCAATAATATGCGTGCCAACTTCGTTCGGTACGAATTCAATACGCATTGCACCATTTGCCGCCTCGTGGGTGACTCTAGCATTAACTTTAGTCTTACTTGGTGATTGGACTGTTGCTAGACACTCGCCCCGGCTTAGGCTTGATCCAGGAGGCGGCAGTATCTCAAAAACCGCCGGCGTATTGGCCGGCACTAGACGTGTTGAGTCCCCCAAAGGGGTTAAACCGGGCGATGACATAATATCAACGTGCCAAGGTGATCCTGTAATTGAAAGAAGAAAATTAAATCAGATTAATAAACGTTTATAATAAATAATAAAAAAGTGAAAATTTTTTATTTGTTCAAAGTCGCAAAACACGAATTACATGTTATTTTTTTAAAGAAAATTATAAAATATATTCGGCACAAGGATAAAAATACGAATTGTTGTGCAAATCGGTGTGATACATTTTTAAAACTGACGATGATTGTTGCAACAAGTTAACGATTTGCGAAGTACATTTTTTGGTGTATTTACTCGTTTTCACCACTTTATCACCACAAACAAAATCCAAAGTATTACCAAAGTACCCCATATTGGAAACCTCTTCCCTAAGTGTATGTATTTGCATTGAAAACATTTGATTCGATTTTGTAATATTCAAATATGAGTACATTATGCACTGCGTCTACACATATTCTAATTACGCTGTAATGAATACATTCAACGTTTATTTTGATATGATGCTATTAGGAAACCCCTCTTCCAAAATCACAAACCCAAATGCTGCCGTTTACCATGAATTATAGATTAATTTGAATAATATATAATTTGATTTGTATCATCAGCGTGCAGTGATGATGATGCCTCTTAAAATATTTGCTCTATTGACATGCAAATGATAACATGCATCAATGTTGCGGAAACGCATGCAATCATCGGTAAGCAATCGGCCACAAATGAAATTTAAACAAAATTAAGTTGCAATCATATGCAACACGGTGCATTAAAATTAACGTATGCAAATATGTATGTAGATTGCATTGCAATCAATTTTTCATATTAATTTTATAGATCCTCTGTAGACAGTTTCAGACACATACATACATGCATTTAAGCATGTTTATTGCTTATACACTGCGTTTCACTTGAATAGCACATTCCGTTTTTTCATTGTAATTTGCTTACATATCAATATTCTTATGACTTTGCTAGTAGTTTTTTTTGTCTTGTTTGTGAAAGAAAAATTGTGCTCTCGAAATTTACCGTTACCTTTTTTCACCAATTTGCTTGAAAAGAGAGCAGATTTTTTGTTTCACTAGAATAGCACAGTTCGGTTTAAGCTTGACATACGGCGCACGTGGTTACAATATCACAATCTATAGTCATTGTGAGTATTTTAATTACGATTCGTTGATTTTAAAAAAATTTGGGTAGTGGTAAAGCCTTAACAAGCGAAGAACAAGTTAAAATAAAAACCTACAGAAATTGTGACCTTTCAGTGACTAAAATATCAAAAAAAAAATGAAAACAGAAACGTGATTTACAATTTTATTAAAAATGATGAAAATTATGAAAAAATATGAAAGGTCGAGTAAGCAGTGTACATTCTAATGCAGATAAGCGATCTATTTTGCGTGAAGGATCGAATTCACATGATTCTGTGGACAAAATTCGGTTAAAAGTTGGTCTCAGTGCGAGTAAAATAACTGTATGGTGTGCTTATTCAAAAGCTAAACACCTTAAGCGTCTAAAATTAAAAAAAAACACCACCCCGCTCGAAAACAAGCTCGGTTGACTTTTTGTCGTACCAATATGTCATGGACCAAAGAGTGGTATGGCGTTGTTTTTTCTGATGAGAAGAAATTTAATTTGGAAGGGCCCGACGGATATAACTGTTATTTTTATGATTTAAGGAAGGAGACTCACCAGTTGGATCGTTTGCACAGTCGAGTTGGCGGCGGCGTTATGGTTTGGGGAGCCAAATCCTACTACGGCACTTGTGAACTCCAATTCTTAGACACCACTATGAATGCTAAAGCGCTGTTTTCACGATGGATTTGTCGTCCAACTTTTGAGCATTCAAACAAGTTGGACACCAAATCCATCGTGTAAACAGAAGTTGGACAACAAGTTTGAAGTGGAACGAGCATTCAAATAAATCCACCGTGAAAACAGAAGTTGGACAACTTGTTTGAGATACATTGATTTATAGTCCAATCGAAATATAAAAATACTTTCTAATAATAAAGAATTAATGCGCCTGATTACCAATATCGGTGCGCTATCATCCAATTCTGGCGTTCCGTTGACTTTTGGAGCACGCTGTATACTCATTCGGGCATGTTTCCTTCAATGTTTAAAATATTCACGAAAAAATAAAAGAAAAAGCAAACACAGGAGAGACTCGCTAGTTTGACTCGCTAGTTTTTCTATAATTTAAACATCCAATAATTTGAACGCTCATCTAGCAACATTACGTCGCTTATAATTTGAACTTTTCAACGAAATAACTTCCTCTATAATTTTAACAAGTTTTTATTTGTGTTTTTCTAGCATATAACTCGGGGAATCACTTGATTAGCAATCAATTAGAACTATCCGAACAGTTTGATTCTGTAATGATATGAATGACATTTCGTTTAAACATACGAAACGGTTTACACGTTACTACGTGTCTTTAATTTTTTATTTAAATTTAGCCCGTATTGTTTATGTGTTAAAATGAATATTCATAGAAAGTGTCATAAATTTCTAACATGGATCTCAAACAAATAAATACATAAATAAATTTTGCGTAACTTTTTTCGAAAATGTGTAAAAGCATTTAAGTAAATGTGAACTATTTATTAATTTTTGTTTCAATTTGAATCCTATTTTGTTTAATATGAATACTATACTAATAAATAAATACATAAAACCAAATTATGTATGCAAGTTCTTTCAATAACAAAGCTCCCCCACAAATTTGAAACCCTCGATCATTTGAACTCACTTGGTTTTAATTAGTTCAAACTATCGAGTCCCTCCTGTATATTTTTCCTGAACTAATACGTATTGCAAAAACTGATAACGTTTTACGACCGCTCCAACTTTCAACTACTGTTTACACGGCCAACAAGTTGGATAGGATTTGTTTGAGAGAATATCGTACGTGTAAATAGCCTTCCAACTTGGATAAGTTTGAGGGAAAAGTTGGATGCAAACAAGTTTGATGCCATCTAAACGCGCCTTAAGTCGTATCAAGGTGTTTTAGAAAAGGCTTTTCCGACATTCGAAAGTCTCTTTGGACCATTGCCGTGGATTTTCCAACCAGACAATGAACCAATACACACTGCCCGTGCCGTAAAGTCGTTTATCGAGTCCAAAAATGTTACTCTTTTGAACTGGTCACCATACTCGCCGGATCTAAACATAATAGAAAATGTTTGGGGATGGCTGGTCAGAAAAGTCTGGTAAACAGTTTTCAACAAAGACTGAACTAATTGAAGCCATTCAGCAATCATGGGCTACAATATCCCTTGCTTACATTTGTACGATTCTTTGCCTAATAGGACCTAGGAGGTTATTTGAAACGGAGGAGGCTCAACCCATTACTTAAATTGCTGATTTTAATTCAAATTGATCTCAACTTGTATTCTGAACAGTAATAAGTTATCCTCACTGCATAAAAAGTTAATTAAAATATGTTTTAAAAAAAAAAGTGCTATTCAAATGAAACAGAATTTATGTGTTTTTTCATTGGTGTTTTACATTTTTTTTTCTCTTAGATTACATGTTGGAAAAATTCAAATTCTTTTTATTTCAAATTAAAGCTAATTAATCAAATGACATATAAAAAATACAAAATATCTGTTGTCTTCACTTTTTTTTAAAGATATTAAGAAAATAAATTTAATGTATAGAGTGTGCTATTCAAGTGAAACGCAGTGTACATATTATTTTATTATACAAAGTCATTAATAAGTATAAAAAAAGATGCACTCGTTTTACTTGCATCATAACCTTTACTTGCATTTGACTTAATTGCAGATAACGTATACAATGGTTGTAATGTAACAAATATTTTGTAACATTGTTTTTGCAGTCGACATTTTGCCATATTTATGAGCGCGTCAATGGTCATTTGTTGCTTAAGTAATACACCAATAAGCAATAACCGCGCGTCTACTTCTACAAAATTATTTATGCTCGTATAGAGGCTGGTTTGCATGGTCGTAAAGTGAAAGAGAAACTTTTTTTTTGAGATTATGTTGTCGAAGGTCTACTTTTGGAATATGACCGGTTTTTCGAGTTATTCCTATTTGCAAGAGTATGATTTTGCAAGTACGTTGCACTTTAAGGTGTAATGACCATGCATGGTAAAATTGATCGTGTAGGTAGAAGATATGATTCAACAACAATGCCTGCTTCGACGCCTAGGGGTGACACACAAAAAGAAAGTTTCAGCTGAATTGTTGCTAAAATCAAAGCTAAGGTGAATCTTTATTGATTCATTAAAGAATGCATATAAAAAATGTAAACGACATGTCACCGCCGAACGGTGCCTAACGCTTTACTTATTTATGCCTTCTTCTGACATATTTATAAAAACTCCAATATGATGATATTTATTGTCTTTTTCTGTTTTGTTTAAATATTGAAGATAAAATTTGAAATTAAAAATTATATCCAAATTTTCTCTATTAAATCTTTTTTATATTTATCGAACAATTAAAAATTATTTTAACGTTTAAACAAAAAAAAAACATCCCCTAATACTATTTGATTATAATTTATGTGATTTGTATTAACAATATAAAATTAATTTTTTCAATTCATTAAATTTAATAGCAGCCAGACAGATTTAGAAAGAAAATCACAACATAATAGAAATAATTTTCTAATTAAAATATAAATTAACAGGCACATGTTATGTTACGTACAACTAGTTAGTGTCTGTTAATTTTTTTCTCAATTTTTATTCAAAAATGTATTTTATTACCACAATTAGAGAAAAAGTCTTCATAGTGAAACTCATACGATAATTTGTAGCAATTAACGATTTTAAAATTCAACGAATATGTCTCTGGATGAATTAACACACACGATACACGAACATGAGTAAAGTTAATTGACGCAAAAAATATCTGTAGAAAAGCACTTTCTTCCTACTGGGTATTACCTATGCATTGGTCTGCAATGGTCACAATGACCTAGATCCCAGTACACAGAGAAATATCGATCAAAATTACAAAACAACGTGACCGATTTAATTTTAATTCTGCATGAAAAAGTAGATATCTTGCAACCATAGTGGAGATATCCAAGTACATGGTATCTTGCAGACTTACATTGCATGGTATTCGTCTAGAGTCGATTAATCTATTTTTTCTATTTCATTACTTCAGTAGGATGGAGCTGTGTCATCTAATCTAGTCTTCTAATCACGCAGAATTCATTACAATTGAATTGACCCTAATAACACGGACTGATGGTAAAGCATGCATGAAGAGAGTGTTTTGTTGCAAATGAATGAACTTTCCATAAAACGAATAATCGCGTAGATACCTACAATGTGCCAAATAAAGAAAATACACCATATCATGCTTTTAATCTACCTGACTATGCAAAAGGTGTATAACACAAGAAAAAGTAGTAAGAGTCAGCTTCAGATAAGCGCATATGTGTGTACAGTGAGTGACAGTGAAAGTGAGCCACCCCTCCTTCAGTATAAGGAGGGGTGGGAGATAGTATTTTTTGGATTCCAAACGGTCCAAATTCTACACTTTATAACTGTAAACAGGATCAACAATGACGATTCATACTGGATATAAAATAGGATACTTTCCGGAACCGTTAAAATTCAAATCTTAGTATCTCCACAAACCAGTTAAGGAAAGACTCATACTGATGGGTGGCTCACTTTTACTGTGACTCGCTGTATGTATGTGAAAAAGGTGAAGACACTTCAACGTGTACAACATATTCGCGCTATACATGCATTTTAAATATTTTGCAGTGTGTATAGTTTTGCAGAGTGAACGACAATTTGAGAGGAAAAATTAAGTGCGTTTCATCTTAATGATAAACAAATTAAAATACCAGTGGCGGATTCAACATGGAAACATAGCTGACTGTCTGCCTGTCTACGGCAGCAAAGTATAAAGAGAAATGTCAAACAAAATTCGAAAAATTCCGAAAAATTAAAAAACTGACCCTGTTTTTGAAGAAAACAATCTGAAAATTGATCCTGTTTTTGAAGGAATTTCGACAAATTAACTATGTTAAAAAAAAATGGAACAAGTAGAAAAATTACACCGTTTTTTGTTGTTGGGTCGCATATTTGACCGGCTGTATCTTCTAAACGGAAACAGCTAGGATATTGAAATTTTCAGCAGAATGTGCGCCGTAATATACTTTACATCCCTTTTTTAATCCTTAGTTTACGAAAAATGCAAAAACAGACCCGGTTTCTGTTTTTTTTAAATTTACCCTATTTTTGGAAAAATTTAAAAAATTGGAGAATTTACCATTTTTTTCTATTTTTTTTTGTAAAATTTTTGGATAAATTGGCCCTCTTTTTGGGAAAATTATAAACCTAACACTGCATTTGTGATTTTTTTTCAACTATGTATTTCAAAAGAAGAAAAAAACTATTTTGGCAAAATAATCCAAAAAAACACAAAATTTTGAAATTGACCCAGTTTTAAGAGTTTTTTTTTAGATTTTTTTTTAGAAAACCCTTATGAAATCAATTATATCCGTCCGTCTGTTCACTAAACAACTCGCGAACGATGCAACCGATCGTCATGAAATTTGGTAGAAATGTGTAGAACTTTGGCACGAATACCTTAGAAGTTGATAGGGCAAAGATAATAGGGTGTCTCGAAGAGGTGAGTTTTTTAACTATTCATCGTAGATGGACGTATGACTACCTACATAAATCAAAGAACTCAACGAATACATTTTATATCAGTTACCGTTTTTTGATAAGTATGAGCATACGTTAAAACCTAAGCATTTTGAAATTTGCTAAAAAGAAGGAAATGACAGTAAATTTGTGAAATTTGAGTTTGTGCGTCTGTATCCCCTCGTATCTGAAATCTGAAAATTTTTATGAGGATTTTTTAGATATAATATAAGAAATATATGTGCATTATTAATTTGCATATCTTAATCCGAACCGGAAGTAGAGCGAATCTAATATTTGCTAAGGTCATTTCACACTGCCAGGCTAGCGACTTTCCACCTGTTTACTAAATATCTCGTTATTGGCTCAACCGATCGACATGAAATTTGGTAGAAATGCATAAAATGGAAATAAGATTTGATACGAACTGTTTTGTCGGGCCAACACGGTGTCCCGGAATAGGTGCAAAAGTCGATTTTTTATTATTCATGGGAGAGAAGTGTGTGGTTACTCATATCAAAGGGCTGACCGGAGACATTTCCTATTAGGTATTTTTTGTTATTTATTAATAACGGAAACGGAGTTAGAGCAATGTATTAAATTCAGTTTTTGCATATGTAACCTTATTCTTAGGATTGCAATTCTAAGTTTTTGGTTAGGACGTTAATGTAGAAATTATGAATCAAAAATGTCTGTAGATTTGCCGTTTATCAAAACCGGAAAAATAGTAAAGCTAGCGCCTTTCATTCTAACGGTTTTAGCTAGACCAGTCCAAAAATATATTTACTGACAGAGTTAAAAGGCCCCTCCATACAAAGTATAGAGGTAGCAGATTGCCATACTTCTGAATGAGATTTTACATTTTAGCAATAGTTAGTCGATATGTCTAGCTTCTGTCTATGTGTGCACTACATCCCCTGAAACTTTTTTGGTGAAAAATTAGGGTCCAAACACATTCCCTATAATTGATAACGACATAGACATGTTAAGGTTTCCCTCATGCAACCTCATACTCCCCATGAATAAGCCCTCAATCGGTGACCATTTTATAAATTAATCAGTGTCATAATATTATCAATTTTATAAATAATTTTATTTTAATAGCTGAAAATTGTAAAAAAAAACGGAGAATTTTCGAAAAAGTTAAAGTGTTTTCCAATTGTGGTTGTTTTTCGAAAAATTGAAAGTATTGTCAATTGTGGCGGTATTTTCCTACCCCATGGATGGCTTCACCTACACTCACATTTTCTCACAAAAGTAAACAGATGCAATGATTTATTATAACTGGACGGATCCCATTGAGATATTTTGTATGGAATGAAATGTATCCCACAAATTTAATAAGATGTCATATTACATTTTACTGAGTTTGTCCCACTAAATTAACAAGTTTCAATATATTTGATTAACAATGGGATGGATCCCATTAAGGTAACAAAAAAAGTAGTAGAATCGCCTTGAAAATTTCTTTTGAAAAGTAACAAGAAATATTGTTTTATATAGTGCCCTAGGATAGGCCTCTTAGTTGAAGCGCAAGCAGATAGATATATTTTGTACGACAGCCGTGTCCTTACGGTTGCCTCCCTATGACTGTGGAAACTCCTTACAATATGTACTACACTCAGAAAAAAATGTCCCATAATCTCTCAATAGGACTCCTATTAACTAAATTTCAAACAGTTTAATAGTTTAATCCCATTAATTTGAAAAGATCAGAAACTGTTGAATTTATAATAGGACATACATTTTAAATTAACAGGATAATCTAGTTAGATCAGACAACTAAACAAAACCGGTACAGAACAGGCAGACAGAACATTGTTGTATTGGACGTCCTATTCCATTAATAGGATAAGCCTTTTAATTGAATTTCAAGCACATGTACGTATCTCGCAAGATGCTAGTAATCAACATGCTCCGTAGCCGAGATCGTTTGGTTGCCTTCCCGTGACTCGTTAAGTTCAAATAGTACTAGTGAATCGAATGTTCAATACTCGGTCTGGCCAAATATCGTGATTCTTTAAAAAAAAAAATTAAAAAAAAATTAAAATTTTGCGAGCGCGAACGGTGGGTTGGTGAGCGTAACGAGCAGGGGGCGAAGCCCCCTAGTCAAAATAATAATTTGATACCACATTAACTTAATATTTTGACCGTATTAATTTAATGACACTGTATCCCATTAGTTTAATAATGCCAAATAACCGGATTTTCCTTTTGACTAAAATTAATAGGAGAAAATTACCAATTCCTATTAATTTTATGTGATTTTTTCTGAGTGTAGCGATTCCGGTGTTCAATACTCGCCACGGACAAAAATCAAGATTCTTTAAAAAATGCGAATTTACCGTGATGTTAATGGCAATGTTCTGAGGATCCTTATAAAAAATATAGTTCGATCAAATTACGCGCAAGGCGTTTTTATACCCTATCCCTATACCCTTAAGATGGTAAAGGGTATATACTTTTAATATAGGATCACTCCTATTCATTCAACAGGGTATTTCCTTTTGGAGAACAATGTTTGTTTTAAAACAGTGCAATTATTGGAACAAACGGATATTCATCTGGCTAACACAATGGTTTTTATATTTTTAAAGTAATCAGATTTTTCCCATTGACCAAAAATAATTAGTAGAATCTTCCCATTGAAATTTTTCTGAGTGTATTGGCGTTGAAGTTATAAGCATTTGAAATTTGACTGGGGTACTACGACACCGATAACGGATTAAGATCCCTAATAGGGACGGCACAAACTGGACGGACAGACGGAAAGTCGACACCGTTAGAATTGACAGCCAGGTTTTTTCGGTTTTTGTCATCTTTCGGTTTTTAAACAGAATATGAATAATCATATCTACAATGAAAATTTTTAAATATTGCTCTTATTAATTAATTCATAATTAATATGTGAGATGAGATGTTAGTAACGCCCGGGTATATTTCGCCACGTATAACTTCTGACTAACAATGGATGTGGTTCCCTTTTCCATTTCACTTGTCCCGCATGCTTGTTGGGGAACATATCAAATGGAAAACAGCACATATTGCGCAAAATTACGGTTAAATTACAACTGTTGCTTTTGACAACCCAACCCAATGAAAGACTGCGGCCAGAATGTAACTTTGGTGAGGACAAACAACTATGAAGTTTCATGAATCTGAAGAAGTTATTCGATAAAAATTATAGAACAAAATTGCAAACTTACCAAGAAAAATGTTTTAAGAAATCTATGTTATGAAAATATTTAGTGGATACTTTAGGGTACATTTGCAAAGCAATGCCGAGCAATAAATAACTAGGATAACATTTAACGTTATTTCATAATATGTGCCCATTATAGATCGTCTTAAACTACAATTAGATAAAATGACTCGGTTAACCCGAAAATCTTTTAAAAAATAACCGCAAAAACCAAACAGCAGGTTTGACATCCCTAATCCTTAATATCCGAGTATGCTGAGCATGAGCATAAACAAATGCTTCCAATCTTATGCAGGATTTCCATACGCGAAGATCACGATTGTTATCTAAAAATCTCAACTCAATTTAAAAAATGTCCAAAAAAATTTTTCCTATTTGTAATACAATTTTTACGGGTGCCAGACACCGAATATCTCGTAGGAGGCACAAACTGAAAATTGTCTAAATTAAAACCTTCCACAATCCAAAGCGGCCGATTTTGGGGGATGTAGCAGGAGATGGTTGGCTACGGTATCCCGCCCATCATCATATTCCCGTTTTTCAAAATCCCAACGTTCATTATCCCGCCAGTTAAAAATCCCGCTCAATTGAAATCCCGTCTAATCAAAATCCCGCCAACTTAATATCCCGTCATTTCAATAACCCGCTAATTCAAAATACCGCCTTTTAATATCCCGACATAGAAGGTAAGTCTTCTTTCAAAATTCGCGCGCGCGATTTACGAAATGTATTGTTCTGTACAGTGGCGTAGATAGCTTTTCGGAGAGGGGGGGAGGGGATCATTTTGTAAGATTACTTATACTTTTACGGTTATCAAATGTTGAGTTTCAGAATAACAATTTATTACACTTCAAATTATCAGTTTTTTGGAGCAAATTTTGGTATAGCAATTTTGCCATTAAAAACAGAGTCCTAAAAATATTGCATCCATAATTTTGGCTTTTTTAGTGAGTGAATCCACAGTATTCCAATTTTCGAAACATACCTGTTAACTTAAGACATAATTAGCTTTTCTCTTCTTAAACTTTTTCTTTCCTGATCCAGAAAGCTTCTTATTACTTATTGGGCCGTTGTTTCAATAATTTTCTTTTGTCAATGGCAATTAGCCTATTTCGTTGAGGACCTCCCAAGTAGAGTTCAACGATTGTGTATAGGATTAGGGATTTTATTTATTACGAAAACTTATAAAATGAAGAAAATTAAAAATAGAAATGAGAAATTACTTAAAAAAGCAAATTTTAAGCATACATTGTGAGTTTGATACCGGATATCGTAGATATGAGCAAAATTGTTTATTTGTACCGAGGAACGCGCACATAATAATTGTCAGTCAGTCAGTCAGTCAGACCTGGTTAAGTAAGGGAAAGATTGGATACGAACCTCCCTGTTGAAACCACGTTGCTCTAATTCAGTATAGTGTTACGCGAAGGAAGAAAAATGCATTTCAATGAATATTGAAAGGACGTCGAAGCTTTCACTGTACGTACAATTTCTATACAATGTTCAATTGCTTGCCAATTAAAATGCATTCAAAAAGACAACTGTCGCTACCAAAATCCATAGAGCTTACTGTGGCAATGAATTGAATCACTTTTTCCATCCATCGATTAGTACGAGGTTATATTTTATTTATCCGTATCTCCTTTGATTTTAACTAAACGTTTGTTCTAAACTTCAGCAAAAGAGTTCAGTCGTCAATTTGGAATCAACCTTTATTCTCCGCCATTCGGTGGAATTGATAAGGGAATGTAAGCTTCCAAAAATTGTGTTTACCAGTTTGGACCTAATCTCTCACAGGAGCGTGGATTTTTACCTTGAGTAGAGATTCGAACTGAATTGTTCAATTGTGTGTCCTTGTTCCGAACCACCGATGAGAATTCCTTTTTGAAATATAAAACGATCAGCTTAACAAATAATATGCAGATAAGTTTCCATCACTAGTGCTTAAATAAGTTTAAGAATTAAAAGAAAATAGGCGCGAGCTCTTCCCCAGCTCAGAATAAGAGATCTCCAAAGAAAGATTTGAAGAATATTCAGCAAATTTGTTGCTGTTGAGGTGAACATAATTTATACTTTAAATACTTCTTGTCCTTATAAAAGTGTATCATTAACTGAAAAGTGACGAACTTGGAGTGTGACCGTATTCTTGCCTACGTGCGATATGGTTATTCGAGTTACGCAATTTTTGACTTAGGATGCCTTTTACTGGAACCAATTATAGCGTCCCAAGTCGAGGTATGCCTGTACTTCCTTTTCTATTTCAGATAGTAGAAAGTTGTAAAAGAAAATCGGTCGAGTCTCTGATGCTTTTTAAATATTTTACAGTTAAGTTGATTTCTGGTGCAGTGTAGCTGACGAAGGCCGGGTTTTTGCTTTGTTTTACATATATCTAAAGCAGTGGTTCCCAACTCCGAAGCGTCTGCGGACCACTTAGCCTGAAAATAGATCTCGACGGACCACCATTCAATAATAATGAAACGAATTAAGGCCACGATTTTTTTGCTGAGATATTGTCTTCAGAAGCTCAGGCTCTATCTCCCATCACAAATTGCCCTTATTATTTTTTTGTTTGTTATTTACTACTTAAAAATAAAGTATAAAATCACTGATCATTAGAGGTATGGGAATTTGGCAAATAAAAAACAGGGATTTCGAATAAACGACTTTTGAATATTCGAAATTCGAATAAAAACGTAATTTTGTACATTTTGTTCTTGAAAATTCTAGAAATTCATAGTGAAACGAATGTTCAAAACTCTCGACTGAAGAAAAAACGCGCATTTTCCGATAAATTTAACAATAAATAAGCAAAAAATGAATTAGGAAGTAATGTGACTGTCAACTGAATGACACTTCGGGTGCGAATTCAGCTGTCGAGAAATATTTTTGACAACGCTCAAAGTTCATTCACCGAACATTTTACTAAACACCTTGCTCGATGTTTTGGCATAATTCTATCGTAATTCCACGAACACCTTGCATTTATAAATGTTTCTATTCTTATTAAAGGGAATCTCCTGAAAAAATCAATCTGAGATGAAAAATGTATTTTCCATAATTGATTTTTTGGAGAAAAATTAATATTTTCGTGGAAAAAAAAAACAAATTAGAAAATTTTGTATCAATTCGCAAAAATGATAAATTTGAGAGAAGGGAGAACAACTGTTTTGCGCACGTCAACAGTGGCCTCACTAGCTGAGATTTTTCTCGCACAGAAATTGGTGACTTCTGGTCTGGAAGTGCTAACTTCGATTGAAAGTTTTTCAGTAAACGGTATAGCTCGGTCCTTGGACTGGGATTTAAATTTGTGCAATCGGGTTCGAATTTTGATAATAGTTTCGGAATTAGGCTATAAGCAACGAACCTAACCAGCCCATTGACTTCCCATAATCACAAGCCTAACTAGCAAAGTATTTACTGGCTAAATATCTTACATGATGATGAGACCGCGTGTTTGGCATGTGACTGAATTAGTCACAAGGAATCAAAACTTTTTTGTAAGAAGTATCCAGAGTCTCCCCGCGGACCACCTGTTGGGAAACAGTGATCTAAAGTCATAATAAAAAATGTGTGACTGAAGGGGGGATTCATCCCCTTGATCCCCCCCCCCCCCCCCCCTTATCTAAGCCACTGCTGGGAATCACATAAAATAACTATTGATTTTTTTGTTAACAATTAAAATAATATTTGCCGGTATTTTACGGGATTACTTGACAATATAGTAAGTAGGCGCTATTTTGAGGCGGCGGGATTTTGTAATGACGGGATTTAGTAATGTCGGGATAATGTGAAGCGTGATTTTTTTGTAAAAATTATTGTGATTATGACCGGGCGGGATTTTGTTTTTCGGGATTATGTAGGTATCTCAGCGGTAGATCAGAGATGGAATCGGGGAAAATCAGTTCAGATGCGGTCATGATAATAATAAGGTAGTATGGAAAATAACTAATAAAATAATTTTTGTCGACGAGTGTTCATATATGCAAACAGTAATCCACTACTCCAAAGTCTCGAAGTTTGTTGAATCGAGCGTTCACTGTCTTTTGTGAAATTAGCATATTGTAGTAACAACACTTGTAAAAATTCCACAGTGTGGTAAAGTCATTGTATGTATATCTTTTTTCTTAAGATATGAATTATCTTTTTTATTTTCAGACATATTTTTACAAGATGTCATGGCTAATCTACGGAAACAGAAAGCGTTTTAAATCCAATATGTTTCGTGAGTGTCATGTATAGTGTTTGTATTATGAATGAATTCATTAGTGCCGTCAGCGTCACAATATGTTGTGCATACATACAAACATATTTTTATTCACATAAATGCTCCACGTTGGGAATCTGCCGTTCCAACTGAGGAAGAAATTAGCAGAGAGAAACCCATTGAATGGGCGTGTAATTAGCTATAGTATGCATGCAAGGTGCAATCAATCAGCTTTGCTTTACGATTGTATGGCAAAGACTTTGAAATGTTACGGTCATACTATGCGAAATATGCGAAAACCTGCTGTTTTTAATTATCACTTCAATTGTGTATTATTACACAAATCACAAACATTTAGCGTTACGGATGTGATACACCGCTCCCGTTTTCATTCACACAATTGTTGCTGATTCTATACAAAAACAATGTGTTTGAATCTGAATGAACTTTGTCTATTATGTATCAGGAAATCTGAAATTTTATTTGTAATTTAACCACGCTTCATCGAGTTTCATATTGTTTTACTCGCACTGTCAGAGCTTTAGTAATGGAAGCTGATAGTAAGTAGGTACGTTCATAAATACCCGTAGTTGTTGTTATGCTTTTATTTTCAATAAATCCGAAGCTGATGTTAATGACTTAATTGCAATTGTATTGTGAAAGATATTTCCTGCTATGTATATTACACACGATGGATAAATTGAAAAGAATTCACTTGAATGTGTATAAATTAATTGGCAATTGATTTATCAATGTTTGATTGGTGTAATCAACATGAAAATGTAAATACTTTCTACAATCATGATTTTTTAGGGTCTACATATTTGCAATGGTTACGAAGTCATAACTTTTAAGTCATAAGCGGTTAGGCAATCGGTTTTACTTTGATTTTTTTTTTATTTATATGGGAAAAATGATTTTACAGCACTTACATTTCCGATTGCGCTCAAGATTCCAATGCAATCAAATCAAAGTGATAAACGATTTTGAACATTCATTCAAAAGCGCAGTGATTTTCCTATTCAAAACCTTTCTATGTTTCAGTCAGTTAGATCTAAATGCAAAAAATATGGTGAGTATCAGCACAATATTTTGTTCAATTCAAACGTTTCTGAATGATCGACCAACTGCTTGGTCATGTTTTTTTTTCTGAATAAATTACGGCGAATGAACGTGTATAACATAACCGTTTCGCGGTTTAAATCGGAAGTCTATAAACGCATAACAGATACAAAGCCATATTTTGTATTTAGATACCCATATGTAAGCCTGAATCGATCATTACAAGTACGAATGTACATAATGTACACGAAAGAAATGAATGAAACACATGTAATAAGCCTGTCTGTACTACGTAGTTATTATTTTTTCAAATCAGATATTTTTATTCAGATGGATACCTAGTGGATTACGGTAAATTGCTGTACTTATTCTAACCTATTGATGAAACCATGTTATTGACAGAATCCATTGAATTTATTTGATGAATCGTACGTTTATTGTGGTCGGCTTCTTAGTGGAAAGTGTGCAAGCAAAAAGTAAATTTTTAATAAATTACTTTTGACGTAAATAAAAAAGGAATACTCACAGACAAATGAAGCCCGCAATGGATTTTCTTTCAATATATTTTAGTACATTTAACGGTTTCAGAATAGCTTAAATTCAAATCTAAACCGCACAATAACGCACGTGTCAGTGTGCACAATATTAAACAAAATCATTAATTTTGTCCTATATTTTTTGTTAAATCTTTGAATCTAACTCAAGGTAATATTATTATAGAATGGCATAAATGTTTGCATAATTGTCTACAGATTTTCTTCACGAGAACAATGGAATTATTATTTCGAAATTGCTACTACATTATGGTGTCTCATCGTAAGATTTCATCTTGTGGGACTACTATAACAATAACAGATTTTGGGCAATTTTACAAAAGTGATGACTTTGACACGTGTGACTTGTGTGTATACATGGAGTGTATTGAGTTATATCTGATTTTTTATATGTTGTAAACTGTGACTTTTATTATACAATTTAATACAATTTAGAGGTGTTTTCGTGTGGAATGATTTGTTACTGCGACTCGATAAATTTTAACAAAAAAAAATGTACAACCATTTAGCATATTGTTTATGTTTACAGACATTGAATTTGAATTAGGTGGAGATTTTACTGGAATAAATACATGGTTATTGGTTAAGTCGACCTATTCCCTGCAACACGTTATAATAGGGTCAAAATGCAACAAAATGAGGCCATAAATGTTAGGCCGATTTTCAATGGTCACTGAGATATATTAATTTTTAGGTTTTTTTGAAATAACCTAGAATTTTGCCATTTAAAGTAAGAATTAAAAAAAAAACTACTAAGGCAATGGGCTTAAACTTATTTTTTGTTTTTAGTCAACACTATAGCAGACATTTAATTTCAAATTTCAAAAACCCATCACAATTCGGAATTTTTGATTTTGTGTGAAATTTTTTTTAAGTTTATTTTTAATGTAATATTACTAAAAAAAATATATGACACGGAGTCTGCAGACCACCGAAAAAATATACTCGTATTGTCAGCTTTCCAAAAAGGTGTCAATGTCATTATAAATACATACATATTTGAAATAATTGAAACAGCTAGCTGCAACTTGTTCGGGGACCGTAATTTCGTTTCATAAAAAATGAAATAAAAGCTATGGTGTAGGGATAAGTTTTTAATGTGTTATGGATTTGTCGTCTTTTATCAAACGAAATTATGGTCCCCGAACAAGTTGCAGCTAGCTGTTTCAATTATTTCAAATATGTATGTATTTATAATGACATTGACACCTTTTTGGAAAGCTGACAATACGAGTATATTTTTCCAGTGGTCTGCAGACTCCGTGTCATATATTTTTTTAGTAATACTACATTAAAACTAAATTAAAATTAAAAATTTCGAATTGTGATGGGTCTTTGAAATTTTAAATGATTAAGAAATGTCTCCTATAGTGTTGACTAAAGTCCAAAAATAAGGTTTAACCCATTACCTAAGTAGTTTTTTTTTTTAATTCTTACTTTAAATGGTAAATTTCAAGGTTATTAAAAAAAACCTAAAAATTCAAATATCTCAGTGACCATTGAAAATCGGCCTAACATTTATGGCCTCATTTTGTTGCATTTTGACCCTATTATAACGTGTTGCAGGGAATAGGTCGACTTAACCAATAACCCTGTATAATGTATAATGTAATGATGTCTTTTCAAATTGATAATAGAGGAAAAAAAATACATGGAAAAAATACATGTGGTAATCTAAGAAAAAAAAAACCTTAAATCATTTTGGCTTTGAGTCATTTCACTTAGCTGCTTGTGGTATTATCAAAAGAAAGGTAAGGCACTGCAAATATTGCGGCTGCTCATTTTTAAGCAACCACTGAATGCATGAACATAAGTTTTAGTATCCTTTGCTTGAGAATTATGTGCGTTAACGGTTTGTCGGAAATATTTTTAACATGAACTTTTATCTAAACTGTTTGTCAGAATTAGGCGTCAATTCGCGGCGAATTTATCGGTGGCGTCAAAATTGTAACTGTTGTACTGCGTTGTATGAAGAGGTTCACAACAACGCGAATATTCGCTTGTTTTGCATTTAAGTTTCAAATGAACTGTTGCATGGTATCAGTGGATGAGTAAAAGAAGTAACATTTGAGGAAACATGCAGTCTAATCAACTCGTTTGTGCTAAATGGAAAAAAAGAGTCGTGGCATTTGATTAATCCATTTTGTCCTACGGTTGCGTTTCGAAACGCTTTACATTTTCATGTTTCACGCTTTTCTGGTAAAAAATATAAACTTGATCCCCGAGGAAGAAAGGTTCATTTTAGAATTTTCTAATCGACCAGTTTTTGCTCAGAGATGTGTTTTGGCATTTTCTATAATTTTTTAGGGTTGTAAATTGTCAAAATTCCATGTTTTATGTACGGATGCTAATTTGTGTTTAAAAATACTTAGGGGCGATTCAGACTATCGACAGGATTTACTAAATCCTAGATTTAGTTGACAGTTGTACCATATTGTACTGCAATTTGAATAATACAAGTACATTCTACGATGTATTTTGAATTTAACAACAACAATAACACACGATTTAATCTAGTAGGCGGCTGTGGACTCGATTAATTTAGTGGTTTTAGTAAATCCTGTCCATAATGTGAATCCCCTCAGATCAAATACATTCCTGAAATCTACGGATATGACATAAGAAAAACTACAACAGATGCGAAAATATACATAGTTCATCAAAAAGATGTATTATGAGCGCAGAACATACGCTCAAAATTTAAGGTTGCGAAAACGCAACGCTGTACTATAACGATATCCTCTTTTTCTAATTTCCATTATTTTTTTAACTACTAATTCACTTTTGATGCTATTTAATTTTTACTTTTATTGTTTGACGCTGCTTAACTTCTTGAGATAAAGCGGAGCAAACATTGTTTGTAGTAGTCTGGCTGGTCTAGCGGTTAGTGCGCGCACCTTCGGTACATAGGGTAATGAGTAGGCCTGTTCCAAAAACCGGGATCCCGGTACAAAACCAGTGTTCACTTGGTACCGGACCCGTTTATCTAAAGTATACCGGTTTTTTGGTACCGAGTAAAAAAAAACCGACCGACGAGTCGGTTTTTTGGTACCGAGTTAAAAAGAACGATTCACTTCAACCATATGAGCCATTTTTTTCTGTTTTTTTGGTACCGGTTTTTAACCCGGTACTCAAAAAACCGGCTTGTGGTTAAAAAAAACCGTCGGTACTGAAAAAAAAAAACCTGAGTCAGGGAAACCGCTTGTGGTACCGGGTATTGAAAAAAACCGAAACCCAGTACTGAAATCTCGGTACCGAACAGGCCTAGTCATGAGTTCGAATCTCACCGTGAACCATGGTATTTTTCGAACTCACGAGCTTGTGACGGATTATGATCTCATTCAGATGTTAAACGAGTACCCATTTATGGGGATAAATAACACTGCTGAGCGTGATGCTGATCTCATTACCTCAACAAAAAGCAGATAAGATCTTGGAAATGGGATATCACTAAAACATCCTGCGGCCTTAGTCCAATGTTGGATTGTCGCACCTGTTATTTATTTATTTTTTTATCCGTACTAGTTGATTAAAGGCAAATGTCATCAGCGTAGTCAAGATGTTGAAGGTGATCAAACAATTTCCATCAGATACCTTGCCCTTATGCACTCCACTTCACTCCACTCCAAAAGTTTATTTAGAGCATTTCATTTATTTGGTTTTATGATGCGGCCACTACCTATTATCAGCGAATTTTTTAGTTCCAAGTTTAACCCTATCAACGGCCTAATATTCCTTAAATAGCGTGTGAAGTCTAAACTTTGTGTAAAATAGAATTCAGATATGTCCTTGGTAAGTTAGGTTTATCATAGAACCACCTTACAAATGGAAAGGGAAGGGGCCCTTCTCCTGGAGGGAGGATCGCCAGCAGGCACGTAGCCAGGGGAGGGGTCCAGGGGGTCCGGACCCCTCCCGAAATGTTTGCAGAAATAATCGGAGTCAGCGTTTTGATAACATAATTTTGAATAAGATTGACGTCTTATTAGCTCCGCTATTCACTTAAATAGCAGTCGATTTCAGAATTTAATCAATATTTTCAAACTGTTAGCTTAGTTGAAAGTGCCGCTAGCAGTGATGCGGCTGAACACTACTAATTATGTGTAGAAAATTACTATTCGCATTCGGTACAGAATTCTCGTTATTATTTATCCTAATTTGCCTAAGATTTTGGTGTTTTGAACTTTCCGCTGCTGAGGTCCTAAATGTTGCTAAGAAATAATTTCAGAACGCGATGAACAATAGTTTAGCCGGAGCATTGCTGAAAATCCAGAATGCAACATAGTCGAGATTTCCAGCTTACACCTATGGCTAAATTAATATATAAGTCATTTGAAAATGTGCATGAGATAGGGTGGCCATACATCACTCTTTAGGTGGATATGTCCTGCTTTTACTCTCTGTGCTCCCCATTCCAGCCTAAATGCCACGAACTTAAGTTCGAATCCCAGATTTCTTCCTACGATTCCTTAATAAAAAAAAACAACCGCAGATAGAAAAACATCCATTGTACCCTCGCCACATTCCGAATTCAGTAAGCTTAAACTATATAATTTTGACAGTGGTGTATTATGGATCAATCGACGAACTATATGCCCTTGGAAAGTATCTAGACCTTAAATGCGAGCCAAATACAACTTTATACCACATTGGTTTTAGGGAAATTCGGCATTTAAATCATGCTGATGACCAACATTGTGAAACATGCAGCCACAATCAATAATTTGCCCTATTATTGGTTGGAGACAGTGGCGCAACAACGGGAGGGGTAGACCGAGAAATTATGAAAGGAAAATATGAAAATAAAAACTACACAAGTTTGAGTTCTGCCTGCCGGTGATCCCAATGTTTTGTTTACCCGGGAAGATATTAGCGCAAAATCAGGTTTTGTTTGTGCATAAATTCCATTTTTTTGCATTTTTTCTAAAATCCGGATGCGCGCCTTGATCTAACTTGTAGACCGTTGTGACATACATTTAAACACTCCCTCGTCAACCACAATGCTGAAAAGAGTGATTCAAAATTGGGTTTCCATGAAAACAAAAGAAAGTCCCAATGCGGATTTCGAGTATAACATTACACTCGTGTTCTTACGACGCTAAACTACGCAAAAATGTGCATCGAAAATTATTGTGAATGCAACGGGAGCTACACATATAGAAACACCACCGTATAGCATCATTACTGGAAAATAGCACCATCATCAACTTGCGACAGCAGCTTCAAATGTCCAGTAACATGGGTGGCCTTAGCCATTTCCAGGATAAGATCCAAGTTGCACCACTGGTTGGAGCTCTAATATATTTTTTTTTCTAACGATGGACCCTAGTGAAATAACCATAAATATAAATCTTCCTTTCGGTGCTCCTAACAAACCCTCCCTTCTTTTTAATTTAGAATCTTTGCTATTAAATACAGTCCCATTCTAGCAAAAGAACTCCAGTAACACATATTTTACAAAATCACACTGTTCATTCCGAAAAGGACTTCCCCTTAATTTCTTCCGGGACACATGGAATCTTGTAGTAATTCTTGGTGTACCCTGTTAAAATTAACCTAATAACACAGACCATCATTTAAGTTTAAAGGTTAAAATCCTTTTTATCAAATTTATAGAAAACAAAAAAATAGTACGGGGGACAATATTTGGTCCCCTCCCGAAACAAAATCCTGGCTACGTCCCTGATCGCCAGCCTTATATCAAGACAAGATTCTAAGCAGGAGTTCCGCCTATCTGATATGAGCGATCCGGTTGAGCATTGCATCCAGCAGGTTCGTGACTCAAAAAAAAACTAGTAAAAGTCGAAGGAGGTTACGCATCCCCATGCGGACTCCACCAGACTTGGCGATTATTTTCGACGACTAAATTGGTGGGCAAAATAATGCTAATAATAGCTTTTGTTTCTAAATTTTAGGCTATCATTTATAAAAATAAGACATTTTCAGTGTATGAAAGAGACTTTTCTTTGACCAAAAAAGTACACGTTAAGCCTTAGCGTTGCGTTTTCGCAACGTGCTCCACAGCCCAAAATCCAAAAATTTTAAAATACATTTTTTCGAAATTTGCATATTCTTCCTATGCCAAACTATACTGTGCGAATTTTCGTAATACTAGCACAACTCCTTCTTACCCCCGGACAATATGGGATAAGAATGTATCGATGAATGAAGGAGACAGGTGAAACTTGTGGAGTATGCATGCATGATTCTATATATACGATTCTAGGGCGGGCAACCCCAATTTTTTTACTTCAAATTTGTAAATTTTCCGCCATGCTGATTCGACGAGTAATTCCAGAGAAAACTAGGTTACCACTCTTAACGACTGCACACGAGAGCAGAAAAAGTAGATGTTTGCTTTTTGTTGTGTATACTTTCACTCATCCATTTATACTCACAACAATATAAAATACACTGCAATTGGGCCATTTCAGACTATACGAATCGTACGATCAAGCTTTTACAAAAACAAACAGCGTATACGTACAATTGTTTTTGGTCGTATGACGCGTACGCATACGTATGCTTATCCTTGCTGTTTGTTTTTGCAAAAGCTTGATCGTACGGTCGTTTTCATAAGGACTGAATTAAGATCGAGAGTGAAATTCTTCCCGCTGCGATTTTATCAATAAATTTGCATACTTACTATCGTGGAATATGCCACAAACGGTGGGGATTTCCATAAGCTACAATCCGAGACCGGTTCCATAATTCTACCCGGCCATTTTATGTATGTATTTGACATTTCACGATGAAATAACCGGGGAATCGGAAAAAAATACAGGGATACCCCGATTTAAGTCGCTTCGATTTAAGTCGCTTCGCACTTAAGTCGCTGAATAATTCCCACCTCACAACTCGATTTACGGCAATTTTGCTTCGCACTTACGTCGTTTCGTGATTTTTTTTTTAATTTTTTGGAAATCAAAAATAGGAAATTTTTGGCATTTTAGAAAATATCTTGGTAAAACAATCACATCCTTTCAGAAAAAATTTATTACATTACAAATCAGACCTTTCGATAGATAGTCGGGTTTCGGAAAGTGTGCACATGAAGTTGTTACAGGAAAAAGGACTACTTTTCATTGTGGAAAAGCTACTCAACGGGTAGATCAATCGTAATTCCTATAGTTTTGTTATCAAGTATCAAATGTGGATTAATGTTCTATGAATTATCTTATCTGTAAACTACAAGCAGCTATAGTTTTCAAACTCTTGAGTAAAGGTGTCAACCGCAAAACATGGCTTGGGCCAAATAATTGATGTATACTGTCTTATGGTTTGAGTGCAGAATGAAAATTTCGAAAACATCTGCAGAAACTCACTTTCCAGTTTTAAATGTATTTCAAACCCCTATGAATCTGATTCACAAATGATTTCAAGCTTACTCCGAGTTTCACATTTCCATCTTTTGACAGTGTATGTACCTACTTCAACCAATTTACAGAAACTTTAGACGAGAAGTCGTTTTTCGACAATTGAGTGAGCACCCGCTCTAAGGAGGGGCAAGCCGGGCAGTAGGTATTTCGGCCAGAATTTTATAGAAAGAAGACTACAACAAAGCTGCAATTCATATTCGGTAAAAAATAAAACACTATTAAATTAATGGTAACAAACTTGACGCTGAATCAATTGTTACTCAGAAAGGACAGCCGCTCTATAAACTCCAACGGGGAAAACTGACATCAACGTAAACGTAAGAAAAGTTGTTGTTAATGAAATACCCTTAAAACAGTTCGTAACAAAATTGCTAAGTGCATCGTTCTCTTTCGAAATGTGCACCAAACGTTTGCGGTTGAAATAAAATAAAAAATAGTTGATTCGAATTTACATGAAACTTCGATATTTGGCATTTCAGCTTTGGTAAAGAAAACAAAGCACCCGAAGGAAGGCACTGTGTTCTTGTATCTTAACCTTAAGCTAGAAGCTAGAGTCTGAACTAAACAAGTGCCGAGAATATAAGAAGGTTGGTTTACTCAGGTGGTGCTGAGATACGCCTTTCTTTAATCCTAAGATTCAAAGGACCTATATCATCCTTATATGTATAACCTTCAATATTATTCCAGTAATGTAGTAGAATATTTTTCCACTAACGACTTAGTATAGTAACACAACCCAGACAGGTGTTAAATCTAACTTATAAATTTTAATTAACGACAGAACAGAGCGACATTAGTGTAATTACGTTTCTTGTGTTAAATTAATGGCGCAGTTCTTAACGATTCTATCACCAACACGATCTCTCAATTTATTCATAAGGGTTCTTATGTTTTAATCCCCTCCGTTATTTCTTACAGAATAACTAGTTCAAAATTTTATCAATCAGCACACGATGACCATAAAGAAAGGATCGCTGAGTTGGAATATGGCTGGTCTTTCCTTTAGTTTTGTATCGCATCTTTGGAACGGAGTACTAATTTCTAGGTGGGATCCAAATTTTAAATATGTCAAATAAACATCCTGTCCTAATACTGAAATCAGTGCATCCCAAGAAGCAAAAAAAATCCAAAAGTTTAGGGGCTGCATTTTGTCGTCTTGACCGGGGCGGCTAATGTGCATGTAACTGATTTTAGTGGAAACGCGAAAATCTTATGTATCGGTCTGGAAATATATCGATCAGATGACTTATACTTGTCAAATTACCAATTGATATCCCGAAGACGATGGAAATTATTTGCCTTATTAGAGGCTCAAAACCAAAGGAAGGATGAATGATTTGATTTGATGAATGTCCTGATTTTATTTCTTGTTAGAACGAAGAATTTTAATTCTTGCTTTGTGGAGGAGCATACATCGTTATATTTTATTGTTTAATTTCTTACGGGGTGAAAATCACACCTCCACTGATCCCTGAGTGAAAAATTTAAGTTTGTCTACGTTTCACTTTCTCGTTACCACATTTTTTTCACTCATACCTAAATTTGATTCGATTTAAGTCGTTTCGACTTAAGTCGCTTTTTTCTGGAACGTAACCCTGACGTAAATCGGGGTATTTCACTCTCGATGTCAGTACTAGGCTATATAGTCTGAAATGGCCCATTGTACATTTTATTGAATTGAATGTTTGTTTACTTTGCATAGTTACGCCAGATTTTGGTTGGTAATGCCTTCGTGCGAAAATGCGTAATTCATGATTTTTCCAGTTTGTATATTCAGTAGAATTATTACTTAATCTCATACGATGGCGACTATCGGACAATGGTGTGCGTCTCGTCTATATGATAAGACTAACCAGCCGACGCGACAGGCTGATAAGATGCACGAGTTATCGGCCCTTATAGGTTAAATTTGCCCAGACGCTGTTTTCTTTTTCTGGTACGTCATAATCGATTTATATGTACTCTATATTTAAGAAAATTATCTTTTTCACCCATCCAATACCTACAATTTTCAATCCAAATCCTAACACTGGCCGCAACTCTTTTTTTTTTGGATACGGGTTGTATTGCACTGCATATTTTCATCAAATAACGTATGTCAATTTATTATATCCTTAGAATAAGTGTACGCATGGAGAGGCAATGTTGCGAATTTCACGTCGACCTCTACCGTTTAACCTTTTGCATAGTAAGAAGTTCAGTAATATGTATTATAAATGTCAAAATAATTGTCTTTGGCCGATTGTTGCCGTTATTCTATATAATGTCTAAGTCCTTTCCTTATATCAATCTAATACCTTTTCTGAGACAACAACAAAGCTGTGGATTGGTACTACCCGGCGAGTTATTCGCGCGAATTTTCCGGCGCGACAGAAACGACAAAAACAAACATCAAACTTTTGTAATCCAAAATATTTTTTTTACTAAGCTTTAAAAATTTACCACTTTCTACCACTATTTTCGAAACAAATCTACCACGGTCCAAAAAATAAGTCGAAACACTGGTCACACATATAATAGGCTATTCACACATGGCCGCAAACTCTAGGTTGATTATTATGAAATCTCGAATTCTGTTCACACTCATGGTCGTAATCGTGCTCGTCTAACTAAATTGTCCCTCAAAAAAGTTGATGCACATTTATTGTTAACCACACTTTACCACAATTATGTAAAGATTTTGGTCGTTAAAAAATCTTTGAAAATGTATGGGAAATCCTGAAGATTATAGCCTAGATTATGTGAAATCTCAAGATTTTGCAAAATATTCTAAAGTTGAGAACTTAAGTTGCAGGCTAGGTTTTGCAGAACAGAACCCTTCGATTTTTCTCTCGCAATGAAAAATCTCATATGATTGTAGGACCGTATATATTTACAGAGTATGGCTGCATTTATCCGTAGTTTTTCTTCGAGCAAATGTCGGATAAGCTTTAAAATACACAAATCTATAGTGAAATGCAGTTCAAGGTTTAATTATATTATTTATCACCGTTTTCAATCGGCTACTTAAAAGAAAAAAATAAATTTCACAATTAAGTTCATCGACAGGTTTCTTCTCTACATTTCCTCTTGTCGGCTCTCCTTTTTTTTTGTCACTTGGAATTCGACTTTTGTATCTGAATATGCATAAAAAATTTTATTATTTATTCACGAAGGTGTGTTCCAACTTGTTTGGCGGCTTATTTCATGGTTAGTCACCTATGCGTTTCTGTTTCTTTTACTTTCAATAATATACACAATGACATGCGAGACTTATAAATATGTGCCCTTGACTTAATTATCAAGTGAGTGATGTCGCTTTGTCGCCGCAACCAGAAGCAATATGATTGTAAACCTTTAAATATTTAACAGAAACATACTATAAATTTGCAGATAAAATTGCATTCACTAAACCAGGAACAAATTTAAAATAAAATAAATGGTAGTTGATGCAGCGCAGCTATACTATTCTGCAGCCTTAAATATGTGTGTACCTACATATTTTAAAAGAGTGAATGTATCATTTTTGAATAAATCATTATTAAAAATACATTTTTAACAAATGTTAACGTCTCGTCTCGCATAATGCATAATAGATTTTAAATTTTTCTGTGTGGGTTTGATTTGAATCGACAACTGAAGAAGAATAACCTTTGAGGAAATCAACGGAATTATTGTGGCGAATCATGTGTGAATGTCTGCTGATGATGCAGAAGAATATAAGTAAATGTTAGCCATTCGTGAGATCATGCACAAGGTTACTTGGGTTCATTTTTCCATAGGTGATTGTACACAGTGACTTGACTTGGAAAACATCATAGCTTCTGGCTTCTGCGGAGGTCTATATGGTGTCTAAGAGCTAGTTACGTTTGCCTTTTGCTATGCTGTTGTTGATGAATGCTGTGTGCTGTGACTGGTTGGTAACTCCTTTTTAGAAGGGTGTAGAGATATGCATGCAGACACAAAGATAATCGTACTTGTGAATGGAAAACAAATGGACAGATTGACTGTTCAAGTCACATATTTTCTAATGAAATGTACTTTAATTGCAAAAAAATGCTACTGAACCATTGTAAAAACAAACTAAACATCGTGTTCGGTTGGAAATAGTTATTTCCTGGAAAGGTGGAAAGGAACCAAATGTTGGAAAATTACATTTTAACGAGATCTTATCAATTAAAATGTAATCGAATCTTAATCGTGTACGTTGTAATTGATTTTTAAGGTCTTCAAATGTGTATATGCACTAGTTCATTCACATTTTGTAATAAAAATTCGTTGTTTCGATAAAGGTTTGGGTTTCACTAAAATGTAATTTGCCCGCCAATGAAAATTTCAGATTTACTTTTAAAAAAGCTTGTGATAAAACAACATGATAATGCTTTCGAAGAGAAGAGCTCTAATGTACGTATATACATGCCCAGAGGCCAGAGCTATTCAAATTTCAAACATAATTCAGTGAAAACTATTGCCCATGCCTAACTTGGAATAATATCTTCGAGACAAATAGAAAACAAAATGCTAATCTTTACACTACAGATACATATTTAAATCTACACTATACAGATGCATGCTGACTAATAAATTACACTCAATTTGCATAGATTCCGTCATCAAAATTCACTATCACTATCTGTTGTAAATTATCTTGTGAAAAAAGAGGCAAAATATGAAAAAGAGAAGATGATCAGGAAAGTGTTGTATACAAGCTTGAATACAATTAGTCGAAACAGTGAACCTTATATCATTGGAACTAGGAGAGTACATTGCTTACTGAGTTTATCCTGGGGGCACGTATACCCCCTTTTGAATCCCCTTTACGGATATTGCATTAAAAAACTGTTTCTTCATATCCATTTGACGCTTCCAAAAAGTCAGTTTTGCGAACTTACATTTTCAGCTTAGTCTGCTCTTTGAGAGTTGAAACATTTATCCTGCATGATTGTGTGCCTGTTGGTCAGAGTGAATTGTGTCAGCTCGTAATAATTTTAATTA
Organism: Microchrysa polita; assembly: GCA_949715475.1. Classification (NCBI taxonomy): domain Eukaryota; kingdom Metazoa; phylum Arthropoda; class Insecta; order Diptera; family Stratiomyidae; genus Microchrysa; species Microchrysa polita. The sequence goes on from OX454419.1 coordinate 74,266,986, forward strand.
TCTCCTTTGGGTAATATGCTGGATTTTGATGGAAACAAAATGACTCAAACATTAGCTTTGCCGTCATTGAAAAATAAACGAGACCGAGACTAATTTCAGGCGCGGTCGAAATTTGGATGCCCTTCACTGTATAAGGCTTGGATAAAATTGGTATGACAAATTAAAAAAAGTGTTTCTTATTACATCCGAATTGCGGAGTTGAGTTTGTATGGCAGCCCCATAACCCCATAGTCAGATTCCGTCAATTCTTAGATATGTTTTGTTTTATCAAAAGAAACACATTTCTCTGAGGCTTGGTTTCAATTGGTGAACAAATAAAACCGTGTTTTTCTTAGAAGAACTTAATTAATCCCGAAAAACAAAATCCCACCCATTCATAATCCCGCTTTACATTATCCCGACATTACAAAATCCCGCCATATCAAAATCCCACCATTCCATAATCCCGCCATATCAAAATCCCGCCACCTCAAAGTCCCGCCATTCCAAAATCCCGCCATTTCAAAATCCTGTTATTAAATAATAAAAAAATACCGCCAAATTTTTTTTTTATTGTTAACAAAACATAGATATGCGTTCGACTTATCAATTATTTAAATTAGTTTATGCGTCAAGTTTTTCAAAAAATCCGTTTTTTAATAGTCCTCTTTAGATGCAAGTATATTCCTTAACTGCTGGTTACCTTTTGGATGCGACCTTCGGATCGGGACGGCTCAACTTGGTTTTTAGCTAGGAGCAATTCTTTACCTAGTAATTCCACCAGCCGGTACAGACCGATATGGCTTTTCCTTGTGATAAAGTTAAATCGTCTGTGCCAAGCCTCAACAATATTTTGAGTTCTTGGAAAATTTGCTGCAACTGTGTCAGCAATACTCCAGAACTTAGGCAGGTACCTTGGTTTTCCTGGCTTTCCCGACTCTACCGCTTTTCAATATCCCGTCACAAAAGGTAAGTATTCTTTCAAAAATCGCGCGCGCGATATATGAAAGAATACTTACCTTTTGTGACGGGATATTGAAAAGCGGGATATTGAAAAGCGGGATATTGAAAAGCGGGATTTTAAATAAGTGGGTTATTGAAATGGCGGGATTTTGGATTGACGGGATTTTGATTAGACGGGATTCTAATTGAGCGGGATTTTTAATTGGCGGGATTTTAAAATGGCGGGAAATTGAATGTCGGGATTTTAAAAAACGGGAATATGATAGGCGGGATATCGTTCCCAACCCACCTATTTTATATGGCCGAAGATGCTTCCTTCAATGCGTTACAAACATAATGACAAAGTTAATATACCCTGTCATTCTAAGGGTATACAAATATCACCCCTTCATATGGGGAGCCCTGTAATCCATATTGTAGTTAATGGGGTCATATTAGCCCCCGGCTTCAAGTAACCTAAAACCGACCCTGGGATTGGATTGGCCATGGGCGTAGCCAGGGAGGGGTGGGGCCAGTTTGGGGCGATTGCGCTTTGGCCGATTATCACATATACTGTTGTACTACACCTACTCAATACAAAATTCGGTTACACTATACAATGTTTGAAGGCGAAAAATGCAGGTTTGACCCGGGTACAAATACCAAATTTTAATCATCCTGAGACTGCAATCTCGAAGATTAATTCTAATTTTCAGGCCTTTGATATCCGGGACTGGGAGCTCGGTTCGTCTAGTCTTTCAAAGCTTGAATCTTCGATTTGTCGAAATCCAACAAAATGGATTCGGATTATTCGTATGTGTGCGGCATAATGCTCACATTAGTCATATCAATTCATCCTCGCCAATGCGTGTTTAAGCCACAACAAATATTTTCTTTTGGAATGGCGTCGCAAAAAAGATAACCAAATCCACAGTAGCAAATAAGAAAAAATAACTGCTGCTATAGATCATTGAGAAAATCGATTTGGCATCTTGAGCAAAAACGAAGATTATTCAGCTCAATCTCACACCATGGGCGTTGAAAAAGGGGTGGAGGGCAAGCCCAAAATTTTTTCAACTGCATGACCGTATGCTAGCATTTTCTTGAGTATGTAATTTATTACTTAGAACAACTACAGTTAAGAGTTGCCCTTAATTTAAAATACAACTCGTGCAAAAAGAAAAGTTGTCGAAAATTGTAAAGCCAATTTTATGAAAGGACAATTTTGAATTACATTGATCGCCTACTAAAGGTTATGCCACATGTTTTGCCTTTGACTTCTGAATGCATCTAACTCGCCTGCGATTTCTCCATTTGAGGCATGTTTTTCTTCTTAATCTTTAATAGAATTTTATTAGTTTATTGATTGAATTGGGGCGTGGAAAACCATCAGTTTATAGCGTTTAGTATGATGACGTATCTACTTTCTGACGGAAAAATATTTTTTTTTTTGCAATAATCACAGTTGGATGAACATCATGATCCGTAATAAAAAAAAAAATCACTTTCAAAATATTAGGCGAAAACTGAGATTCAAACTGACGGATATCAAATGCTGGAAAGTGAACGATTATGAATAGTAAAGCGTAAACATCTCTTAAAACAAAGTTAAGGCAGTTTTGGCCTTGGCTCATATTTAATACAAAATTTTTAGACACATAAATTCGATTCCAATGTAAAATTCACGCGTTTCTATGTAAGAAACTGTTAAAACAACGGTGACCAATGAAATAACAGCCGAATTGGAAACATCCAGGTAGCAGTGTCCAAGTCCATTCCTAGATTGGATAGTAGTGATGATGATATAGACCTTACCTCACTATCAGTCGTCCATCAAAACAATTGAGTGCAATAGGTCAAAGTGAACGAGTCTTTTACAAAGTTGCTAAAAAAGAATCTTCATTAGAGTCCAAAGAAATAAAACCTTAGGAGGGTAAGACCTTAACGTTCCCTTTCGCCGAGGATCTTCTATTTTCTGTGTTTGATGGTCACTTCATGGTTTCAATGGAACATTTTCAACACTTTTAGTGAACGGAATGTTTAACCACTTCTTTCTTTTCTCTGAAAATTGTATGGCATTTAACATCATAGTCATCAATAAATTAGGTGGCAAAGGGTATACCGATTTGAGAAAACTGAATAAAGCCTTTTACATGATAGCTCAGAACCACGTTCATCCCAAAACTTGACCCTCGCTAGTACGAAGTATAGGCGAGCCACGGATCTAAAAAGAATTCGTGGGCAAGTTGCAAGGAATCAGGAGTAAAAGTCAAAACGTGCCGTGTTCAGGTGCCACTTATCCTTAAAAGGCGAGCAAGATCATTTTCAATGATTTTTTCATAAAATTTAAATCTATAATTTTCCAAAGAATAATCTTGCGATCAGCAATTTAAACCGTCATAGAATATTGATTTTTGTTGAATATTTATATATTACATGCTCCAACTCCCTGGAGAGCATGATGTTGCAAAATGTTTGGGATTGCAAGCATATATTGTGGTGCACATATTTGTGAAAACTTGAAAATTTTTCAAAATTTCTCAGTTGTTTTAATTTTAAAAATTGAATCCATTTAAAATGGTTATGGTTGTAATTATTGATTGTTACTTATTACTTGATGCTGAATTGTCAAAAAAAAATGTTATGTCATAAGGTTTTTTCAATGTTTTTCCTGTTACTAAATCAAAAAACGAAAACCTTTTTTTTTATTACGTCATGTTTTTTCCCAATTAAATAGTTTAAATAGCTTCCCAGATACTACCATTCAAACTTCAAAGCAGGGCCGGATTTCCCATATGGGCAACCTGGGAAACTGCCCGGGGCGGCACATTTTGAGGGGCGGCAATTTTTGAAAATATCACTCGGTTTTAAATTCTGTGAAAGATGCATTTTGGAAACTCGAAGAGCAGTTGACATAATTAGACAAAAGCTTTAATTTCATCTTTAAGATTTATTCAAGTTGGGTGTATTCCAGGGCGCCCAATCGCACACTCAACTGAAAATGAAATGTGAATGTCCAACTTAAAAATTGGGATTTATCCGGCATGCAAAATTCTTTTAGAATTCATTCCGAGTAGCATACTGGTGGAGCGTAGTTCACTGAGTCTAGAAGTAGAAAGTATTTTCGCAATCATTGACTTCAACTTAAACAAGGGATATAATGTATATGTACCTACTTCAGTGTACATTTTATTAGGAAGCTTTGAGGAGCTTTTGGGTGCAATAATGAGGGATACGGAGCGGCCCAATTTTGAACAAATTTAAAATTTGCCATTATGTCTCTCCTCCGTACGATATGAATAAAGATTAGCGCTGACGAAATTTAGCGCAAACGTTTGATTCACTCCGCTTCGACGTGCAATAAACGCTCCTTGGTCCGCTCTTTCGCTCCGGATCCCTGTAACAATCAAGGAATTCCTGAACACGACTCGTCAAATGGAAGGGTATATTTGCCGTTGTCGGCTTGGCCATTGCTAATGTAAACTTGTACAAAAAATTTAGTTTTCTGGAATAGTTCATTACCAAAAACTCGCTTTCGTATTAAAGGAGTCTCTGGGATAGACTGATCTAAAAATTGGCAACTCCAGGCCGCCCACACATGGATTCTCCCATGGATTCTGTGTGGGTGGCCCAGTGTCCTTAGTTAGTAAATGCTGGCAAACATTTTCGAGTTTCCATTACTACTTTATTTTCATCCTACTTAAAATTAGCCGCGAAGCAATTGTGATGTAGCCAGAGGTTTCAGGAGGTGTCCAACTCGGGATATTAGAAATGATGCATTAGCTATAAAATTTTCAGTAACATGTTTCTGTCGTATGAAAAGGTTTAAAAAAAATTTCACAATTTGTACGCTTAAATTTTCGAAATGTAATTTTTCTTCAGAAACAAAAAACGGAAAACTCTACTGCTTAAAAATCATATCACATGACGCTATAAAAAAAATTTAGTTTTTGAGGTTAGGTTATTCGATTATGACTTCTAAAACGATCAAAAAAGAAAAAAATCCGAAAAAGGAAAGGCATTTAGAAAACATTCTGAAGAAAATGTACAGTCGATGTAATATGGATGTGCATCATTTCAGTTTTAAAGTTGTCATCATTGGAATTTCAATGTCTTCTTAAACAATTTCGCGAAGGGTCCGATCCCCATGGACCTTCACCTGGCCCCATTCCTCGGAAGCACCATATTGTCAGGCAAGCAAAATTACATCGGGCACTCGCGTAAAAATATGAAATGTTTTTTTCACATACCACGCCACAGCTAACGTTTTGCCTACATGTTTATACGACTATTACTACTTTCAAATTTAACCAGTGGCGGAGGGCGGCTATTTGGCTACTGCCCAGGGGCGCCATAGAGGCTAAATCCGAGCCTACTTCAAAGAAATTCGAAAATAGATTTATCATTGAAAATTTAAATTGTAACGGTACTTTAAACTGACAAATGTACAAAGTTTACAAAAGTTGCATCTTTATGTTAGCTTTCGAGCAAAATATTTATAAAAAATAGGGTCTTAGGATTTGGAAAATTGCAAATCTGACGTGTTAAAGAGATAAAAACGTGTCCCTAAGAGAAAGCCAAAGTAAACGTTTCCTCATTTTTTTTAGTAAATTTTTTTTTTTTATAAGAAACGAGAAAAGAACGAAAAAGCAAAATTATCAACATTACGAACTTAAAATACAAGTACTGGTCCTCCATATCGCCATCTTTTACCTACAGGCCGCCTGAAGCACCTCTTCCCTTTTTTCTCTCACAAATTGTTGCAAGCCGTTTCAATTTTTCGAGCACAACTGCCTAGATGATATCCTATTAGTTCTACTATCAGAAATTTGGTGGCAAGTGGACGGATGTACGTTTCACAACGGAAGAATTGTTACGGAATTCTTGAATAATGAATTCCATGAAAAATGGATTGCACGACACGGGCCTGTCGCATGGCCTGCTAGAAGTCCAAATTTAGCGCCACTTAATTTCCATGTATGGGGTAGACTCAAAAATGAAGGGAAGATCATGGAATACCTACTAAGGCCTAGTACTGACATCGAGAGTGAAATTTTTGTCCGCTGCGATTTTTTCAATGAAAATGTATTCTTACTGTCGTGGAATATGTGGGGAATACTGGGGAATTCCATAAGATACAATCCGAAAACAGTTCCATAATTTTTCTTGGCCATTTTAAGTACATATTTTTTTCCGATTCTCCGGTTATTTCATCGTGAAATGTCAAATGACCGGGGAATCGAAAAACAATACATAAAATGGCCGAGGAGATTTATGGAAGCGGTCTCGGATTGTAGCTTATGGAATTCCCCATTGTTTGTGACATATTCCACGACAGTACGTATGCATTTTTATTGATAAAATCGCAGCGGGAAGAGTTTCACTCTCGATCTTAATTCAGCCCTTAACACAAAAAAAAAATGCACAATGAGCAAAAACTCGCAATGGGTTCTTTATCGCTTATTTCTTTTATATATCAGCGGATATCAGTTAATTTGCTCCACAAGATTGGTTTCTACCCAAAGTAACAGGACCACTTTTGAGACATCTGAAAAATCTACAATAGGCATAATTATGAAGACGATTCTTTTTCACATATGTACTTCTTTCTGTCTTTGTTAAACGAATTACAAGATTTCACTAAGTTGACCCCACCGGATGGGTCTACACAAGGCTCTGGCCGGAGTAGCAGTACAACCATTGAAACAAGCTGACAATTCACAATGAGCAACAATTCACAATAAGTTATTTAATTGAATTTTTTTTATTATTTGTCCCGAAATCAGAGCCACAGGTAATATCAAAATTAATTATCAGACCTCGCGGAAAAATGTTCATCGCAGACCTGAGTAATTATTGTGCATTAAGGATTGTGGCTTAGGAAAGCAAAAGAGTCTCCTAGAAATGCATGAAAAGCACCTTACAGTGCATGCGTACATTCAACTCCTATCTAAGCTAACTATTTACACTGTTGCCATATTTCTAACTGTAAATTCAAGTCAATTCTATGCACTCTATCCAAACATGCTTCATCAACGTTCAACTATAGTTCGTACTGCATCTACCATATTTTAGATCTTGCAAAGTATCTGCAGTTTGCAAGAAGCCGGTTTTTGAAACCCGACCAAAATTGCTGAGGCATGTCATACCAAGTAATGTGTATGGTATGATCATCATAGTTTACCACGATACAAGAAATAAATAGTGCTTCTATCTTGCCGTACACTGGCAACTTGCTATGAGTAATATCTTGTACTAAATATACCGAACAATATTTTTTCTATACGCGTACATTGCATTACCTTTCTGTTCCAAAAGAATTCACTTCCTGGTCTTAAGTCAAATGTGTACAATTACTGTTGACCGGAACTGCTTGATGAAGAGTGTCGTTCTTCCAAATCGCTGACGATGGATATACTTCGACAAAGAAAAAATTGAAGAATGCAAGGTTCTGTATTGACGAAGATCGCGCGACGTCCCTTATGCTGAATGAATTATTATGATTCGCGCGCACTAATTAAAATTCACTAAACAACACCCACTAATGCACATACAACACTAAATTGGGAAGCAATAAATATAAGAGGCTCCTATACATGCTTCAAAAATGGATGCATACTAATTACACCCACAAAATTTATGATTAAACTGAAAACAAAAAAAAATTAAAAAAAATAATAATAATGTTAATCTAAACAAAAGTGGTTGACATTCACGAAGAAAGAAGCAGATTAGATCGTAATCAAATTCGCCTGATTATAGAATACACCCACAAAACTCAAAAAAGTCACCCAAGATGGCGACTTTGGTAAACTAGCAAATCAACATTCCAATACTGTGTGAAATCGAAAAACAACACACAGCTCCCGCCGCCGCTGCTGCCGCGAAGATTGGTATGTTATTTTCTCCGCGACAGTGTTAAGAAAATTTTCAATCAATCCGGAAATTGTCAGGTGCAAATCGCTGTGTACAAGCACTCCAGTGAGTATACAGCATTAACATCTCATGCCTGTTGATGCTGTTGAGAAAGTAGCGCACGATTTTTACTCTGATTGCGCACCACAGATAAAACTCGCGGGGGCGAATTGCACACAAAATAAATCGGCCGAGGACCCGAAAATGAACCTTGAGGCACTCCAATATTTTATACAGATTTTCAAAAATTATCTTCAACAATTTTCACAAATTTATAAAGAAAATAAGATTTTTCTTTTTTCCGGGTGAAATTCTACGTGAAATCTACAAAACGCGCACGGACAGTAGATTTTAGTAGCTCAGCAATGGTCGACTTAAGATTCAAGACTGGCCTCGTAGAAGAGACGAAGACATTTTCAAACATACAAAACACGACGGTTCACCTTTACAGGTATTCATCTGCGCGAGTCGTGTATATCGCGGATTAATGTATATTTTTCTTCAAGTTTCTGCTACGATGCCTATAATAGCAGTGCTCTCTCATTACGGAGTCGAGCGAGTCTTTATCGTGAGTGTACCTTGCAGCACGTATCTGTGGTTAATTTTGTTAGCAACATTTTGTATAGATACATATACCTGTGCTCTAGCAACAAAATGCTAGTTTGTTCGTGTGAAACGTAGCTCTGAAACATATTTATGGTTGAGTAGTATTCCAAGATACATTTCTTTAGTAATGCAGAGAAACGCGAGTCAAGAGAGCAAAAATATCGTACCACGACATGTGAAATTTACCTGTTTGCATAGGTTAACCACAAAACGGTGTAATGAAAATATGGGTAAGGTGTAAATATACGTTGAGAAGATGAAGTACGGTTCGGTAAGAAAGTTTAGAAATACAATTTCGATGGCAATGTAGCAATTTTTTTGCTTTCCGTTTTTGGCACTATGAAAAAGCAATTTTCATTAATTGCATTATATATAGTATGAATTAACGGCCTGACCTTATAGAAGCTGAAGCGCATTGTGTGTGAAATGCTAGAGCAGACAGCGAACACGGCTGTGAAATGTTACCGTTATCGGTTGTGAAAATTTTACCGTTATCTTTTTTTGTGTAAGTTAACAAATATTACAAGTTTTCCTTTGGTTATTAATTACTCTCTTAATCAATTATGTAATAAAAACAATTTTACTACATATGTATGTACATATTTCGAAATTACATAAAATACCACTTAAGCTGAATTGAAGACATTTTATATTATACGAGTACACACTTAACTGACAATGCGTATGCTTTAAAGAAGCACTTCACCCGGTAGCAATCCTATAGTAACACTCAATTCAGTTTACCGTGTGACATCGCTTGAAGGAGTATATTGACCGGCTAGGTAATCCTTAAAACGTTTTTCGTAAAATTTCTAGCATAAAGGCCTGGATAGACCTCGGGCGGAATGAAAATGAAATTTTTGTCCGCTGTGATTTTCTCAATGAAAATGCATGCTTACTGTCGTGGAACATGTAGAAATTATGGGGAATTCCATAAGCTACAATCTGAATATGGTTTCAAAATTTTTTTCGGCCATTTTATGTATTATTTTTCGATTCCCCGGTCATTAGATCCACGGTTAAATGGCCGGGGAATCGAAAAATAATACATAAAATGGCCGAGAAAAATTTTGGAATCATGCTCGGACTGTAGCTTATGAAATTCCCCATCATTTCCGACATGTTCCACGACAGTAAGCATGCATTTTCATTGAGAAAATCGCAGCGGACAACAATTTCATTTTCATTTCGCCCGAGGTCTATCCAGACCTTAAGAAGAAACAGAATGTCTATCAGCACCAGTGACGTAACATTTTTCAAATTATTTGTGTTGGAATTCAAAGCGGGGCCCTTTTTTTACACAATCGAATTTTCGACTTATTTGATATACATATAGAGCAGTGTTCGCTGTGTGGAATTGCTATTATCTGTTCCTCAATCGTTTTCTCGTTTTAAATACTTTTCGCAACGAAATTATAATTCAATTCAATTTTTGTTAATCTTTGTTAATTAGACACGAACAATCACAATTTAAATTCGTCAATTTCAAACGGAAATTCGTCAAGATCATTTTGAAATTCGTCAATTCGACACGGAATTTCGTAAATTTAGCATACACTTTTCCTCAATTTAAATCAGAAATTCGACAACATGTTTCCGAAATTCTTCAATATCTAACGGGAATTCGCGGACCAGATTTTAAGTTCGTCAATTTTTAATGAAATGCATTAAAATAATTTGGAAATTCATCAGTTTGTAAGGGAAATTCGTCAATTTAATCTAAAAAAAACGTCAAGAAAATTTGAAAATACCTTATTTATATATGGAAATTCGTGAAATCTTCTTGGAAATTAACCATTTGCAAATGGGAATTCGTCAACATTATTTGATGAATATATTTGAAAAGAAAATCCGTTAACATGATTTATACATTCGTCAATTTGATCGGAAAAAGCGTCAATAGGAAACTCGTCAACGTGATTTGAAAATGAATCAATTCGACATGAGGTTTCGTAAATTTAAAATTAAAATTCGCCAACATTATCATGCAAATCCACAATTTAGAACGTGTTTGTATCAACACAACCGTAACTTTAAATTTTATATTGAAATTACGGATCTCGGCCGCTGCAGCTCTTTTGCATCGGGGACCCCATGTTCCAATGAACAAATGGAAAACAGTAAGTTACGCCACAAAAGTAAAAATAAAAATGGAGGTGTTGAACTAAAGTCTAAGAAATGTACTAAAATTCGTCAAGACGTCAGTGGCTTATGAAGGCTTAAATTAAATTGTTCTCCAATTTTCTGTCGGTTATTTGAGGTACATTTCTTTAATGCGGCCTTTTTGTGCAGAAAAATATTAACCTCTTGTTTTGTCTCGAAATTCGGCTAAGAAAGAAGTAGTTGGTTATGCCTGGTAGTAAGTTATCTGGCACAGATGCAATATAATTCGCGTTAGCATTTTTCAGTTATGGGCCAAGAACTTCTTAGACTGTATGTTGTAAGGAGATCAAACATTAATGTGCAGTTTCTTAAGACATAACGATTTCAACTAATTACCAGATTTTATAATACATAATTTTTTAGCTTCCTTATAAATCTTTGCGTGCGTTTGCTTGACACCACAATACAAACAAATTTTTATCTGTTTGTAGGCACCTTTCTGTCCGAATCTAATTTATGTCAGCCTCCTACAAATTTTCGACTTCCAAGGATGTTTTTACCTATACCTGCATACTACAATGTTTTCATCCCATACGCTGACAAAACTTTAGCGGAAATTAATTCACAAATAATGATTTCTGATAGATCGATCAAATTTGGCGTTTTAACATCTTGTCTAAAGTTTCTAAATTTATTTCAAGAGCCTTATCAAAAGATGGTGTTTTTTAAGCATATAATCTCGAGGTTGTTAGTGACTCAGATTTATACGAACAATATGAGTAATTTTAAAAGATTATGAAATTTAGAAAAGAATTTTCTCTGGGCGTTTCCAAATTTTTATCGTGCGGCCCGCTAAATCCTGAAGACGGTGATATTTGGGCCATATTGAAATATTGAGTTTGACACCCCTGCTCTAAGGTATAGTCGATGTACACTAGGGATGAGCATCGAACATCGATGTTTCGAAAACATCGATGTTTTTGGTCCGATGGTCGATGTTTTCACCATCGATGGTTTTGTGTCGATGTTTTTCACCATCGATGGTTTGCATTCCGATGGTCGATGGTTTTCAACCATCGATGTTTCTTACATCAACATAATTTTTTTCTACATCTAAACTTTGTCTTTATAAGTGAATGCGAATACCGTAAACAATCGACGGACGGCCGAAGTATGTTCAATTATTGTCTAAGAAGAATACGATATTCGGACGGCAAAATTCAAACATCTTTGGATTTTTGCAAGATGGTTGGGGATGGCTCTTGAATATGGGAAAAAAGTCCTTCCCGATTCGAGGTACGCAACCTTAAAAAAAAGGGGTAAGAGGGGCATTTTCGAGTTTTTAGCGATTATTTCAATTACGGCAAAAGATACAGACAAATGGTTTAAGAGCGAAAAATGCAACATAATATTTGGAGTAGAAATAGTCTAGCGCCGAATTTTACAATAAATTTCGAATGTATTATACAGGGTGTCCGGAAACTGCCGCATAAACGCACCGGATTATGATTCCTCAGTTGATTTCCAGCAAAAAAGTTGTACGGAACATACCCCCTCAGCTTAACCCTTTAGCTGCCACAGGCATTTAAAGATTTTTGAAAAAATCATTTTCTTGCACGACTTAAAGCCTAATATCTCCAAAGTTAGACCAGCTAGAATAGTAAAACAAAATGATTATTACAGCCAACAAATTTACCTGTAAAATAAAACTAACCACACTAAAATCGGATAAGAAGTTTGGTTTTTACAGAGCTTCAAAGTCAAATTTGCGTGATTTGATTCAAAAACTATCTTTATTTCCATCTAAATTTTCCCCAACTTCTGCCAAGGTGAGGTGCTTGTACGATTCTTTTAAAAATTGGCGCATAGTCTTACGATCATATCTTTCTTAGATCATTTTGATCTAGCTCCATTACTTCTAACAGTTTTTATACGTTATACACTGCCCCTAAAGATCTGCAATTGGTAAAAACTATTCAAAATATGTCGAAATCGAGCCAAAATTAACCCTAGTTTTCTGCACATATGATCGTAAGATTATGCGCCAATTTTTAAAAGAATCGTACAAGGACCTCACCTTGGCAGAAGTTGGAGAAAATTGAGATGGAAAAAAGATTCTTTTTGGGTCAAATGACGCAAATTTGACTTTGAAGCTCTGTAAAAACCAAACCTCTTATCCGATTTTAGTGCGGTTAGTTTTATTTTACAGGTAAATTTGTTGGCTGTAATAATCATTTTATTTTACTATTCTAGCTGGTCTAGCTTTGGAGATATTAGGCTTTAAGTCGTGCAAGAAAATGATTTTTTCAAAAATCTTTAAATGCCTGTGGCAGCTAAAGGGTTAAGCTGAGGGGGTATGTTCCGTACAACTTTTTTGCTGGAAATCGACTGAGGAATCATAATCCGGTGCGTTTATGCGGCAGTTTCCGGACACCCTGAAAATGGTTGCAAAAGAAAGTTTTAAGTAGTTATTTTTGTTCTGAACCATTTGTCTGTATCTTTTTCCCGCAGGGGGGGGGGGGTCTGGGTCTCTCGGACACAGCGCGGCTGTGTAGTGGGGCACAGGTCTTTGGTGAGTTTCGTCACCACGTACCTGAGCAGCGCTACGAGTCTGCTTTAAGCAGAAGAGTAGTCACAACAGGTTCAACGAGCCTGGGACATGCACGTCTGAATGTTTATGTGAGGCCGAAGGAGGATCACACCTGCTATAGAGAAGTCTTCAGCGAATAGTGTACCTCGGGCATGGGTGTGCCCAGGGGTCCATGGTCCTTGCCCATCAAGGCTGTAGGTTGTTACTCGAGTAACCATCTAGTGTTGCAACTCCGGGGTTTGGTTTTCTGAAGGTAAGTTCATTCGCTGGATGAAGAAATCTCCATTTGACAATAAGACAATTAGAAGTCAATAAAATGCTGAAGATCCAAAACTCTCGAGGCACCGGAAGATAAGGGCGAAAAGCCTAGGTACTCCCCTGACGGTACACCTGTTGGTGGTAAACTTGTCTGTTTTTGCCGTTTTTGAAATAATCGCTAAAAACACTAAACAACTTTTTCAAGGTTGCGGACCTCCAATCAGTGAGGAGTTTTTTCCCATAATCAGGGGGCCATCCCCAACTATCCTATGCAAAATCCAAAGATGTTTGCTATTATCGTTTTTTCTCCCTCAGTGGTCAGAGACTATGGAGAAAGGAGAACAGCGCCCCACTGCCATCCCGTCGCGTACTTTTCCAAGTCTTCGTCACGCGGATTCACAGATTCCGCGCGGTACCACTGGTTGCTCTATGCGGTGCGCTGTGGGTCCGATAACAATGCATATTATACAAAAAAAACGCTTACATTCTGGTATGTGGAGGAGGCAATGAAGGAAAACCATAAACTAAACTATATTTCTATTCAATCAGGTTAATTTTTGCTATTAAAGTGACTATTTTTTATGAGTACTCAAAAAACCCAAAACATCGATGTTTTTGGTTCGATGTTTTCTCACCATCGATGGTTTTGTCTGGATGTTTTTTCGATGGTAACCATCAATGTTTTTCTTTCGATGCTCATCTCTAATGTACACCCCCAATCAATAGGATAGTTCCACTTGCAAAATGGCTGTTTCTCGGTAAGTGAAATCGGTATTTTCTTCAAACTTGGTGACAATGTTTTCAGTAGCCTGCTTGTTCTTTGCATACCGGAAGATCTCAAATCCGGAGTCCCGTTAGAATTTTCTTACGAGGATTCTTAAAAACAGTACAAACGGTGAAGTCAATAGGATAGCTCCAGTGGAAATAAAACTTCAAATAACGGTACAAAAGGGCAATTTAGCTTTTAAAAATATAGCTGGTAATAGCTAGAACTGTGTTTAAGTAATTTAAGCTCAAAAAGTTAATCTGGGATAGAATTGTATAGGTTTTAACGGTAAATTAAATTAATTTCGCCCCAAGCTCGATAGTTAAGAACACTGAAGCTCTTTGGCGAACGTTTAGAGGAGCTTAGGACGAAATCAACTTAACTTAACATTAAAACCTATGCAATTCTATCCGAGATTAACTTTTTGAGCTTAAATTACTTAAACAAGGTTCTAGCTATTACCGGCTACATTTTTCAAAGTTAAATTACCCTTTTATACCGTTATTTGAAGTTTTATTCCCACTGGAACTATCCTATTGACTTCACCATTTGTACTGTTTTTAAGAATTCTCGTAAGAAAATCCTAACGGGACTCCGGATTTGAGACCTTCTGCTATGCAAAGAACAAGCAGGCTACTGAAAACATTATCACCAAGTTTGAAGAAAATACCGTTATCACTTACCGAGAAACAACCATTTTTCAAGTGGAACTATCCTATTGATTGGGAGTGTATGTTTGAGTGTATGTACATACTTCAAAAATCTTCTTCTGACAAGTAGCAAGTATGTAATTTGATAAGAAAGAGGCACGTATTTTCACCTAAGACTTGTACACAAGTTTGGCGTGTTATTTTTGAACTTTCATCATTTACCATTTTTGGCTAAATAAAAAATTTATTTTTTCTATAACAAAAACCATTTATCGAAATTATCATATTTATCAATACCAATTAAATATTCATATTGTCCGCACTATTCAGAAACTTTCGTTTTCATTTTTGTTGTAAGCTAAAGACGTTTCACCGCAAGAACTTTTATGGAGATCTCGATGCGGTCTTTCGTAGGCACAGATGTCTTTTTGATTAAAAAAACGAGACCGAGGCTAATTTCGGGCGCGGCCGAAATTTGGATACCCTTCGCTACCCTCGGGCTAAAAGTTTTTTCGGGCGTACCTATGACTAGTGTTCGGTCCTCCCCGCTTCCATGCTTTTGAATTTTGTCATAAGTGGCGTGGCGAAGATTTATTGGGCGAAGCGGGGACGTGGGTTTCTTATAAGAACCAAAAAGAGGGGGAAGGGGGTTTAACGGCAGCCCTATGGCCTTCCCATCAATTTTTACTTATGTTTGTGGCATCCATTAAAACACATTTGGTTCAGATTGGTGGACAAATGAAAAAGGTTTTCTGCGAAGAACCTAATTTGGGGGTTGGGTTTATATGCCAGCCCCATGACCGCATGGTCCGATATAATTCATTTTTGCATATGTTTTGTACCATCAATAAAAATACATTTCCATGAGGTTTAGTTGAAATTTGTGTCCAACTAAAAAAGTATTTTTTAGAAGAACCTAATTTTGGGGGTCAAGTTTGTATGGCAGCCCCACGACCCCATAGTCCGATTTCATTTACCTTCACGTTTGTTATGTGGCATCAGTAGGAATATAATTTTCTGAGGTTTGATTGAAATTGGTGTGCAAATAAAAACGTTTTTCTTAGAAAAATTTGATTTGGGGGGCTAGGTTTGTATGGTAGCCCCATGACCACATGGTCCGACTCCATCTATTTATAGATATGTTTTGTGTCATCAATAGAAACACATTTGTGTGAAGTTTGGTTGAAATTGGTGTATAAATAAAAAAAATTCTTAGAAGAACTTAATTTGGGGAGCTAGGTTTCTATGACAGCCCCATGACCCCATGGTCCGATTTGGTCCATTTTCACATATGTTTTGTAGTATTACTAGAAACACATTCGTGCGAAATTTGATTGAAATTGATGAGAAAATAAAAAAGTTTTTCTTAGAAGAACATAATTTGGGGGACTAGGCGTGTATGGCAGCCCCACGACCCCATTGTCCGATTTAGTCGACTTTCACATATGTTGTGTGTTACCAATTAAAACACATTTGTGTGAAATTTGATTGAAATCGGTGCATGAGTAAAAAAGTTTTTCTAAGAAGAACCTAAATTTGGGGGGTAGGTTTGTATGGCAGCCCCACGACCCCCTTGTCGGATTTTAGCGATTCAAACATACAAACTGCCTGCAACAAAAAGAAGCATGTGTGCAAAATTTCAGCTCCATAGCTTCTAAACTGGCCGAGCAAAACGCGTCGCAACAGACAGACAGACAGACGGACAGACGGACAGACGGACAGACGGACATCGTCCAATCGACTCAGCTCATCACGCTGATCATATATATACATATTTTATATGGTCGGAGATGCTTCCTTCAATGCGTTACAAACTTCATGACAAAGTTAATATACCCTTTACGCTTAATAAGCGAAGGGTATAAAAATGACAATAGTAATATGACAAAATGAATAATTTCTATTATTCGCACGAACAAACAGCAGAAAAATAAAAAAGATGGCGTAAATTTCTGTCTAGTCTTTTGATTGATTTAAAAGACCCAATTTTTCATGGCAACAATTGCTGTAAACTACGTGATTGGAAATTCAACAACAGTAGAAAAAAATAAAATACATATTTTGCAGCAAATAAATCACTTTATTGCAATATTAACATATACGGACAAGGTACCTACAACACGGCCTACAAGAAATCTTAATATAAATAGGAATAAATTTATTTTCTCTTTCATTGGGCACGTTTTTTTAATGCATTATCACCCACACTAAACGTGCAATATACATAAAGATTGTTGATTTCCGAATGATTTCAACGCTCAGCGTGATAGATTTATTGACAGTGGAATAATAATAAAACTAGTTTTTTAGCGTATTGGGATTCAAACAACTGATTTCAGTGCAATTGGTTTGAGAAGCAAAATTAGGTCTAAAAAACCATTGAATAGACCTTCACCAAAATAATTTTTAACAAAAAAGAAAGAATATACAACAATCGAGGCTAGTGCTGCACTTTGATTGGCTACGTCCACATCTGTGCGTCTTTCGTCTTCAAGTTTCGTTTCCTTTTCAACACCGAACTTGTCATTGATTGCATTAAGTGAACAGAAGAGATGAATCCCTAATTCTGTCCACATTTGTTCATCATTCGTCTTAAGATTTTTATCGCGACTTGAGTCAGAACGCGTAATTAATTGCTTCCTTTTTAATATATAAAAAGATAGTGTATTTTGTATGAGCAGCAGTAGATTCGGCAATACTAGTGCTCATCTTTCAATTATAAAATCAAATTTCAATACATACTAGCACTTGTCGCTCAGAAATTAAGACACGCGTTGCTCCCCTCGCAGACGCACTTCACAATCCTATCACACAGGAAATTATACAAATTTTGAAAGCAAAGACGATAACAAACCCGACTTGGGTAGGTTGCAATTTCCCATCCATTCCTCTTCGATTTTGACATTTGTATTCAACATCGGTAACTCCTGTCAAGATTGAATTCCTCTTTTTCATTTTTTGATAAAAGATCTTGATTTCCAATTAACGATTTTTAAGGCCCGTATTTATAAACATACCTTAACTCAAGGAGACCTTGAGTCAAGGATGCCGGAATTAAAAAAACTTAAATGTCATTTTCCATACTTTTTCATAGAAATCATTTATATTCTGGAGTCAGTGCATCCTTGATTTAAGCAGAAACTCAAGGAGACCTTGAAATTTTCTATAATCAATCTCACTTGAAGCTACCCACCTACCTTGAAATATTATAATTTAAGTCTATTGAAAACTTAAGGTCTCCTTGAATGAGTTAAGGTATGTTCATAAATACGGGCCTAAGTCCTTTTCAACGGGGCCACCCCTGCTCTCCCACTAAAGCCAAACCAAATTGACCGTTTTCAGTACTAGAGCGATATGACAGTATCCTGGGGAGAGGGTGGAGGGGAGAACAAGACTTACCCCAATGAACAGACCCGTAGTCATTTTCCCTGGATTCACTATTCTTTAGTCGGTAAATCGCCTCAACCCCCTCCCCCGGATTCGTATTTCCGAACCCGTGTTCAGTACGAGGCATTAATGCCTCCAACTTCGCACGCCGCACGGATGCTGCCAAATCGGTTTATGTATATATATATATACGAGTATATAGCAAAATTCGCAGAATGAAAAATACATTATCATCATTAATTTGCAAAGCAAATCATCATTTCATTAAAATTATGTGCTGTGCGCTTGTATAAGGGAGACCCAATCAAGGTTTCTAAAATAGAATACATTTTCTAAGTGGGTCTACAAAATCGACCTACGATAATGGTAAATGATTTTCGAACAAGCATATAACTTCTAATTCATGACGTCAATAGGAAAGATATTCTTAGAAATTGATTTTTTTTTTGCTTAATTCGACATTAGTAATTAGGTTAAAGTAAAGTGACCAGACTCCCGAAGGCCCAATGCTGTACACATAATTAGGGAAGCCAAGGGAAGGGCGAGCTACATAATCTAAGTAATCATTCGGACGGAGTCATAGGCCTAAATTCCACGCTCACCGCTCGCACCTCGCCTTACCACTCTTCGCAGCAGCACTGCGTCGTATAAATATTGGCAAATTCTAAAAAGCCCGACAGACAGGGCAAGGTCTGAACGAAGTGAAGAGCGAGCCACGGGATCTGAGTAACCGTATGGACGAACCAGAAGTCTAAATCTTACGAATTGCCTTTCATCAACTCACTGCTCGCTTCGCTCCCACCTCGCCTTAATCGGTTCCCATCAGCGCTGGTCGCAAGGATGTTGGCGAATTATGAAAAGCGTTACAGACAGAGCGAGGTACGAGCGTAGCGAAGGGCGAGCCATAGGATCTGAGTGAACGTATGGACGAGCCAGAGGTCTAAGTTTTGTGAATTGCCTTCCATGGACTCACCGCTCGCTGCGCTCGTCTTATTCTACTTTCGAGCAGCGCTACTTTGCAAAAATGTGGGAGAATTCCGAAAAGCGTGACAGACAAGATTAAAATAATAAAATAACCTTAGCATGAAACAGAGTTCTAAATCTTATCAATTGCAAGGCTAGCTACGGGATTTAAGTAAACCAAAGGGCGAACCAGAGGTCTAAAGCTTACGAATTCTCAATTCCAATTCCAACGACTCGCCGATGGCTGCGATCGCAACTCGCTTTATCCACTTCCCATCAGCGCTGACCGCAAGAACGTTGGCGAATTATGAAAAGCGCAATAGACAGAGAGGGGTCTGCGCGAAGGGCGAGCCACAGGATCTGGATATAACTGTATGGACGAACCAAAGGTGCAATCTTACGAATTGCCTTCCATTAAATCACCGCTCGCTGCGCTCGCACCTATTTCGCAACAGCACAGCGTCAAAAATGTTGGCGAATTCTCTAATGCGCGAGACCTGAGTGGAGTGAAGGGCGAGCCACATAATTAAAGTAAATCCAGGGAGGAAACTCTGGCTCTTACCTAAATCTGGTTGCATTATTCCTGGAGGAGAGTATTCATTTCTCCGTCGTTACATTGATGATGCCATCCCGGTCTCCTGGGCTCTTAACACGGTTTTAAATGAATTCTAAGGCGAAGTTGTGGGAAAAAACTTTATCGAAACTCATACCGAGTGCTTTTATAGTATGCATTTGCCTATAGAGTTTGATAAAGAAATCGGATGGTGGAGTACAGTGCCTGTTTTTCGTCGTTTTGTGGTAGGGAAAATCAATTAAAATCACATTTTTCGGCGGCTGTAACTTCTGAAACTTGGCAGCCAGAGCCTTGAAATTTTCACCACATGTGGGCAATACGGTGCATAACATGTTTGCCAAATTTCAAAATTCGGCTCAAGAATTGCTAAGTTACGGACAATTTTCAATTAGAAAACACACAAGTGCGATTTGAGCAGCTGTAAGTTCGGAACGCGGATAGGTGGGCCGTGAAATTTGGAGAAAATAAGGGGTAATAAGGTCAAACTTTACACCTTGAAAGCAGGCAAGTCTGATCACAGGCCTCATCAAGGAGTTTATTTTGTAGTGAATGAGGTTTCATTGTGTGACATTTGAATAGCTGTACATTTTGCTGTACATTTCTCAGTGCTGTACGACAAGTCGAAATGCTGTATTGTACAGCAAAATGCTGTACGTCTGGTCAGCTTAGGTTAAAGAAGCCATTTTAAATTTTGCATTTGTAATTTACATCATTAACCGGTATTTACAGAAAACAGATGAGATAGTTTAGTGGTAAAATCAAGATTTTTGAAATTCTTTCCACCGATTTAATATTATTAAAAACATTTTGAAATAACTCTCTTTCATCGGATAATATTGAAATAGTAGTCAAAGAAAAATACGGTATTTGATCACCACAAATCATTTATCTCTGGATTTTTGCAGAATTGATTATAATTATGAAAAAAACAATTCTGACCGATAGGGGGTCAGAAAAATGGAAAAAAGGGGAAAGGTTTTTTTGTTAAGTTTTTAGCGATTAATTCCAAGACGCCCACAGATACAGAAAATAGTCTGAGAAGGTAAACAACTATTACTAAATTTTCTTTCAATGATATAAACATTAGACCTTTTTGGGAGAATTGGGCTCTAGACTAAAAACTGAATTAGATTATTATAATTTTTTACCTTTTCAAAAAGAACCATAAATCTCGAAAGAACGAAGTTAAGCCATGCATGTTTTCATGTGGAAGATGATTTTTCCGAAAATTTAGTCGCTCCGATCAAGGACCTCCATTATCCCCCTAATTTAATTTGGTAAAACGACATGTCCATTCTCTCTCTCTCTTGATTACCGTAACTCCTAGTGGAGCATGGTGCGTTGATGACTACCGTGTGTAGTCATCAACGTTACAAAGACAACTGAATTTGGAGTGTGATATGGTTGTCAGCCATACCACTTCCTAGTCGCATTGTTAGTTTATTATTCTACGATAAGAATATTTCTTATCATCATCTTCTGAATAATAAACTTGCAACGAGTCGTGCCGAGTTTGGAAACTCGTTTCTCTATGAGTGTCTATTTCACGGAGTGGCGACCGAACGATCACTGCCACAGAGCACGACGTCCATTACTCCCCCCAAAAATGTTTTTTTCTAGTAAATCATAGTTAAACACTTAGAATACACCCCCTTTTCCATGTTGTGGAACTTATATCGGTCAGAACTTTTTCTCCATCGTCAAAGGGTTGTCCTCAACAATCCTCAAAAAATCCAGAGATAAATGATTTGAGCCGATGTTGGCCGTATTCAGGTTTATTTTTTTTTCTATTTTACAGTCGAAAAATAGTAGAACAGAAATTCCTGAAGCTAAAAAAAAACGCCAGTAGTCTGGCAAAAAAGCAGTTAAGACCTTGGAAATTAAATTTCACTAACACATCTGCGGCCTTAGTTTAAAGTTGAACGCAGTGGCGGTTCTTTCTTAGGCGCACATGAGCGCGTGAATTACCTTCACTCATTATAACCTTCCAATCATAAAATTGGTTTCCCACGTAAAACCTAAAATTCTATCATAAAATATTTACGAAAAAAGCAAATTCATATAAAAATCGTATCTGAAACCCGCAAAGAATGAACAAAATTTCCAACACAAGTCAAACAAAACAAGCCACTAAAATTCGATTTGCCATACGATGGATTGTATCAATCTAATAAACCCCCTGCCGTAAAAGCACGCCAAATTTCTGCACGATGAAAAAATCCGTGCGAATCTGTGACCCATAAACGAACCACTGGATCATAATCGTTTAATGAAGTTATCTAAATTTTGGAAGAATTACCTGCTCTAGTATCCAGGTACGTAGCCAGGGGAGGAATCCAGGGGTCCGGACCCCTCCCGAAATGAAATTTCAGTGACGACATGAAACATGGACACTGTAATAAGTTACCATCTGGGTTTTTTTCTATTGAGACTCCTTCCCGTAATTTACTCTTTGCTATAGTGAAAATACAAGGTGGCAAGAGCATAAGCATTAATAGGGCGACACAGTCCAGTGTAATAATAATCAGCTGTGGCTGTCACGCGACTTTCAGTTCTAAGTCGGTTCTCTTCGTTTCTCTCTCGTTTGACTAAATTGATTTGCTCGGGATTGCAAATTTGATGCAATTTGATCTAACGAATAAAAAACATTAAATTCATATTAACCTTTTCCATAAAATTTGGATTAGTATTCGGCCTACAACGAGGGTAACTACATTCATACGCAAATACTTTATCATAGATTTTATGTAATTTTCAATTAATGGCCGTTACTTAAAAACTAATGATTCACTTTAGTTCGTTTGATATGTTCATTGAAAGATTCCATCAGTTGTTTCATTGTGGTTTGTGGTTTATTTCAACAAAATCGCTAATCCATGAACGCCTCGGGAAAAAATTAGACGGAATGTGACATGGGCATTGGGTAGATCAAGAAGACACTCTTCCTATGAATTGCCGGAGCGTGGGTTCGAGTTCCACTGCCACCATGGATGTTTCTGTTTTCTTTATCAAAATGCTCCCATACACGACAGCCGGTTCTTCGATGTAAAGCGCCCTAGAGCTACCCGTTGTCATGTGGATAAGAGCTGCCAAAACAATTGAGGCTATTTTCGCAAACGCCTTCGTTGATGAAAGAACAGCATCTCAAGTATGAAATTTTAGAATTTTTATCAATTGTTGAATCAAATGTTCCGCTTTTCAATCTGTTTAAAGGTTCCCGTGATACGTGAGATCATTATGGTAGTTGCGTTTTTATTCTATCGGGTACAGGACAGAACAGCTATATAGAAAAACTCGTAACCAACTTCATGTTCGAATTTCTATGTGAAGTTGTGCCGTTCTGCCCCGTACTGGATAGGCAGATAGGCCGTGTCAAAGTCATGATTTTCGTGACTCTAAATTGTCACGAACTATGCGTTTTTAGAGTTTAAAATAAATGAACGTTACGAATTTTTCGCAGTGTATTAGGTAGGCAACCGTGTTTCAAAGCGCGCATTTTATTATTATTAATAATGCTATGAAAGCAACGATTTGGGTGTCTAAATATGGCTTCTTCTGATATCCGTCTCATAAGGAGAACTGTTGAGGTTCCGTTATTGCCCGTTATATGGCGAATGGTAAGGTAAGTGTCGCTAGTGTCGATAAAAAAGGAATTCTTCTATCGAGTGCTGATAGCGTAACGTTCCCTAAATATTAAGTCAATGTAATTCGTGAATACATTATTGGTCAAATAAAATAGGTCGATATCGAGATGATCGATGGAGGCATGGTTCTGCCTCTGACTTCTGAAAAGTCTCAAAAATTTGAAACCACTTTTTTCTATTAATAAATGAAGTGACTTTTCCTGTACGATCGGACAATACTATATCCTCTAGAATCAATACCAAAACTCTAATTTCAAAAAATGTGACTACCTGGTATTGAGCGTTGGACCCCTCCCGAAACCAAATCCTGGCTACGTCCCTGTAGTATCCAGTTTGTTTCATCTGACTAGTGAGCTGCGAGTTCCGGAAGGCACGAGCCACCACTGATACTTATACAGGGTTATTGGTTAAGTCGACCTATTCCCTCCAACACGTTAAAATAGGGTCAAAATGCAACAAAATGAGGCCATAAATGTTAGGCCGATTTTCAATGGTCACTGAAATATATGAATTTTTAGGTTTTTTTGAAATAACCTAGAATTTTGCCATTTAAAGTAAGAATTAAAACAAACTACTAAGGTAATGGGGTTAAACTTATTTTTGAATTTTAGTCAACACTATAGCAGACATTTCTTAATCATTTTAAATTTCAAAAACCCATCACAATTCGAAATTTTTAATTTTAAATAAAAAAAAAATTTCTTAAATTTTTTTAAAGATATTTTTTAATGTAGTATTAGTAAAAAAAATAAAAAAACATAGAGTCTGCAGATCACTGGAAAAACTTACGCGTGTTGTCAGCTTTCCAAAAAGGTGTCAATGTCAATACAAATATTTGAAATAATTGAAACAGCTAGCCGCAAGTTGTTCGGGGCCCATCATTTCGTCTGATAAAAAATGAAATAAAGCAGTACATTATACGTACTCTTACGATGCATTTTGAATTTAATGACATTTATTTCATTTTTTATCAAACGAAATGATGGTCCCCGAACAAGTTGCGGCTAGCTGTTTCAATTATTTCAAATATTTGTATTGACATTGACACCTTTTTGGAAAGCTGACAACACGCGTATGTTTTTTCAGTAATCTGCAGACTCCACGTCATATAATTTTTTTTAGTAATACTACATTAAAAAATATCTTTAAAAAAAATTAAGTAAAATTTTTTTTATTTAAAATTAAAAATTTTGAATTGTGATGGGTTTTTGAAATTTTAAATTATTAAGAAATGTCTGCTATAGTGTTGACAAAAATCCAAAAAAAAGGTTAAAGGCCATTACCTTAGTAGTTTTTTTTTAATTCTTACTTTAAATGGCAAAATTCTAGGTTATTTCAATAAAACCGAAAAATTCATATATCTCAGTGACCATTGAAAATCGGCCTAACATTTATTGCCTCATTTTGTTGCATTTTGACCCTATTATAACGTGTTGGAGGGAATAGGTCGACTTAACCAATAACCCTGTATATTTCTGTGCTAGTATGAAAATCGGTTGAAAGAGTGCAATCTATGTATGTTTAGAATTACAGATAAAAATAAAATTTGCCACTATTAGTACGAAATGTATGTACATAACTACACGTACGTAGGAAGATAAAAATCTGCATCTATGTGCATTCTAGCCTCACTCGTCTCAACAGTAGCTCTTTATACTCGACAAATAAAACGTCATCCATAGATGGAAATAGTACCGAACATGGAAACCAAATGGTACTCGAATTGTGGTATGTACCTTGGACATTACGCAGATACCTACAGAACGAATATGGTCAGTCCACAAGAAGATGCACACTCTAAATGCCATGAAAGGTAAAAACTAATTAATTCATTAGACAACGCTAGCCCTTTTGTGGACTGAAACGTGACTGCAAACATTGCACCATGTGTGTCTAGAATTCGAAATGATTTCAAGTGAAGCGTTCGTGTGGGGTGTTGTTGTGTTCTTTTCTCATAGAACATTCTAGAAAATGGTCAGGAAGGATTGGGTTTTTTTTATTTTCTAATATTGGAAAATACAATTACATACTTGGTGCGTGCATAAGACATGGTGACTTGCACGAAATTCCTTTAAGTTTCGTCGGAATGAATATGTATTTCGAAAAAAACGTGGAATAATTGAATTGATTCGATGCAAAAAAAATGTTTTTTTTTGTCAACGTTTCATTCAGTAATTAACGGAAATTAAGCTAATTTATTGTTATATTATGTGTGTAAAGTAAAAACCCTTTAACACTAAATTGTTTTGACACTAGCTATTCTAGTAAGTGCCCTCGCCTTCGAAGCACAGAGTAGTGACTTCAGGTGTCAGCACGATCGAACGAATTTAGTTTACGTTTTTCGAACTCACGACCCATGTGACGGAGATAAAAACACTGCTAAACATTTTGTTGATATCAGGGCTGTCGAGAGGGGGGGGGGGGGAGGGGGAAGAGTTCGAATGATTGAAACGCTCCGGGTGGCAGGGTTTTCAGAGGACCGGAAATTTGAAGAAAATTAGAAATGCGCAATCGATTAAACCAATATTATTTGTAATACATACATATTTAATGAGCGAGACAATAAAACATTTGGAAATTACACTACTCAGTATCTTCAATTGACTTTAAAGACAGACACTTTCAGCAGAGAATATGGAGGAACTTGATCGAGAACTTTATCTTAAAAGGAACACATTTTTGGTTATCATTGATTCGGTTATTTTATATGCTGCTGCTATCTTTGTCAAAACCACGATGTTTCGCATCAGTGGCGTAGATAAGGGGGAATTAAGGGGATCAATCCCCCCCCCCCCTTCGGTTACAGTTTTTTTCTGGTTACTTTAGGTACGTAAAACAAAGCAAAAGTAAATGTTTTGCTAGAATTATTCAACGTGTGCAGTGTTTCAAAAAAACCTGAAGCCATATTCAGAACTGCAATAGAAAATTTAGCACTTTCTCAAATTTCAATTGTATAATAGAAGCGTGTAGATAGAATAGAAAACTTCAGCAGGAGCTTTACGTTCATCTCCTTTTTCACATTGGATCTAGAAGTGCTGCTGGAAAAATTAAATGTAAGCATTGATTGAAAATTTGTCGCCGGAAAATCTTCCACAGAAGCGGAATTTCCAATGGTGAAATAAACTGTACATAAGATTATAAAGATTTCTTCCGGAGAGTGGAAAACTAATGCGAATGAAGAGAAAACGCTGTAAAACTGCTTCCAATTTTTAAGCATCCTTTATTGCTTGAGTTTATCAACATTCTTTTTTTTTATGTTAAAATTCGACGAAAGGTTTTATCGTATATAGCAGGCAAAGTAATTCTTGACTATCCCTATAGTTGTTCGCAATTTTATTGAATTTAATACGAAGAACTCTCAAGCTATAACCAGGATTAGTTGTTTAAACTAAACTAATATAAAAAAAATTGTAGAAATTCTCAAAATTGAAAAATATAGTCATATGCAGGCAGTCATTCGAAAACTAATTAACAAACAAACAAATTCTACGGTGCCCTAGGGTTGATGATCTCTCAGGGGGTTCGCAAAGATATTCAAAAATTGGAAAAATGCGAACAAGTTTTAAAATTTCGAAGCTTAGTCTGCTACACTGTACCGGAAATCAACTTAACTGTAAAATATTTGACCAGCATCAGAGACTCAACCGATTTTCGTTTACAACTTTCTACTAAATCAAATGGAAAAGGAAGTAGTGTGTACCAGAAAATAAAGCATATTGTAAGAAAGCATTTGTGATGAGGTTCTTGTGATTTAAATTAAAACGCAAATAAATTAGAGGATCAAATAATGTGTTAATCAAAACTTTTCTACGATTTTTTTAAACGAATGTTTAACAGTCCAAATTTTAAGTTCTACTCACATTTTGGCTATCCTTTTCAAACAATTGGAAATTTTAAAAATATCTACTGACGAATTTCTGAGTTATCGGTAAATTTCGATTTAGAAACACAAATACTGTACTTTATCCACATATACGGGCATTCCCAACGAGCTCTTGTCTTTACAATTTCCCTTTTCTGGACATATAACTATATGATTTATTTTAATCCCTGTTTTGAGGTGTTCCGGCCTGAAAAGCGGCGATGGTGTTCCGTGACTCCGAAAAGTTTGGGAACCACTGGTCCAACCCATTATAAAGCTCTGATACTCCAATCACAGAAGGGAAAATTTGTACATGGACGAATTAGTGAACGAATAGTTTTGAAACGTGTTTCAATTATATTTTACAAAGAAAGAAAGAAACTGAAATAATCCTTTGATATATAACAGTTGAAAAACATTTCGTACAGAAGGTGAGACATAAAATTCATTGCAAAGTTTGAAACAGTTTGCAACTCTTCGAAACATCTGAACGCACTTGTTGACTTGCATGTCAGCCAAAGCCAAAGCCACCTATATCAGAAAGCCGGGAACCAACAACACATGCGCACAAAACGAGCCTATGAACATATCGTATATACGTTGCACGATGCACTAACACAAGCACAGCGCATGTAAAAAAACCGTGTCTGCTCTGATAAAAATCGCGAAAACACGTGGAAAACTCACTTTTTATCGGGATTTTTTTCTTTCACTGCATTATAGACACTTCAATTCACGACACATTGCACTTTTCGCGACGAAAATCGACCGGGAACCAATACTTTCCGTGTAAAGTTTGCCGCGACCCAACCTGATTTGCCTTTACCGCAATGTAAATTTTCCAACTAATCGAGCCTATGATCTGCCGAAAAAGTATATGAGCGGGTTCTGGTTCCGGGCTTTGAAATATAGATGGCTTTGATGTCAGCTGATTGACTTCGATTGTCAAGAGTACAAGGGAGTAGCGCAAAAGGTTCATTTGCTCGGGTGGCAGCCGCCACAATCAAATAATTGCTCTAATCCACTGGCTGATGTCAATATGTTAGTGAAGACGACCACAGG
The DNA here is from genome assembly GCA_949715475.1 of Microchrysa polita. NCBI lineage: Eukaryota > Metazoa > Arthropoda > Insecta > Diptera > Stratiomyidae > Microchrysa > Microchrysa polita. The sequence continues at coordinate 74,295,287 of OX454419.1, forward strand.
AAATGGTTACCAAAATTTTCTACATGACGTTATCCTATTAATTCATCCGAGAATTTGTACGAAAAATGGAATACTAGCCGTAGTAAAAAAGCCAAAATTATCGATGAATATTTTCAGGACTCAGTTTTTTTCGTATGGCATTATTGCTATCTATTTTGCACCAAGATTTGCTAAAAAAAACTGCCAATTTGAAGTGTAATAAATACAGAAATTATTATTCTGAAATTCAACATTTGATAACCGTGAAGGTATAAGTAATCTTGCAAAACGATCCCCCTCCTCTCCGAATTGAATTGGAAGATGAAATCGTTTGACTAAAACTTATTTACAATAGCAATTTTGAGTCTGATTTCCCACCACTTGAATTACGTAATGTTTTTTTTTTCACAAAACCTTGAAACGTTTTTACCAAATATTTAAGTTGCTTGCGAATATTTTCCTACTGTTGCTAGCGCTGGACGCTCTTTTCGTGTTCTTAGCAGTATCAAAGATGTCCATCGTTCGTGTTCGTCATAAGATCGTGTTTCAGGAATTGCTACGCTATGTATCGAAGCGCACCGTTAGCCGGACAACTAAAATGCGATAATGTTATCAGTGAATTTGCTGCCCCGAACGAAAGTAAAATTAATGTTACTTTGTTTGAATATTTGACACTATGATTGAATCTTTGTAACAGAAATTGAGTTCCAGATACAAGACGAATACGTATATGCAACCAAATTTATTAGAAATAAACTTGCACTGAAGTTAAAACGTTATTTTTTTAAACGCATTATTAATTACACAATAAGTTGCGGAATTAACTTTCATAAATCATTTAGGTGTATGCCCTAACGAAATTCCAGTTCCAGGCTCGAAATTTGTCTCAACGGGCCTGGCACGGCCCGTATACGCAATTGAAGGCTAAAATATAGAATTTATAGAGTGGGAATAGAATGCATTTTGATCCCTCACTTGGGGATGGGTGATCACACTTATCTGAAATTAGGCATACATATAAATACAATAAAAACGTAAAGATGTCACAAAATTCGGACAGATGGGACCTATTGGAAAAATGTTTCAACATTTTAAGAAGGAAAAAGGTACATTTGTACGTATGCCGCTGGACGACGATTAAACAGACAAAAAAAAATTAAAAAAAATATATAAAGTGCGTGTACAAGTATTTGTGTAAATCTCTACCAAATATATGCAGCTTGGCGAATAAATTTTCAGAAATTTTCATCCCCGACCCGGATATATTAGTTGTTATCAAGCGTTGCTAAAGGATTTGATGGCACCGCCTAAACCAAGCCTTCAAAAAGCTAGTTAGGCTAAAAGACCAACGTTAAATTTCATAGCTGCAATAGAGAGTTTTAGCATGTCGTTTAAAATATACCGACATGGTTTGACATTCCATAGAAAAATTCGCTTGCCTTACTAGTGCAGTTACTAGGTGATTTCAGATTGCAAAGTGTGGTGGAGAACATTTTTTTTTTGTTTCTTATGTTTTTTGGGGTGCTGAGCTCGAATCCGGAGCTTCCCACCAAAATTTCGTTGCGAAACAGGGTCAAAGCCGCGAAAAAAAAACAAAATTTTCGGAGTTTTCCCGTTTTTTTGCTTATAATTCCGAAAGTGTACATTTCTCCGAAAACCTGTCCATGAACATATTAGAGAAAACATAATTGCGGGTCTAACGCGCCCTTATTCATTAAAATGTGTTGAGCGGTATAGCTACAATTGATACGTCAGTGTTAGTGTTTTTTGGAATTTTGACCCTGTTTTGCATCGAAATTTTGGTGGGAAGTTGTGGATTCCGGTTCTGCACCCCAAAATACATAATGTACAAGAAAAATGCAACTTTTGAAACCAAAAATGAAAAACCGTTCAATCTAAAAATTTTATTCATAATATGTTAAAAATGGCAAATTTAAATTATCGATTGTAGTAATACAGCTCAACGGATTTATAATATTTATGTCTCTTTGGACGCGCAATAATGTTTTCTCCAAAATATTTATGGAGAGTTTTTCGTAGAAATAAATAGTTTCAGAGTTAGGGGCCAAATAACGGAAAAATAGCAAACATTTTGGGGTTTTTCGCGATTTTGACCCTGTTCCGCAACGAAATGTTGGTGGGAAACTCCGGATTCGAGCTCAGCACCTCAAAAAACATAAGAAACAAAAAAAAATTTGTCTCCACCACATTTTGCAATCTGATATACTAGGTTTATCACCTGGATACTACACTATACGTATACGAAACAATATTTCACAATTTTGCATATCCCAAGTAGGCATGGGTGCATTTCCGTATATTTGATGTTCTGTAAACAGTCGAAATTGGAGAAAATTTTTGTCGTGATTATACAAAGGAGAGAGCATTCTCTAAGTGGCGGATTTACCAGTAGGCAGAATTTTTTTTGGGGGGGGGGGGGGGGGGGAAATAGCAAATATGATTTCCAGTTGTATGCATCGAAACTCGCGGAAGACTCAATTCCAAATGTTTGTCAGTCGGAAACATCGCGCGAAGATCAAATTATTTCTTATAAAAACCGAAATCCGAAGTTTTTTTTAGAATTAATTTTAACAAAAATGAATATTCCTATTTTTTTCATTTTGAATAAATAAGAAATCTTAATCCGAAAATCATCCAATGCAGAAGGATTCATTCATTAGAAAAATCGATCTTCTTATCCTAAAATTGAAACCACAAATTGTCATTGAGATTGTGTAGCACCAAAATATCAGAATTTCAGCCAAGAAAAGTAAAATTAACCTTTTCCGTTTTAGTCCAATAAACGAGAATATTTCCCTTAAAAAAACGTAATCCAGGAAATTTTATATGAATGTTTGAAGACATACCCTAATCCTAACACTGGGTTTTTGTATTCTTTTCTATGTGATAAAGATTGAAGAACTTTCTGGAAGCAGAATGCTCATGCGTAGGTATTAATGTGTGAAGGGAAAATATAAATTCACTGGTAAAAAAGCAAATCCGTTATGTTTACTTATGTTCGAAACCAAGTATTAATAGTGTCTCACACATTTCTATAACTTGATTTGAAGGTAAGCTACGAAAAGTTAAATTCCTTAGGCTGCGATAAGGATTTATCGCGAAAGGCGAACTGCTTAAGTTGCTTCAAATTGTGGTTAATCGCAATTTGCTATTTGCGAAAGATCTCAGATCGAGCCTTAGTCTCTTCGCCAACATAATATAGGCTTCTTAAGACCATGACCACATAGTGTAGGTGCTCTCTTTCAGGTGTTTCTCTAGATTACACCGCATATGTAGCGTGTTCCTCAATCGTCGACAACATTTCATCAAATAGAATTCCTGTAAGATGTGACTGGCCCCTCCGTGCGTGTTTAATATATGTAAAAGCAAAGTATGAAATTCCCACATATGCATAATTTTCCGTATATGCTATTTGTATACAAAGTAATAAGTACATAAAACTATAGTCAATATCGCCGAATGATTTGATTGCCAGAATGCTGCTCTGATGCCATCCCAAGAACATTTACATAACGAAACATGTTGCCGGTTCGCGATCATAATTCCCTCGTTTCACTCCAATATCGTCGGCTACTGGGGGGACCACCCGACCGGAACCACTATATCATAGGCGGAACTTCGCCTTCACGACAAGTCAGCCGTTTTCTCGGAGTAAGAGTACTTAGAGAATACAGACAGAATCCTCCTGTTGTTTTCGATGACTCGCAGATATTTACACTTTTGTTGTCTATGTGTGTATGATGAGCTTATGTAGGAATAATGTCCTCTCAGCACCCCCACTACCTATAAAACCTGAGGAGACTAGGCTCCCGAGAGAGCTAGAAGAACGATACTTGACCAACTTGGGTCAGGCTATTATTTACGCCTGAATTCCAACCTATCAAGAATAGACCCGGGCATTCAGAATATTTGTCCGGGTTGCAGTGGTGCGCCTCATGAATCACTTATTTCCATACCCAGCTGGACCCACTATCCTCACTGCGATGGCACTAAGGGTCAACCCTATTACAGCTGCTACTTTCTTGTCGCTTGAGACAACTGCGTTAATATCTAAAATAAAGGTCCTATGGTAGCAAATTTTACGAGAGATTATACTGCAGTGAATTCGCTGTTACAACGGTCAAAATTTGCATACCCATTTCCATTAAAGAAAAAGTGTTTAAATGACAATAACAACAAAACCGACATAGAAAGCAGCAAATAGACGACGAGTGAATGATCAAGTCTAAAATTGGTCGAGAACAAAGATTTAGTAATAGCAACAACTGCAGATTGTTGCATCCATAGCAAATAAGACCTTTAGCACAAAATGCACTTCATTTAAATGACCAACAGATTTCATCGTCCTTATATCGATTTAATTCATAATAATTCAATAACGAATAAATTTATTATAGGACCAGTTGTATTCGTATGAAATATGCTCGTAGGCGTAAATTCCACTGTCTCGAAGTTCCATTACAAATTACACTTATTCCCCAAGATTTCCGCGTCTTATTTCACATAAAATTCATTGAGACCAAACCAAATTTTAAAAATACAAAACAAAAGATTTAAATGAGAAATCCAATCTTAGACGAATTCAAACGGAAAGAATTGAGTCAGTAACCAGTGACCGCTACAAACCTTAATTCACACGAATTAGAAAACAAAAGACTTGAACAAGAAACCTGTTCCGAGACTCTTCAAAATCGAAAGAATTAAGCGAGTTACTCCCAAAAATCTTTTTCCGGCCTTTCCTACGAACATTTTCGTATAGTTCTACTTACCTTCAACAACTTCGCCATTAAATGTTATTTGCACCGTGTGCGTGCCGGCTTCATGCGGCGTAAAGCTCGCTACGAAACGTTGTCCGCCCAACGAACGTACAGACGATGTCACTCTTCCGCCATTCACGAGAATTTCCAAATTTCCCGATCCTGCACGTGATCCGTCAATTTCAAATTCGACTGGCCGCCCTAAAACGCCATTTGGAATGTCTTGTACACGAATCGCTCGTGCTCCGGTAACATTTGCATCTATAGGACGAAATCGACTGGAATATAAATCAGACGATCCGCCTGAACCGCTACGTTCATTTGTCACATAACGTTCACTGGTCTCTTTGATGGTTGTCGTATAATTTCCTCCTCTTGTACTATAGGAATTTTCGGAATTTTTCACTGTAATGGCACTGGGTCTGAAAGGAAAACCAGAGGTTTCAGCAAGGAAGATCCATTGAACGGAAAGTCGCGATGCCTCTCACCTGTACTTATCAGAAGAATCATCGGAACTGCGACGTTCTTTTTGAAATCGCGAATCGTTTAATGCGAACTTATTATATTGCGTGTTGCGCTGTGTTTCGTTATCAACATCAGGCCTGGAATACGATATGTCCGTATTCAGTTGAGCTTCCGTCATATTGGCCAACGATTCGAGGGAATTGTGTGAAAATAGGTGTTTCGTCTTATTGATCACATCCCAACTGTCGCGACGCGAAACGGCCGGTTTGATGGATGACACGCGAACATTGGACGAATGATCGACCTGTTCCGGGCTTGCTGTACGTCGACTTCCTGTCAGACCTACGAGTGGACTGGATCGATGAATATTACTGTCCGACATATAGTTTGCGGAAGTTTTGTATGTGGATGATTTCTCAACATGGCGAACATTTTCAAATACTCCTCCCGTGGAAGCAGTACGATTGACCGTCAATGGACTGGCAACTCGATGGGTAGATGTGGCGATATAGTTGCTGGGTGAACCGGTGTAGGAGCGTTGAACTGGTGAGACGGTTTTTGGGCTCGACGTAAGGTTTCGTGATGTGCTTGATTCGAAATGGCTTGTGGACTTGATGGTGATGGGACTATTGCGATTGACTGAGCTTGCACGGACCTACGGAAAATATTTAAAGTCATTACTCGTGGAAAAGGGAAGAAAATGGACCTTACATGCACAGGACTCGACACTGGGCTATTGGATCCTCTTTGCTTGGACGTGAAATTACTCGAAACGTAGGTTGAGCTGTTATAGCGGTCTTCACGAGGTGGGCTTAGTGTTAAATCGCGATCTCGTTTTCTGGAGTACAGTTCGTTTTCTTTGTCATAATAGTAGTCATTTTTCAGTTCGGCTTTCTTCGATTCTTTCTTCAGCGTACTTGAATAAATATCGGTCGTCGATTTGGAAGTATATTCGCGAGCTGGTGATGAAAGGCGGGGTGAGTAGACCTGAAATTAGTAAGAATATGTTTCGGCTCTATTCGTCGTTTTAATTAATATAAAGAACAGCTTACTTCAGCCTCTCGCTTTGTTGAATAAATACTGGAACTCTTATACCGATCTTCATCGGTTTTTGGCGAATATTGTGGGGAAAATGATCGCTGCTGTTTGAGTTCTTGATGAAGCAGATCCTTTTTCGACCTGAAATCATTCTGACGGTTTGTAGTTGAGCTGCTGCTTACATACAACGGACTCTCCGATCGATGTTTGCCTAAAATCAGAATGAAATCATTAAATCTTTACAAAACCCGACCAATTAATAGTCTCACTTTCATGATGCGGACTACTTCGGGTCTTTCCAGATCGACCCTTAGTTCCAACTCGCATAATAAATGGCGAGCCCTTAACATCGTATCCGTTGAAGTAGACGTACACCCGATATTTTCCATTCTGTCTGGGCATAAATGTCACGCGATATTTATTCTCCACTATCTTCTCCACTGAGCAAACCAACGAACGCTTGTCATGCACAATATCGACATGAAGTTCGCCAGCCACACCTACACCTCTGGCATCAACCTCAAAGGAATGTGCCCGCAACGGCATGGCTCCATCCAATCCATGAACGGATACTCCATTGGGATCGAATACAGCGCACGTAAATGGCCCACCTTGGATATGACGTCCTTGGTACGTGATTGCAATTTCCCAAATACCAGCTTCGTCTGGTTTGAATATGGCACTGTGTCCTTCCTCGCCTTTCTTGATTGGACACTTGTGAGATCGTCCTGATGGACTGTAGGCCGTCACCAAGATATCTTCGGTCTTTGGAGCACCTGTTGCGTTGACTAAGACCTCGACCAAACTACCGAGAGCGCATGGAGCCATTCCGGGCGGAGCAACTTGAAGGAATCGCGGCAAAACTCGAAAGAAATGTCCTCCGAGTTTATCGTCGCCGATTTCAACCACAATCTCGTGCATTCCATACTTGTCCGGAATATAAGTTCCTTCGCCATGTTTATTAATTCGAACTGCATGCGACTGTCCTGATGGAGGTACAATAAAAGTGCGAACCTCGCTCATGTCCACTTCGTGAGAGAGAACCTCGACTTTGAAGTGTGTCTGCAAGAAAAAATCGTTCAGTTCATCATCATTCAATTTCAGTGAAAAAAAAATGCCTTACCTCTTCTCCCACTCGTCCAGATGTACTGTGCAAATGAACTGCTACCAAATCCGATAATGGTGGTCGCGGTGTCACCCACTGCAAATGAGCTGCATATGCCATGATTCCTAAATGTTCAACATCTGGATTGGCCATATCCTTGGGACTGAGAATCGGTTTAACTCCCAACTTTTCACCAGCCTCTACAGCCTTTCGTATATTGTTCTCATAGTGAAACGGATCTGAGCTTAGTTTTTCCGGCGATGGAGCTGTTCCTCCCAAATTCTTGATAATTTCACAAAAGACTTTTCCATCATTCCAATCCGTTGTGAAATTCTTCACAGGATTCTGCGTCTGAGTGTTAACCCATCGCATTGTGGCATTATATCCAGGACCTCCCGGTTTCATGAAGTACGACAAGTACGTCATTCCCGACAACTCGTCCAACCATGGCGAGGCCAAATATTCCGGTTCCAAAACTTTTGGAATTCCAAACTCACGTTGAGCAATATCCATAGCGTTTGTACAATTTCGAACACTTTGACTCGGATCCAGACTCTTCCAGTGCGGGAACAAGCCGGGCTTACAGTAATCCAACAAAGCCGACAAATTCACACCACTATTCCAGTCGCTCGTCAAATTGTGGATCTTGCATTCGGGCAAGGCGGCCTGTAGCCATGCCAGCATGAGTTTACGAGGCGGGAATTTACTTCGACCAATCTGATATCGGACAATCAGGGACCAGATCAACCCCAGGATCAGCTTAACATTGCCGTTGACGATGTCCACATTTCCGATGTTGACCAGCTTAATGTGATCCGCCTCGATGGCATTCAAGGCGGTTGTGGCATTTTCCAAATAATGATGTTGATTTGCCGGTCGCCTATTCCACGAAGGCTTGAGCGGTCGCGTTTGCAGACTTTCAACCAATGCGCAAAGATGCGTGCCATCACAAAAGTCCGTACTCCAGTCATGAACCTAAAAGACAAATGCAAATTGGAGAAAATTAAAAGAATGTCATTTTCATTCGTATAATTGTGGGAAATCACATTTAAATCTCTGCACAGGGTTAAAACAATGACGAAGCCATCTAATTCCCGACTATGTATATTTCTTCCGTCCGAAAGAGAGAGCGATTAAGTCATGGGTACTACACCGTGTAATTATTTCACCTTTCCTTGCACATTGTGAGTGCGCTCGTCCACTCTGTCCGAATTGTGAGTAATTGCAAGCAATGGAAGTCAACTTCCACGCAAATAATTTTATTTGTAATTCCAAATTGTGTGCATCTGGCAAGAGCATGTTACAGAGTATGTGAACCACGAAGGCCATTGTCTGTGGGACTTAGCAGAATTTTTTTTTGTTGAGCCGAACAGATGGTCTGCATGGTTGCCGTGAAATCTCATTTCCATTTTATCAATGACGAGAAAAATGCTCGAAGTTAAAATAGGCGTGGGATTATGCTATGGTACATTTGTGGAGCAACACAAACACGGGACAGTGACAATAATATTTAGTTTGGAGTTGTATGAAAGAATGGAGATGATAAGGAGGAGGCGAGAAGGTCAATTTGGCGTTTTATAGAGATACAGGTAGTTCGTAACAAATTTTAAATCGTGGAATAATGTCATTTTGATCATTTAATGTGGACAAGAAAAGAATGGAACTCAATATGGATTGGGGAAGGTCAGTTGCACGTTTGCAAAGTGTTCTCGTTACGGTGATAATTACCTTTCAATATTTTTTTAAATATTATGATGTGTTCTAAAAGCAGTGCTTTTAAATGTATAATTTATTTCAAGTAAGACCAGAACGAATTTTATCATTTAAAAAAAAATACATATAATTAATAATAAATTATAACAATATAAATTTATCATTGTGAATCTGGTCTTCAATCTTTTAATCTAAAGGAAGTCCTCGGACCTATTAGCGATGTACAAGTAGTTAACAGCAATATACTGAGAAATCAACAAAAAACATACCACGATAGTCTAATGCTTGAAATAGATTACACGCATCAGCAGCAGCATCGGCATCGCGAAACGTCAAGCGCAATTCATTTTACATTGCTGACAAAAATGTTCAGCAGAAGACTTGGCATTCAGCATATTTGTCAGCTATGAAATTCTGCCGATGCTGCTGCTGATGCGCGTAATCTATTTCAAGATTTCAAGCATAGCCTGAAATCATGTATAGTACCTATCTATATTAAATGACGAGACTTCCCCCAAACGGGAAAAGGGACCTCTTTGTAATTTGGAAAATCCCTTCAAGCGTTTTGAAAGTACGTACACCGCGAAGGCAAAGGTTTTGCCCATTAAAAACTCTTCCTTCTATTAATACATATGATAGCGGTCAAATTAAATACGTCGGACGATCCAGGCTCATAGCATTTATGAATTTGTCAAGCCGACTGATTGGTACCGGGGCATCATCATCAGTATCCAGACGACAACTCTGCCTTAGATCCAGCGACAGGTCGCATCAATTTCTTCACAGAAATGCTTGAATGCTTATATTTTACCTAAAGGTCATACAGTTTTGAGGTGATATCTCAGAAGTAGTTCATGCGATCTTCGGTGGCAGTACCCTACAATGAACAAGTAAACCATCTACGGGGTTACCGTCGGGAGAGTGCCTGAGTTTTCGCTCTTACCTCCCGGCGTTTTATTGACAAGGTCTTATTATCAAATGAGGATTTCTTCATCCACTGAATGCACTCACCTTCAGAAACCCAACCCCGGGGTAGCAACACTAGCTGGTTGGTTGCTTAACAACCTACAGCCACCTCGAGTCCAACTCCTTTATGAGCAGAGACCGTTGTCCCCTGGGCACACCCATCCCCGAGGTACGCTATTCGCTAAAGACTTCTCTATAGCAGGTGCGATCACCCTTTGGCCTCTTATTGGTTAAATCTCACGTAGAACATTCAGACGTGCATTTTCAAGCTTCGTTGAACCTATGGTCATCAATCCACTAACTATAGTTAGATGTAGGCGCGTAGGCATTTTTCACCAAGGCCATTCTCCCTAACTAGCCCCTTCGAGGCTCGGGTTTGCAAAGCCACCACACGATTTGCTTACGGTGACCCCTCCCCACCATGGAACCACCGCAATCGTGCTCGGTCTGTATATGACTGACCTTCCGCAAACTATGGGAGAGAGTTAGTCATGCCAAGAGCTACCCGTACATGACTCGGGAGCACTGGGGCCATACTAGGGTCCCTCCTGTGTAGCTCAGGCTCCCCTACACAGAAATCCTTTGTGTCACATGGACCCAGACTTCCCTGCGGGGTACCCGACAATGAACAGCTGGAAAAGGTAGTTGAAAAATTAAGACTTATAAACAATTTGTTTCTTTCATTACCAGAAACAAAATACTAAAAGAGTATCAGTCGTGGTTTCAATGCTCACATTTCTGGGAAAGCGCTGTAAATGATGTCTGATGATGTTTGAGTGACGTGAGGCTCAAAATAGTTCAAAATCAATAATAGCAGCGTGGTTTTGAATCGATCGATCTATGCACAGAACTACAAGCTATGGTGTTCAAGCAGTGTTTTTGAATTGGTTTAGTAGTTCCAGTTCAAAATCACTAGAAAGATCCGCAAGGTTCAATTTTAGAACCTCTATTTTTTAATCTATACGTCAATAACCAAGGAAATTGTTTAAAGAAGAGTAAAATAAAATAAATTTGTTTGTGATAAAATAGTTGAAACATGCGTTTTGACAAATAATTATCTCAGTATGATATTTGATGTGTTATGTATGTACAAGTTAAAACTAAATATATGTACTCGTAGAACAAAAACTTCTAACCCACTAGGAAAAATTAGAAGTCCTTCCCGGAGAATGTTTTTAGAAGGTATTTTTCATTCCCAGGAAGTAATTGCGGAGGTATTGCGAATGAAATAAAAAACAATTTGAAATCATTCTCGGGGAGGCATTTCGAAGGTGTCTAGAATGATTATTTTTCATTCGAAGGAAGTAAAAAGGAGAGGACTTTAGAATGAGTTTAAAATGTAAATGCAAATCATTCACAATTATGTGGTGAACGCACAAGTTTGTTATTTTTTTATAATCGCAGTAATCAATCTGTTAAAAAGTGTTAGCTGTCAACCAATGTTTTTCATTCTTTTCGAAAAGAAGTTTTATTGTAAAGTACTTTTTCTTATGAAGTGCTCTATGTTGTTATATGAAACAAAATCACACTGGCTGCACAAAAAAAAGAAGTCTTGTTTTTAGTGAAAAATTACTATTCTATAAGCTTTTTCTAATCCATTCCAGTACTGCAAATAAGACCTTTTTAGAAACCCTTACTATTTCATTCTGAATTACTTTTGTAGAAGCCCTTACTGTTTCATTCCAAATAACTAAATATAAGGCCTCCAAAGAAGATTTTTTTGAATCATTCCAAAGTACTCCCACAGAATGCCTTCTTGGAATGAATTCTTTCCGCGGCTATGTAAAATAGTAGATATAAAGGGAGGTAAAAAGAAGGCATTCCTTCCTTCCAAGAAAATTCTTGGGAAGGTCTTATTAAGTACACTTTTTCCTAGTGGGAATAAATCTAATAATAAATATTCAAATAGTTGAAATAAATGAGAATAAGATAAATTTATCAGATCAGATAAGGTACTTAGGTGTTGTTATAGACAAAAAATTAAATTTTAAAGAAAATGCCGATTACGTTTGTTAGTGTTTTGTCGAGACTATGAAAGCAATTGACTTGCCAGCAAAAAATTATCTTGTAAGAAGGAATTCACACATCTGACATAATTTATGAAAACCACTAAATTAATCGACTCGAAACGCACCTACTAGATTAAGGCTGGTTTACTCATACATTTCATCCAATAGATAAGTTTAAAGCATTTTATAGCCAGTGTAAACGACCATGAGCTTTGGCCATTCCTCTGAACCCTTACAAATTAAAGTAAGATACAATGTATATCATTTGATGTCTACCTTTTGTTTTATTTCCAAATTAATTCAATTTCGATTCAAACCATTAAAGAAAAGAACTGCCGAGACTCGTATTATTTTAAGATACATGACTTCAGCATAGAATGTAAGTCAATTGTAGAATCACTCCTTCTTCGACTAGAAGAAGCCAAAGTTGATCTTCCTAATAAAGTACAATTTATTTATTTCTTTCATCTTTATTTAGAGTATTAAACTCATGCTACAAGTATGCTTTAAGCTTACCTTATGGATAAATATGTATGAGTAACCGAACCTAAATCGTATGCCATTTAATTAAAACAGCATCGTAGAATGTACTTGCATTATTCAAAATGCAGTACAACATGGTATAACGGTTAAGTAAATCTAGGATTTATAAAATCTTTTCGATAGTCTGAATCCCCTTTAAGACATTAATCAAACAGCAATCTAAATCTAGGATTTAGTAAATCTTGTCGATAGTCTGAATCGCCTTTACGTTAGAAACTCAACCAAATCTTGTAGTCAAAATTCTCTTTCAGGAACAGATGGAATCGGAATACGTCATAGGGCTGCGGTAGAAATTGTCAGGGTCGGATTTCCCATATGGGCAACCTGGGCAACTGCCCGGGGCGGCATATTTCTGACACTTTCATCCTTCCATTGAATTAATGTTCTGTCAAATATACACATTTCGATATTACAGGATACAGGAAAAGATAAAGGAAACTCTGCAAAAGTCGGTTCTTTGACTAGTGGTCAGTTTCAACTTTTGCCGCCCTACCGATCATGCCCCTTATTTTTGCAATCCAACGATTAATCGATTGATCCTTGACTCCTAAATTGTTTCAATATGGCTGACTGACGAATTAAGCGAAAACTTCTAAAAATAGAATAAAGTCTGATCGCTGAACTATTATTTTTTTTTATCTGTGCACGAGGCGTTAAACATGCCGCCGCGCCGTAGGCTTCAGCCTGCCAGTTCACCACTATAGCTTTGGAAATCGGGCATGGGAGAAGTAACATACACTCGGAACCAAGAAAACTGGACCCTTTTACTTTTTTACTTCAACCCTTGACCACCACTGAACGGATCTGAGTCCACTTTTTTCTCCTGGTATAGCCTCCCCCACCTCCTCCTCCTCCCGGAAACTGCAACTGCAACATTTCGGGCTGGTTTCATTAAGTATTGAAAACACCCATTTCGTGGGGCTGCAGCTGGAGAGCGGTTGTAACTAAGAGAAAAAGGACTTAATATCCATTGTTTGAGAGTCGAGACCTTTCGTTTGATTTCAGTTTCAATATAAACGTTACAGAAACTCATCGCGTACTGAAAACAATCAATTTAGTGGGCTGTAGCGGGAGAAAGTGGGCCACTCCGGGAAAAAAAAAGTACAGATCCGCTCCTATGGCGCCAAGACCTTTCGCGATAATCTGTATACATATATAAAAATGGAGCGAGAAAATGTAATTCATCAATTGAGAACGGCTTGGAACGGCTGGACCGATTTGGTTAAATTTTTTTTTTCAGTTTTTTGCAATTGCCAGGAGAAGGTTTTTACGAAAGAAAATTTTGGAAAAACCCTCCGGAAAAGTCGGAAAATTGGAAAAATCGAAGTAATTCATCAATTGAGAACGGCTGGAACCATTTGGTTAAAAAAAAATTTCAGTTGTTTGAGAAGGTTTTTACGAAAGAAAATTTTGGAAAAACCCTCCGGAAAAGTCGAAAAATTGGAAGAATCGAAGTAATCCATCAATTGAGAACGGCTGGACCGATTTGGTTCAAATTTTTTTCAGTTGTTTGCAATTACCAGGAGAAGGTTTTTACGAAAGTACATTTTGGAAAAAAAAAACCTCCGGAAAAGTCGGAAAACTGGAAAAATCGAAGTAATTCATCAATTGAGAACGGCTGGACCGATTTGGTTAAAAAAAATTTTCAGTTGTTTGCAATTACCAGGAGAAGGTTTCTACGAAAGAAAATTTTGGAAAAACCCTCCGGAAAAGTCGAAAAATTGGAAAAATCGAAGTAATTCATCAATTGAGAACGGCTGGACCGATTTGGTTCAAATTTTTTTTCACTTGTTTGCAATTACCAGGAGAAGCTTTTTACGAAAGAGAATGTTGGGAGAACTCCCCGGAAAAGTCGGAAAATTTATAAAATCGAAAAAATTCATCAATTGAGAACGGCTGGGCCGATTTGGTTCAAATTTTTTTTCAGTTGTTTGCAATTGCCAGGAGAAGGTTTTTACGAAAGAACATTTTGGAAAAAAAACCCTCCGGAAAAGTCGGAAAACTGGAATATTTGAAAATTTTTTTTTTTTGCTTGCAATTTTTCCACAATAGCTTTTCGAATGAAGAAATATAAAATTCTTAGTAGAAAATTTAGGAAGAAAGTTTTGCATTTTATCGAATGATTTGATAATTTTAGACGATGCAAATGTGGAAAATTCACTATGAAGCTTTTGATAATTTCGAATAATTGTGGAATTCATTGTGATAAAAGACGTTTTGCGTTAAATTTTGGGTGAAGAAGCTAACGAGATAAATAATTGCTGTGCTGTGAATAACTATCAAACACGCGGAGTGGATTTTCTTACACTTTTACGTTCATCTGCTTCTGTTCATATTGACGTATCCCGACCGCATTGTGGAACAAATACAAGGACGAAATGGCTGACGACATTTTGCATAGAGTTCGAATAACAACTTCGAGTTTCGATCTTGAAATTAACGACGAGATGGGCAGCGAAGCGTTAGTTCTGATCGAAGACATGACCGTGCTCATGTGCGGCAGCCTGCTGTCGAAATTGGGAATGCCAGCGCCAAGTCGTTTGATGGACGATGCAATTGATCGCGACTTGTAACGGGAGCAAGATTATGATCGAGAAGAGCTGGCCGAACGAGTTCTAATAAATGTGCCGCTTTTGAAAGCCGAGCAGAAGAACGTATACAATTCGCTTATGAAGGTTGTTGACGATGGAACAGGAGGCATTTACTTTCTCGATGCTCCTGGTGGGACAGGCAAGACATTCATCATTTCGTTGATTCTGGTAACAATTCGGTCAAGATGTCAAATTGCGATGGCTTTTGCATCCTCTGGCATTGCTGCTACATTGTTGGAAGGCGGTCGAACTGCACATTCCGCTTCAAAGCCGATGAATCTACTCTTGATTGAGAAGCCAACGTGCACAATCACCAAGAGTTCAGCAACAGCGAAATTGATGCGAGAATGCAAAATCATAATTTGGGATGAATGTACGATGGCGCATAAACGAGCTTTGGAGACAGTTGACCCAACGATGAAGGACTTACGAGGTGATTCGAGGCGTTTTGGTGGGGCTCTGATATTACGCTTCCCGTCATCCCGAAATCTACTGCTGCGGATGAACTTAAATGCCCGAAATTGTCATCTATGTGGCGGCCGGCATGTCAAGAAGTTGAAATTGACTACGAACATGAGAGTCGCATTGCTGAACGACCGATCGGCTGCTTAATTTTCAAAAATTAGTACAAATCCGTTGACACCGTGATCAACGAGGATGAAGCGCCAACTATTCGACGGAGTTTTTGAACTCGTTTATGATGTGCCAGTAGCCTCGCCGCATAATTTACAGCTGAAGGTATGGGATCAATCATAAACATGCTACGGAATCTGAATCATCCGAAATTGTACAACCGTTCGCGGTTGTCCGTCAAGAAACTGATGAACAAGGTGATTCAAGCGACGCGATGTTCATCAAGGGAAAATTCAAAGGAGAGGAAGAACTTATCGCACGAGCTCCGATTGATCTTCCATTCCAATTCAAGTGAATTCAGTTCCCCGTTCGATTGGCTTTTGCAATGACAATTAATAAATCGCAAGGCCAATCGTTGGAAGTCTGTGGGATTACTCTCGAATTTCCCTGTTTTTCGCACGGTCAGCTGTATGTTGCCTGTTCGCGTGTTGGCAAACCGTCTTCGTTGTTTGCTTTTTCGCCCGAAAACAAAACGAAAAACATTGTTTATAATAGAGAGTTTTAGCTTATCGTCTGAAATAAAACGACATAATTTGACATTCCATATAAAAATTCACTTGCTTACCGTATACGAAACAAAATATCTTAATTTTGCATGGTGTATTTCCGTATATTTGATACTCTGGAAACAGTCGAAATCGGCGAAATAATTTCTCGTGATTTACACCTATGCCTACTTAGGACATGCAAAATTAAGATATTTTGTTTCGTATACGGTAAGCAAGCGAATTTTTATATGGAATGTCAAATTATGTCGTTTTATTCCAAACGATATGCTAAAACTCTCTATTATCGCTCTCTACTGATTTTGATTCCATTTAAATAATTCACACTGAAAATTGAACTATCTGTGTTTTATTACCACTGTAGAGTTTATTTGAAGGCGTTGAATTTGGGCGAGGCGAATATTTATAGGTACCTATAGTTAGGAGGTTGATTGGGAGTCAAAATCGTTCATAAATTTAAAGTTGAATAAATATCGAATAAACGAGACCGAGGCTAATTTCGGGCGCGGCCGAAATTTGAATACCCGTCACATTTGAATGAAACTTAAGTTTCTTTTGTGTTAATAATTTCTTCCGCAGCCCTATGACGTCTGCCGATTCCATCTGTTCCCGGAAGCGTTAGTCCTTAAATGCATGGGGTCTGAACCCATTATCATAACTGACCTCCCGTTATGTAAAATCGGTCACTAAAGACGGAATCAGCCTTTATATTCCCAGGAAATAGCCCGTTTTTCCATAAAAGCGAAAATAGTAGAATCTATACATTGTGTACCAAATATGGTGCGCCATGCTTTCAGGCCATATGTTGTAAATGAAGGACATTTTTACGATTTTATTTATTCTTCATCTTAGTTTAATTGGAACAAAAAGATAATGAATATTGAGAGTTTTGATCGAAATTATAGTGGAAACTCGATATGATGAACTCCTCTCCTCATTAGAGGAAAGGTGGTCATTTCTATAGAAAATCGTGAATATTCAGTTTTTTAAAAGGAAGTTCGGGTGCGTGCGTGATTAGTTTCCTATTGCTTATTGAAATTTGTATCGATGCTTATTTGTGACATATCCTGGAAGTTGATGGAAAGTGGAGTAGGCGTTACTACCCGTACAAATCGAAATTTAGACATATCTTTTGATGGTATGTCCAAAAAAACTTCAAATGTGTGTCAAGAGGTAGCTGTTAGATGTCGTTATAAAATATTAAAAGTGCACCAGATCCGACTCATATACTCCTTTCTTTTCTCCCCTGCAAAAAAAAACTGGAATTGATTACTTTGGGCTTTGCGTGCCGTCTAGCTCTGTACATGGGTATTAGGGTATGCACTCGTCATGCTATTTGCGCAATTAGAACTCGGTCTCGTTATAAAATAAATCTTTTATATAATAGTTCGTTATAAACATGTTCCACTGTTAAACGTATATCTCGAGACTTCTTTTGACTTATCATAGCTCATGGTATTCCTTTCTTGAAATGTATATGGATTGGATTGACTTTGCATGCCTGCTTTAACCCAGATTTATACAGGTCCCAGGACATGTCCACAAGAATTACATCCATGTAATTTTTTGTTTATCGAATGTGGTACTCCACATAGTCTTCCATATGAAATGGTTGACCCTAGAAGCACATTTTCTGAGGATCCTGAACGTGGGCTTCCAAGACAATACTCGACATAGTCAAATGGTTTGAGAAATTGGATATCAAGGCCCATCTGCTTGAGGCTTGGTGAAAGTCCAAATATCTTACTAAGATGTCAAGTACCGAAGCTCGGTTTTTTATTGGCGCGTCCTAGGGCAAAACAAAAGATGTGAACAATTTTTTCAGTATACTTGCCAGTAAAAAGACTGGGATTATAAGAAGCAGCTACAGAGACGCTAAGCCCTGACCGGTGTGCTATAGAAAATAAAATGACAAAAGCGATCATTCTAAATCAACTATGACAGCTCCGTTTCCTTGGATCCTGAACAGGACTGATTAAGCTAGCTTTCATAGAAAATGGCGGTACATGGCTAGATTTCTGTAAAAGTCTAGTTTTTATTAATTTTTTGATTTTTTTTTACATTTCCCAAAGTAGATAAATCAAGCTTTTGC
Source organism: Microchrysa polita (assembly GCA_949715475.1). Classification (NCBI taxonomy): domain Eukaryota; kingdom Metazoa; phylum Arthropoda; class Insecta; order Diptera; family Stratiomyidae; genus Microchrysa; species Microchrysa polita. The sequence goes on from OX454419.1 coordinate 74,313,705, forward strand.
ATAAATTCAATTTTGGCTCCCCGAAGCTTTCCTTGAATTATCTGTGCGTCGTCAAATTGGACCTACGTTATTTTTTGTGGAATTTTAAAAGCTATTCTTGAAAGCTAAGACATTTGGCGAAATTAACCGTTATTTGGAAAAGGAAAAATAGTGGTGAGTAAATTGGAATTTGTTCTTGAGATTGTTTTGAGATTTTGACAAAAAAACACTAAAGGTATTGTTTACACCAATTTTGCAACGTCCATATATGGTACACCATGTATTGGGGCATATTCAGAAATATCTATACATACATTCCGATCGTTCTTAGTTGATGAAATTATTCTCCTTTAGTCTTGGGTAGGGTAGGATATGTTCATAAAATTTTAATTATCAGCTCTTTCAACATGATGGTGCGTTTTATTTTGCCCAGAACAGGTCCAAATAACATAAATTTTCATACAAATTATGTCACCGATCTATTTTTCCAGGACATTTACTGCCATTTTGGTACGCTACGCATTTAAGGGTTAGGGCTAATCCAGAAACACACCTGGATGAATTTTAGTTAAGATTCAAAAAGAAAATTTTGTTTTACAAGAACCTAATATTTTGTGGTTGGTTTGTAAGACAGACCTATGACGTAATGTTCCGATTCCATCCGTTCCTAGAAATGTTTTGGGACTTTACTAGGAACACATTTGGGTAAAGTTTGGTTAAGATGGGTACATAAAGAAAACAGTTTTTCTTAGGAGAACTTAATTTTCAGAGGTGGGTTTCTATGGCAGCCCCATCACCCCGTGGTCCGATTCCATTCGTTCCGACATATATACCGCGTACACTTAAAAGAAACTTGTATACAAAATTTCAGCCCGATAGCTTCAAAACTGAGGGACTAGTTTGTATTGAAACAGACGGACAGACAGACAGACAGACAGACAGACGGACAGACGGACATCGCTCAATCGATTTCTCTCAGCACACTGATCAATAATATATATACTTTAAATAGTCGAAGGTGCTTCCTTCTGTGCGTTGCAAACTTCATGACAAAGTTAATATACCCTTTCACATAGTGACGGGTATAAAAAGTGGCCGTTTTTGGCACCGAGCGTATGTATTTAGTTTTATATTGCCAGCTCTAAGGAATCGAATTATTGTATTATTTTTGATTAGAAGTTCAGTCCAAACACCTTTCTAAGAAATAGATTAACTACAATTTTCAATGAAGTTCTGCTACACAGGGAGAAAAAAACGCTAATATTAAAAAAATCCGTTCCTTTCAAATGTTTTGCGCGTTTGATTTTGCTCCCCAAGAAAATTCATTCAATTGGCACTCAAGTCTTTTAATGCGAGGGTGGGAATTGGCAGTTGTTTTAAGCGCACATCAGTTAATTTTTAATATTAGTTCTATTGTTTCGAGTAAAAAAAACGTACGTTTGTATTTTGAAATTATGTGTAGTTATTTTGTACCGCAATTTGTAAACCCTTGTAGTCTGGCTGGTCTAGCGGTTAGTGCGCGCACCTTCAGCGCACAGGGTCATGAGTTCGAATCTTACCGTGTTCCATGGTGTTTTTCGAACTCACGAGCTTGTGACGGACTATGATCTCACTCAGATGTTAAACGAGTACCAAATAAATAACACTGCTGAGCGTGATGCTGATCTCATTACCTCAACAAAAAAAAAAGCAGATAAGATCTTGGAAATAGGATATCACTAACACATCCTGCGGCCTTAGTCCAATGTTGGATTGTCGCGCCTGTTATTTACCTAATCGGTAAACCCTTAGCGTGATGGGTTGAATGTCATCGTGATCCACATGTTTTCTATCCGATCACCATTTTGATATATATATTTATATATATATGATTTAGTGGTATCCGTTTGAAAAAGAGCTGCTCTTTTGTTTTTAACCGAATTCTTTTAATTCAAGCGGGCCAGTCGAGACATTCAAAAGATCTTTTCTGAACGTAGAATTCGTTACACTTGAATGTGCGTTTATTTTTGTTTTTAACCGAATTCTTTTAATTCAAGCGGGCCAGTCGAGACATTTAAAATATCTTTTTTGAACGTACAATTCGGTACAATTTAATGTACGTTTATTTTTCTCAGTGTACTTCCTAAAACGCCGGAAACCAACGTATGTTGGGTTAAATTCATAAATATGGGAAATATTAGCTCGTTTTCCCTTTTTTTGGCTTATATCTCAAAAATTGAATGAAATTATGATGAATCGAACGAGAACAAAATATGTTATACACACTACGATAGCTACAGTCATCAAAAACACCTTGAAGTGGCATTCAAAAGTTTCTTCGCACTGCGCGGGAAAAGGAATCGCCTTCGGCTCAAGAGTATCAACCCAATGATTTGTGCGACATTTTGACCGGAAGTGCAGTGAAACTTTTTCTGGGTATGTCCTTTCTCCCTAAACAGGACAACTGACAAGAGATTTTAGTGAAATTTCCGATAATTTTGCTTTGTTTAGTGACACCGATATTTGGAGCAATATAATCCTCTTTACTGCAGTCTACTTTTATGTAAAATTAAATAACAACCGAAATTTTTAAAATGTCCTTTTTGTCCTATTTTATTAGAAAATTAATAAATATAGTCACGCAATGCGGTACTGACTTCCTGAACTGCTTACTTTTCGTGCCAATTTTAATTCAATTGGTCATCTCTATAGTACGCTCTTTACTAAAAGAAAAAGACATAAGGCCGATTTTATTATTAAAATAAAAATATTAATTTGTATATTAATGGGTATATTGAAATGCAGACATTCCTTTTAAATAGGAGATTTTAAGAGATTAAATGAGAATACTTTCCGGAAAATATTAATGATTTTTACAACATCCAATAAAATTGGTTACTGGAATTTTAAAAATTACATACATAGTGTAGACTTTGTTTAGAAATACAATCCTAGTCGTAAGTATATCTGGCAACCCTGAGTGGAGAATAATGTACTGTCAAAAGAAAAGAAGAAGACCAGTTAAAAGTTTTGCATTCAACGAAGCAAACGTGTTTTATTCCATGTAGATTACAATAGTATAGTCAAAGGAATATCGAAAGCATCGAGAGTATTAAATCGGTGACAAAATCACACAATTCACTAAGATTTAGTTGTTGATTAATCTGGCGGCGATTGCATAGATGAGCCTCTCATCCGCCATGAAATTTCGCATTCCCCTGAATTCTTTATTTAATACGATAAAGTCTTAGTCGTCTTTGGGGTTAATTGGCTCTGTAATCCTCATTTATTTTGTTTTTCACGACCTCTGAGCTCTGACCAAGACGTCGGCTAACGAATTGCTGTGCATACATCTATGCACCTTATAACACCTTCCATTCGATAATGATCCAACGGACCGTGGTTATAATCCTATATAACCATTGCAGACATTGTAGTGGCACACTTCTTTAAGAGGTGCATAAGCATAAGTCAGCCAGCTATATTCCAGACTAAAAATGCATTAAACACTATACGACTGACACTAATTCACTTTTTCATTTAATTTTCATATATGTATAGATAAACTTTCATCATTTCCGCTAGTTGCATTTTGAATCATTATAATGAGTTAACTTTCATCAAATAGAAAATGAGCTAAAATGCGTAAACAGTGAAAGAAAATAAACTTGACTGCGCCATTCATCACTGAGATTCCAAGACGAACGACTTTTAAAACGTGTGAATTATAAAAGCCAATGGCTTCGTTTGGTTGAGCGTTGAGGTGCGTATGTTAAGATTGTTAAAGCAAAGCGCATACCTCGACCCCGTTCCCGTTCAGATTAGCAGCTTTTTTCAATGGCAATATTTACTCGGAGCTCATACGAGTAAGTAAGTCGTAATGTGACAAAAATCTTGTCATGCTCTTCAATTAACCTTTTGTAACAATATAAAACACCTTGAGAAAGTTTACAAAAATTCTTGGCAAATAGCGTCATCATCACTGATCTGGCTCCATCCATGCGAGTGAAAATCTATAGAATTGTGTATAATACACTATGCCTAATGTGTAAAACGATAAGGACGTGAGTATAGCACGATGGCGCCACTACTATCCGTATTAGCGAAAATAATTATTTCTACACAAATTGCTCATGTCGGACTAGTAGAGACGAATTACATATTGTGAATGTTGTCTACTTCATTCATTAACATGTAATTAATTTTAAGAAGAGCCATAATTCTGGAACCAGTGAGGTTAGCTTCGGTTATATCGCGGTTTATTAAACACAGTCGACTAGACCATGGTAATTTTTCGACATAAGCATACATGGGGACCATGGGAGCAGGGCATACCTGGACTTGGCAGAATGTTGCTATTCATTTCGGCTTCCATATTCGATAGAGTTTATTGAAAGTTTAGTCCGCGAATGCCAAATTGATTGGTTGGTAGGTTGACGTAACTCGTACCCCTACATAGAAGCTTATGCATGCCGATCTGCTATTATGTCGGCAAACGTGATGTGATTATTAATTAAAAATTTATTCAATCGTGCAGTAAAATGCGTTGGAGGGCGAAAGAATTTTTTCATGGGCGGTAAATAACTATGATGTGTGCAGCATAAAGTTTTGCGAGATGAATAATCATACTAAAATGTAGAAAGCTTTTCAGTATAGGTTATAGTGATTAAAAAATAATATTAAGTTAAATCCAGCTCACGGATAAATCAAGTTATTTGACACTAAAATACATTAAAAATATTTGCAGTTTCTTCGAGATCTTCTTGAGCTGAAGCTCCTATGTACATCCGTGGGTTTATCTAATATAATTAACCAATTTATTTCGATAAATCAATTTTGGATGCAACATTATAAAAATTACATAATTCTATCAGTACCTAGGCTGCCGTTAAAATCTTCTGTAAATAGCGAATTTCTTAAAACAGCTTGAAATTGCGTCTAAGCTTTTAAAAAGCTTGTAAGCTTCAACTCAGTTGCAAGCCATTTACAGTTTTAAGCAATTGGCAAAATATTCTAACCGCCAGTGGCAGTATAATAATAATAGCTGAGAATTCTTTTTATGTAAATGCAAAATTCATATCCGGATAAATTTGAATTATTCAATTTGTTTTTAAAATAATCTGAAAGTATCATTCTTCAAGATCAAGAGTGCATTCAAATGAAATTACTCATGTGATGATTATATATCAGTATGCGTGGCCTCAGGGTTCACATTTGCGGCCACTCGTTTTGTTTTTAAGTTTTTTTGTATCTATCGTAAATCTGAATAAGTTTAACCATTTTTTTATGTATAACTTATGTAAATTTTGGGGATTATTGTATGCTAATGATGTACATTTCGAGTTTCGAGTTCAATGCTACCGGTCGTTTGACATACATATAAATGTGTTTACGCTTGTGTCTGTGGACATTCTGGCGTTTTTTTCTATTTACCCTATAACGGTTCCTAATCCGTCACTCACTAATATTTGAAATTAGGTGTTTATATATCTGGATATCAATCACTTTTTTTTTAGCAATATAAATGGAATGCGTTCGAACTTAATTATTTAGAGCTTTTAATTATAATGGAAATGTTTAGGTAAAGATTAATATCGTTTAAGAAACCTAGATTCAAAATACAAATGATGATAAAATTTTTGTTTTTAGAAAAAATAACTAGAGAGTATTAAAGTTACAAGTGTAGACTGTAAAGATACCTTGCTTTTATACGATTCATATAGAAATTAATTAGTAAGAAATCAGAAACAAACCAGTTTTTGTTGGGGATTGAGTGAGCTACTTACAGTATTGAAATTAGGTTTTCGCTTTTTGGATATAGAAAAATTTCTCCTGACCTGGTTAATATTCTCCCTCTTCTACCAATTTTTTTTTACAGTCAATAGGAGGAGTTCAATCAAAATATCCCAATTCAGGGCTCCAAATAGAAAAAATAGAGTAAAGCTAAGTTTTATTATGAACAGGGTTCCAGGATTCTTAAACCGATTTTGTTAATTTAATCGTTAAGGTCCCAAAAAGGACACTATATAATTCTTGATCGGAGGTGGGCAGGCATGCGGGGTATCATATTGAGGGAGATGTCGAGTAAATTACGTATTGTTCTCCTTTACAAGGATCCACAGCCAACTTATTGAAAAATGTTAGTGTTCCCTATAATTGAGAAAATTTGTGTCCTTTTTCTTGCCTTTCCCATCAACATTTTTCTTAGCATAAAGAATGGTAAAATTATCAGTTACTATAGATTTTATAATGTTAACGAAACTGTGGCTTGGAAAAGAAACTGATGATAAATTACGGGGAATACCAAAATTGTTCGTACTCCATTGCGGTTCTTTGAAACAGGAAGCAAACACCGGATATGTAATGTACTCAAAGTTCCTTTGATATGACACCCCGCATGCTCACCTCCAATCAAGGATTTATTTAAGCTGACCAGACGTGTCGTGCACTGTGGCCATGATCGGTGAGTCGCCACTCTTCACTGAGAGACGAGTTTCCAAACTCGGCACGGCCCGTCGCAAGTTTATTATTCAGAAGATGATAAAAAATATTCTTATCATATAATAAGCTAACAATGCGACTAGGAAGTGGTATGGCTGAGAACCGTATCACACTCCGAATTCAGTTGTCGCATTGAAACTACCGTGTGTAGTCGTCAACGCACCATGCTCCACTTCCACTAGGAGCTAGTGTAGATCAATACGAAGACGTACAGGATTTTGCTGTACAGTACAGTATTTTTACCTTACGTTACGGCTACTCAAATTGCAATTTTCAGTTTTCAAATCGAGAATTGTCCATAACTTGAGCGGAATTTTGAAATTAGGCAGACTTATAGAGCACCGTACTGTCCATTGTCTCTATGTAGCTTCCTAAAGTTCAAAGCTTACAGCCGTCGAAAGAAGCAATTTTAATTTATCACAAAACGATAGAAAATCAGCCACTGTACTCCATCCGATTCCCCTATCAACATTTAGATAAAGATTTTTTCTGACAATATGTCTGTTACTCATTGTCGCTGTAATGCAAAATTTTATTTATTTATTAAAAGTTGTAAAATAACAATTGAGTTAAATACAGCTTATATTAGAGCACTGGCGACTGAGGCCTTAGGCTTAAGTTAAATGATGAAAACTTAACTAATTTTTAATACTATGTACTTAAGTATGACAGGTTTGTTTGTTTTTAGGCAGGAAAAAATGAAGAATAAAAATGAAAAAAAGAAGAATTTTAAATTTGAATTTTCACATATAATGCAAAATTAATATGGTAAACTCCAGCTGATATGTTCTTGTGACGGTTGATCTTTCTGAAAAACGCGCTTGAATTGATATTTAAATCGCATGTACGCCAAATTGTCAAAATGCAAGCCAAGACAGTAACTATTATGCAATTGAAAGTACTGTAAAATGATTAACTCCGAAAACCCCTTATCACTTATGAAAGAAGAAAGAATATGAGGCCATTCTATGGCATGCAACATGGTGGTATATATTATTCTTTCTCCAAATCAACGTGAAGAGGCGGAGGAACTGCATGGCTGAGGATTTGTGTGTGTGTCCTTGTTTGGGACCTTTATGGATTAATTTGTGTTCTCCTTGTGACCTTTACGATCAAAATTTTTCTAAGCAAAATTAGTTTAGACTCCTGCTACTCTATTGATTCCAAAACAACAAAAATTAGCCTCACTCTATTTTTTTTCAATTTAAAATGCTAAAAGAAATGAACATTTTTTTTAAATCGAAATTGCAATAGCAGTTAGGTACATATTCGTGAGCCCCTTTCCTTTTGCTTAAACTCTAACGAAAAGCTAAAGTTTGATAAAAAAAAATCACCTAATAAAAATGATCAGGGTTTTAATGGTTTGTGCAGTGGGGACCTGGTTTTTACTAAGCCATTTAGATTTACACTGATTTTAGGCGTGTTTTTTTTGCACTCTGGTGTAGGTTAGTTTAGTGTAACTACATGGGGTTACAATAACAACATAATCTGTGTGGGTCAGGTTGTTATTGTAACCCCATGTAATTACACTAAACTAGCCTACATTGAAGTACAAAAAAACACGCCTAAAATCAGTTTAAATCTAAATGGCTTAGTAAAAACCAGGTCCCCACTGCCAATCAACAAAAATCTTTCAAAAGCTCTATCCAAATTCAGGCAAAGTTTGAAATTGATTTGGAAGAAAAACTCCTAATTCGAGACTGATTGTAAAATATATACCATCATCCAGCAATAAAACTAATTTCTGGAATATGAAAGTGTACAAAAACATTTAATATTGGATTGAAGCTCTACAAATGTACAACTTCTCCAAAACAATGAGTATCATTTTTTTACCCACCTGGGTCCTTTAAAGTAACTCCCAATTTAAGTTCCTCTGGCTTATAAGTTTGTTTTCGAAAACGAGCGACACCTAATCACCTACAGTAGTGGACACGGAGATAGGAAACACGAAACGCAGATCGATTACCACCTCTGTTTCGATTTTGATGAGAAGGTGGGTAAGAGACTGCAAGGTGATCTTGGGTGAATCTGTCGTCAGCCAACATCGTTTGCTCCTGTCAGAATTTATTTTGAGAGCAGGAGGAGCAAGAAATAGAAGAACTCCCAAGCCTGTCGAAAAGGATATTTAGGGTCGCAGCCCAAAGGAGAAGGAACGCTCGGGAAATACAGGCGCCAAAGTACGTGGAGGACTCGCAAGGAATGTTGCTGATTGACGATACGGCAATTTGTAGCAGGATGCGAGAGTATTTTGACGAACTTCTAAATGAAGAATTTCCTCGAGCAGCTTTTCAAGATGTTGAGCCGAATACCACAAATATTGAAGATATCTCAGAGGAAGAGGTGATGGAGGCAATGCATCAGATGAAACGCGGAAAGGCAGTCGACCCGGACAAAATCCCCGCGGAATTTTGGTTGAAAATGGAAAATGTCGGGCTTAGTTGGCTCACAGTTCTCTTCAACAAAATCAAAGGTGGGCAACCGATGCCTGATGCTTTCAGGGAAAGTTTTCTTCTTCCTTTCTATAAGAACAAGGGAGACTCACGCAAACTCAACAACTCTCTCTCTCTTGATTACCGTAACTCCTAGTGGAGCATGGTGCGTTGATGACTACCGTGTGTAGTCATCAACGTTACAAAGACAACTGAATTCGGAGTGTGATATGGTTGTCAGCCATACCACTTCCTAGTCGCATTGTTAGTTTATTATTCTACGATAAGAATATTTCTTATCATCTTCTTTTGAATAATAAACTTGCGACGAGTCGTGCCGAGTTTGGAAACTCGTTTCTCTATGAGTGTCTATTTCACAGAGTGGCGACCGAACGATCACGGCCACAGAGCACGACAAACAACTCAACAACTATGGGGCTATAAAGTTAACACCTCATACACTAAAGATCTACGAGCGAGTTGTCTGCAACCGATTGTGAAAGATTGTGCGGTTGAATGACAATCAATGCGGCTTTGTTGAAGGTCGATCTACAGTCGATGCGATTCAGTGCATTCGAATTGCGATGGAAAAGTATAGAGCAGCACGAAAGGACTTGTACTTTGTGTTCATCGATTTGGAGAAGGCATTCGATAGAGTACCTCGTGATCTGATATGGTTGGCCTTGAGAGCACTTAATGTCCCCGAGGCATACGTCAGGATGATACGAGACATGTATGATGGAGCTACGACTAAGGTTAGATGCACAGCCGGTGAATCAGAAGAATTTCCGGTGAATGTCGGAGTACACCAGGGCAGTGTATTCAGTCCGTTGCTCTTCAACATCATCATGTGCTACTTATTAACACGTGTCTCCGACGGCCTAGAAATATCTCTTCTTTTTGCTGATGATATAGTCCTCAGTAGCCCAAACATCGTTGCCTTGCAAGCTGCGCTTACAAAATGGTGTGACATTCTGGAGGAGCATGGACTGAGGGTAAGTATAACAAAGACTGAGTTCTTATGCTGCCAATTCTCAGACCCAAATGCACCGATACCAGAAATGTACGTCAAAGGAGAGCAGCTTAAGTCTTGTACCAAGTTCAAGTACCTTGGCTCGATGGTGAACAGCGGAGCTACATGCGATGATGATATCAAACATCGCACAAAGGTTGGGTGGATGAGGTGGCGAGAAAACTCTGCAGTTTTCTGCGATAAGAAAATGCCACTGAAGCTAAAGGGCAAGTTGTACAAAACGATTGTACGTCCCGCACTCATGTATGGATCAGAATGCTGGACCATGTATGAAGGTTACGCGAAAGAAATGACAGCGACTGAAATGAAAATGTTACGCATGTCAGTTGGTGTAACCAAAAGGGACCACATCAAGAGTAGCTACATCCGAGGCAGCTTGTCCATAGACCAACCAATCACCGAAAAGCTCGAAGACCGACGAATGGATTGGTATTGCCATGTTCAAAGGCGTCCGCCTGAGAACCCCGCAAAGAGAGCGATATCAATGGAAGTTCCACTTGATGGACCCAAGGCCAGAGGCAGACCGAAGAACACCTGGATGTGTCAAATGAAAAAGCAACAACAACGCATTGGTCTCGGCGATGACACGATCCAAGATAGAGCTGCCTGTAGAAATATGCTGAGAAATTATCGCCAAAACGGGCGATGTGCCTACACCGCAGGTCGAGCAACGCGGAACCATGGAGCGGTATAAAGAACGAGGCAAGGAAGAAGATAAGTTTGTTTCGACCACTTTCCTATAAGAGGGCCATGGTGGCTGACCCACCGGCATTCAATTCATTCATAACGTCAAGGTTTTTCTGCATTTAATTGGACATTTCTCAATTTCAGACTAACTCAATTTGAACCATGGAAAGATACACAATCGAGCAACCCGTTAAAGTTATTCAGGCTTATTATAAAAATGGGCGTTCAAATCAAAATGAATCACGTGCACTTCGTGATTTTTTCGGTCAACATAATCGACCAAATAACGGTTTTCTTGTGGCCAGAAATCGAGGATATGGACCTGGACGATATGTGGTTCCAAATTTGCACGAGAAATTCAATGGCCGTGTTATCTCACGTGGTGGCGATGTCAATTGGCCGCCAAGATCATGTGATTTGTCACCGTTGGACTTCTTTCTTTGGGGTTATTTGAAAGAAAAGCTAAACATCGATAAGCCAGCAACCATTGAACCATACCAATATTATCAAAATAAAAAAAAATGACAATAATTTCCTAAACAATTTGTGTTTTATTGAAAATCAACATCGGCCTTTAAAATTTAACCACCCTATACATTATCCACCTCTGTCTTCATCTCGTGTGATTGACCCGATTTTGTCAAAGCAAAGCATAATATAACACAAACCATCATGAAACCGGTTGAAAGATATCTGGCAAATATTCAAAGAATCTATCACTGGAACCGGCTAAAAATTCCGTGAATAAAAATTCGATCCGATTCTTAGCTTATTAAAAGAGATAAAGAACATACTCACCTAAGCACAAGTTAATTCTAAAATTTATTGTGTCATATTGTCAACGGTATTTTTTGCAAGAATCTTTTCTTCCATGATTTGAATTTCAACGAAGAAGATACTTCCTACCCAAATTTTTGTAGATAAATATGTACATTATATTTATCAGAAAGATAGAAACCGTTTTTTGGATTTGATTATCGTGTCGGTGTTTTAAAGCAACATTGGGTGATATTAAGCTCGTCAAAGACGATTACGCAAAAGATATTAAGACGATCGCTTCCGATCAAATTCCTCCCCGGGAACCAAAAATTACCCAGAGATTTTTTTTTCAAAAACAGGGTCATTTTTTTTATAAACGAAGGATCAAGGGGCCGAAGATATAGCCGTTCAAAAAATCACCCCACCAACAAAAAAACAGGATAAATTTTTCGAAAAAGTTCCCAAAAACCGACAATTTATAAATTTTTTGATTTTTTTTAATTGGGTTAATATTTAAATTTTCCTAAAAACAGGGTAGTTTTTTTTTAATTTTAAATTTTTTTTCAAAAACAGATTCAAATTTTCTAAAAACACTTTTGATGGTCGATATCTTGTTTTACACTTTCTCTGTGCATTATTTTCATTCATATATGAATGCCAATACTGATGCATGCACATGGTTTCTGATTTGAGTTGAGAGAACTACCTTGGAAGCGTAGTGACAGCGGATGGTAGATCTGATGCCCAAGTCGAATCGCGCATGAATAATGCCCGAGCAGTATGTTTCAGTTTGACTCTTTTCTGGCAAAACCACAAAATCTCTAGAAACACCAAACTCCAGATCTTCGAAAGCAATGTAAAACTGTGCTTTGATATGGGTGTTGTACGTGTAAGGTGACCAGTAACATTACATACAACCAAACTGCCAACTTTCGTGAATCAGTTCCTACGACGCATCGCATCCTTCGAATTCACTGGCCTGTATTATCTAACGACGACCTCCTCAAAATTACTGGTCAAAATAGGATAGCCATCAACATCAAAAGGCGGAAGTGGCATCCATCCTGCGTCTACTACGCTTCGCCATTAGGAGTACCTGAGCTATGCAGCCATAACCTCCCTCCCTTGCGGGACGACGAGATTTATCCGGCTTAAAGCCGGAATGGTGTTCTCCGCCGGGATGCCTCCCTTTGGATCCCCACCTTGGGATGCGACTCTAGCTGGTCGACTTGTCTATCACCACGAACCCCCTCGAGTCCAACGCCTAGATGGGTAGGGACCATGGTCCCCTGGGCACGCCCATCCCCGAGGTACACTATTCGCTAAAGATTTCTCTATAGCAGGTGGACCTTTGGCCCCCTTTCGGAAGACCTAACGAATTCGGACGCCTCCGCAGGATCGTTATGCCTGTTTACTAGTCGTCTGCTTAAAGCAGACTCATAGCGCTACCGTTCACATAGGTTTGGCCTCCGTCCGTTTACTAAGTAGCAATTTGATTCGGGCCGTGTGGTCATCAATCCACAAGCCAGCTAGGTATAGGCGCAAAGGCCATTCTCCCTAACTGGCCCCTTCGAGGCTTGGGTTCTGCGAAGCCGCCAACTCCGAGACTAGACACGTACGCTTATATGTGGTTTCTCCCCTACGAGGAAGCACTGCGTCGTGTGAGCTTGTATAGCTGACTTTTTGAAGGAATAGGGAAAAAGTCAAGCTATGCTGTGTCACCCATACATGACGAGCTCGGGAGCTCGGGACCGTCAACTCCCGAAGGTCTTTTGTACAGATCCACGCCATGGCGTATCAACCATACCAGGGGCCTTCCTGCGCTGCTCGGGTCCGTGGTGTCGCAACTCACCAAATATGTGTGTCACATGAACACACTTCCCCTGCGGGAAGGCGGAAGTGGCAGTGGAAAGAGCACACACCTCGAAAAGCGCAAAAAAAAAACATTGCAAAACAGGCTCTAGATTGGGAATCTCAGGGAACCGATGAAAGCTGTCGTGTGGGACGACCCAAAAATACTGGCGAAGGTCTGTTGAGGCAGATGATGCAAATCATGAGACAAGTTAAAGGCGATAGCTCTTATAATAAAGAGAGCCGTAAAAGTAGCGTAGTCAATGTCGTATGCCCCACTAGGGATTAAAAGGAGCCAGAGAGAGAGAGAGAGAAGTAAATTACAATCAATGAAAAATTACATTAAAAACGAATACAAGTGAAACAAAATTGTTGATAAAAAATTAAAAACTGACAAAAAACTTGAAATTGATATTTTTTTATGTAAAAAGATGCCAAAAGCCTCGTGGACATGTATGTATATTCGGCTAAAAAGAAAATGCAGGTTTAGAATCGTTATCAGTTAAAAGAACCGCGCGCCCGCCTAGAAGAATTACAATATCAATAACCGATGTGATTCTAATATTCAGCGTCTGCTGCTGGTCCCTTTGATGGTATCAATGCAAAACCTAACACCGTTTTACAGGATGGCACACAGAAACCTGACCCTTTTAAAAACGTCATAAAAATCGGAAATCCACGCTACATAATTTTATTTCAACACCGTTTATATATCGATGGTCAGGTTACTTAAAACTGGATACCGATTCTTTTCCTTTAAAATGCATTTGTATTTACTTAGAGTGCACGATAATTTTGGATATTATGTATTTTTAATAGGCCAGTCATTTTATGATTTTAGGTCGCAAAAAATAGCTCGGCTCTGGTTTTTTGGGATATTGTTAGGGTAGATACCAGAAGTGTACCACCAAGTTTGCAACTTCGAAAAACCTGTGCTAACCCCCGTGACCTTCAAAAAAACCTCAAAATGTTCGGACTTTTTTCATATTTTGGTTTGTAATTTCCAAAAGGTGCTTCCTACAAGAAAGTCGTCTACTGGATTTTTAAAGCTAGCAAAACCTTCTTTGATCTGAGTTCACCTCTAGCTTTGTAGGTGCAAAGGATCCCAAGATATAGCACTTTACACATTGGTTTTTTGTAAAAAAGTTCAAAATTGTAATTTAATGCGCATTCTACAGAGAAAGTCATGTGACATGAAGTTATAAACCAGTTACTTAGCTGTATATATGTCGAAACGAATGGAATCGGACCATGGGGTCATAGGGCTGCCCCTTAAAATTAGGTTCTTCTAAGAAATTTTTGTACCAATATTAACCAAACTTCACCCAAGTGCGTTCCTGGTTAAACCTAAAAAATATCTAGGTACGGATGAAATCAGAACACTACGTCATAGGGCTGTCATACAAACCAACCCCTGAAAATTAGGTATTTCTAAGAAAAACTTTTTTCTTTATGAACCAATCTTAACCCAAACTCATCCAAATGTGTTCCTAGTAAAGCCTCAAAACATATCTAGGAATGGATGGAATCGGAACATATTAGGTTCTTGTAAGAAAAACTTTTTTTCTTTTTGAATCTTAACCAAAATTCATCCAACTGTGTTCCTGGATTAGACCCAAAGCATCCAGGAACAGATGGAATCGGAACACGTCATAGAGTACGTCATATTACAAAAAAAAAAATATTTTAAAATTCTGTATCTTGGGATTCTTTGTACCTACAAAGCTGGGGTATCACTCAAATTAATGAAGAAGATTTGGTTAGCTTTAAGAGTGCAGTGGACGACTTTTCTGTAGGAAGCACCTTTTAAAAATTACAAACCAAAATATGAAAAAAGTCCAAAAAATTTTGAGGTTTTATGAGGGTCACGGGATTAGCACAGGTTTTTCGAAATTGCAAACTTGGTGGTACAGTACTGGTATCTATCCTAGCAATATCCCAAAAAACCAGAGCCGAGCTATTTTTTGCGATCTAACGCCTTATATTTTGGTTTATTGACTGGCCTATAAATTCAAAAATCCATGACATGTTTTTTGTCAATTTTTATTGTTGCATGAAAAATTTAATTTAACTTGTAAATGATTTTAGTGTAATTTTTCATCGTTTCGAATCCACTAAGAAAAAAAATAAGACTAATGGTGAAGAATCATTTTTTTTAGTCAAGAGATAGTCTAGATCATGCATTCTCAAAGTGGTCCCTACGGTCCCTTGGGGTCCGCAAAGCCGTGCTTTGGGTCCGCGAGAGGTGTGAAGAAATTTGGGGGTCCGTCAAGCCGATTAGGGGTCTGCGAAAGATTCGTTGAAATAAAATATTTATTAACCATTTTATATTCCATTTCAAATTAATTTTTACGAGACACTATCTCTTTCATTAATAATTGGATTCCACAAAAATGTGCACTAAAATTTAAGATGCAAAAATACGAGGGTTCTACAAAAGTTTAGATTTTTTTTTTCAAAAACGGTTTTACTGTTTTTCAAAATATTCACCAATAGCATTTATACACTTTTGCATGCGCTCAAACCAATTTTTTTTCCACTCCGGTGGATACATCTCCAAAACATGGCTTCTGAATGCTGCTCGGGCGAAGCACCTCGTAATTTATTTTTAATCAATGGGAACAAAAAGAATAATTCGGTGCCAAGTCAGGGATGTAAATTCAATGTTTTGACCGGTTAAATAAGCGCGAGTTTCAACTAATGTGTGAGAGCTCGCATTATCATGATGAAGGATGATTTGTCTTCTCTTGTTCATTTTGCGAATTTCCCCAAAGACTTCTGGCAAGCAAATCGGCGTGTACCACTTGGAATTGACCGTCCCACGTTCCTCAAGTGGAACAATGGCCACAGGACCCATTCGGCCGAAGAAACACCATTTCCCTCGCAGTGCTTCGTGCGAGAACAACTTTTCTTGGATTTGGCTCGTCTTGGAACACCCACACTGTCGACTGCTGTTTAGTTTCCGGCTCAGAGACATACACCCATGATTCGTCGCTGGTGACGATTTTATTCACGTCATTTGATGCGATTTATCAATTTTCTGCACCAATTGACACAAGTTTTGAGATACTGTCAAATTATGCGGGATGTAACGGGAACAAACCTTCTTTACGGCCAAGTGTTCATGCAGCATCGAATGTATGGCCAGGGGAGAAATGTCCAAGGATACCTCTATCTCACGATATGTCACATGACGGTCTTGCGTAATCATTTCACGCACGGCATCCACGTTTTCCGGCACAAAGGCTGTTTTTGGACGACCTTGAGTGAATTGCGCCCACGTTTGAAGTCGTTAAACCAGTTATAAATTGCCGAAGGAGATGGTGCTTCATCCCCAAATGCAAAATGAAGCCGATCGAAACTCTGGAGTGCGTTCCGGAATTAACTATAGTCGTAGCTGTAGTCATCGCATGACTATTGTCGTAGTTATGAGCGTTGTGAGAGGGCTCTCAGGAGAACATAAAATGGAAATGTCACAACAGCCGTTGAATTCAAAAATATGTTTACAAAAAACAATTTATAATTCGATGGCATTCATAATTAGTGCTTACAGTCATGGAAATTAATCTGTACACTTTGTTTATTAACTTTAATGTCGATTAGAAAGCAAACATTGCCTAAATAGTAATTAATAATCGCAACCGACCCGACATAACCTCACATACTTGAACTGGCCAACGGACATTTTCCATAGCTATCGATAGATCATCTCGAGAGTGCGAGTGGAAATAGCTATCAACGACATTGGACCATTTGAAATGTGAAACGTCAAAAGTTGACTCGGAGAGATAGCTATTTGCGACTATTGGAGTTTTGGGACAACGGAAAGGTAATATTAGTAACTATTTTCACTCAAATCGTATAAATGGAACGAGCTCCAGTTGTTGTGATAATCGAACTTTAAAATCACATGTTAATTCCATTTTTTGCTAAATTGACTTTTTTTAACTATCATTTATCATCAAACCGTTCTGAGCAGGTATGCTAAAAAAGATCAAACTTTCTGATGGAAATAACATATTTGACGAAAACGTACTAGGACATGCCTAGTCTAAAAACGGATGAAGTAGCCTACGTATGTTATTAGCGGTAGCATCAGAAATCGATAACCGGGAGGAAAAAACTGGAAATTTCGTTCAGAATATACCAACGGCAGATTCAAATTTAATGAAATTATAGAATTTCAGAAATCATTACCTCATTGAACTGTCGAAGCAGTCATTACAATGTCGGCCGGCCGGACTCTAAGCAACGAAATGAAGATCTTTTGGTTTACTTCGAGCACCTTGAGGAACTTCATTCGGAGTTTAAAGAAGGTTCGAAGATATTCTTTATTTCAATATTCAATGTTGAATCTATTTTTATATAAGTCAAGAATAGGACATTTTCAAGCAGGAGCAACCTATTGAGTTGTCAACGAATGACGAGTTTAAACATAAACTCGAGGAAGGATATCAGGAATTTTGGCTTCAAAAAAACATAATTTTAATCGCTTTTCCCTCAGCGTATTTAGTTGCACGCGGTTTTAGCGCCATTATAAGGCATATAGCTAAAAAAGAAACCGATTAGACATTAGTGCCTGTGGGGACCTAAGGCCTTTATTGGCAAACATGGAACCTGACATCAACAAACTCATATCGTCACACACAATAAATGCACAATAAACAACTTGTTAAAACATCAAAAAACAATTTTATTTGTATATATGTATATATTTTTAAATAATTAAACAATTTAAACATTCAAGGCTTGCAATTTAGTTGGGGGTCCCTGAACAGGCTTTTCATGTGTGAAGGGGTCTGCAGTCAAAATAAGTTTGAGAATGACTGGTCTAGATTTTTGAGGTTATAATTTGACGATAGGATCAATTGTCGAGAAATAATAGCTAAGACGGGATTTTCAAAAATCGAGATTTTGAAATATATTTTGGAGAGGAATAAATCTTGGGCTGTCGAGATTTTAAACTTTTAGTACCACTCCTTTTCAAAGTTTTTTGAATAAATGTCAAGGTTTTACAATCGAGAATTTCTCGAATCGATATTTCCACTAATCGAGATTGTGTAAATGACAATTTAACAACACTGATGAGCTTCTGCCAGCAAATAGAGGAACTTAGAGAAAAGACATTAACTTTTATTAGCTCCAAAACCTAAATTCTATCCCGGATAATTTTTTCAGCTAGGAACTTCAACTTATTATTAGCAACATTTTTCAATATAAAATTATCTTTATTTATATTTTGAGTTTGATGTCCTGTGGAACTATCCTAATAACCTTCACATTTGTACTGATTTTAAAAATCCTTGTTATAAAATCCTAACGGGACTCCGGATCTGAGTCGTTGTGTTATTGAATGAACTAGCAGGAAAATAGAGAGTGTATGAATGATCTCAATATTTCGTTGGAACGCGATCATTTAGTCATTGTTTCCATGGAATTTTGCTATGATTGGTGTGCACTTTGAAAAAAAACCTTGTTTTGCCGACTGAACAAACATGGATAATATAAATTTAGCTTGTCCCAAATGAAAACCAGTACCTCCATGCAAACACTAAACTTATACACGCAGGTACAACTGTGCAAATATCTTTCGTCAAACAGCTTGAATATTTAAAGTGTTTTTTAATTAATCAAACAAGACCAACATACTATGTATAAGAAACACACAAAAAAAACAACAACTTCTACTATACCACTCACCTGCATGCCCGTATCGCGAAGATGTTCATTCACCCAATTGCGAAATGTGTTGGCTTGAATCTCCACCCACAGATCCTCATTGCCGCGTATATTCATGCCTTTGGCAGCTGTACCTTCAGGACTGCGTGCCAGCAATCCGGCATGCGTAATCTTTTGCGTTTCCGTCGTTCCATCATTGTTGTGTTGCAAAAGACCGGCATGCGTGACTTTTGCTCCTTTCAAATCCTTCAGATCCATTTTCTGGCAGGCATAAGTACGATTGTAGACCGCAACGGGGAGCGAAGACTAACAAAATGGATAAAATATTTCTTTTTCTTTTCTTTTTTTTTAATCACCACACTATGTATGTATTGACCGCCCCTGCAATAGGGACAATAATAAGGACGTTCACTGATTCACGTACACACTATCGTAACAAATTTGCAGAACTCTCATGATAGAATTTTAACATTTTTATTTAGGAATTCCTTATTCACACTTCACTCGAATTTCTCGCTATTTTTCTTAACTTTTATTCGTTGGTCGTTTTATCTGAAATACGCAATTAGACATAGGTTGTTATCGAACACTGCACTTAAGCACCAATGCTTCCGATCGCGCACTAAATTGAATTCTGTACGTTGTTTATTCGCTTAATTGCCACCTTAAAAAAAAAAAACACGTTTCTTCTCATTTCCATACAGCATTACCACACATACCGTCGTATCCGCTGAACTATTAGCGTTTTTCAAGTAGTTATAGTCGAACTGGCCCGTCTGTCGTCTATCTAGTTGACGAGTACACATATATCGAATCCATCCGTTCGACTGCAAGTACTACACACCACATTCGACCAATTAACTTGAGCTTAGCAGACACCAGCACCGTACAACTTCAGTATGCGATCTGAATGGAATTAAAGCCGATAAATAAAAATTCAGAAAGAAAAACGCCGACCCCAGAATCTTTTGACTGGAGCCCCCGCGGAATTTATCTTATGTATCTCTCACGTTGTATTCGCGCTTATTAGTGGGCATGGGCACCTAATAGGCGATCGGTCTGTAGTCGACTGGTATTTCGGAATTGGTATAAGCAACTCCCAACCACAAAAAGACGATCAAACGACATAGCCATATACATCGCACCAGGTATGTGCAAATTCTGGAAGAAGTAAGAGATACATACTTAATAATATAAACCGCGAAACCATGACGTCATTCGCGAACCATCGTCGGTTGATTCAAAACACCATACACGATCGTCAAGTTAACGAAAAAGAATAATCACCACCACGACACGTCGCGAATTCAACCTACCTACCACCGAAAAAGTGACCTAACCCGTTGTTTTTGTATAGTAAGCAGCTAGTAAGTTTGAGATACTCTATAGTTACAGTCACATTTGGCGAGCTACTAGTACTAGTAAAGTTGCATTCGAGAAATCACCATAGGCGACGACACGTAATAAACAACGAAAACAGTGTCATGTAAATGGGTGACTATGCGTTGTTACGACGTCGTCACCGAAAGTGTGATGCAACTAGACGCGCAACTAGTCACCCTATATACAGGAGTTAGTTGCAAACGTGAAATTACTACGGTGACGACGTCGTAAACAATCAACAAACTGTTGTGCAATTTGACTAGTAGCTAGTCAACAGACACATTTCCTAGATACTAGTGGAATAGGACATGTTCAATTCAACTAGCACCCAGCCAGCGAGTGAATATACGCTAAAATTATTTTTCGGTGGATTTCGAATTAACTGCTCAACCGATCGACACGAAATTCAGTGTGAATGTGTAAAATGGTAGGGTATTTGCTACGAATGCCTTCGAGATTACGAAATGGTAACAGGGTGTCCGAGACGAGGTGCGAAAGTCGATTATTCTATTTGTCATCGGAAAAGGGTGTATCGGCTCGTATATCGACATGAAATTCAGTGTAAATTTGTAGAATGGTAGGCTATTTGCTACAAACACCTTTGAGATTACGAAATATCAACAGGGTGTCCTAAAAAAGGTTCAAAAGCTGATTATAATCGGGAATAAATTTTGTTTGAATGTGTAGAATGGTAGGGTATTTGCTACGAATGCCTTCGAGATTACGAAATGGTAACAGGGTGTCCGAGACGAGGTGCGAAAGTCGATTATTTTATTTGTCATCGGAAAAGGGTGTATCGGCACGTATATCGATATCGACATGAAATTCAGTGTAAATTTGCAGAATGGTAGGCTATTTGCTACAAACACCTTTGAGATTACGAAATATCAACAGGGTGTCCTAACAAAGGTGCAAAAGCTGATTATAATCGGCAATAAATTTAGTGTGAATATTTAAAATGATAGGGTATTTGCTACGAATACCTTTGAAGTAAGGAAATGTTATCAGGGTGTCCCAAAGGAGGTACAAAAGTAGATAATTTTATTTGTCATCGGAAAAAGGTGTAGCGGCTCGTATATCGACATGAAATTCAGTGTAAATATGTAGAATGGTAGGATATTTGCTACATATACCTTTGAGATTGGGAATTGGAACAGGGTGTCCTAAACGAGGTGCAAAAGTAGATAATTTTATTTGTCATCAGAAAAGGGTGTATATCGACATGAAATTCAGTGTAAATATGTCGAATGGTAGGTTATTTGCTACAAATACCTTTGAGATTGGGAAATGCTTACAGGGTGTCCTAAACGAGGTGCAAAAGTAGATAATAATCGGCAATAAATTTAGTATGAATGTGTAGAATGGTAGGATATTTGCTACGAATACCTTTGTAGTCGGGAAATGTTATCAGGGTCTCTAAAACGAGGTGCAAAAGTGGTTGTCATAATCAGCATACCCAACAAACAATAGCTAACAACACATTACAAAAATTCGAAAAACCTGCGGTTACAGAAAACATTCACAAAAAGTGACTGTTTGCTGTGCATTTTCGTCGAAGGGTCGCTACCCCTATTTTTTCTATAGTCTGTATCTGCGACTAGTGTCATTTTAGCATTTCAAATAGAAAAGGCAGAGCCAGGCTACTTTTAGTGTTTTGGAATCAGTAGAGGGCCAGGTGTCTAAAAACTGTTTTTGGTAAAAAAAAAACATGTTTATCATATTTATTTATAATTGTGACTAGCATATAAAGAAGAAGAAGACATATAAAAAGAGATGGAATACATTGCAAATTAATTACTAGTTTCCTGTTTAAAACAACCACATTGGAGAGGATGGGGTCAGAAAAAATTAAATGAAAAAGACTTGCTCTATCTTTTTTATTTGAAATACTAAAATCGGGCTAGTCGCAGATAAAGACTATAGAAGAAATAACGCCACGCCTCGACGAATTTATACTGAATGAATCGAGTAGGCTACCATTCTGCAAATTTACACTGAATTTCATGTCGATATACGAGCCGATACACCCTTTTCCGATGACAAATAGAATAATCGACTTTCGCACCTCGTCTCGAACACCCTGTTACCATTTCGTAATCTCGAAGGCATTCGTAGCAAATACCCTACCATTCTACACATTGAAACAAAATTTATTGCCGATTATAATCAGCTTTTGCACCTTTGTTAGGACACCCTGTTGATATTTCGTAATCGCAAAGGTGTTTGTAGCAAATAGCCTACCATTCTGCAAATTTACACTGAATTTCATGTCGATATACACCCTTTTCCGATGACAAATAGAATAATCGACTTTCGCACCTCGTCTCGGACACCCTGTTACCATTTCGTAATCTCGAAGGCATTCGTAGCAAATACCCTACCATTCTACACATTCAAACAAAATTTAGTCCCGATTATAATCAGCTTTTGCACCTTTTTTAGGACACCCTGTTGATATTTCGTAATCTCAAAGGTGTTTGTAGCAAATAGCCTACCATTCTGCAAATTTACACTGAATTTCATGTCGATATACACCCTTTTCCGATGACAAATAGAATAATCGACTTTCGCACCTCGTCTCGGACACCCTGTTACCATTTCGTAATCTCGAAGGCATTCGTAGCAAATACCCTACCATTCTACACATTCAAACAAAATTTAGTCCCGATTATAATCAGCTTTTGCACCTTTTTTAGGACACCCTGTTGATATTTCGTAATCTCAAAGGTGTTTGTAGCAAATAGCCTACCATTCTGCAAATTTACACTGAATTTCATGTCGATATACACCCTTTTCCGATGACAAATAGAATAATCGACTTTCGCACCTCGTCTCGGACACCCTGTTACCATTTCGTAATCTCGAAGGCATTCGTAGCAAATACCCTACCATTCTACACATTCAAACAAAATTTAGTCCCGATTATAATCAGCTTTTGCACCTTTTTTAGGACACCCTGTTGATATTTCGTAATCTCAAAGGTGTTTGTAGCAAATAGCCTACCATTCTACAAATTTACACTGAATTTCATGTCGATATACACCCTTTTCCGATGACAAATAAAATGATCTATTTTGCACCTCCTTTGGGACACCCTGTTAACATTTTCCTACTTCAAAGGTATTCGTAGCAAATACCCTACCATTATACACATTCCCACTGAATTTCGTGTGGATCCGTTGAGCCGTTAATTCGAAATCCACCGAGAAATAATTGTAGTGCATATTCACTTCCCAGTAGAATAATTGAACATGTCCTATTCCACTATTAAATACATTTTACTACTTACTAGTAAAATTGCATAACACTTTTTTGATTGTTTACGACGTCGCGTCGTCACCGTGGTAATTTCGCGCATACAACTAATTTCTAGGTAGATAGGGTGACTATTCACGCGTCTAGTTGCACACACTCTCGGTAACGAACGTCGTAACAACGCGTAGTCACCCATTTATATGACACTGTTTCGTTGTTGACGTCGTCG
Source organism: Microchrysa polita (assembly GCA_949715475.1). Lineage (NCBI taxonomy): Eukaryota > Metazoa > Arthropoda > Insecta > Diptera > Stratiomyidae > Microchrysa > Microchrysa polita. The sequence goes on from OX454419.1 coordinate 74,337,472, forward strand.
TCACCGTGGAGATTTCTTGTATGCATGCACTAGTAGCTAGTACTAGCACGGTCTGACTGTAGCTTATGGGTGAAACAGTGGTTACTAAACTTGAGTCAATGGGTAATAAGCGCGGGTAGTAAAGACGTCATGTCATACGAATAGAATGTGTGCTACGGAAATCCATTTATGGAAGAGTCAAACAGCTTCGCGGAAATATGACCTATTTCAAGTCAACAAAAATGATAGACTTCCCTGCTATGGGTAATTCTTTGAGATGTAAACAACTATAAATCAGTCTATCTGTCGACCCCATCTTCAAGGTAAAAAAAAGAAAGCTCCTGGGAATGTACGGTTGATAATCTTCTTAACAATTATTTAGATAGACGTCTAATGGTAAGGCCTATTTCATTATTGTCATTATCTCTTCAGGAGTTCTGACTGTGACTTGTAATAATAATTGTTATGTTGAGAAATTTCTGAGCTTCGAGCATTGCTCGTAAAAAATAAGTGCACGCCTATTTTTTAAAGTTGAAGAGTGAAGTCTAGATTAATTTTAATGGATACAGGTATCCCTCGACTTAGGACGCTTCGACTTAGGACATTTCGACTTACAACGCGCTAACAATTTAGACCACAACTCGAGTTACAACAATTTTTGTTTCGACTTACAACGCGATTTGAAAAAAAAAAGATTCTTAAAAAACACACGTTCAAGTATTAAGACAGAATTTTCTTTTCTGGTTTTACTCAGTTTCTTTCCTGGTGCATAAAGCTTCTAATTTATTTGTTGAAATTATATTTGAAGAAGGAATTTTGTTTTGGCAAAGGCAATTTAGCTGTTTCGCTTAGGACTTTATAAAGAAGTAGATTTCAACACTAGTCTAAAGGATTAGGGCAGCATAAATCTATCAACAAATTCTCCGGCGGCGGAAAACAGTTCCTGATCATTCATTAAAACTTAAGAATTAAACATTTTTGAATCGGAAAGCACTGTATGCCGGAAAATGGACCTTACATCTGATGGCGGCCCACACTGTCCGGGGATAGCCAAACCGTGCGGTACAAAAGATCAAAGTTGTGGACAACACACGCTTTGAAGAGACAGAGACGACACGGGGGAATTCAACAAACGTTATTTGTTATCGCCTCTGTCTCTTCCAGGGGTATGTTGTCTACAACGTTGATATTTTGTACCGCGCGATTTGGCAAACCCCGGACAGTGTGGTAGCAGTCTAAAGTAAACAATATACCATATAACAACCAAAAGACATTAGCTAGGCAAGCATGTATAAGGTGCTTGAGCCTTTCGAATGTGACCTAAAACTTAATTGATATCGAAAATATAAAAAATCAGTAAAATCTGTTGTATACCAAGCAACACGCACATAATAGAGAGTTTTATCAAGTCGTGGAAACCGTGGTAGTACGACTTGGCAGTGTACGTCCTTAAATTGGTAGCGATCAAATTATGAATTGTTATTGAATTTAATTTTTCTGTCTTTAATCAAGCCGAACACATCATTTAAGCAGGATACGACAGCAAAGAAATATTTCAATTATTATTTAACCTTTTTAGCATTTGCACGACTTGCTAAAAGTCTGGCTGATGTGTAGTAACCCGGAAATACCCTTTTAAACTTATTAGACTCCCAGAATGAGGAACAGTTTCTTTAAATGTAAGAAACCCGATACCCTCTGCAAATAATTTACAATGTCTATGGAAATTTGAGTCATATTTCTTAAATTAACCCTCGGATGGTTCAGGTAAATTTTACATACGTAAATATTTCAGTGGAGTCTGACAGACCCCAAGGCAAAAATCGCCCTAAAAGTTAAATTTTTGCTTTTTTGGCACATTTGTTTGAGCTAGGAGTAACTGTGAAGCCTTGGTTAAGTATGGTATATAAAAAAATTGGAATTCGGACAGTAGCTTTTGGTATGTGGAAGAAAAAATTAGGTGGTGTCAAATTTGAGGGTAATATGAACTTATCACAAATAAATCAATATAAAAACTAAAATAAATTTTAACCAAATTTTATTTTTATTAGTCAAAACGTATTTAATACTAATTAACAAAGATAAGTACCTACATCAACATTTTTTAGCTAAGGTTAATATTTTTTCTGAAATCGGGATCCAAAGTTAGTCAATATTTAGAGCATTCTTCATCACGGCTTTTTCCTCGATAGTCTTCGCAGATTGGCTTTTTGCACTCGTTGCAATTGTATTTTGTCTTCCGATCATTTGCTCGTGGGCATAGAAAACATTTTTGCCTCTTTGGACCATCTGACCACATTGGGGGACCCTGGACATCAGCCCCCAAAAGGGGGAGGGGCAAGCTGAACAATGCACAAAATGTCTTCAATATTTTGCACTATGCTTCGGCGAATATTGCTCGTTGATTTCCTCCTTCTTAGAAGAGGTTCGACAAGTGTATAGCCAAGTTCGCTGAGGAAGCTTTATGTATTATGTAAAATACCCACCTAATTATTACGCTCATAAAAGTCATCAATTTATGTCTTGACTTAAAAAACATAAGGAAATGACACAATAGTGAAAGGAGATCCTGATAAATGAAAACCAGGTAAAAAACGGCATAATTTTGAATGAATTGAGTAAAAAATTTAAAAACTCCTAATTCAAAACACCCTAAATTTTCCATTTCTTTCAAAATTAACATATCTAATTTCCCAAATGTACTCTAATTACAAAGTTTCAACCGTTCCCGACTATTATTATTACATGTTATCGTTTTTCAAATAACATACTTTGGAAATTTTCCACAGAACGAAAAATTTACTTTTGTGAAAAAGACATACGTAAATGGTTCGTGGGGTCTGACAGACCCCAGAGCACTTTCAAAGTGCTATAACTTATTAACAAAATCACAAATTCATGCTTAAGTGAACGTATGTGACACATACTTAAATTAGATTTGCATCAAAATACCATTCAACAAGTTTTTCTATGAAAATTTTAAGATTTAAATTTCTCTGGGGTCTGTCAGACCCCACTGAACCATCCTAGGGTTAAGTATCTGTTGAATTTTGAACGTTTGTACTGCAAGAGAGTCGTCATCTTGAAATCGACCACCATTAGCAATACGGTAATGTATTTTGAACTCCTTTTATATTTTCGAAATTAATAAGTGACTGTATGCTGCCTGAATTTTTTCAATAGCAGGTGCTTAATATTTTACAATTGTGTTGACTTTTACCTTGAGCTCGAACTAAACTGCTAATTGCACAATTTAGCATCCATATTTTAACGCACATGGCTTATTCGAATCAGGGACCGACCCTGATTATTTATATGCAGTAAGGCCTCGGTTTGCATCGGTAATTGGTTCTTAGAAAACGTGACGCAAATTGAAACAACGCAAAACAAATTTCAAATTTTCTATAGAGAATGTAAGAGTTTTGTATGAAAGGGCCAGTTGAATAACGACGCAAGTCGAATTTTCCCAACGCAAATCGGAAAAAGAGTGTTACTTTTAAAACGCCCCAATTCGAAAACAACGCAATGTGAATCGACACAAATCGAGGCTCTACTGTACATTATATACTTTGTCATACCTCCGGTGGCTCCTTAGAGGTGCTAAATAATATCGCGGGTAACAAAAAAATATACCATTTAATTGGTATAGGGTATGTGCCGAGTATTGAGTTGTGACCGTGTTCTTGCGTACGTGCAATATGGTTATTCGACTTACAACGTTTTCGACTTAGGACGCATTTTCCTGGAACCAATTAGCGTCCTAAGTCGAGGTATGCCTGTATATTATACGAATTCAAATATATATATTTCCTATAGGAAATCTGTGCAGGGAAACATTATACATTTAGTGGAAGGGTAGCAGTGGATTTACACATTTAATGCCAGTAGGCTTTTCACATTTTGCCGCCCTTTCTGACTACTACAAATGAGCCGATTTATTTGAAAGTGGTACAAGTCCATTTTTGACGAAAATGAGTTAATGCCATTTTTAAATATATCTATGTGGAATAACACGCCGAAATAATGCATGCAAGTTTTCTGAAAAATCTAATTGCTCATATGTTTTATTTGAAAATGGTACAAGTCCACTTTCGATAAAAACACTAGAAAACGGTCGCTATTTGTTTTTTTTACGATTTGAACTTTAATTTACCATTGTATTGTATTGTATTGTCATTTTGTAAGGAATATTTTTAAGTTTAGCTAACATTTGATATTAATTAGGGTTCAAATTTTATTTATGGGGTTCTTTTATTTGTCCGGTACATCTCCTGGATAGGGAAAAATATTTTTTATATTTTATTTGCCAAGAATGTCGTAGCGCTTTTCTCTTTGCAGCAACAGCATAAATTATACCGAGAAATGAGGGATATACCTTGAAATTAGAAATTGTCTGTGTCCCTAACAAACCAAATTAGGATAAAATAAAACATCAATCCTCTGAATTCAGAGATATGTTATGCAATATGAAATTGCTGAGATTATATTTGACATACTCTTTAAGGCCGATCCACACTTTTGAGTCAGAGTCATTTCCCATACAAGTTGAAAGTTTGTCAGTTAATTAATTAACTGACAAATTATCAATTTGAATGGAAAATTACTGTGGCTGTGACTGATGACTGAAAAGTGTGGATCAACCTTTAAGCATTAATTTCTAAGGCATTGTTTTTTTGACAGTCTAGGACATGTTGCATTTAACGTAGGAGCTTAGACACTTAGAAACCAAAAAGAATTTTCTTGGAATTCAGATCGATGTGGGTTGCAACAGGATTGAAAATGTGTAGTGTCCATTTAAAAAAAAAGGGTATGCCCCAACTTTTTTATTTTCGATACATAACGATAAAGCTATACCAATTGTAGTGATTCCAATGAATTTTGTGCGTTTATCTAGGAATTATCTTCTTTTAAACACTTTTGTTGAGAATGACTCCAGTTTTGGATCTTTCTTTTAAAATGTATATAGATACATTTCCACATACCCAATTATCCGACACTTTAGGATAAAATATAGGTATTATGTAATTTCAGAATACTTCACTTTTAAGTTTTCATTTCTTGTTCTGCAAAAAAAAAAAAAAGAATGAAAGGAATTTTTTTGGGAAGAATATATTTCTCAATACCGAAAATTACTGTCATTCTATTATTATTTACAGAAAAAGAAAGAAATGGTAATATCGATTCAAAAGTGTAGTTTTCTGAAATTACCTAAAGTCTTATCCAAATGTGTTGGGAAACGAGGAATGAATTTTTGTAATTAACTTATTCCTACTTTACATTAAGAGATAAATGTTGCTTTAACGTTAACTGACAGCCACATAACACTCGATAATATAAATTAGGTGTGTTTTTTTGGTTATCCCGTGTAGGTTTGGGTAACGAAACTTCATATAAAAAAAATAACAGGTTGATCAGCTGTCATTTTTTTTATATGGAGTTTCGTTACCCAAACCTACACGGGATAACCAAAAAAAACACCTATAATTTCGATCGGATATAAATAAATATATAATGGCTTCCAAAAACCTTGAATTAAATATCAAAGCAGAGTATAGTGCCTTAACACTAAACCTACTGTAAAGTGGGATCGAGTTTAGGCATGATATTTTTGTGAATAGTAGTTGGGGAACGTTATTATTCTTCGTCGCAGTAATCCCTTTTCGGAAGAACTTACAGCTTAATTAGTACAGAGTTTTAGCAAGCCATACAAGCGCTAAATGCGAATCGAAATACGTTATTGTTTGGCGGCGTATCCAATTTAAGGCAAAATAAATCGATCTAATAATAAATCATAACGTAAGGTACGGAAATTTCGCAGATAAAAAATAAGAAATTCGCATAAACTAATTTTAAACATTAAAAATTTCGCTAAAATTCGCACATAAACGTATTTTTTTACGTTACAGTGTTGTTTTACTTTCTTTTACTAAAAAAAATCTGCTTATTCGCAGTGGAACGAGTGTTCAAAACTACAAAAAAAAAATTACGATTATAATAAGCAAAGAATCAACTAGGGAGTAGTACGAGTGACAACACAACAACACTTCTCAAGGATTTGCAATAAAAAGAGAAACGCAATTATTGTTGCGTTTTTTTTTAGTTTTCTTTTTACGTATTTTTCATTTAAACTTCGGGGCTCACCAAACAACGATGAAATCTTTTGCTACAAAAATCGTAATGCAGAAAACAAAGTTATTTCATCAAACCTCCGACTAAACACCTTGCTCGATGTTTGTTAAGAAATCGTGCTTGTGGTTCTGCGAACTCCCTGCATTTAGGAATATCTCTATTCTCAATAATCTCAGATGACAAATATCTCCCAGAATTAAATTATTTTGGAGAAAAATTAACGTTTCGCGAAAAAGGACAGAACATTCTGCTCTATTCCCAAAAATGATCAATTTTTGCCTAAATTCGCATCTATTTCTAAATCGAAATTTCCGTACCTCTAATCATTACCTATTCCGAGACGTACAAGGTCAATTGCTACACCACAACCGCTTGCTAAAACTCTCTAAATACTATTTTTACGTAAATTAGTTCCGTTATTGTCATTTTTGCTGCCAAAAAGATTAAAATTGAAAACTTCCTAAAAATGTTTTTTTTTTCGGTCTAGGGTATAATTTTGCATGAGTGTTATACACCACTATAAAGGAAATTATCTGTGCTTTAATCCACCCTTACATGATTTTGCTGTAACTTTTATCGTTTGCAAAATATTTCAAGAAATGCAAAATAGGCCTGTTTCCCCTTCTCCCCTATACTCCCTGACGAACTATTATCACAAACAAATTTATATAGATAAAGTTCGAAGTGTTTTCTAATGTTTGAAACACAATTTCATTAATAAATTTCTACTATGACTTTATATTTGATTAAAACGCAAACCCTTCAATATCTCAAAACATTACTAAATGGACTTGTACCACTGTCAAATAGAACGGCTCAAATATACTACAGTACAGGGTGACATACGGGAACCAGACGATTTTAAAAACGTCATAAAAGATCGAAAATGCATGCTAACAAAATTAATGCCTATTAAACACTCAGGACCGTTGCAAAATTTAGATCAGCGCCTGCTCTAGCGCTTACGCCGCCCCGGGCAAGTGGACAATTTGCCGCCCTTCTGTATTATAGCTGGAAAATAGTATTTATATCGTTATTTTTGTAAAAGCGATTTAAGAGTAGCTTTGACACAAAAAATCCTGGTTACTGTGGGACTCGAATCAACGCTCCCGTAATTCAGAGAATAACCTCTTTATCCACTGAGCCCGGCATATCAAACTCGGGCCCCATGCGGCCCACCTAGCAGTTTTGTACGACCCGCGGCTAGGTCGAAGAAACACAATATCAGCACAAAACCGTAAAAATTTGAAGGTGTTGAGCTAAAGTCTAAGATATATACTAAAATTCGTCAAGAGTCGGTGGCTTATTCGAGGTTAAATTATGTATTTTAGAAATCGTTCTCTCAGTTCTACAAACAATTTGCTGACGGTTGAGGTTTAAGGCGGCCTTTGTGTAGAAAAAGGTTAAACCCCTTCGACAAATGGTTTTGTCCCGAAATTCGCTTTAGAAAGAAGTCGTTGACTTTGTCTAATAGTTTTTCGCCAATTGCATTTTATTTAAATGCATTTCTTAAAAAGAAGGCCAAGCTTTAAAGACCCAGTAATTCTGTATTTAGTGAGGACATCACATGGATGTGAACTATCGTAAACATAACGATTTGAGCATATTACTCGATTTTTTTCGGCTTTCAGCCAAATAAGCTTCACTAGTGCATGCCTTTGTTTCAGATCACAGTACAAACAAATTTTTGCCCATATTTAGCCACCTTTCTGTTCAAACTTAATTTATGACAAGTCAACCTAACAATTTTGGCTCCCAAGGTTGATTTGGATTACCTCGGTGTTTCTGGATGACCGATGCTACAATGCTCTGATTAGCTGTACAAAATTTGGCAGAAATTAATTCACAAATAGTTGTTGATTGGTTAGATTCTTGAGAGCGATTCAGCCAACTTCAGCAAGTCTTTGTAGAGAGTTTGTTTAGAATTAAAAAATTTAGCCCACTATTAAATTCATTAATTATTTTCACCATCATACCAACAAAAATATATATATGTAGGTATACAGATGCCACACAGGAAACTGGCAGCTTTAAAACCGACGTAGGAAAATTAATGCGAAAACATTTGTTCCCCGAAAACATTCAACACATTTTCGAGAATGCTGCTCTGGAAAATGTTGTGCCAAAGGATTGTTCTCGTTTTCACTACTTGCATTTTGGAGTGGTTATTGATAACCTTCTTATGCCGCAACCACACTGTGCGGGGTTGACCAAACCGCGCGGTACTAATGATCAACATTGTAGATAACAAACGCCTGGTTTCCTGTCTTTCGACATTTTTTCCCCCCTTTTTATTTCATTTGTATAGTTTCTATGATTTCCTTTCCACTAAATCCATTTTGATATTGAATGTTTCTTTTCTGCTTTTAACAATTTTTTTTATTCGAGTGCTAGCCGAAAAACCGCCCCTAAAATTTGGCGCCCCGGGAGACCGCCCGGCTTGCCCCCCCCCCTTAGAGCGGGCGCTGTTTAGATGACACCATCACTAAAAACTTAGTGATGGTTCGTGAAGCACGACAATTTTCCATTTAAGCTCGATTTATTCCGTTGAGGGTCTTTGAAACAGAAAACAAACACCGGATTTGTAATGTACTCGACGTCCCCTTTGATATGATACCCCGCATGACGGCCTCCGGTCAAGGATTAAAGAGTATCTTTTTCTGTCCTTTTTGGGACCTTTCCGATCAAAATTTTTTTTAGCAAAATCAGCTTAAGATTCCTGGGAGCCCACTGATTCAAAAACAACAAAAATTAGTCATACTCTATTTTTCTCTATTTAGAGGCCTGAATTGCGATATTTTGACTGGACTATAAATGCATAATTTCAGAAACCCCTAAAAATAGTCAAATCTGGTAAATTATGACCCTGCCGAGAATCTATTTGCGGAGGAGTGGTATTGTGGAAATCGCAATGTCTAAATGGTCTCGTATTGCTGAAACGATCTTGTTAAATTTTTTTTTCAGTCAATGCAATATGATTTTACGCGGAGGAGTTTATCTTACAAGCTAAGAAAAATTTAACCGCGCTGTCACCCTTCCTGGATCATCGTCGTCGACACCGAATTGAAATTGAAGTGGATCTGCTGGAAAGATTTAAGGGCAACTTTCGAAAACGACTCTAAAAGTTGAGTAATGGCATACATTTTTCGATAGTGGTGTCAACTAAATTCCGCAACTGTCCTGAGTGTTATAGTGACCAAGAAAATTGTAGGGAATGTGGGGTTTTGAAAATCGTCAGGTCCTTCGGGGTTTGCTTTCTGCTTCCTGAGTCTTGCGCGTTCATAAATCTTTATCACTGAGCGAAATTCATATAACTTTCTTTTATAGTTATCCTGCAGTAGCATTTTTTTTCCTTATGAAAATTGTCGCGTAAAATTTAAATTTACCTCCCAATTCAAAAGTTGTTTCAGTATGTTTAGACTTCCCGACGGCAAGTTTCTATTTTTGGGATTTGAAAGCTTAAAAAAAAATTTTTTATGGATCAAAAAGACGAACAACTAATTTCCCTCCGTTGGAGATTCATTTGAAATTCTGCCTTTTTTGTACTAAAAAAACCTCCTCCGGTTCCAATTCAAAGATGAGAAGATCAATCTTTAGATGGAATAGGATCCTGCATTGGGGATTTTATGTTTCACTGAGAGCAAAAACACGCTTCGCCTGTTCCCAAAACGTATCTAATGACGGGGTTAAGTTGGCATATTTTTGCTATTAAATCTGACATTTCATAATTTATTTAAATTCAGTCTTAGGTGGCCTTAAACTCTGCCGCCCTAGGCTCCAGCCTACTTAAGTCAGCCACTGGTATGTATTACATATATTACCCTTCTAGGAGTGGACAAACTTCCTAACTTGCTTGCTATTCTCCGTATATAGCCGTGTAGTCTAAGAAAAATGGCATATTTGGTCGGCAAAAATCCTATATCGGAAATTTTTTGGATTATGGTTGGGAATGGTCCCCAGATTATGGCATAGAAAGTCCCAACCGATCATTGCAAAGATAATTTTATGTAGTTTTTTTCGTTCTCAGACAATTTTTCTGTATCTCTTACTGTTTTTGAAATAATCGCAAAAAATCGAAAAAATGCCCCCCTTTCCCCCTTTTTTTAAGGTTGCGGACCCCCGATCGGTTGGGACTTTCTATGCCATCATCTCGGGACCATCCCCAACCATAATCAAAAATAATTTCCGATGTAGGATTTTTGCCGTTCGATGGGCATATTTTGGTCCAATTTTCTTAGACTACGTGGGTAACATGGTACGGTTTATGTTTCATAGCAGGCTGGTATACATTGTATGTATTTATTTCCTATAACCGCGGGTGAATACATAGGTAGGTACTATTATTTTTAGTACACAGTTCAGCAATAAAATACCCATAGACTATCAAATGTATTTTTGAATTTGCAAAATATGCCTATAGTAGATCATATCTGACCAAAAACAACAAAGTTGTAAAAGTTACCCCGCCAAAGAAAAATTCATCTGCCGCAAAAAGAATACATATCACTCCAATCCGCTGCTCATATCTAATTTTGTTTGCTGGATGTACTTTTCTTTTAGGTGTAAATGCTGGAGAAGTTTAAATGTACAGGACTACTTCTTAAAGTAATTTGGTGGGAGCTTTAACATTTTATTCAGTGCCACTTTGACGGCTCCCTCCAAATTACTTTAAGAAGTAGTCCTGTACATTTAAACTTCTCCAGCATTTACACCTAAAAGAAAAGTACATCCAGCAAACAAAATTAGATATGAGCAGCGGATTGGAGTGATATGTATTCTTTTTGCGGCAGATGAATTTTTCTTTGGCGGGGTAACTTTTACAACTTTGTTGTTTTTGGTCAGATATCATATATTTTTGCATACTTAAATAGCCAACTAATATTTTTGTTTTGGGAAAAGTTTCAATAGGTTTTGTTGTTGTTCAGCATATTCCATAAATTTAATATCATACGTTATATTCACAGGGTCTTCTTTAAAATAAATAGATATGTACTGCAAACGCAATTGCAAATACGCCATAAATGTCTGTTGCTGAGCTTTTTTAAAAATAATTTTGGGATGAAATGGGTATAGTTTATTAATATGTATTTTGTGCAAAATAGATTTGTGTTATCTTTGTGTTATGGCTCTGCTAACATTCTGTTAGTAATCTGTTAATTTTTTGTTAACTCTGTTAATGCTCTATTAACGTTCTCTTAACACTCTATTATCTTTTCATTAATGCTCTGTTAACGTTCTGTTAATGGTCTCTTAATTCTATTTAATCATTCGGCTAACGCTCTGTAAAGGGTCTGTTACCTTTCTTTTATTACTCGATTTACGTTCTGTTAAAGTTCTGTTAAGGCTCTGTTAATTTTCTGTTAACACTCTGTTAACGATCTGCTAACGCTCTGTTGTTGCCTTGCCAACCCTTTGTTAACGTTCTGTTACTGATCTGTCTTAATGCCCCCCTGACCCAGTGTCCCAATGTCACATTGTCCCAATGTCACAGTGTCCCAATGTTCCAATGTCCTAATGCCCTAAGGTCCATTGTCACAGTGTCCTCATGTCCCAATGTTCTAATATCCCAGTGTCCCAATGTCCTAATATCCTAATGTGCCAATGTCCCAATATCCTGATATCCCAGTGTCCCAATTTAGGTCCTATTGTCCCAATGTGCAAATATCACAGTGCCCCAATGGTTTAATGTCCGAATGTCCCACTACCCTAGTGTCCCAATGTCCCAGTATCGGAATATCCCAATGTCCCAGTCTCCCACCTAATGTCCTAATATCCCAATGTCTAACTGTCCTAATGTCTTAAGGTCCTAATGCCCCAATTTCCTAATATCCCAGTACCCCAATGTCCCAGTATCCTAATGTGATAATATCCCAATGGCCCAATGTCCTAATGTACCAGTGGTCAGTTTCCCAATGTCGCAGTATACCAAGTGTCCCAAGGTCCCAATAGCCTTATGTCCTAATATCCTAGTGCCCCAATGTCCCTGTATCTCAGTGCCCTAATGTCCCAGCATCCCAATGTTCCAATATCCCAATGTGCTAATATCCCAATGTAACAATGTCCCAATGTTCTAATATCCCGATGTCCCAGTGCCCCAATGTTCCCACGTCCCAGTTTCCCCAGTGTACCTAATGTCCCAATGTCCTAATGTGTTGATGTCCCAATATCCCAATGTCCTAATGACCCAAGACCCTAATGTTCACATGTTCTTATATCCCAGTGCCCCTATGTGCGAATATCCCGATGTCCCAATGTCACAACATTCCGATGTCTCGGTGGTCCAATGCCCCTATGTACCAGTGTCCCAATATCCGATTGTCCCAAGGTCATAATGTCCCAATGTCCTAATATCCCAGTGTCCTAATGTCCCAGTCTCCCAGTGTCCTAATGTCCCAATATTCCAATGTCCCATTGTCCCAATATCCTGATGTCCCATTGCCCCAATATGCCGATGTCCCCACGTCCCTGTTTCCCCATTGTGCCTAATGCCCCAATGTCCTAATGTCCCAAGACCCTAATGTCCCAATTTCCTAATATCCCACTACCCCAAGATCCTAGTCTCCCAGTCTCCCGGTGTCCCAATATCCAAATGTCCCAATGCCGCAGTGTGTTTTAAAAAATGGTCAATGCGATGAGCCGATAGACGCAATTGTTGGAAATCTTTTGTTAACTTTACCTATTAATTTACCGTTATTCCATCCACTTATCTAAATGGAAGACATCGATTCTTTAGAAGGACCACCAGAGGATCATTCATTCCAAATTTCATAAAAATCCCGTCACGGGGAGAGACAGTGGAAGCAAGTCTTTCTGCAACTGTAGACTCCAGTCAGAAATTGGGTTACTCGCTTAAGTCTATGAGGGTGAAAATTTCACCGTTTATTGCATATATCTTACCCGTTATTGTGCCGATCAAAGATTTTTTTATAAAAGGCACTAGAACAGGATATGTGGAATATTTTGGTAAAAAAAATTTTTTGGGAGCTGTTGCATGGAAGGCTGTAGCCTGATCAAACAAAAAAGCAAGTTGTCTCCGGTAATCATAGACTTGTTCGCTTTCGTTTTTCTTTTTCCTTTGGCGGGCGAGACGCTCTCGCGTCTCTTGATCTCAAACTTCATGAAAGTACATAACATACTCCCAAAGAATATTTTGATTCCTGCTGAGTATAATTTATAGAAGTAATCCCAACCATATTCTTCAGAAATAAGCCGCACTTATATTCCACAGGTGAACTCGTGTATACAAACATCTCACTCACCTTCCTAGCTCTAGCAGTATCTATTGTAGTCATGCCATTTTCTAATGTCTATCGTAAACGTATAAGATCATTCCCGTTCGTTCCATCTGCAAATATTTTGCAGCACAACATCAACCAAAAAAAAAACATTTTTCAGTCATGTCGTTTTCGGCCGAATTGAATGAATGATGATCGCACAATGTTGTTAATAATACAAAAATAACATGAATAACCATTCCAACGAAATGAAGTCATCTTTACCGTGGTGGAGCCTCGCCCAAAAAGAAGATGGTTTGCGCGTTGTACTCGTACATGTCTTTTTTGGGAACTACAAAAATGTCTGCCGATCATCTTGTTGACAATGGAAACACAAAAAAGTATATGAATTTTCAATGGTGTTTCGGATGTGAAAGAAAGTTGAAAAGTTCTTATAGGAGTAGTGATGCATAGGGCCGATTACTCGTACATCTTATCTTCTCCCCGTCGGCTGGTTAGTGTTATCGTATAGACAAGACGCACACCATGATTTTTTATAGTTTGTACAGTAGAATCATGCCATCATACTATGGCATAACCAAGCAAAATTGGCCGCAACTAATCATTCATTTCAATAAAACGTACAAGCTTCAGAAAAATGGTGTGCGTCTTGTCTATACCATTTCTCGTTCAAGTTTATAACTGTGAAACATCAATTTCGTAATTGTAGAACACGAAATTCGTAACTTTGGAAAATCAAATTCGTAATTGACGATTTTCAAATTCTATGAAAACAATTAATATCCCGTTATCGAAAATTTTATGTTTTTTTTAAGGGAATTAACTAGTTAAGTGCTCAAATATGGCTTTTAGTTGCACCCAATTGCAAATTTCAGTTCCCAAAATAACGAAATTGATTTCCCAATGCTGCGAATATGATCTTTCAAAGCTACGAAAGCTTTGAGCTGTCTAAAACCGAATACCATGACACACTATACTCAAATGCGGTCTATGAACGTCAAATCAATACGATTGAGCTTTTTATGAGTGACTAAACTAAATTAATAAAACTTCAAAAAGAATAAATTGCAACTTCCACTAGTCTCAAATTTCGTTTCGTTACTCATTTCTTCTGAGATTTCGCAGCCATGGTAATGGCTGGTAATGAAAACCCAATAAAAGTGAAAAACAATCTCTAAAATATTAGGAATCCTATCCTACCCTTAAACATGTTTATTGTTCACTGATACAGCACATGTTGGTGTGCTGTGTGTGTGTGTATATAGATAATGTATATTTCAAATAACGTTGATTTTCTGTTCTCCGAAGGATATTCTTGAAGTGTTTTTCCGAAATACTCTTTCGGATTTACGTCCGCAGCGACAGGACATAGGTTTGCTTTCAATTTGTCAATTCCCGCAAGAAATTGTATATCCGTGTATATCCGTATACTTGAGAAGTAATGTTCTTAATGCTAAAAACGTATAAATTTTACTTTTTTTTTTAAATTCTACGCTAGTTACAATTAAAAAAGAGCTTTTTGGTGGTTATAATGCGGTTTAATAATCAAAAGCCCCATTGAACTGCGGGTTACATCTGAGAGCTTTCATAAACTCCAAACGATAGATAAACCGCAAATAACCTCGTTCCTGACACATAAGCTGCATTTGTTCAAAAACCGATTTAGGTGTGTCAGGACTATAACCAGCCGATGGGCACTAAATAAGATGTACATGTTATCGGTCCTAAGTGTTCTTCGCTTCAATATATGAATATTATACAGGGTGTCCCATAAGTGAACGTCAAGTTGGAAGTAGATGAAAGCGCACATGGTGTCTGCTACGAAAAAAATATGAAAACAATTTGTCCCCTGTTTTTACAGTTATACGCAATCAAAAGATAGTCGGAAACAAGCATACATTGTTGTGATTGTTCACGTACTGTAACTGTAAATCTCAATGGCTAATTTTCAGGTTAGGAGGCAAGTTAGCTGACCTAGACTCGCCAAAAAAGTCATGGAGAGTAGCGTCCAGGATAAATTTCAAATTGTCACATAGCCATTCCCCGCGTACCCAGTTAAAGGCTAGCAGTCCTGGATTACAGGTAAATCCTACTGTAGCAGTGCCTAGCACTGTGAAATGTCGACCAAAGCATTATAAATTTGGTTAGCACGGGTGTCGGGAGCCCTGGAGAATTCACACCCTCCACCCGACAGTTGAGGTAGGCCCCCATGTGGGAGCATCGTGCTGGTTGTGGTTTAATGCCCATATCGCGGGAAGAGTGTTCTAACAACATCAGAGCATTGGGCGTGGAGTTGCTTTTTCAACCGGGAGCCGTGACCCCAGATCGGCAGAGGTTTGGGAAGTGCCTCGCATCCAACAGTATATGAATGCTGGTTCCTGTAAACTGGTTTAAAACTGTTACCCTTTGTGCTTGCACATTGGGGGGCGTCAATTGCGCATCGTACAATTCGTGTCTTAAGAAGACCGTGTGTTAAAGGCGTACCGCCAGGTGATGCACGTTAAATCTTGGATATCATCCTAGGGTGATATCCTCCAGGAACTTGTCACATAGCCACTGCAAATCATTCCAGAATATTGAATTTTATATTAAAGGCCTGTTTCCACTTGCTATGCTATTTTTTTACTAAAAACATATTTTTATGCTTAAACCATATTTTTTTCAAATTTATAATTTAGGAAACGACACTTTTAACATGAATTTACAAACAAAAACTATTTTTATACACTTCGCTTTTTAAGCGAAAAGAATAAATTAACTTTGTCATGAAGTTTGCAACGCATTGAAGGAAGTGTCGCCGACCATATAAAATATGTATATGATCAGCACGACGAGGGGAGTCGATTGGGCAATGTCCGTCTGTCTGTCTGTCTGTTGCTACGCGTTTTACTCGGCCAGTTTAAAAGCTATGAGGCTGAAATTTTGCACACTTGCTTCTTTTTATTGCAGGCAGTGTAGGTTTGAATCGATGAAATTGGACAAGGGGGTCATGGGGCTGCCATACAGGCGTAACTCCCTTAATTAGGTTCTTCTGGGAAAAACTTTTTTACTTATGAACGAATTTCAATTTAGTTCTTACAAGAAAAACTTTTTTATATGAGCACCAATTCCAACCAAACCTCACACAAATGTATTTCCATTGATGCCACAAAACATAATATTGTAAAAACGGAAGGAATCGGACAATGGGGTCATGGGTTTTTACACAATCCCAGTTCCCTAATTTGATTTTTAAGGGAAACCGGTTTCTTTCTACACAAATCCCAATCAAACCTTACGTCTCTATATTGAAACCAAAAAATGTATTCAAAAACAAATAGAAAATCCTGTGATGGCACACAAGAGTTTAATCCCGTTAGTTGAAAGGGGCTATCAAGAAGATCTGGGATATTTCTAGAATCGCATAGAGGATTAAAAGGGAGACTGGGGCTGGTTCTAACAAATTTTAAACAAAACTTCTTAGCTACCCAACCTTTTGCGTTAGAGACATGACTTTCTGCCATATAATTCGTAATTAATAGGACTTTAAATAGAAATTATCAAAATTATTGTAAACGTATTATATTCAGAATAATAAGGTTTTTTTCCTAAGAAACTCACAAGTTAAAACTTACCCCAGCCTGGGGTTGTTTCTAACAGCCCTGGGGTAAGTTTTAACAGGAAGGGTAATCGTCGAATTTGAACTTTTTGCAAATAATTAAACACCAGTTAATCTACAAAATCAACCTGTATTTTTTTTCAGTCTCATATTAATTAAATACAACGATCAGTATCATCATATTCAGTACTGAGGCCCGTATTTATGAACATTCCTTAACTCAAGGAGACCTTGAGTCAAGGATGCCGAAATTCAATAAATTAAATGTCATTTCCCATACTTTTTCATAGAAATCATTTATATTCAGGAGTCAATGCATCCTTGATTTAAGGCGAAACTCAAGGAGACCTTAAGTTTTCAATAGACTTGAAATATTATATTTCAAGGAAGGTGGGTAGCTACCTTGACTTCAAGTGAGGTTGACTATAGAAAATTTTAGGGTCTCCTTGAGTTTCTCCTTAAATCGAGGATGCATTGAATATAAGTGATTTCTATAAAAAAGTATGGTAAATGACATTTAATTTATTGAATTTCGGCATCCTTAACTCAAGGTCTCCTTGAGTTAAGGAATGTTCATAAATACGGGCCTTAGTGATATTTTAATGCTAAAGATAATTAAATAACAAAACTTTAGCCTTTAAAGCAGTTTTCTTAAACTCATAAAAATACCGGCGTACAGAGGGCTGCGCCCGCAATACGAGGGTTTTTTAGATTTTGAATACATACATAGTGAATCATTTTGCACATATATTTTATAGGTAATAAATAAGAATTATGCACAATGTTAATGAAATGCGTCTCGTAAATCTATTTTTGGATTGGCCTAAATAAACGCGTTCCAGAATGAAAGGCTAACGCCTTTCATTCTGTAACACTTTTTAATTAGCCCAATCCAAAAATAGATTTACCATATATTATGGCTCCACATATTAACTGGATTTATTAGCTGTAACGCCGTTACTATTACTCCAAACTGGAAAAAAGTGACTGATATGAAATGTACCCATCGAGTTCTTTGATTTGATAAAAACTAAAAAATTCAGATTTTCAAATCTCCGGGACACCCTTTTTGCTTTGTCCCACCAACGTCTAAGTATTTCGTGCTAAAGACTGTTACGATTCTACACATTCCAACCAAATTTCATTACGATCGGTTAATTAACAAATTTGTAAATATGCGGGACACCCTGTTATCTTGGTCCTACCAATTTTTAAGTATTTCATGCCAAATACTGTTACCATTCTACACATCCCTACCAAATTTCATGACGATCCGTTAAGCCGTTCGCGAGTTATTTAGTGAACAAATTTTCAAATGTCCGGGACACCCTGTAATTTTTGTTCTACCAACTTTTAAGTATTTCGTGCCAAAGACTGTTACCATTCTACACATTCCTACCAAATTTCATGACGATCCGTTAAGCCGTTCGCGAGTTATTTAGTGAACAAATTTTCAAATGTCCGGGACACCCTGTAATTTTTGTTCTACCAACTTTTAAGTATTTCGTGCCAAAGACTGTTACCATTCTACACATTCCTACCAAATTTCATGACGATCGGTTAAGCCGTTCGCGAGTTATTTAGTGAACAGACGGACGGACAGACGGACAGACGGACGGTTATTTAGTGAACAAATTTTCAAATGTCCGGGACACCCTGTAATTTTTGTTCTACCAACTTTTAAGTATTTCGTGCCAAAGACTGTTACCATTCTACACATTCCTACCAAATTTCATGACGATCCGTTAAGCCGTTCGCGAGTTATTTAGTGAACAAATTTTCAAATGTCCGGGACACCCTGTAATTTTTGTTCTACCAACTTTTAAGTATTTCGTGCCAAAGACTGTTACCATTCTACACATTCCTACCAAATTTCATGACGATCGGTTAAGCCGTTCGCGAGTTATTTAGTGAACAGACGGACGGACAGACGGACAGACGGACAGACGGACGGACAAAATCGATTTCATAAGGGTTTTTTTGAAAAATCTAAAAAACCCTAAAAATCAAATAAACATCTTCTTTAAAAAAAATCACAGGTAATTAAAAAAAATGGAACTCCAGCCTTAATATCCTAACACAGGAACTTAACTGGCGATTGGGGTAAGTGTTAACATGTTAGAACTTACCCCGTGTGTTCTGTTAAAACTAACCCCAAGGCCCAATTTTTTAGAAATCGCATTGCACTATAATAAGTACGTAATTTAGCAGCAAGAAATTAGAGTGCATCTATAGCTGAATAAACACTTTTTATATAAATTAAAGTTTCACATCTTTAAAATTTATATTAAGATTGCAAATCAAGAAAATAAAAACACAAAAAAGATCGTTTACCTGTTCATATGGGCACACCACACACAACTCGTTACTGCGACGGCGCAGACTAAATTGACGAGTCTCGACACGTTTAGCATTGTGTACAAACAGGACATTCATGATTTGTTTGTCTCTCAGCCTGATAGTTGAGCGTCTATCAGCCTGTTAATACCTGCCCCTGTTAGAACCAGCCCCGGTCTCCCCTACGCATAACGCACTTTACACTCTATAAAAGTTTGATGCTGGAAGGTGGTGTTCTTAAGACTGACTTTTATATTCTTGCTGGCAAGTGATGAAATGTTAAATCGGCACGAAAACATTTTTTTTTTATAATCGCTCTAACATTTGCTCTTTACATTGATATTTGCTAAACGCTTTATACTTAAAATTAAAATAGAAGCTTTCACTAAGGAGATATTTAAATGTAAGTCTTGAGACAGCTTAACATTTTCAAAGAGACAAAGAAAGTCAATCCGGCTCTTTTAATTACACTAGGGGGCTTCGCCCTCTGCTCGCAACACTCACCAAACCACCGAAATTTTTCTATTTATTTATTTAGTTTTTTTTTAATTCCAAACAAACTCTCTACCAAGCCTCGCTGAACTGTGCTGAATTTTGCAGGTAGCTGAGGGGGTAGGGACCCTATTCTCTGAATTACTGGAGCGTTAGTTCGAATGCTACAGTAACACACAGTAACCTGATGAAATATTTGTGTTGTCTTTAAAAAATTTAAATTTAAATCGCTTTAAATCGTTTCGGAGCTACTCGTTACAACGACTGAGAGCGGACAAAAGTCTCTTGAATCGCTTCTACATACAAAAATAGCGACATATATCTGCCTGCTATATTAACGGAAGGCCGGTAAATTGTCCTATCCCCGGGAACGGACGCTGATTAATTACTTTGCAGTAAAAAAAATAAAGAGAGCAAATAGGCTTCAGCGTCCTTACTGTGTGCTATGCGTGCGCATTTTACAAGAAAAAGGAAGAAATATTATTGGCATTAAATCAAAAGTCAAAGACTTGCAGTTTCTAAATAATTTCTTAATAAAAATTAAAATAGATAAGTCAATTAAATTCATTTATTGATCTGTCTATTTTCTAATTTAAAAGTGAAATTGTATTAAACTGAAAAACAATGCACACTACGCCTATAATATCTAATATTGATGATCATGTTTCTTTTCACGTCACAGTTGCATGCAAAACTATAGGTAGGTGGGCGATATCCGTATAGAAATCTGCATCTATTTTGTGTCATCTTTCTGTGTCTATTCATTTCAAACGCATAGATGAATATAGTATTTCAAAAATAAAGCAAATATATATAACTGTACTGATCGGTTCGAAAAGAAAAATACACACAGATACATTTATAACTGTATCCGCATCTTATCCGTCATAGCGATCATGTCTTCTTCATTTTCATATGCAGATTTATTTATGCCGTCGCTTTTGTCTCAACAACCAAAGAATTCAAACCGAAAGACATGGATTTATGAGAACTCTTAGCATTCATTATTATACGAGTGAACCTAAATCGTTGGACGTTGATTCCGCGCTGCAGCATGACTCAGTTGGTTACTGAAGCCACTAATTAACATCATCGCGCAGCAAGCTTATTGTATCTTGTTGCTTCAGCAGAGTGGTCATCCATAATTGCGTCTTGTTGTCTCAATGTCAATTTAAAGTCTCGACTGAAGACTAGAGGAATTTTAAATATGAATAATTAGCTAAGTCAGGCATAGTCGGTATATTACTACCGACAAACTGAAGTGTATGGCATACACAACATCTTGTGTATTGAAATAAATATTCAATGAAAGTTTTTATAACAGTTAATATGTAGTTCGGAGCATTTTATAAATAGTACCGACATATTTCGACAATACATACCCAAATTTATCAGTTCTTGATAACCGATTTATAATTCCAAAAAATTATCTCTTAATTGCATCCAAATCTTTCGTTTTTTGCTATTCGCTCAATGTGAACATGCGAGATAAACAACAGTAGGCAGAGAGATTGCAGCATAACTACCATTATATGACGTAATAAGAGACGATGGGTCTGTGATCCTCCCACCGGTATTTTGGTATTACATGCTAGAGATGAAACTAGCACGCAGTGGCAGTATAATAAAATAAGTTATATCCGTATGTACTGCGATTTGTTGCAGTCTGAGTCTCTGTAGACTTTTGCTCACTCCGGTTTTGTTGCACAGATTCAATATGTACGGCGAGGCCATGAAAGGTGCGGTAATGCAATTTTTCAACCATGTGTTTTCTACATTGTTGTCATTTGAGCAGTGGAGGAGAATGTGCGCCAGCCAGGTCGTGATGTCAGTTAATATGCTTGATTAAATGCACCCGGCATGAATGAGAAAAACTGGTTTTAATTATAGTTTTTTTTTGTATTTTATTATCTTAAAAATGAATTTTGAAAATCACATCCAAACAGCATACGAATAACACGAGAATTGCGTATACTAACGGTCCTATTCGTCATGTTTTTGGCAGGGCAGTAATGCAGTCTTAGTATTTAGCGTTATAAGCTCATATTGACCAAATTTATGCAAAGTTGCATATCGGTACCTATAACAGTTTAGAAAAACTGAGGTGAAAACGCAGCGTAAACGCTTAACTTCAAACGCCCATAACTCCGTTACCGTTAATAAAAAAAGTTACTGATATAAAATGTACTCGTCGAGTCCTTTGATACGTCCATCTCCAATAAAAACTAAAAAAAAAGTCGACTGTTTCAGCTCTTCGGGACACCCTGTTATATTTGCCCTACCAACTACTAAGTATTTCGTGCCAAAGACTGTTACCATTCTACACATTCCTATAGGATATTATATTAGGTTTATTATATTATATTATACCTAATTTCATGACGATCGGTTGAGCCGTTCACGAGCGCGAGTTATTAAGTGAACAGACAGACGGATAGACAAAATCGATTTCATAAGAAATTTTTTCGAAAAATATCTAAAAAAAAACCTAAAAACCTACAACCATCCAACATCGAACTCACTACCTACCTACTACGCCAGACAGTGTTGCCAGGTAGGCTAATTGATTTCTTCCTAAATGAAACTCATTTTCCCCAAAAATGGTAGTTTCCCCCTAAATTGTTATAACAACAGAAAATTACCTAAAGAACGCCACGCTCGCTGGGCGCCAGATGCTTTCAAAAAATATGAGAAGGTAGCCAGCCAACATCGAACTCACAACCCTATGCTTTCCAGTCAAACGCGCTACCTACTACATCAGAAACACTACTGACTACACCACTAAGTTTTTTCAATAAATGCTAAAGCTTTTTCCACGAGCTTTAAAAATCTAAAAATCTATTATGAAGCATTTGTTTGCTTCGATTCAGAATAATTATTTTGCTTGAATCTTGTTACTGTTTCTCCAAACTAAGTCGTTTAAAAAGGATCAATTCAAGAACAAATTTTCATATTTTGTCTGGATTTGTGACATATAATAGCTTCTGCCAGCGACCTGCTGGCTTCAACTGAAAAGTTACTCGAAAAGTTAACTACCATAACACATATTACGATTTTAACTTGTACAAGTAACAGCGAATAAGAATAGTGTGCATATCGTTTAATTGATTTTTTACCGAAAGATCATTTTCGAGAGTCTCCGATTTTGCAGTAATTTACTAAATATACATACATACGTATGTACATACAGGCTTGATATGCTCAAATTATTGCAACCTAAACGGTTGACATAGTGTTCATAAATATTTTTTTTTTGTTTACTGTTGTTTGCACATAGCTGATTTTCATTGCAATGAGGATATAGAGATTATTTTAAATTAATGTTTATTTTTATTTCTTGGCAGTTAATAAATTAGTTGTATAAAAATACATTTTTATTTAAGCAAACGTTTGACACAAAACTGACTAAAGCCTCAATCGCAATACTCCGTTCCGTTCCATTCCGTCAACCATCCAATCCGTTCCGTTTTGTCAAAATATTAGTGCAAAGCACAATGCTCCGTTCCGTTCTGGCAGTTGTCATACGTTTTGTCGGAGTTTCTGTGAAATGTTAGAATTGTTTTATCATTTATACTTACTGTCTGTACCTAATGTACGGCTTCGATGTACTACCCCGTCATCCATATCCATATCCGTTTGTTATGTTCCTGAACTGTCATTTTCCATAAAGTGAGGTTATGTGATCCGTAAAAGTTGAATTTTGGTCAACTCTTCCGATCCGTTCCGTTCTGTTACAACCATTGTGTGCATTTACATGCTCAGTCCGTAAGGTCTACTTTTGACAGCTGAACGGAACGGAACGGAACGGAGTATTGCGATTGAGGGTTAACTATAAAAATTATTTATTTTTATTTATTCGAATGCTACTTTGATAAAGTGGATTTTGTCATAATAAAATCCACGACAAGGAAACAAATGTTTCTTGCTACAATTTTAGTTTCCCATATACATACGTATTTAGGGAGTACTTGCTCCCTTCTTCAATGGAATTTTGTTTCAGGAGAAGAATAAAACTAAAATTGTAGTAAAAAACATTTGTTTTCTCATTTCGATAGTGTTCATATTATGTATTTTAATTTATAAAAAAAAATTTGTACTGTTCATGAAAGTCCTTATCAGTAGGGCAAAAGGTTAAGTATGTAATTTTCCGAACACCGGGTGTTACATTTACTTTACCGAACGGTCACTGATTCTACCTTCTAGCAATTGGTCAACGCCATCCTTCTGAAAACATGTTCTTTAATCAAATAAAGACAAACCAATTTCGTTCTGGATGAACTCGATCATAATTTTCAGAAGCCAAAAAATATAAGTCCATACATTTACAGGCTATACGGATTCTTCCTTAAAAATTATGTTTTTGTTCATAAAACTTTCTGAAATATATTCTATTGGATAGCCTCCTACATCCTAACTCTTATTTTTGTGTTCAATTCTAATCGAAAAATTTAGCAAATAATTTACTATAGAAGGATTTGTAAAATGCTAGTTCTCTCGAATTCGACAATTGTGGACTTAGGCCCGTATTTATAAACATACCTTAACTCAAGGAGACCTTAAGTCAAGCCGAAATTAAGAACCTTAAATGTCATTTTCCATACTTTTTCATAGAAATCGCTTATATTTACGAGTCAATGCATTCCTGATTCAAGGAGAAACTCAAGGAGACCTTAAGTTTTCAGTAGACTACCTTGACTTCAAGTGAGGTTGCTTATAGAAAATTTCAAGGTCTCCTTGAGTTTCTCCTTAAATCAAGGATACATTCACTCGTGAATATATAAGTGATTTCTATGAAAAAGTATGGAAAATGACATTTAAGGTTTTTAATTTCGGCATCCTTGACACAAGGTATCCTTAAGTTCTCTCTCTCTCTTGATACCGTAACTCCTAGTGGAGCATGGTGCGACTACACACGGTAGTCATCAACGTTACGAAGACAACTGAGTTCGGAGTGTGATACGATTGTCAGCCATACCACTTCCTAGTCGCATTGTTAGTTTATTATTCTACGAAAAGAATATTTCTTATCATTTTCTTCTGAATAACAAACTTGCGACGAGTCGTGCCGAATTTGGAAACTCGTTTCTCTATGAGTGTCTATTTTACAGAGTGGCGACCGAACCATCACGGCCACAGAGCACGTTCGTTAAGGTATGTTTATAAATACGGGCCTTAGTCACTTTGGCAACTGAGCCACTCATTTAGCCTACTTTTTTGTACACGCGCGGGCCGGTGTCAAACCAAAAACCTGGTCTGGGCCAAATAACACTGTCTTCAGGATCGAGCGGTCCGCACCGCACGATGAAATGTGGAGAAATTAGAAGCTTATATTCGAAATTCGACCACAGAATACAAATCTCTGAATTATTTGAAACCAAATCTAAGTAAATAAGAATATGAAAAGTCAAAATTTGGTGGATCGATGAGAAACCACTGTTTGTGAATTAATTTCTGTTGAATTTTGGAGAGATGGTCAGGACATTGCAGCACCCACAGCCACAGCCATACCAGTTTGGTTTTTTAAAATCACCTGGATGTGAAATTTTGTAAACATGATATGTAAATGTTCAGTCCAAGTAACTGATGCAGGCCTTTATTTTACACTACATCGCATACTAATTTTTGCCTTTTTAGCAACCTTTCTACCAGAACTTTATTTAAGCTTTTAGACTAACATTTTTGACTCCCAATGTTGTTTTGGGCGACCTGTGTGGCTGTGGATGCGGTAATAGCCTGACCATCTCTTCAAAATTTAGCAGAAATTAATTCACAAACAGTGGTTTCTGATCGATCAACCAAATTTTGTATTTTTATCTTCTTATTGAAATTTGTTTGAAATAATTCCGAGATTTATAGTCATATGTATTCTGTAGTCGAGTTCGAAAATAAGTTTCAAATTTCTCCAAATTTCTGAACTGAAGACAGTGTGTGTTATTTGGCCCAGACCAGGTTTTGAGTTTAACACCCTTGCTGTACAGTATTGATGAAAAACTGTGTAAGACTTGAGACCGTAACTCTGCTTAGGCAATTCAAAAAATGTTTATTTTGCCATCATGCAAAATACAAAATAAAATAAAATAAATGTCGGCTTTTGTTTTTAGAATAAGAATTCTTGAAAATTACATTGTTAATTTGTATACTCACTTTATTTACTAGTATTATCTGGGCTTACATACATTATGGATAGATATTTTCCGACCATTCAACTGTCATTCATATTTTAATTGCAAAAAAAAATAATTTAACTTATTTATCTTAATATTAATTTAATTTTGTTTATAATCTGGTTACGCAATATTACAAAAAAAAATTCTCTGTACTACGATCCTTCCAAAAACGGATGCTGGTTGATTGATTGGTCTTTATTCATGGAAAAGCATTTAATTAATTTTTGCACAAATTAAATACATAATCGCTTTTCTAATAAGAACTCTACATTATTTATCTCAAGGACTAATGTAATGTATTGAATACATTACTTGATTTTTTTTTGTAGTCATTTCGAATAGGAGAAATGACGATTCGGTAGCACCATTAATGCACTCATTTCGATGCATTTAGATCCTATTTTAACGAACTGCAAAGGATATGTCTGTTGTAAATGTGGAATATGTACACGATTTTAAGAATTAGTTTAGCAAATTCTTCAGTTTTGATTACTTAACAGTATTTTACTGAACGTACTGTCTATCTTAAACAGACTTCATCTCAAAATTGGCGTGAGCTTTATAAGGTTCTAATTTATTTCTGCCTACACGAAATCTAATAATATTCTCACATTGAATTTTCGTTGTTGCCTATAAACTTGTATAGGTGTTCAATACATAATATTTTGTATTCACAATATAAGTATAGATTCAGAGGCGTACATTGAGTGTGGGCAAAAAAAAAACAAGAATGTCAAAATGGAGTAGTATACTTTTCAATAAGGTAAAAACGGCCATAACACAAAAAAAAATAAAAATTAAATGAAAAAGATGAACATCAATAACAGTAATAAAAATACCAATAGCCGACGTAATAAATACATACATCTTTTATACATATGTACATTTGTTGTATTCTCATTGAACTTTTATAAATATAGATGGCCAGCCATACCATAAAAGTTATTAACACTTTTAACTTTATTTTGTTTCTGTACACAAAATATGTATGATTGTTTGTATATGTTTGCAAACACAAAAATGTTTTGAAATTCGCGAAGTCGATTCCAGACTGTAGTTGTATGCGTACATACATAAATTTGTAAGGCTAACGTGCCAATGAAAGTTTTTGATGAACGGATGACATCACATTGCATCATATTCTAAAATTATAATGATGAATTCTTTGAATCAGGGACAGTGACAGGTATGCTTGTTTATTAATAATGATTGATTGGTGAATTAAAAAAACATATGATGATAATATGTATGTTGTATGCATTAGGTATAGCAGAGTTTTCCCATGTATGTATGTATTAATAGAATGCTATTATATAATATAATTTGGTTGTGTGCTAGATCCAGCTAAGTTCATATTTAATTTTTTTATTTTTATATAAAAAAAACTCTGATTAAACTCTATCTCTGTATTGAATTACCGAGGTTCAGTAAGGTCGCACACACACGGAGATTCCGAATCCATTTCATCATGGATTTAACATGGATTTAATTGAGTTTAAATATAAATCCGCCCGTGTAATGGCTCATTTGACAAAACGACAATCCAATTTACGGATTCTAATCCATGGACTCTTCCTTCTGTCAAACTCCGACGACACGCCGGCCGTGACACGGAATTCGATTGATTCTTATCATACTGATGTTGGTATGGAATTAAGGCTACCACCTCGACCACGACCCTCGCCCGGCACCTGCAAGATGGAAAGGGAGGGGGGGGGGGGGGGTGTTCAAAAAATTCTTTGAGAGTATCCTATTTTTGAGGCGCAGTTGCTAAGGCAGCCCTATGAAATAAAAGCTTAATTGATCGGATCAGACCATTCGATTGATAGATTAATAAATCCTTTGAAGGGACAATTTCATTCGCTGCGCCAATTCCCTCTATTCTTTTATATCCCGACTGCTAACAAGTATCCATTGCAATTTAAATCCTGATATCCTTGATATCCCAATACCTTTAGCAAAAATTTCCAAATTATAAACATTATTTGGTTGAAAAGGGACCGCCTATTTTTCACTCTGGCTGACTGGAATTTATTGCCTAAATATAACTCCGCGGTCATCTGATCTTATGCCAGCCCCACACGGATCGGGGTTCGCCGAACCGTGCGGTACAAAAGATCAAACTTGTAGACAACACACGCATGGAAGGAACAGAGGTGATGAGGGAATTCAACGAAAGAATAACGTCCGTTGAATTACCTATTGCCTCTATCCCTTCCAGGTGTGTGTTGTCTACAATTGTGATCTTTTGAACAGCACGGTTCGGCGAACCCAGGTGTGGGGCCGGCATTAGTCAGAGTTTTATCTCAAAATATGTTCCAGGTAACCCACGGGATCCGTACACGTTTAAAATGTCTACGAAGAGAAATTAGAGTGTTTTCGATAAAGATTCGATTCGGTCAAAAGCAGGAGTTATGCAATCTTGTGAGGGACAGCCATTCCAAGATATTCAAGCTCTAATTTCAAATTTAAATGACTTTTGTGTGCCTTAAAAACCAATTACGCCCAAAGAAATTCCTGTGGCCGTTGATCAATTAAGTTTGCAGCGATGCAGAGTGACACGAGACGTGTGACGTGATTTTTAGTTTCCATTGAATATGGTAAGACCGCCATACCTAGGGATAAACACCCACAGAAGTAGGTAATGTTTTTTGATTTGCGAGTAAACATTTAAGCCGCCAGCTATCGCTAAATAGACTATAGGATCTCTTGAAAAGCCGATATTGAAAAACTAAACCAAACTCGCGAACGTCTTAAGGGTGAAAATTTTTAAGAAAATCTTGGCTAAATATCCCAATACCTCTCATACAAATTTAAGCGCTGCCCTTGAAGAAACAGCTACATCCCCGATTAAAAGAAATGTGGAAAAACTGAACTGTAATTTAAATTTTAAAGTATAGTACTGACTTTTCAAGAGGACTGCATTTTTTACATCAAAAGAGCGCGGCCCGGAAGAATTTCCCTGAACCCGGCATCCCGGCAGCACCTTCTAGGCCAGTAACTGCCGGACGAGGCCCGAGCCGGTGGTAAACCTATATGGAAAATATGTGATGTAGTGTAAAAGCGAAAACCCATTTTTGTTGTTATTATGTAAAATTCATTTCAATATTTACGACTTTTAAGTCCCACTTAATCAACACATTACTTCATACAGTTAACACCTTTTTCTGGGCTTTAAAACATGCCTATCACCTGCATCCAGCAAATTGCTGCAATTTCAAAAAACACATTCCATTGAAAATAGCAAGCGAAAGTATTAAATCATCAGTCGTTCGTTCGTAAGTCACCTCGACGTTATTCCCATAAAAAGTGAACTGAGATACTATTTTACATCTGTACCTCAGCATCTGTTTATGTAGGCCTTCGGACTAGGTGTAGTATTATATCATTGGATAAATCCAGCTTCCATTTTTGTCGATACTGGTCTGGTTGTATACGTTCTGGCCTCGGCTCTTTGTGACCAGCCAGACCATACCATATAACCTAAAAAAGATGTACCGTCACGAAATGGAAATGGAATATATCGAGAAATCGAAATTGCTTGCGATACTATATAAATACAACAACTCCCCATAGGCAATCCAATAAAGTACAATTGACTGGTTATAGATACAAAATGAGTGTATGGCAACAAACAGGTGATCCCAATTTTCCAGGTGAATCGGAAGCCCGAAATGCAATTGTCCATTACGGTGTGTGCGCCGAGACGCCATCCATAGAGACGAGGCAACACGGATGAGTTGAAATGCAATCATGACCACTAGACCAGAGGCAAAGTAATCAGAAAAGTTAATGACGACCCGAGAGAGATTCATTTCGATTTTCCCTAATGTGTGAGAGTGGTGTGTTTGTAGAGTTTGCCTGTAGTACGTATAGTATTGAAATTGTAATTAGAAATTGCACAATAATATTGTCATACCAAAGCAAGCTCTAAGGATATTAGGAAGATAATGAGTTTCATTGGAAATAGGATGAGTGAACGTGTGTATTTCTGGAATGTGGGAAACAATCAGGTAAATTAATTTTGCCCGCGGGACAATAAGCATCTTCAATACTATTAGGGAATTGTCCTTTGTTATATTGCAGAACTACCCAAAAGGTAATTCTATTGAAGCTTATAATAGTCATACTCAATACTTCTACGAATATCAATTCAAGCCACCAAAGAGTGCCTTTGACGAAGATGATTCTTGTAACCCTTACGCTGGGCACCAGGGTTACCTTTTGATTTTAGGAGATTAAAGTGATCTGAATTACCAAGGAATAGCCTATTCAAATGTCTGGATACTTTAAATCATGAACTACTCCTAAGATAATAATAGTTTACTAAATTGCAATTTGCAGACAGGAAATCGAAGAAGGTTCAGGGCTCGGGTTTGAGACCCGCGATGTAGAGAATATTCCATGCAACATTTCTCTACAAAGTTGATAGTTGTAGTACTTTTAAATCAAAACCACAGGTCAAGTCACAGCCAAAATGAGCTTCTGAATACAGTACCTCGAGAAAAAAATCGAAAGCTTAATTCGTTTCAATATTATTGAATGGTGGTCCGTCGAGATCCATTTCCTTAGGCTAAGTGGGCCGCAGATGTTCCTGAGTTGGGAACCACTGCCCTAAAGTCTTTTCAGCAAATCCACTTCAATTTCCATTCGGCAGCGACGACGGCAATCTAGGAAGGATAGCAATGCAATTAGCATTACATTCCTTAGAATGAAAACATCGTGCTTATGAATGGGATGCATTAAAGCGTAATAATCTTGCTTACCGCCCGTACTTTCAATATTTATCGGAATGCATATGTTCCTGTGCGTAAAATCATATTGCATTGACTGAAAAAAATCGAATATGGTGTTTTCAACAAAATGAGAGACCAGTTCACACTGCGACAGCCTCAACACTAGTCCTTCGAAAATTGCTTTCCGGCAGAGTCATATCCAGTGTTGCCAATTTAGCCGTTTTCCGGCTAAATTTAGCTGGAAACTATAGTGTTTAGCCGGAAAATACTAAATCCGGCCAGCCGGATTTTTTGACATTTTTATGTCTTGACTCTGGCACATAAATCGAAAATCGTCACGAAAATTGCAACGAAAAAGCGTTACGTTTTTGGCATTACAGGTAGTACCCTGTGAATTTTGGGTGCCATTCAAGGGTTCAATGGAAGTTGGGCTAGGTGCTACCCTGTGAGTGTTGGGTGCCATTCAAGGTTCAACAGAGGTTGGGCTTGGGTTCAATTTACGTTCAACTTGAGTTCGACTTAGGTTCAACTTGGGTTCAACTTGGGTTCAACTTGGGTTCAACTTGAATTCAACTCGAATTCAACTCAAATTCAACTAAAATTCAACTCAAATTCAACTTTCAACTTAGGTTCAACTCACGTTCAACTTTCGTTCAACTTTTGTTGAACGACCCAAAAAGGGTAACTTTTAACTTAGGTTCAACTCATGTTTAACTTTCGTTCAACTTTTGTTGACGACCCAAAAAGTGTTACTTTCAACTTAGGTTCAACTCACGTTCAACTTTCGTTCAACTTTTGTTGAACGACCGAAAAAGTGTTACTTTCAACTTAGGTTCAACTCACGTTCAACTTTCGTTCAACTTTTGTCGAACGACCCAAAAAGTGTAACTTTCAACTTAGGTTCAACCCACGTTCAACTTTCGTTCAACTTTTGCCCAAAAAGTGTAACTTTCAACTTAGGTTCAACTCACGTTTAACTTTCGTTCAACTTTTGATGAACGACCCAAAAAGTTTTACTTTCAACTTAGGTTCAACTCATGTTCAACTTTCGTTCAACTTTTGTCGAACGACCCAAAAAGTGTAACTTTCAACTTAGGTTCAACCCACGTTCAACTTTCGTTCAACTTTTGCCCAAAAAGTGTAACTTTCAACTTAGGTTTAACTCACGTTCAACTTTCGTTCAACTTTTGTCGAACAACCCAAAAAGTGTAACTTTCAACTTAGGTTCAACCCACGTTCAACTTTCGTTCAACTTTTGCCCAAAAAGTGTAACTTTCAACTTAGGTTCAACTCACGTTCAACTTTCGTTCAACTTTTGATGAACGACCCAAAAAGTGTTACTTTCAACTTAGGTTCAACTCACGTTCAACTTTCGTTCAACTTTCGTTCAACTTTTGTCGAACGACCCAAAAAGTGTAACTTTCAACTTAGGTTCAACTCACGTTCAACTTTCGTTCAACTTTTGATGAACGACCCAAAAAGTGTTAATTTCAACTTAGGTTCAACTCACGTTCAACCTTCGTTCAACTTTTGTTGAACGACCCAAAAAGTGTAACTTTCAACTTAGGTTCAACTCACGTTCAACTTTCGTTCAACTTTTGTTCAACTTTTGTTAAACGACCCAAAAAGTGTAACTATCAACTTAGGTTCAACTCACGTTCAACTTTCGTTAAACTTTTGTTTAATGACCCAAAAAGTGTAACTTTTAACTTAGGTTCAACTCATTTTCAACTTTCGTTAAACTTTTGTTGAACGACCCAAAAAGAGTCAAATTCGAAAAGCAAATCGTCACGAAATAATGTATAAATGATTTCGCGGTTGCATCAGTACTGTACATTAGCATTTGTTGAAAACATGAAAATGTCCCACTGAGTTGCGGACTTGTACGCAAGCTGAACCGACATTTTTTTAACAAATATGGCCGCTAAACCAATCATTTTAAATTCATTGAATCTTATTTAAAGCTCTCTGGCCAAAATTATTTTATGGAATTTTGAAATCGAATTTATTATAAAAATATAATAAAATGCGAACCTCAGTTTTCAATATTTTCATCAAAAAAAAAAAACTCATCATTGTGACATTTTTCTACACAATTATTTTCGTGTATAAGCGCTCTAAAATGTTGGTACTCGGTTACTGTAGTATAGGCGAAACGGTAAAATATAATGGTTTGAAGCTTAAGTTGAATCATTTAATTCTAGAAGAAATGGCTTTCAAACTATAGACTCGCCCTCAGTATAGCATGAAACTACCATCAATCTGATGAATATGAAGAACAGCTTCGTAGAAAAAAAACTTGTTTGCTGAAAAAACCTGCTGCATAGGTGTTTTTCGTAGAAGAACGTCGTACTCCAAAACTCAGATTTTATTAAGCGTCAAAGTAGTATATTAATCAGGGATTTGGAGCGGAGCGACCTTAAATTTCGGAGCGAAAGAGCGAAGCGTGGAGCGGTTTTCGGCCGGCTGGAGCGGAGCGATTTTTGCTTTAAAAGTCGCTCCACTCTGCTCCGCTCCAAAGTAAAAAATAAAAAAAAAATCCGAGAAAAAAAATAATTTTTTGACGAAATTTTTCATTTTATGGCACGATTTGATGATTTTGGACGATTTAAAGGCGAAGAATTCGTTGAGAGACTTGAGAAATCTCGGATTATTGTGAAATTCATTGTGATACAAGAGATTTTGCGTTTAGTCGTAATCATCACTGTTCATTGTTAAGAAATTCAAGATCATCCATGACAGAAAAGTCCTGTCCTATACTCGATGAATAAAATGCCCTTTATAATTGTGATATTTCCAGCTAATAGGAGCATAAAGAAGCCCGAATTATTAACTCTTCAGCTACCACAGACATTTAAAGATTTTTCAAAAATTGAATACTCATACTACCATTTCGGTCGTGGCCAACAATTTTTCCTAAGAATAAACCTAATAAAATTCGGATAAGCAGTTTAAGCTGTGTAAAAAAGCTTCAAAGACAACATTTTGTGATCTTACTTCATATACATTTCTTTTCCGACGGAGGTCTTAGTGGTAGCATTTTTAAATGATTTTAGTAGCTAAGGAGTTAAGAATTCGGGATATTCCCGGTACACCTATTATGCTGGAAATGACATTAATAATCACATTTCGGTGCGTTTATGCCATAGATTAGTTTCTTAATTTTATGTTCAAATCTGTACGAAATTGGTGCTATCCTGTTCTGCACTTGATCGAAGAAATTGCACCTATTAAGTCATATTCTATAATATACGTGAGTAGATATACATAAGTTGAGTTGATGAATTTGCGGAAAATAATAAATATTTACTAAGAACAATGAAGTTTTGTTGTATTTTTGTAATGGAGCGGAGCGGAGCGAAAATATTTTAGTCAGAGCGGAGCGGTTTCAAATTGGTCGGAGCGGGAGCGGAGCGGAGCGAAAAAAAGTGTCGCTCCAAATCCCTGATATTAATTCATTGTCTTAGCAAGTCACGGTATCCTAGGATACGCTAGGAAAGGAATATTTCAACTTATTTTTAACGTTTTTATCGCTTGTACGCCCTGCTAAAACTCTCTAGTACCGCACCCACACGGAGAATGCGAATCAATTTTTGTTGGATTTTTATTTTGTCACAATCCAAGAAATGATTTTGACAGAACGAAAATAAAAAAAAATGGATTGGTATTAACCATGTGTGTGGAGTATAATAATTCCCTTTAGTACGGAAGTCCCAAATTCCTAGGGGTTTCAAGTGAAATATTCGAAAATTTCTTCATTGTAAGGTGCCAATCGGTCTCTCAACTTAATCAAGTCTGACTTTAGGTCCATTTTTTTTGGTTCAGAACAGGATAGAAGAGAACAACTTTCATACAAATTCGAAAGGAGTATACTCGAAAGGAGTACTTCTGAACAGCAACAACAACAATTAACCTTTTATTTTCTTGGAGATCTGAAAATACGCATTTATGAAAATAAACCACGCATTTATGAAAATAAACCACGCATACGTTGAAACAACTGAATCTTCCCACGGAGAGTTCGGGCGAATCGAAGTTGATTTGCTGCGAAACGTGAAAGACCCTATTAAATGTTAAAATATGTATTTGTATGTATACGGTAACTACAGACATTTCTATAGCCTCGGTAGGTCCGAGTATAATAAGTGGCTGTAAAAATATTTATTATTTAGTTTGAAATTGCATCAGAAATAAAAAAATTATATCAAGAATGAAATATACTAAATATGTACATACATACTTCGATTTGACCGATTTGCATTGCATTATGTATAGTCACGTTTTACGAGCTCACTGGCAAAATTCACAATAATATGCGCAGAATTTCAGAATCCCTACAGCTAAAACCGTGTATAATAAAACATTTTTTATGAAGGTAGAAATGCATACATATTTCTATTAAATTAACTATTCTAGTTTACTGAGATACGTAAAAAACGAACGATAACCATATGTGTTTTTGCTCGCGGTATTATTGCCGGAAAGCATTGAAAACACATGTAACTACGGCTATTGTCTTTGCTGTCCATATATGTATAGGAGATTGCATCTATTGACATACACTGATCATAAAAAGTGTTAAGATTATCGCTGTTTTTATTATTATGAGAGTTTGTCATAGTAAATTCTACGGTTCTGGACGTATAATGACAAATCGTGGGAACGATTCTCATGAAATATTTTTTTATTCACTCCATGGAAATTGCGGAAGATAAAAAAAGATACAATTCTCTTTTTTTTTTATTTGTTTGTTCGAATTGTTGTATGTTTATCGTTTGACCGCAATATTAATTATTATACAGGGTGTCCCGCGACTCTTGGTACATACGATAATGGGTGATAGTACAGCTCATTTGGGTACAATTAATGTTCTACATGACCCCTCTATCTTTAACCGTTATAAAGTTATAGCATTTTTTGTTAATCGTCTCAGAAACCTCGACCTGCAGAGCAAAATCACTATTTGCCACACTCCCAAATATTTAATCCGAGATTTGACTTTACTTTCTGAAACTCCACAAAATTCTACATAAAATAACTGTTTTGCCAATTAAATAATTTAAAACCCTACCCAGATACAACCATTCAAACTTTTAAGAAATTCGAAAATTGATTTTTCATTGAAAATTTAAATTGTAAAATCGTAACGGTACTTTGAACTGACAAATGTGCAAAGTTGATAAAAGTTGCCTCATAATGTTAGCTTTCGAACGACATATAAAAATTAGGGTCTTAGGATTTAAAAATTTGCATATCTTACGTGTTAAAGCGAAAAAATTGTGGTTCCAAGAAAAAACCAAAGTAAACGTTTCCGCAATTTTTGTACGAGTTTTATTTCGTAAACAAGATTTTTTTTAATAAAAAACGAAAAAACACGATACCAAGGTTAATTTCAGGCGCGGCCGAAATTTTGATACCCTTCACTCTTTTCGGGCTAATATTTTTTATCCGGCGTACTTATGACTTATTTTAATCCCCCCCATTCTTTCACTTTCGTTTTCACATAGTTTCCTTACCTCGATAAAAGATATTTGCATGAGGTTTCGTTAGAATAACTGCACAAACGGAATTTGGTGGGAGGGGGGATGCCCCCATAGTACGAATATATTTTGTTTTTACATATTTTTGTACTTTCTATAAAGACACATTGCAAAAACAAATACATATATTCGTATTATGGGGCCATCCCCCTCCCACCGTTTGTGCAGTTATTCTAACCAAACCTCACGCTAATATCTTTTATCGAGGTAACGAAACTATGTGAAAACGGAAGTGAAAGAATGGGGGGATTAAACATAAGTCATAAGAACACCGGAAAAAAATATTAGCCGGAGAAGAGTGAAGGGTATCAACATTTCGACCGCGCCCGAAATTAACCTCGGTATCGTGTTTTTTTTTTTTGTTTTTAATTTAAAAAAATCTTGTTTACTAAATAAAACTCGTACAAAAATTGTGGAAACTTTTACTTTGGTTTTCTCTTGGAACCACGTTTTTTTCTTTTTAACACGTAAGATATGCAATTTTTTAAATCCTAAGACCCTAATTTTTATATGTCGTTCGAAAGCTAACATTATGAGGCAACTTTTATCAACTTTGCACATTTGTCAGTTCAAAGTACCGTTACGATTTGACTATTTAAATTTTCAATGAAAAATCAATTTTCGAATGTCTTAAAAGTTTGAATGGTTGTATCTGGGTAGGGGTTTAAATTATTTAATTGGCAAAACAGTTAATTTTTGGTAGAATTTTGTGGAGTTTCAGAAAGTAAAGTCAAATCTCGGATCAAATATTTGGGAGTGTGACAAATAGTGATTTTGCTCTGCAGGTCGAGGTTTCTGATACTATTAACAAAAAATGCTATAACTTTATAACGGTTAAAGATAGAGGGGTCATGTAGAACATTAATTGTACCCAAATGAGCTGTACTATCACCCGTTATCGTATGTACCAAGAGTCGTGGGACACCCTGTAGAATAACATGAAAAAAAAAACAAAAGAAATTTGTTTGATACGAATATTATAGTTATATGCCTGAAGAAATTTGCATACGGTGCGTATGATAGACTTTGCTTGTCGTTCTGCGTTTAATACTACATATAACTACAGGGTGTCCGGAAACTGTGAATAGTGATTCCTCATGCGATTTCCAGAAAAAAAAATGTTGTACGGAACATACTCCCTTTTTTTAACCCTTTAGCTGCCACAGGCATTTGAAGATTTTTGAAAAAATCATTTACTTCTATGACTAAAACCTCAATTTCTCCAAAGCTAGACTAGATAGAATAGCAAGATAAGATGAATATTACAATCAACAATTTTACCTAAAAAATAAAACTAACCATACTAAAATAGGATAAGAGGTCTGGTTTTACAGAACTTCAAAGTCAAATTTTTGTGATTTGACCTAAAATCAATCTATTTTAATCTTATTTTGCTATTTTAGTTAGTCTAGCTTTGGAGATATTGAGGTTTAAGTTGCACAAGAAAATGATTTTTTTCAAAAATCTCCAAATGCCTGTGGCAGCAAAAGGGTTAAGAATCGGGGGTATGTTTGTGACAACTTTTATACTGGAAATCACATGAGGAATCATAATATGGTGCGTTTATGCGGCAGTTTCCGGACACCCTGTATACAATAACTATTAATGACGGATTTAGAACATAATGTTTATGCTTCCGCCTTGCCATATACCGCTTTATCTTTATGACACGATAGCCCCACGCGACCTGTTCATAGGTCTGCCTCTGCCTATGGGTTCATCAAGTGGAACTTCCATTGATATCGGCTTCTTACAAAATAATTTTCAAAGCAATACCTATATTATGTACTATATTAAGTTCCTAAAAAAGTTTCTAAATTTTTAGCAAAAAAATGGTACATATTTTGTACTGAGCTTCCTTGTTCTGGAAGGAGCTCCTCTTATTTTATTACCCAACCCATACATTCAATCTCGCACGATGATCTGTTGTTAAAATTTACGCTTGTTTTCATAAGATAGTGTCACAAAGAAACCACCTTTTTTTCAATCCGTTACAAGTTACATAACGCTATTGAAATCCAAATCACCTTAACTAAAACCTTGAACGTCAAAGAGAGCTTATGACAAGATATTTGTCGGTATTCCCTCTATAAAGTCTTCTGTGTTCTGAAGTACATACTTACATAGGTACATACCTAGGCGGTATGTGTATATGACATATGTATATGTATTTTTACTTAGTCTTATAATCAGACAAACATGAGTTGCAAAGTTTTAATTTCAGTTATGGTCTAAGTCATCCAGTATACTTATAGATTAAATATGTGTTCTTTTGCACACGCAAAACTGTCTTTTCTATCGTCTTCTTAATAGAAAAGCACAAGATATTATGTACGTACATACTAACTATGTATATGTATTTTTGACTATTACGTCAGGGGATTTTTGGTATAATCTGGTTTTATTGTAGAATTCGGGGATATTTTTTGAGTCTAATCTTAAAGAGTACGAGTATGTACTGAAATACATAGGTGTCAAACTCAGCAGCTGTCATAAGCCTTTATGAATAAGTGGGCCGCAGGATAAACCTTATCAAAAAATGTATAAAATTACACGTCACGTTCACAGTGGTATTTGTTAGACCAGACGTATCAAACTCGCGGCCCGCGGGCCGTATGCG
This sequence comes from Microchrysa polita, assembly GCA_949715475.1. Classification (NCBI taxonomy): domain Eukaryota; kingdom Metazoa; phylum Arthropoda; class Insecta; order Diptera; family Stratiomyidae; genus Microchrysa; species Microchrysa polita. The sequence goes on from OX454419.1 coordinate 74,376,305, forward strand.
GCCCACCTCGCAATTCTGTGCGGCCCGCGGCCATGTCGAAACAAAACAATGTTTATCAACACAAAAATGGTGAAATTGGTAAGGTGAACAAATTCAGCCGTTGAACTCAAGTCTACAAAAATTACTAAAACTCGTCAGTGGCTTATGCAAAATTATTTTAGGAATTTTTCTCCAAATACTACAAGCAATTTGCTGGTGGTTATTTGGTTTTATAAGACAGCTCATCTCTTTTGTACAGGACAGTACTAAGCCTCTTTATGATACTGTTCTGTTCCGAAAAGCAGTTAATAAAAAATTGGTTGGCTTGATATTTGAAAAAAAAATGGCAAAGCTTTAAAAACTACTGAAATATTGGAATTGGTGACTAAATCACCTGGATGTTAAATTCCAACATAATAACGAGACCGAGGCTAATTTCGGGCGCGGCCGAAATTTGGATACCCTTCGTTCCCCTCGGGCTTAAAGTTTTTACGGGCGTACCTACGACTTGTATTTAATCCCCCCCCCTCATTCGTTTCCCTCTTTTGTCGTCGACAAAACAATATTTGTGTGGGGTTTGGTTGGAATAAGTGGGCAAATAGAAATATTTACTCAAAAAATTTTATTGGGGGATGCGGCGGCATGGCCCCATAGTACGGTTCCATTTGTTTTTACCTTTTTAGTTGCTTTGATAAAGACACATTAATTCAAGGTTTTGTGAAATTTGTGTAAAAAATGTTTCTTAGAAGAACCAAAATGGGGGTTGGGTTTGTATGGCAACCCCATGACCCCATGGTCGGATTTGATTTATTTTTAGGTATATTTTGTGTCATCAATAGAATTACATTTTTGTGAAATTTGGTTGAAATTAATGCACAAATAAAAAAGTTTTTCTTAGAAGAACCCAATTTGGGGGGTTAAATTTGTATGGCAGTCCCATGACCCCATGGTCCATTCTTACATATGTTTCGTGTTATCAATAAAAACACATTTGTGTGAAATTTGGTTGAAATTATTACACAAAAAAAAAAGTTTTTCTTCGAAGAACCTAATTTGGGGAGTTGGGTATGTATGGCAGCCCCATGACCCCATCGTCCGATTTTACCGATTCAAACATACGAACTGCCTGCAGGAAAAAGAAGCATTTGTGCAAAAGTTCAGCTTCATAGCTTTTAAATTGGCCGAGTAAAACGCGTCTCAACAGACGGACAGACAGACAAACAGACAGACGGACATCGGTCAATCGACTCCCCAAGTCATGCTGATCATAGATATATGTCTACTTTTTATATGGTCGGAGATGCTTCCTTCGATGCGTTAAAAACTTTATGACAAAATTAATATACCCTTTCACTCTATGAGCGAAGGGTATAATTACAGCCCAAGAGTGGCTGATTTTTAGACTTATACTTATCAAGTTGTATTGGTGCATGAGTTTGTTTAAAACCATGTCACAAACAACTGTTTGTCTCTTTTAGCCACCTTTCTGCTGAAATTAATTTAATCTGACTATTTTGCTTCACAATGTTTTTTGGGCGACCTAGATGACCGGTGTTACAATTCTAAGTAATATTCTGGAATCAACTACTTTAATACGATTAAATAAAAGTTTTTAAAATTTTGCTCCTGCGGCCCACCCAAACCTGAAGAGAGTCTTATTTGGCCCGGGCCAGGTTTTGAGTTAGACAGTCTTAAAAGTTCGGTTACGGGACAGTTTTCTGTAACCTGGGCCGCCATAAAATTGTGAAGAGGGCTGTATGCGACTCGCGAGCCTCAAGTTTGACTCATCTGTACTAAATGAATAGACTAGTGGTTCCCAACCCGCAGATATCTGCGGACCACTTAGCCTCGAAGAGAATTGCTGCCGACCACTGCTTCGAGGATGGATTTAAAAGTTTTCAGAATGGTTTTCTTACCCAGCTGTGGTCAGATTTTTGTTGTTATTTTTCAGCTCTTTCAGGTTGTTGGACTTTTCACAGTGGTACTCTAGCTTCTTCAGGTATTGTAATAATACGATGTTGAGGACAAAGCAGTCGCACGAGATTTGCACATACGGCACCATTTAACCAAGTGGTCTACTTCTTTGGGATAAATAGACTGAAGCGTTATCGGTATGAAGGAGCCTTTTCTTGCCGCTGTAAACATTGATCGCTTTATAGCGCACCGAATTCACCCAATAAATCACTTTCGTATTGTATCGGTTTTCCGATGACAGAGTTCGCTGCCTATTCTATCTCGTCTAACATCATTCGGTACTACAACTATTTATGGCGATCACCTCCTTATTTTTAACTGTCTTTGACGCCCGCTGCGTATGGTTAATTCTTGATACTCTCACTTCACAAAACTTTGCCAAACTGTCTATTTTTAATTATCCAACTCTAAAAATCAGAAGAAGAACAAGTCGTCCAAAATTGCTTGTGTTAATGTTTCGAGTGCACCGTATTACGGCTTCTGACTAAAACGGACACTGCCTACTTGCGAGTTTTCTTTCTGCGCAGATTTTCCGGGGTGGCTGTGGTATGCGATAAAAACCCCAACTACATGTGATGATACTTTTTACAAACCCAGCCAGCATTTAACACATTTGTAATCATTATTTCATGCAACACGCGTAAGCACATATCGCTTATTCATTCATCACGTTTTTATACAAGCAGTATATGACGATGTCCCCCTATTTCATGTATATACGCATTTGCGCCTTATTACGGATAATCATTATAAAATCGTTATTCGTAAACATTATGTAATAGTTAAGTATCATATATATTCAATGCATCAATGAATAATTAAAAAAAATACGGGCGACGGAGAGTCTTGAACTCATAACCCTATGCACCGAAGGTGCGCGCCCTAACCACTGCTCCAGCCAGACTATATGAATGATCATGATTTATTCGTGATTCTAATCACCCCAGCAACAAAAATCACACTTTAGGAGAAAACCATTATATTTCCTATATGCATGATCCGTCGACATTCCTTCAGCTGACCATCATGTATCTAACTTTCAATGCGTCCTATCGATACATAATGCCGATTCGTGATTCATGAAGTAAAGCTTATTTGTCGCTATGTTCACGGTACATGAGGCCGATGCTGGCTGGGAAGCCACTAATTCAGATTTGAAAGGAAAATATAATTTCTCTATCTAGAGTAAAGTTCTGTACTTAAATTTGAGAAATACATTAAGACATTCAGTTAAAGTGCATATGAGCAATCATAACAAGGCGTGCGTTTTTTAGACTTTCTTTTTATTGCATGTAACTGTAAAAAGGTTACTCAATTTTTTTTAATACATTTTTCGCAGTGGACACCCGACACCATATGTGCTTTCTTATACCGATTAATGACCTCCGTGCTAGGGTTCATCTTTCACGATGTAGGCATGTCCTTGTTTATGTCTGTTACCACTGAATCGTAAAAATAAATCAGATTGGATTGTTTTTTTTAATAATCTTTAAATATGATTTTCTGAAACACAGTTAGGCTTTTCCTTTTACTACAAGTTTTTGATTGCTTATCTCTCTCTAGTTCCTGTCAACCCCTTGTGGGACTTAGGGCATTAACTACGCCTACTCTCCACCTCATTCTGTTCTGCGTCAACAGCGCTAGCTGCGACCATCTAAGATTAAGCGTTTTCTCTTTGCTAATTAGTGATTTTCTTCATGTGTTCCTAGGCCGTCCAACACAGCGCCTTGCTCCAGTTTAGGGCCTTTTTTGCGACGTTATTGGGCCCTCTTCGGAAGGTGTGACCTATCCATTGTCTCTTGATCGAAGTGCCTATCCTTTCCTGGCCAGTTATAGTATGGAGATCCTCATTCGAAATGATCTCCGCCGGCCAACGAATATGTAGGATGGTACATAACGACACCTTCCTTATTTTTCACAGGATGTTCCGTTAATAAAGCTCTGCCAGTTAATGGCTTGATAAGTTTGAAGAGTGTTCCACTGTCACCGCGGAGAGCCGCATTCTCTGCCTCCTTCGCAAGCGCGTTGATATTATTTGCTTATAGCGTACATTAATTGGTAATCACGGTTAAAGGTAAATTTGAGCAGGTCTTACCAGATGTTTTGCAAAACGTTTTGCAAATAGTACAGGAATGGTGCACGGCAAATGGGCTACGTGCTAATCCAACAAAAACCGCAGTGATACCATTCAGTAGGAAAGGGACGTTACGAGCATTGAAATGTCCCTCAATGTATAATTCACAATTAACCATGACAGACATGCGGTAACAGAGAAAGCAACTAAGGCCCTATGGATCTGCAGAAGCTATGCGGGTAAAGCATATATAATTCTGTGGATCGTTAGACCTATTATGGAATACGGTGCGGTAGTTTGGTGGAGAAGGGCATCTAGACAAAGTTTAGAGGCTGGCGTGTCTAGCTGTCCTTGGAGCCTTCATCTCCAGCCCCACCGCCGCCCTGGGGGTTCTGCTGGATTGGACTGACAGGTTCAGAGCGCTCCACCCCAGTACTATCATATTTTACACGGACGGCTCAAAGACCGATACAGGTTCTGGCGCAGGAATTAGTGGCCCAGGTATTAGAATGTTTATTTCAATGGGGAATCAACCGACCGTGTTTCAGGCCTTGAAAATGCCTTGGAAAAGACTACACAAACAAGAAAATAGCAATATTTACTTGCCAAGCGGCAATTAAAGCGCTGACGATATGTACTGTCAAATCCCAGCTCGCGTGGTCTTGTCAGGAAATCCTCCAACAGGTAGGCTCCCTTAACAGTCTTACTCTCTTCTGGGTACCTGGGCATTCGATTGTCGAAAGCAATGAGTAGGCAGACGAGCTTGCAAGAAGAGCGTCCGCCACCCCAATTTTTTGTCCAGAACTCTTCTTTGGGATACCACTCTGTACATAAATAAATAACAGGCGCGACAATCCAACATTGGACTAAGGCCGCAGGATGTGTTAGTGACATCCTATTTCCAAGATCTTATCTGCTTTTTGTTGAGGTAATGAGATCAGCATCACGATCAGCAGTGTTATTTATCCCCATAAATGGGTACTCGTTTAACATCTGAGAGAGATCATAGTCCGTCACAAGCTCGTGAGTTCGAAAAACACCACGGAACACGGTGAGATTCGAACTCATGACCCTGTGCACTGAAGGTGCACGCACTAACCGCTAGACCAGCCAGACTACATGCAGAAATGAAATAAATAACACTGGAAAACTCTCCCAGGGCTTCGGCAGGCAAAACTTTTCGTTGCAAACTACTCACCTAAACGTACCCTTAGTCTAATGAACATGAGCAGAAACAGGGTTAGGATAATTTGCCGGCTTCTCATGGGAAGCTACTGTCTAAATGACCATTTAAAGATCATGCGCATTGTTATCAACGCAAGCTATCGATTTTGCGAGGCTGATGACGAAACGACTTCGCACATTCCTTGTGAATGTGAGAGGCTGGCTATGCGCCGCTTGGAATGCTTCGGCATTGCGTTCTGTTTAGGGGAGGATATCGCTTCTTTGAATATGGGCCAGCTTAATCGATTAACCGAAAGAAGTCGGTTAGATGAGTCCATCTAACCTATAGCTTGGGCAATGGCACAATAGACCACCGGTCGCAGTGTTTAGGACAATTTACAAATCTAATCTAATTTACCGAGTCATGACTGTAGTTACAGAACGACTAAAATATTTCATATGTAATAATAATTTTATGATTTTTAATCAGCTCTCTAGCATCCTTTCTCCTGTCCCCCGTGATCCAACAATAGATAAAAAAAAATTCCGTTTGCATGCTTCCAATTAAATCTAAATATTATAAAAAAAAAAACAAAGATCACCATTAAACACCATAAAATTGAACTCTTTCACGAATATACAATATTAAACGCTTAAATCGAGTTACTCGTCTTTGCAATGCATCAAACTCTTACGTTTTTATACTCCCATACACAAAGAATATAGCGCGCAAACAACTTGCGAGTACTTGGACTCGGCATTTTAATGATATCGGTCGAGTCGTAAAGTTGTTGGTGCAAAACTTACGTACGATTACATAACTGGGATTCGCGTAATTCTCCTTAATTCACGCTACAGAAACCTGATTAAGGCAAGCGTGCTCGTTAATAGATGCGATATCTTACGACCGGGTCGGGCGACGACGGCCGGCCGCGCAATTATTATAGGAGGCAACATAAGAACCGTGACCGGTATGGTAGGGCGACACGGCGATAGCGCGCGGGCGTTTAAGACGCGACATGGGCGATGATATTTCCGATTTATATGGGGTTTGGCATGACTACACTATGCTATTCATATTGAATATCACAAAAGCTATATCTGAGCGCATAACCATTTCTGTACACACCTTTATTTGAGATGTTTTTGTTAAAAGTTAAAACGATCAGTCGAGGGGAAAGGTTATCAACGATGCGGGTCAACTAAACTTAACCAGTAATTTTGCACATAGAAGAAAAAGCAACAAAAAATAATACGAAAATCAGATGGTAATGCTGCATGGAAACTTTTTAAACGATTTCTGTAGAATGGCTAATGTTAACAAAAAAAATATGCAAATATGGTTTAATGAATTCACACATTTATTAACTGTTTGAAAAATATTTTTACGATGTCAGATCAACGAACCGTATTATATAGAAGGCCGTTTTCATTACACTATACAAACTGCAGTTTTTTGTACTATGCACCGCACTTTTCTTCAAATACACATCACTTTTAAGGGCTTATCTGCTAAAGCCGGCACCTAAATATATATATATCTACACAAGTTCTTAGGAAGAAATGTTTAATTCACTTTTTTGGCACTTTGGATTGGTAGAATAGTTTGGTTTTGTTTTATTCCATCACAAAAAGAGCAACAAAAAGTCGCGAAACACCAGCGATCTGAACAGCAACAATACGATCTATTACCGTGTATGTCTCACCTGTACGACTATCTAGAGGTAACTACCGTCAGTTCACATTCTCTTTAGAGATACTTTGGACTCTAAGCTAAGCTTCAGCAGTATAAACAGTATCTGAACTGAACAAAAAAAGTATTATTGTTCCAGAGCTTTTTTCATTATCTCCATTTTTTCACAGAGATAGTTCTCTCGATTGGATTGGAATATCTTCGTTTTTGTTTAGTTTTTATATTTACATCAAGTTTGAAGCTTATAAAAAAAGTCTGGATTTATTAGGTATGGGTGGATGTTATTAAAATCCACCATTACGACAATAGCGCTGTGCGGCAGCAACGACGACGATGTGACGCCATACCATGCTAGGTCGCGAGCTGCCTAAACATGGTCATCATCATGATGTGTGTAGGTAACTAATGGGCGTTTTGGGAGTTGTTTTGGACTTTAGTCTGAAATTCTTTTGGTGGTTCTACTACTCTCGTATTCTTGAAATTGGTGTTGAGGTTTCGGTGAGATTAATGTATGGTAAAGCAATGAATAAATTTCTTCTTTTAATAAAATCGTATATGTATTAATTATATTGCGTGCATGAAAGGTTTTTTTGAGCAGGTATTGAATGGAAGTTAAATAACATACATTAACACGCGATGTGCGTATGTTGGCCTAGACATTCTTCTGAAGTTGAAAGCCTTTTACTTTTATGTGATTGATAATGATGAATAAATGAGAAGATATCTTTGCCATTGTTTAGATTATAGATTTCCATATATTCAAAACGCTTGCAGTTGCCCTTTAGTCAATCCTAAAATGATTAAAAACTGACAGTTTTCTGGCAAGAAAACTTTACTTTCGAGTGCTTGTCTCGATAAATTTCCAACTATAGCATCGAAAAGATTGAATGAATCAAGAATGATGCAAAAAATGATCACACATTTCACTTTTCCGAAAAATGTATATCCCTATATGCAAAACTCCATCATAAACAATATAAAATGCATTTATTTGGTAACTTTCATATTAGCCACGATCGTGATAAATTAATTATGATATATGTACATTTTAAGCATAAATATATAACCAACTGTCTAAAATTGAAATTAAACGTGCATGATTTCTAGATTTTGAGAAACTTAATTCGCAAGTTTTCTTCATTTTGTTTGTAAACGTGTTCGAAACCATATAATGTATTTCGTATTTCGATTTAAGAATGCATTCGTTGTTTCGCCCTCAATTTCAAACATAGTCATTCGTCTTAAATTTTCTACGACATTCCTAAATAAATACTCAAGCGCGAGCTAGTATGCATATATTCGAATGTGCAAATAAAAATGTTCGCTAGTTCGTTGCTAATTAATTATTAATTTTCTCACAAAATTCCACTCTAGTTTCGTATATGTATGCATTTATCGTTGTATGTGAATAAATCTTAGATGAATATACTTTTAACATAATATCCGATGGGAGTTAAGGTGGTATTACACTATCAAATAAAGTTTGTTCAGTGGGTCATACAAAATTTGTCTAACTTTTGCAATGACCAAAATTGTTTTTCGAGACCTATTACCAGTGGCGTAACGTTTCCAAAATATTTTGTGTTCGAGATCGAAGTGGGGCCCCCACACAATGTAATTAATTATTAAACAAAATTGTTTAAAATGATTACTACACACTGTAGTATAGTTGGACCTAAGATCAAGAAAATATACCAGGATAGAGCACTACCGTACAAATGGACTATTGAAAAGGTATCCTGTTTCGGTTCTCCTTCTCTTTCTATCCTTTCTTTCTTAGTCTAGTTGTCATCTCAGTACATTGGTTGTGTTGCATTTTAGTGTCGCACAAAGGAGTAGGTTAACAGGATGATTGAAGGGGCTCATCTACTACAGTGAAACTTCCCTTAGCGGACACTTCTCAATAGCGGACATTTCCCTATAACGGACAAATTTTGATTCCCCGGCAACGTTCCTTGTGTTTCTTGACATTGAATACTTCTATAAAGCGGACACTCTCAATAACGGACGCGGACAACCTTTTGTTGATTTTGCCTTGCTGCATGTTCTCTCTATCCTCTTCGGACCCAACGTACACATATGTGTACAAATATTTCTTACTGTTAATTTTCATGATAGAGTATTTTTTTTTCTTATAACCATGTTTTTTCAATTCTCTAAGAATGATTGCGTGTTATCAAAACAGTTATAACGTCTAGACTTCGATAAAAGTTGAAGTAATGCAAATTATTTCATTGCAGTTCATTGCGACTTGACCGACAGCCGCTCTCTCTTCCGATTTCCGTTACTAAATTAACGTTGATGACAAATATCGCTATATTTCAAATCAGAAATTAAAGTTGACTAGTTCCTTGTTGTCCGTAAATTGTTTTCACATCGATTGGTCTTTTATTGTTTAAATAACGGTGATTGAAAAAGGTTTGTACACATATGTGCACATTAGGTCTCAATACCATAAATGAGATTACATTATCTTGTACAGAAATGCACACTGATTCTTAGCAATTGTACCAGAAATGATTTTTATTTGGTTGTACAGTAAAACCCCATTGGTTGTGGCCCCTATCCGGACACATAGAAGTCCGGATGCGGATTTTTGGATTTTTTTTTCTTACGCGAAGCTTCAAATTGTAAAAAAAATTATTTTCATTTATTTAATTCATTAATAAATGGGTACAATTACCCGGATTCTGGATGCACAGGAAGAACTAGAGTTCTTTGTGTTAGTTGTGGTGTCTTCCTGTGTGTTCTGAAAGATCGCAACTGCTTTTTGAATTTTCATAAGGAATGAATTCAAATTCTTACTTTTGCATCATTGAATTTCGTTTGTTGTTATTAATTTGTTTTGTTTCTATTTTTTGAATAATAATGTTATTTTAATATTTTTGTATAAAACTACATTGAAATATATATTTTAAATGTAATTCCCAGCTTTTTTCGTATCTACGTAACATTTGCAGATGGTCGCTATGTGCGTCTACAGACCTAATGTACACATATGTGTACAAATTATATCTAATTATCTAGAATAGCTAAATTTTTCAAATCTTCTAAACTTATCTCAGAATACATATCTAAGCACCCTAAGTACGTTTTTATAAAGTTTTTTCAAATAATGTGCTCTCGGGACCGAAGAGGCTATAGTGGACACTACATACTAAAAAAAATTTCAACAAAAAAAAAACTTTTGCTTGTCAGCTTTTCCCTTTTTAGTACCTACTTGTTTGTTTCCGTCTTTTTAGTAATTGTCTATTTCACTTCCACTTTCGTCGATTGTGCGATTCTTTTGGCTTTCTTTTTTTTTTTGTTATTTCGCCCTTCTCGCTTTGCTTAGAATAGTCCTGCTGAACATGCTGAATGTTTACCTTGCTCGCACTCATATCTTTTTTTGGCTTCGTGTCTATTGTTAACAAGTGTGTTAAGTGTGAATTATGTCGCGAGTGCGTTTAACACTTAAAGAAAAAGTTGAAATTATTCAGCTTAAGGACCGCGATAAATTAAGTGTCCGGGCGTTAGCTACGAGATTTTTTTTAAGAAAAACCTAAGTAAGCGAAATTTTAAAACGCAAAAAGGATTTCTTGAAAGAATACGATAAACATGGGAGCGATGGAAGCCGGAGAGCCTTTCCAAAAAGGCTGGCTTGACAATAGAAAAAGCCGTTTTCGAATGGGTTTGTCGTGCGCGGGCTGCAAACATCCCCATTTCCGGTCCACTTCTTAGAGAGAAGGCACATTCTAAATAAACGTGTGATAATCTGAAATTTCCTTTGTTGTTTTTTTCTTCATCTTGGTACCATTCTCTCTTAATAGCGGACACTTCTCTATAACGGACAAAATTTTATTCCCCGTAAGTGTCCGTTATAGGGAAGTTTTACTGTATATAAAAATAAGTCGGGTTTTCCTCCCTGACGCTATAACTCCAGAACGCACGAACCGATTTGGATGATTCTTTTTTTGTTTTATCCGTCTTACGTTGGAGAAGGTTTATGGACCAAAATTTTTTTGAAAATCTCGAAGGAAGTGGTGGTAAATATCGAAATTTCATTTTGTATGAGAGTCACCTGTTGCAATCAAGTTTTCATCGACAACATTTAAATTTAATGGGAATATTTTAGTTGTCATTGGATCAAATACAGTGTTAATTGTAGTCAAGGTGACTATGTTTTTACGTACACACATCCTTGATGTTGGTCACTGCAATTTCACAATAGACTTCGTACTACTTCGGGAATCCGTCGATATCTCCGCAATCCTTTGGCGGAACGACACGATTGAGATGTCGCCGGATTCGCAACAAAATTGCCTAAAGGGTCATGGGGTTTTTTTTCTAATAACCGTCAGCCCGGATGTTGGCATAGCAATGTTACAATTAATTACAATTAAGTTACATTAACAACCGTCAACCTGGATGTATGATGGTTTCTGGGATAGTATGAGCATTGTAGGTGGCGTGCGCACGAAAAACTGAGTAAATGAGTGTGCTGACATATTTAATAGAAATTTATTAAATTAATGATTTTCGAGATAACTCGCTAATATAGTTGAAGGGCAAGTGCAGTCTCATCAATCAGTCAGGGGGTTGAGTACATATGTTGTTGTTGTATTACCTTGACCGCTTAACCCCCCGACGGAAATCTATAGCGTTGTTTCCATTATACACTTTGGTTTCATCATCGAGAGGTCGATCCCAATAAATTATAGTTAGCAGGTTGATTGGCATTCAAATTAGTGTCAAGTTGTGAGTGAAGCCAATAATACGAGCAAAGCGAGCACTAGATAAGAGAGCGAGCGAAGCGAGCTCTCTCATTTTGTATGAAATTATGAACATGAAACTATGAATATGAAAAATCAAATCAATTTTTCTTTGTTACCCATTTTTTGGACTATGACTCTATCCTTATATTTTCTTGACCTTAGAGTTGGACAAATTTTAAAATTTCAAGTGAATCCAGAACTATATTGATGGGGGAGGGTATTTACACTATCGACAAGATTTATTAAAATGGGTTTGGCTGAATTTATTTATAGTTAAAAACCAGGGTTTGTTTGTAGACGGCTGTCTTGCTTGAAATAGATATGATGCAGCAAAACAGTGACGAAAGCAGCGCCAATGCATTTTAAATGGGTGATGTCATGTTGCTGTTCAACAGCGACAGCAAAGGGCCTGGCAAAACGCGATTCACACTTGACAAAGAGATCTGGGCTTTAGTTATTCAAATTCTGACACTATCGTCCTAATTTGGTTACACAATTTGACAGTACAGTAGAGTTATTCTAAAATTATATTCTGACCATTTGATGCATTTGGTGCATGATTAATACGTTTTTTGTTTGCAACAAGAACTGCAATCTAACTTACAAAAATCCACGTCGAAGATTTGTGTTCGTAAAAAAGTGAAAAATTACACTTATAGGTTGATAACATAGACAGGATGATTAAACGAGCCGATTGTGGAAACGAAGGCCTCTACTTTAAACGTAACATTCATTCATTCATTCAAAGATGTGTAGGTATTGCATACACTTTACCACGTTTTCGTATAGATTTGGTAGAGATTTTGGTTGAAATCGCCTTCATTTAACTGAAAATGTATGTGAAATCCATTGCATTTTTCGAAAATTTTAATTTATTGTGAACAATTATTTAAAAATTTTAACGCTGCATTTGTAACAATATTCAGGACACAACACCATAGATGACAAAAAAAATAAAATTTATATTTTCATTGAACTCAATACGATACGTGAAAAAAATACAATGGAACATGTGTCAAAATGCTGCTATACATTTCTTAGAGTTAGAATCGTTAAGTCCTTGTAAAAAATAACGTAAATTTTGGTGAGAATACAAAATACAACATAACAATAATTTGGAAACAATTGCATTTTTATGGACTCACTTTAGTTACTTTAGAGTGAAATTACTAATTCGCGCTTAAAAATTATGAGTGTTTTTAATCGTTCTTCTTGCAGTGGTATAAAGGCTTTCCGCGAAAATTCAGCTGGGGTTGTACGGTTTTATAAGAAATCTCGTAATTTTGAAACCGCTCTCAGTCTATACTAAACAACATAAGAATAAATAAAATAAAAATGGCGCAATAATTGAACTATATATTTTTCTGGCATTATTTTGAAATTTGGCGTATCTTGTGCGGAATAAGAGGTCAATTAGACAATCAATTGGCAATCTGATATTTTTTTTCTCTCGGGGGTTCGCAAAAGCTAATGCCATGGTAAAAGAAATGCAGTTCTTCAGCGCAACAGTAAAATGTTCATCGAAGTTCTCGCTTCAAATTGGTCGTAGGAAAAAAAAAGTTTAGCCGTAGAGCGCTGCAGCATCCATCGCAAATTAAGCTTCAATATTCCAGTGAATCTATAAAAAGTTATTTTTAAATCACTGTTCGAAATTTGTCATTCCTCACCACTACGTTTTGGTGCTCCTGGTCACTGGGGGCCTGTGTTCGACCGCACACATGGAACACCGTACGTTACGCCACTGCCTATTACACTATGGGACAAACAAATGACCACTTTGGCTGGCCATTGACGTAGTCAGTCGGGTTTTGGGTCATTTGTTTGACCAAGGTATATTTGGCTATCACACTAGTATGACCGTTTCAGAAAAAATGACCAAAGCTAACTTCAATTCAATATGCATTTAGTGGCTATTTGGCATTGTTTCATATTTATTTGTCGAATTTGCAAAGATTGACTAAATTTTTTTCACTATAGAAAATCAGTTTAATTTTGCTTGACGGCGTAATTTTGCCTCTTGTGGATTAAAGAGCTCGTGTTATTTAAGAAGAGGAAAAGTGGACTTCGAGAAATTCAAAAGAAAAGTTTGGGATTGTGAATGTTATAAACAGAACCCTTTCCCCTTTTCTTAGGGAAAATTAGAGAAGCAGCCAAATCTTTTCGCAAATTTTCTGTGTGAACAGAGGCGGACGTAAGAAAATATTTCGAAAGGGGTTTTAGGAATAAGGTTGACGGTGCCAAATTTTATAACTGCTCATCCAAATCCCTTAGTTTATACTGAAGAGCACTGGGAAATTATCTTCAGTATAGGGACCGTCAGATCTTTAAACATTCAAAAAATGTTCCCCACCTTCTAGTTTGTAGCTTGGAGAATCTGGTCCTCTTTTATTTCTAAAAAAGTATTTATTTTTGATCGATAAATCGAACATTTTACTAAACTGGCATACTAGCAAGGTAGGTAGTAGGTAAAGACCAAAATCAAGTGTTTCGTTTTCCGAGATCCTCAAAATTAGAATAAGTACTCGATTTGTTTTCGTTTAATTTTAATGGGGGATGTAATGTTCGATTACTAAGCAGCTTCACCACTCTATAAGGTAGTAGGGAAAGCGTTAAAACCGCTGCAAAGTTGAGCGACCCTTGGATCTTATAGTCACTTATCAATTTCTTTCTTTCCTCCCATCTAAAATTAATGAAAAACAATATTCAAAATTAACTAAGTCACAAGCTAGTGGAAAACTTTAGAAACACCGGGAGGCAGGGGCGAACCCAGGAATTTATTTCGGGGGGTGATTTGTATTTGCAAAGTGGCTCATGAAATCCAACGCTTTAAATGTTCATAGAACTTAGGCTTAAGAGTGCCCACATACTGTCCGATCGATTGACCAATCGCCCGTACAGCACACACACTGTGCAATTTATCGCGCAATCTGAAATGATAATCAGCAACTGAAAACACATGATTATCATGACAGATTGTATGAAAAAATTGCATTGCAATATGTTCCACACGTCCAATCAAAAAAATGGATTAGATGGTCACCTTCCAATTTATCGGGCAATCAAAAAATTGCTTCAATGGATTGGAAGGTCTATGGGCACTCTAAAACGATAGTCTGACGTCGGGCATAGTGAAAATCATCACTTAGGTATTTGATTTATCAATAAAGATATGTTGTGAGAATTTTATTCACACCTATATTTTCATTTTAAAATTTCGGAGGGTGTTTCATCCCCCAAATCCCCCCCTTGGGTTCGCCCCTGCCGGGAGGTAGTTTCAGTTGTGCTAACCTGAGAGCCCCTACAATCAATCAATGAATCAGTGATCAGCCTTGGTTCATAATAAAACTCTGAAAGTAGTAGTAGTTTTTGTGAAGGAAGAATCCGTGTAATGTTCTATCCCTTGCACTTGCTCACTGTCAGTTAGGTTGCTACAGATTACTTGTATGGTGGGCTCGAAATTTGGACATTGTGCTTTTGCATTTGAGTCGGCCATTTGCAAAACTCGTTAAATCCAAAATTGTGAAAAAATTTATTCCACTTTTGATGCTAGGTAGGATTAAAAATACTCTAACTAATTTTAATAATTACGGCGTAAAAGGGCGATAAAAACTGCAAACAGTTGCAAAACTCGTTCAAACCACTAGCTGTACAGTTGCAAAATACGTTAAATCCAACCACAATATTTTGGTTTCAAAACTCGTTAAATCCATCAAAACAGGTGCAAAATACGTCTAATCCAAATTATTTTTTCCGGTTTCTTCGAGATATTTTTGTTGAAAGTATTTAAAATGAATTGTTCGAGGAGCTGAAAACGCTAAATTCATGGATTTATGTAATAAAACGAATTCATTTCGGAGCATATGCTTTGAAGTCATGGTTTTGAAAAATGCCGTGCGTCTGTTCACACGATAACTGCCAAAGTAATTAAGCTGGCGGTTTGAAATATTAGTCATTATGTTGTATTTTATAAAATGTCAAACAGTATTGAAAATTGGCCAATCCGACCAAGGATTTCCCTATCTCCCATTCAAATAAACCCTTCGGTCCCTCGGCCATAACTGTCGACAGATTATCACTAGCGACCTAAAATGTTGATCCATGCCTAATTTTGACATACCTGTAGAATGGATGGATGGAAAGTAGAATAGGTCCAGCGCAAGGATACCCTACCTCCCCTACAAAACTATATCTAGCTCTAACTTTATATGGAATGTCACCAAAAACTTCAATTCGGTGTCCTGTTAAATGCCTTTATAAAATATCAAGGGGAAACCAGATCGGACCCATCTACCCCTACCTCCCTACCCCATACAAAAAAAAATGAAATTTAATATTGTGAGGTTTATGTCTCTTCGAGGTTGGTACAAGCGTGGGTATACATTCATCGTGGTGTTCGTACGATTAGAACTCGCGGGTCTCGTTAAGAGGTATATTTTGGAACGCAGAGTTGGGGTACACACAATATACTACTGTTTTGAAGTGTGTAATGCCAGTAACTACATGAAATAGAGATATCCTTTGATTTATGCATATCCTGAAATTGATTCGCGAATTCCAGCTAGATCGAAATAGGTTCAGGTTTCAACAGAAGGCTTTCGGAAGCTTGCAGCCGGGTTTCTTCGGCCGAAATTAGTCAAGGACTGTTAAGGCCACTCGATTGTTCTGATTCTGATTGTCTCATTTAAATCTGCTGTACAGTTTTCACGGCTGCTTCATCGAGCACATCGCTAGGATCGCAATAATATCCCTGGGCTTTTTATACCCTTCACTCGTAGAGTAAAGGGTATATTAACTTGGTTTTTCTAAGAAAAACTTTTTTATGCGTGCACCAATTTCAACCAAATTTCACACAAATGTGTTTCTATTGATAAGACAAAACATATGTACGAATGGATCAAATCGGACTATGGGGTCATGGGGCTGCCATACAAACTTAACCCCCCAAATTAGGTTTTTCTAAGAAAAACTTTTTCATTTGTGCACCAATTTCAACCAAATTTCATACAAATGTGTTTCTATTGACGCCACAAAACATATGTAAGAAAGGTTGGAATAGGACTGTGGGGTCATGGGGCTGTCATACAAATCCAACCCCCCAAATTGAGTTTTTCTAAGAAAAACTTTTTGATTTGTGCCCCAATTTCAGTCAAACCTCATAAAAGTGCATTTCAATTGATGCCACAAAACATATGTAAAAATAAATGGAATCGGACAATGGGGTCATGGGGCTGTCATACAAACCCAACCCCCCAAATTGAGTTCTTCTACGAAAAACTTTTTTATTTGTGCAACACTTCCAACCAAAAGTCGTAAAAAAGCATCTCTATTGATGCCATAAGACATGTGTAAAAATGAATGGAATCGGTCTATGGGGTCATGGGGCTACCATACAAACCCCCCCATTTTAGATCTTCTAAGAAACATTTTTTCCACACCAATTTCAAAAAAACTTAATGCGTTCTTGTAAAAAAAAAATTAACGAATGGAATCATACTATGGGACCATGCCTCCGCATCCCCCCAATAAAGTTTTCTGAGTAAATATTTTTATTTTCCCACTTAACCAAAAACACACAAATATTGTTTTATCGACGCCACAAAAGGAAAAAAAATGGGGGAGGATTGAACACAAGTCATATGTTCGCCCAAAAAAAACTTTTAGCCCGAGGAGAGTGAAGGGTATTCAAATTTCGGCCGCGCCCGAAATTAGCCTCGGTCTCGTTTTATAATACGGAATGGCGTGATTTTTACGAAAACTTTTGAGCGTTAAATTCAATCGGGTGTTGAATGATAGTTCCAGTATTGGCTGTATTCCGCAAAGTTGAAGGTTGAAGTTTGCGCTATCGTCAAAGGTTCGAAAGGTACCACGGCCCTGAAGATATGATCGCAAATGCTAAGTGTGCCTGAAATACGAGATAAGCATGTTTTTGTTGGCCTCCAACAGCGTAATTTCGCATTCGCACAAGTTTCGCATTAGGTTTTCAAAAACGTTAAGTTGACGGTTAATGAAATTAGCCTGTGGAACAAAAATTCTCGATCGATTTAGCATTTGTTTACCGATCGTCTCGAGCTTTAGAACCTGTCGTTGGAAAGTCGATTTTGTCGGGCGATCGCGTATCTATACTGTAAGAGTAATTGACTAACAAAAATCGAACGAAGCAGAAGCAGTCGCACCCAAAACAACATGTCCGCCAGATTGACAAAATAGATGCGCCCTAATGAAGAACTCTTAATTAGATAATCCTGGAATTAAATCAGATCGAGTCCACATCATCTAACTTTATTTTCCGTTAACGACGGACTTATCAGCAAATCGAATTCGGGGTATGCGGCTTCATTAAGAAGCATTTCTCGAACATTGAGCGCCTTCCTTTATTTCAACCAAAACAGGGCAGCAGAGAAACCTTCCGTCTGAGAAACCCTCAAACCAGGCGATATAAATGGATGTTACACTTGACGAACCCAAGGTTAAAGGCAAACTGATCAACACTTGGATGTGTCAAATGAAAAGCCAGCAACACATTGCTCTCTCGATCAAGATAGAGGTGAAATAGGCTGAGGTATTAGGTACCACCAGAAAGGGCGATGTGTCTACATGTCACCGCAAAGAACGCGAGACCGTAGGGCAGTATAAGGAGACGGAGAAAAAGTAAAGTAGATCACTGTAGGTCACTTTGTACGGAAGCTACAATTAATTTTGATTTGATTAAGTTGATTTTTGGTATGATAAGTGTAATGAAGCTTTCCCTTAAAGACAAACCGAAATTTTCCTCCTTAATGTAATTTGAAAGTGTTACGGGTGTGTACATATTTCTTTTTTGATTTTAAATAAGAATGAAACAAGGGCCACAGGATCAAGATAATTTTCAGTAAAAAATTACTGGAGCTTCATACATTTACACACATTGCACAATTATGTACATGGCTTAACTTTCGTATTTCCAGGAGTAATGATGCAAAATGTACCTATCTAAAAATACCCAGCAGGATATTTTCCAAAAACAGGTCGAGTAATAAATTTTATTACTGCCAAGGAAATTTTATTTAGTTTAGGACATACTCGGAATATTTTCATATAGATTTGACCATTTTTGAAATAGACATAAAAAAACTGAAAAATGTCACTTTTCCCCCTATTTCTCCTTCTTATATACTCCCTGTTCAACAGGACTTTTCCCGCATATGTAGAGGGCAATCTCCAACAATCCTGTCAAGTTTAAAATATACACTATTGCCGCCAATTAATGCATATTTTCTAGGCTACATTTTGAGTTGCAAAACTCGTTAAACCCCATCTCCAGGTGCGAAACTCTTTAAATCCAAAGAATTTTCTAGTTTATTCAGAAAACTACGAATGTAGGATTATTATGCCATATCGCAGCAATTTATTTAGATGGTCATCCTAAATATATTTCGAGAAGAAAAAAATACAATATGTGCACAATAAACTTTTCACCGGTTTTTTCGATTTTCCCTAAATAAATTACGCTTAACGAGTCTTGCAACTTGACAACCCTCTTATTAAGACATTTTTACATTTTCTAAATTATTTTCCTTATTGTTCGAAACAAAAAAGGTTTGCGAAAAATTGAAAACATTGAATTTTATTTTGAGAAACATTATTTTCATACCCTATCCTCATTCAGCTCATTACCCAAGCCTCCGAAATTTTGCTAGACCGATTCGAACGAAAGGTCCTTCGGCGAATTTTCGGGGCCGTTCGCGAGCGAGACCAATGGCGTATCCGATACAACCATGAGTTGTATCAATTGTACGATGAGCTGGAAGTATCGAAAATCGTGAAGCTTCAACGTCTGCAATGGGCGGGGCATGTACAACGGATGGACGACAATCGCATGCCAAAGAAAGTGATGAACGCACAACGAATTGACGGAGCGAGGTTGCGTGGACGACCGAGAGCTCGCTGGGAGAACTCCGTAGGTGAAGACGCCCACCAGCTGCTGGGCTTCCGAAACTGGAGGACAAGGTCACGTAACCGCGACAATTGGAGGTCAACGATTCAGGCGGCCAAGGCCCGACATCGGGCTATCGTGCCACATTGATTATGATCCTCATTCAGCTAAAATTTTGAGTTCCAAAAGTCGTTAAAAACCCTTTCCAGTTGCAAAAGGCGTTAAATCCGAACTTTTCCTTTCTCTAATAAGGAAAATATTAATCTAGGATTTTGAAGCTGTATCTAGTTTTACTTGAAGCACAATCCTAAACGAAATTTAATGAAAAAGTAATCATAAAAGTTTTTTAGAAACATACCAGCGGTTTTTGCAATTTCCACAAAATAAACTACATGGCGCTTAACGAGTTTTGCAACTGGACGACTCATTTGCGGTGCGTGTTTTATATTAACCCGATTTCTCATCTAAACATCATAACCAAATTTAGGAGGGGGTTGGAACCCTCAAACTCATATATGTACCCATATGTAGGGTCGTCACTAGTTTCAAGTCATAATTTTATTGTAAGCCCGTTCGACCATA
Source organism: Microchrysa polita (assembly GCA_949715475.1). NCBI lineage: Eukaryota > Metazoa > Arthropoda > Insecta > Diptera > Stratiomyidae > Microchrysa > Microchrysa polita. Next base: position 74,396,437 of record OX454419.1, read on the forward strand.
AAAAAAAACAAGTTACCATTCTGAGCGAAATAATTGGAACACGGGAACGAGTATCTAACAGTTACCTAAAGGTAACAAATTAACAAATAAATCAATATTTTTCATTCGTCTTTCAACTTTTTTCACATGTTTTAATGGGATATGTGTACTTTGTTTACTCCGGAAAAAATATTAATTCATTTATAAATCGTGGATTATTAATTACTAATTGCAATTGCAATTATTATTGACACTATGACCAAGAGGTATCAAGTTGTTGAGAAAGAAACAAACTTTAAGAACCGGTAAAAGTCGAGAAAATCATTGAAGCGACGTGCGTCTACCAACATTTTTTGATGGAGATGAGATCGCCAAACTAGAGTTGTGTGCTGAACACGCAGATTGCTTCGAAGCTATTACCGAGAGTTAAATTTTACTATCAAACAAATTTTCTTTGATGTATAGGTAATTCCACGGATTAATTTAAATTTTGAATTTTCCAATATCCCAAAATTTGCAAAAAGTATAAAATTGTCTTTATTTTTTACATTGTACATTAAATGCACCCAATCGAATCATTTCGTTTGACCACCATGGGTCACACAGAAAATTGGTAATTTTTGAATGACCGCCGTATGACCAAAAACTGCAAAATAAATTTGACCACAGATTTGTTTTGTTATTACACTAAGGTCATATGTTTCACTAGAAATGAATGACCACGATAGTCATTCATTTTTAGTCAAGCACATTTTTGGTCATTTATTTTGCTATTACACTAGTGGGACAGACTTTTTGCGTCATTGGTCAAACTTTATTTGATAGTGTAATACCTCCTTTATAAATGTATATCGACGCACGATAATTTATATCGAATGAACTAATGAATATATGATTAATTTAAATAATTTACATTCTTTAGGTTGACCATAGAATAGTGATAAATTCCGTAACGGACTATGGAATATCTGAAGAAATTCAATATTGGTTTTTAGGATTTTGTCGAATCACATTAGTGCGAAACGTTAAGAACGGAATCTGAAACGGATTGATATGATTTGGCCTATATTCGTTAAGTGAATCTTGAAAAACTTGTTTTTTTGCCCAATGTGTGCACAAGTGTAATCTGTAAGTTTTAGGAACATACTATGCCTCATAGAAATACAAAAGAATCTAAAAGATTTTTGATTAGTCTCATAAGGTATGGTTTATTGTTTTTAATGCGCGAATCATCTATTTTTCCTAATCATCTTTGAAGAAGAAATTAGTACGTTCAAGAGAATATACAAGAATTGGCTTATCATCATTTGGTTTCAAGATAATAACAGATACGAAACAATGTACGTTGAACGAGTAGAAGATGATACGTGAATTTAATTATTCAGGTTGAGATTGGGATTCCATTTGCTGAAAAAAAATCATCATCATAACATACAAGCAAGAACATTTTATATACAGTGCCGCAGTGGCGTAGAAAAGATGGGGATCAAGGGGATCAATCCCCCCCTCCCATTTTGCCAGACATTTTTTATTATTACTTTAGGTACGTTACATAGTGGAACCACCTGATATAGAGACAACACAAAAATACATGCTCACAATGGGATCCAATCTAACGTTCAGCTATGTAAGAAATCAAAAATTAATGCGTAAAATTCCCTAAAACACTCAACACATTTAACTAGAAAACTCTGCCTCAAAAATGTTAAGTCAACAAATTGTGCTGACTTTCATTACTAACCTCCTGCAGTTGTTTTCATAAAAAACTGGGCAGCCGCAAAACTTAAATTACCCGGATTTCTGCAGGGTTTTCAACGTACATGGCATATTTTTATAAATGCACCATCTCGACAGTTTTTATACCCGTCACTATGTGAAAGGGTATATTAACTTTGTCATGAAGTTTGCAACGCACAGAAGGAAGCGCCTCCGACTATATAAAGTATATATATTATTGATCAGTCTGCTGAGAAAAATCGATTGAGCGATGTCCGTCTGTCCGTCTGTCTGTCTGTCCGTATGTTTCAATACAAACTAGTCCCTCAGTTTTGAAGCTATCGGGCTGAAATTTTGTACACAAGTTTCTTTTAAGTGTACGCTCTATATATGTTGGAACGAATGGAATCAGACCATGGGGTAATGGGGCTGCCATAGAAACCAACCTCTGAAAATTAAGTTCTCCTAAGAAAAACTTTTTTCTTTATGTACCCATCTTAACCAAACTTCACCCAAATGTGTTTCTAGTAAAGTCCCAAAACATTTATAGGAACGCATGGAATCGAAACATTACGTCATAGGGCTGCCATACAAACCAACCGCTGAAAATTAAGTTCTTCCACGAAAAACATTTTCCTTTATAATCTGATTTTAACCAAACTTTACCCAATTGTGTTCCTAGTAAAGCCTCAAAACATATCTAGGAACGCATGAAATCAGAACACTACGTCATAGGGCTGTCATACAAACGCAACTCCTGGAAATTAGGTTCTTCTAAGAAAAACTTTTTTCTTTATTTACTAATCTTTACCGAAATTCACCCAAAAGTGTTTCTAGTAACGCCTCAAAACATATCTAGGAATTGATGGAATCGGAACATTACGTCACAGGGCTGTCATACAAACCAACCACAAAATATTAGGTTCTTGTAAAAAAAATTTTTCTTTTTGAATCTTAACTAAAATTCATCCAGGTGTGTTTCTGGATTAGCCTAAACCCTTAAATGCGTAGCGTACCAAAATGGCAGTAAATGTCCTGGAAAAATAGATCGGTGACATAATTTGTATGAAAATTTATGTTATTTGGACCTGTTCTGGGCAAAATAAAACGCACCATCATGTTGAAAGAGCTGATAATTAAAATTTTATGAACATATCCTACCCTAGCCAAGACTAAAGGAGAATAATTTCATCAACTAAGAACGATCGGAATGTATGTATAGATATTTCTGAATATGCCCCAATGCTATATATGGTACGTTGCAAAATTGGTGCAAACAATACCTTTAGTGTCTTTTTTTGTCAAAATCTCAAAACAATCTCAAGAACACATTCCAATTTACTCACCAGTATCTTTCCTTTTCCAAATAACGGTAAATTTCGCCAATTTTTTTAGCTCTCAAGAATAGCTTTTAAAATTCCACAAAAAATAACGTAGGTCCACTTTGACGACGCACAGATAGTTCAAGGAAAGCTTCGGGGAGCCAAAATTGAGTTTATGCAAAAGCTTGATTTATCTACTTTGGGAAAAAGTAAAAAAAATCAAAAAATTAATAAAAGCTAGACTTTTACAGAAATCTAGCCATGTACCGCCATTTTTGATGAAAGCTAGCTTAATCAGTCCTGTTCAGGATCCAAGGAAACGGAGCTGTCATAGTTGATTTAGAATGATCGTTTTTGTCATTTTGTTTTCTATAGCACACCGGTCAGGGCTTAGCGTCTCTGTAGCTGCTGCTTATAATCCCAGTCTTATTAATGGCAAGTATACTGAAAAAATTGTTCACATTTTTAGTTTTGGCCTAGGACACGCCACTAAAAAACCGAGCTTCCGTACTTGACATCTTAGTAAGATATTTGGACTTTCACCAAGCCTCAAGCAGCTGGGCCTTGATATCCAATTTCTGAAACCATTTGACTATGTCGAGTATTGTCTTGGAAGCCCACGTTCAGGATCCTCAGAAAATGTGCTTCTAGGGTCAACCATTTCATATGGAGTACCACATTCGATAAACAAAAAATTGCATGGATATAATTCTTGTGGACATGTCCTGGGCCCTATATAAATTTGGGTTAAAGCAGGCATGCAGTTTATTTCCATATTCATATCCTAGCAATTACAGTTTCTTGCAGGGGAGAAAAGAAAGGAGTAGGTATACGAGTTGGATCTGGCGCACTTTTAATATTTTATAAGGCTATCTAACAGCTCTTGACACACATTTGAAGTTTTTTGGGACATACTATCAAAAGATATGTCTAAATTTCGATTTGTACGGGTACTAAGGCCTACTCCACTTTCCATCAACTTCCAGGATATGTCACAAATAGGCATCGATACAAATTTCAATAAGCAATAGGAAACACGGCCATGCTCTGTGGCCGTGAACGTACGGTCGCCACTTTGTGAAATAGACACTCATAGAGAAACGAGTTTCCAAACTCGGCACGACTCGTCGCAAGTTTATTATTCAGAATAAGATGATAAGAAATATTCTTATCGTAGAATAATAAACTAACACTGTGACTAGGAAGTGGTATGGCTGACAACCGTATCACACTCTGAACTCAGTTGTCTTTGTAACGTTGATGACACACGACTACACACGGTAGTCATCAACGCACCATGCTCCACTAGGAGGTACGGTAATGAAGAGAGAATAGGAAACTAATCACGCACCTACCCGAACTCCCTTTTAAAAAACTGAATATTCACGATTTTCTATAGAAATGACCACCTTTCCTCTAATGAGGAGAGGAGTTCATCATATCGAGTTTCCACTATAATTTCGATCAAAACTCTCAATATTCATTATCGTTCTGTTCCTATGAAAGTAAGAGGCAGACTAAATAAAATTGTAAAAATGTCCTTCACTTATAACATATGGCCTGAATGCATGGCGTACCATATTTGGTACACAATGTAAATTCTACTATTTTCGCTTTTATGGAAAAACGGGCTATTTCCTGTGAATATAAAGGCTGATTCCGTCTTTAGTGACCGATTTTACATAAGGGGAGGTCAGTTACGATAATGGGTTCAGACCCCATGCATAAGGATTAACGCTTCCGGGAACAGATGGAATCGGAACACGTCATAGGGCTGCGGAAGAAATTATTAACACAAAAGAAACTTAAGTTTCATTCAAATGTGACGGGTATTAAAATTTCGGCCGCGCCCGAAATTAGCCTCGGTCTCGTTATAGAGAATAAGGTCAGAGCAGACTTAGTTAAATAGGCGGAACCTAGCCAAATTCTATTATTAGCCTTTCCGAGGGAGGGAGCTCTGGCAATAATGTGTTATGTCGTTCGATCCCTCATCTTGCTGAAATCCAAACCACCTTGATCGTAGTTTGCCCTCCAATACTAGTTGAATCAATGCAATCGGAACCAACTGAAGAAATCCATCCATGCAAAGATTTGGCGAATTAAGGTTCCATGGAAATTATGGAAAACGACTCAAAAAAAAATGCCTTTGGACATAACATTTCTCACAAAACGCCGTTATGCGGTCAGTGTTTATGCGACTCCCTATGTCTCATTTCATATGAATTTCTTCGGGAGATTAATATTTATTCCTGGCACTCATCAGACCTAAACAAAAGCTTTAGATCTCAGCTTCCGGAAATCAAAGCACGGCATATCGCATATTAAATGATACAAAAAAATTGTATGCTTCGTCCTCTATGTGAAATGTGAAATCAAAGCACGACACATCGCATATTAAATGAATCAAAAAATTGTATGCTTCGTCCTCTATGTGAAAATTAGGTAGCTCCCTTTGGCAAAAATTAGGGATCATGCAATGTCCTTCTGGTGAAAAGGAGAGGTGGAGAGGAGTCATTCTCCAATTAGTATCTTTTTTAAAGAATGACCTACATAATAAGCACATTTGCTTTTCGAAAGTAGGGCGAGTGCTAACATCACATACGGAAAATTTACGTATGGCCTCCAAATTTATAGCAAATATAGCTAGCTACTACGGTGTCCTAAAAGTTATGAAATTTTAGAAACATATACTCACGAATTTCTGAGTTATCGGAAAATTTCGATTTAGCTTTATCCACATATACTGGGCATTCCCATAATTTGTATGAAAATTGGAATACTGTGGATTCACTCACCGTAGTAAAAAACCCAAAATTATTTCAGGACTCGTATATGGCAAAATTGCTATCTATTTTGCACCAAAATTTCCCGAAAAACGGCTAATTTGAAGTGTAATAAATAAAGAAATTATTATTCTAAAATGCAACATTTGATAACCTTAAAAGTATAAGCAATGTCGCAAAATGACCCCCCCCCCTCTCCGAAAAGCTATCTACGCCACTGCAGTGCCGGTTAACAGAATAGGTTCATCGTTTATGCAAAACCAGTGTTGCCAACTGAAAATATAGAAAACGGCCAAATTTGGCCGCAAAACCGGTTATATATTTTTCAAAAACGGCTAAAAATCCGGCTAAATAAATTGCAGCCAGAAAAACGGCAAAAAAAACAGTTAAATCCAAGCAATGACATCGCGAAAAATTATATTAAAAATCGATTTTGATAATTGTATACATATTTCTTCTTTGGAGTACTACCCGTAAACTATGTTTTATGCTTTAGGCTGATTTATTAGTTTTAATTCATATACAGCTATGAGTTTTAATTCATGGGGGGGGGGGGGCAAAAGACTTCTCCATGTGTCCTCCGCGCGGGCGCCCCCTGGTAACGGTAGTGGGTAAAACCTCTAACGGCTAAGTCAAATCATCTGATGCGACATTTGGAAGAAGCACCGCTGCGCCTGAGTGCTGTATTTACATCTGCAGCGTCTGAGGTTACTTAACGTGATAGGTGACAGAAAACGTCTAACTCAATCACTAAAGCAGCATCTTCGAGGCATGCCCATGATGGCCTTTACTAAACGATTAAACCCTATCATGGTTTAGCGATGTGCCGACAACTCATCCTAAGAAAAACTTCAAGTCAAGAAACCTGGAACAAAAGCCTCGGATTGGACGGATACAAAACAACGACGACCCCGCAAACGAACAACTGATTACTCTTTCGGATCCTGGAATGTACGCTCACTGAATAGACCGGGAGCCTTAAGGGCCCTCCTGGATCAGGTAGAACAATACAAGCTGAGCATAGTTGCAATCCAGGAAACTAAATGGCTCAAAAGCGAGATTAACGACCTCAATTCGCACACTATTTTTACGAGTGGTAAAGAGGAGGGCAACAAGGAGTTTGGAGTAGCTTTCATCGTGAATAAGCAGCTCAAGGACCACGTTATCGGCTTCAAACCCATCAACGAGCGGCTATGTGCGATCCGCATTAAGACCCGTTTCGCTAATCTCTGGCTCATTAATGTGCATGCCCCTACAGAAGTAAAAGAAGACGCGATTAAGGACGAGTTCTACAACGACCTAGAAACACTCTTCGACTCACTTCCATCAAACGACGTCAAGCTGCTGCTAGGAGACTTTAACGCCAAAGTCGGAAACGAAAGCTGGCATAGGGGAACTACTCCACGACGAAAACAACAACAACGGTCAGCGACTTATCGACTTCGCGAGCGGCAGAAACTTGGTCATAAGCTCTACATGCTTCCCTCATCGACGAATCCATAAGCAGACCTGGAAGTCTCCAGATGAATACACCGTGAACCAGATCGACCACGTACTGATCAGCAAGAGATGGGCTTCTAATGTCCTAGATGGCTAGATGTTCGATCCTATCGAGGAGCCAACTGCGACACTGATCACTATTTGGTGAAGACGACCTACAACCCTGCCAAGATCTTCGAGGTTGACAATTTGATTGATGATGCCACGGCGGCTGCGTATACTACAGCACTTGAGGAAAAACTGTCGCCCATGCTTGATAACATCAATAATCTAGGCATCCATGAGTTCTGGGAGGAGCTCAAAGACAGCATCACGGGGGTCGCAGAAGAGGTCGTGGGCTATAAAGGCCGGCGCAGACGAGCAGACTGGTTCGACGACGAATGCAGGGCCTCGATTGAGGCGAAAAATAAAGCCTATCGCCAATACACACAACGCGCATCCCGAGCCAAGAAAGAAAGATACAACGAACTTCGGCGAGTATCTAATAGGTTAATTACACGTAAGAAACGCAAACATTTTGACGAGCCGTTGCAGCTAATAAACCAAAGATTAGCCAGTAAGAACATTAGACAGGCGTACAAACTTATAAATAATATCAAGAACGGATATCAACCCAGGACAAGCCTATGTAAGGACACCATCAGCGACATCGAAAGCGTCAACAAACGATGGGCCTCGCATTTTGAAGAGCTCCTCAATGCATCATCAACATACCCCGCGAAGCCAGCTCGTGAGCAGTTAGCCGAACCAGGCCCTCCCGCTCTACCCCCAACAGTAGAGGAGGTGAGTCTTGCCATACAGTTGCTCCAAAACAATAAAGCGCCCGGCGCTGACGAGATCCCAGCAGAACTGCTGAAGCATGGTGGAACGTGCCTGACCAACGCTGTACATGTGCTACTGCTGAAAATATGGAACGACGAAGTAATCCCCGAAGATTGGCGCAAAAGCATAATCTGCCCAATCCAAAAAAAGGGTGACAAGCTGAAGTGTGAGAATTACAGGGGCATATCATTAGTTTGTACGGCCTATAAGATATTATCGAAAATTCTTGAAAAGAGAATTAATCCGTATTAAGGCGGCTTCAGACCTGGTCGCTCAACGACCGATCAGCTTTTCACAGTGAAGCTACTACTCCAAAAGTGCTGGGAATATAACATCGACGTATACCAAATCTTTGTCGACTTCAAGCAGGCATACGACAGTATCGACCGAAGTGTACTGTACAACATTATGCTGAATTTTGGTATACCGGCAAAGTTAGTGCGACTCACAAGGATGACGATGACTAATACCGTCTCGCAGGTCAAAGTGCAGAACCGACTCACTGACCTATTTGAAACTCGTACTGGACTCAAGCATGGCGACGGGCTGACGCCGACGCTCTTCAACCTGGCTTTGGAGTATGTAATTCGAGCCATGAATATGGACAGCAGCGGAACGCTACTCATCAAGTCGACTCAATTAGTAGCGTACGCCGACGATATCAACATCATGTCTCGAAGGTTGGGTGATGCAGAAAGCCTCCTGCATAACCTCAATAACGCCGCAAAGGAAGTTGGACTACATATCAACGAAAGCAAAACAAAGGCCATGATGCAATCGAAAACAAGGACGCCAGCAAATTCAAGCATCATAGTGGGGGACCTTAATATCGAGTATGTAGACAACTTCAACTATCTGGGTTGTAACTTATCAAAGGACGCCAACGAAACCGACGAAATTAAGCGACGGATACAACTAGCCAATAAGACATATTTCTCGGTCCTCCCTATAATTAATTCGAAACTTGCGCACAGGAACACGAAGCTCCGCGTGTAAAAAACGATCATCCGACCCGTGCTATGTTATGGCTGCGAAACATGGACCCTTATCCAAGCCTCCGAAATTTTGCTAGACCGATTCGAACGAAAGGTCCTTCGGCGAATTTTCGGGGCCGTTCGCGAGCGAGACCAATGCCGTATCCGATACAACCATGAGTTGTATCAATTGTACGATGAGCTGGAAGTATCGAAAATCGTGAAGCTTCAACGTCTGCAATGGGCGGGGCATGTACAACGGATGGACGACAATCGCATGCCAAAGAAAGTTATGAACGCACCAGTGGCGGCTCGTGACCTCCTAAATTGGGGGTTCACATCTGAAACAAACAAGAGCAACTAATCCTTTAAAATTAATTCATATTTAACTTAACTTCGTTAACTCTTTATCATCAATTTTTTTTAATTGAAGAATTTCGTTTTTAGCTCCATTAGCCGTTTCGTCTATTTTTATATAGGTTTTTTTTGTGGCTTGTGGTTATTCAATTTTAGGCCAATAAAAATTATCGAATTTAGGAAGATAATGAGCGAAATATCGCGCAACAAATATAAATTAATATTTCATTTCTGCTAATATGCTTACTTGTAGAAACTGTTTTCACTATAGATGTTAGTTCAATAAATTAAACATTTAGCAATATTAAATTTTAACAAAAAATTCTCAAATAATATATGTATGTATGTGTACCTATATAAGCAATAGTGAATATTAGAGTTCTAGTTCCAGCCGTTCATTTTCGAACCACTCATATCCTTGAAATTATACATCACGGATTATTTTTTTAACGGATTTGTAATCAGGGAAGTTTTAGAAGTAACATATATAGCTCTAAAAATGTGTACAAATATTGTACATCATGGGTTAAACAATTTTTAATTACAAAGTGCTGCAAAATAATCATGATTATATTGTTGCTAACACTACACCATCCATACTTTACGAGTACACTGTTCATTACTTTTGCCTTAATATTTAAATATTTGTGCCTATACCTTTCCACATAAAGAAAAAAAAAATGAGTAATTAATACGTAATCACAAAGATTTACATATACAAACAATGCAAAATGCATCAATTCATATCATATGTATCAACCGAAAAAAACATCACCGATTCTCAAGCTCGCACGCAATTCTTCCACTGTTCGCACATATTTTGTGTGCTCCTACGCCAGCGAGTGTGCGTCGATTGGTACTATGGGACATCGCATAGGATCGTATGGAAACGGATAGCGCGTACAAGCAATTCTAACCGCACGTGCGATTAGAGAATAGAATTGGCTTGTTGTGTTTTTGTGTTAATAATTTCGGTTATACGGTTATACTTCGCGGGTTTGAGATAGATGATATATATTTTTATACAAATTTGAATTTTGCGATATATTTTGATAGAAAATTGTACGTAGCGAAGCAATTTTATGTTGTGATGGTTATCATGAGTGTAGGGGGTTCACGTGCTCATGTGCTCCTAAGGAGTAACCGCCACTGGAACGCACAACGAATTGACGGAGCGAGGTTGCGTGGACGACCGAGAGCTCGCTGGGAGAACTCCGTTGGTGAAGACGCCCACCAGCTGCTGGGCTTCCGAAACTGGAGGACAAGGTCACGTAACCGCGACAATTGGAGGTCAACGATTCAGGCGGCCAAGGCCCGACGTCGGGCTATCGTGTCACATTGATGATGATGATGAATTTTGGACCAAGCAGATCAGCTTGGATTCTATTCTCGCAATTTAAATTTATAAACAGTTCCAAAGCTTTCATTTCAATATTGAATTGATTGCACACCACACTTAAACTATAACATGGCTTCAGTGAGTGGGCGATTCATCGCACCGTGGAAACGTTTGAATTTGACTCATACGAAGTGAAGAAAACGTAGCAGTTGTAGCGGCCAGATTTGGCCCTACATCCCTACTACATGGGGTCAAGAGTTGAGGCCACATGATCAGACGGCTATTGCGGGCTGAAAATGTTGCCTAAAGATCCGGTTTTAAACCGGAAACCGGAAATTGAAATCATGGGACTACATGTATTTTATGAAACATCATTTCAATTTGAGTTTAAAGGTATTGCACTCCTGGTTTTTCCCTCGGTGTATATTCCTAAAAAATTTTAGCAATTATCATCAAACAGACAGAGACAGAGGCTCCTCGCTAATATATTGTGGTTGTAGCGATATAGAAATTTTGTTCATGATTTAAAGAATTTTACCAGCTCAATATAATCCATCACATCAACCCTCTAGTTGAGCCCACGCCCCCCTTTGCCAACCGTCACGCCCCACTAGAGGGGCGCGCCCCACCGGTTGGGAAGTACTGCATTAGATGATACCCAAAAAATTAAAATGCCGCCTGTGGTTAATATCGCTTTTCAGAATCCCAGCTCTGATTTCGTGTGGTGGAAAACATAGGCACGTTTTATTGAGTTTATCCCGTGCAGGTTTGGGTAGAACTTCATATAAAAAAATTACACTTACCCAGGTAAAGTTAACGCGTGCAACTACCATACACGGGATAGAATCAAATGTAGATGGCGGACGCATAGGGGAAATATGAGGGAATTTGTTTTTTCAAAGCAATTGTGAGAGTTTTTCTCATCGCGAGAAAAGATTTTGCAAAGAAATAATCATCTTTTGTGATAAAATCCACCACATCTAAAAACTAAGCCGACGAGTCAAAGATGCGCAAAAACAGTCAAGTGCCAGCTGTTTAGTCTTAAGCGCAGTATAGACCTCGGGCGGAATGAAAATGAAATTTTTGTCCGCTGCGATTTTTTCAATGAAAATGCATGCTAACTGTCGTGGAACATGTCGGAAATGATGGGGAATTCCATAAGCTACAATCCGAATATGGTTCCAAAATTTTTCTCGGCCATTTTATGTATTATTTTTCGATTCCCCGGTCATTTCATCGTGGAAAATATCTAATGACGAGGGAATCGAAAAATAATCCATAAAATGTCCGTGAAAAATTTTGGAACCATATTCGGATTGTAGCTTATGGAATTCCCCATCATTACCGACATGTTCCACGACAGTAAGCATGCATTTTCATTGAGAAAATCGCAGCGGACAAAAATTTCATTTTCATTCCGCCCGAGGTCTATTCAGGCCTTTAACCGGGATGTTACCCGCGATCGTTTTTTTCGAGTCAGACTTACCCGCGATATGAAAAAAACGTTACTAATAAATTAGAAAGAAAGCAGAAGGTCGTTGAATTGCTCATGTCATGATGTCTTATTGTGGGAAAACGAGAATGCTTTACATATTGCTATACGCTTCTGTATGCTGTACAGGTAAAAATGCTGTACGTATGGTCACCATCTCGTAGCTACAACCCCAACTTTTTAAAATATTTCAAATCTAGTAAACGGTCATGGTAAATCCATATTTCTTCTATCAACACGTGGCGCCGTCTGCTGGTGAATAGTGGGGTTACCGCCTGTCAAATATATCAGCCGACAACCCGTCAAGTTTGATAGAAGATAAATGTCATTCTTATGAATTGTGTACGTTTTCGCAGCGTTATTACCTGAAAATGTCGGAATCCCAGGTTTCGTTCAAGAAAGTTATCCGCAAGAATGCTTTCGCTCGCAAACGTAAAGGATCCTCATCCGATGCAAGTAAGTAACATCCCGCACAATTGTCTGCTTTCTAAATCACAATCTTCTTGTTGCAGGCAACGAAGAAGAGCCCCAATCGTCAGTAGTGCGAGCCGAAAGTCGTCGCAAAAAGATAAATCCCAACTTCCAGAGCACGAAATCATATCAAAAACGTAAAAAACAGGAGGCCGACACTTCGTCCGGTTCGAGTAGCAACGAAGATGACAACGCACCTGGCGTCTCGTACAAATCGAAACGAACAGCTCTTCCACAAGGACCCAACGATCAGGGAGCGACTGCTACAAATGAAGTAGAAACCGAACTGGATCGCGACGCTCAGGCTATTTTCGAGAAGAGTATTAAAATTAACAAAGAGCTAGAGGGCAAGGAGGACGACAAAATCTATCGCGGACTGAACAACTACACGCAATTCTACAAAAAGAAAGATTCCGCCGTGGGTAATGCAAGTTCAGGGCTAGTACGGAAAGGTCCAATTCGAGCGCCCGCTCATCTACGTGCCACCGTGCGATGGGATTATCAACCGGATATTTGTAAGGATTATAAGGAGACCGGGTTTTGTGGCTTCGGTGATAGCTGTAAGTTTTTGCACGATCGTAGCGATTATAAGGCCGGCTGGCAATTGGAGCAACAGTATGCGGCACAGCAGGCGGGTGAATCGGACGGTGATGATACGAAATATGAGATTCATTCGGATGAGGAGTCGCTGCCGTTTAAGTGCTTCGTTTGTCGGGAGAGTTTCGTGAATCCGGTGGTGACAAAGTAAGTGATGTGTACAAGAGGACGATATATTCAAAGTAAATGAATTTCGTTCGATTTTCAGATGTAAACATTATTTCTGCGAAAAGTGTGCTCTCGAGCAGTTTAAAAAGTCGTCGCGATGCTTTATCTGCAGGACGCAAACGCACGGAGTTTTTAATCCGGCGAAGGAACTTATCGAGCGGCTGAACAGAGGACATGAGCTTGATGATGATGATGATGACGACGACAATCACCAAGGTTGTAGTGGCGCAGGAGGTGTTGCAGAAGGAGGAGGTGGCGACAGTGATCTGTCTGATAGTGATTGATAAATATGACTTTATTGCATAGGATTTCATCTAACTTGACTTTATAAAATAAATTGGATTAAAAATTTGATTAGTTCATAAATTCTTTGAAATCATCAATATAATAGTCGAAACACAATTGAAAGCAGCCAACAACCGAATAGATTTTATATGGATAAGGTCTTTTTTTCGGTTGATGCTACCAATGTGGGCTATTGTAGGAAAACGCAGCTGCTGTATATGTGAGTCTCGATTAACGCAAAATCTAAGTTTTTGTTTGGCGCGAGTCATTTCAAGCCAAAACTATTGGCACTCTTGTTGTCGAATCAGAATGTTTGCACTTAATCGGAAGTCAGGAAGTAATTAGCTAATGGTCTAGCTATGAGCTATGCGATTTGATGCATTTCCAATATTCCGAAAATATCTTCCTTAACCATCTGTTATCAGACGATTATTATTAGGTGTGTTTTTTTGGTTATCCCGTGTAGGTTTGGGTAACGAAACTTCATATAAAAAAAATGCCAGCTGATCCACCTGCCATTTTTTTATATAAAGTTTCGTTACCCAAACCTACACGTGATAACCAAAAAAAAACAATCCTATTGTCTAACAAAACGACTTTTTTTTAGCTTAAAAAGAGGATGCATTTATTTGTTTTTAGCTGCAAAATCTACAATAAAATTCATTTCAAACCACCCTGCAGTTTGATCAACTTTTCCTAACCTCCACCAGTGTAAAAATTGTCGCCCATGTCGTCTAAGTGAGCATCTAGTAACATGTCATATGTTCTATCTCCCCACTGAACTGTCAATTGTCAACCGAAGTGTTTTCATGGATATCTTTCTTGAATTTTGTGACAAAAAATTCGTTTTCACCAACAATTTTCCGATTTATTCACGCGAGTGTATCATCAACTGTTGCACCATTTGATTTGAATCTAGCAGAGGTACGTATTTTCGCACAATTGCAAATTGATTTCGTTTTCAAGTCGAAAATATGCTCGTGGATGCCCATCACCCCTTGGGCCAAATAGCTGGCCGATACGATTTGTAGTTTCGTCGTTAGCATAATTTTTTGAGCGAATAGAGGCCACTCACTTGCTTCTTTGACGTCATTAGACCGCTGATAAAAGTTTACAAACACACAATCGACCCCCCGGTTTTACGAAATTCCGACCCACAATCCCATAGCAGCTAGGCAATCCGCAACCCGCAAGCCATGAAGATTATCAAGGCAATCCAACAGCGCACCACGTTGCGTCTTCCTCCCCGGTTGATGACATCAGATTAGCAAAATATCAGTAGCCCGCACTGGAGATAAGACTGCACCACCTCGCGACATGGTTCAAGAAAATCAATAAATAAGAAATGGAAAAAGATTGTCGACAGCCTTGCCAAAGTTATTATTGACCAAATGATGTCAGAGAGTCGCTCCGCAATTATTGAATATTTCGCGGATGTCGACGTCTTTACATCGTCACGGATTTCGCGCACGGTTGAATTGAATCTTTTTCTTTGCGAATTCTTGCACAAGCACCTATATAGGCACCTCTGTGGCCGTACAGTTTGTTTACGTTCAGGCTCGATGACGCTCTCGACGACAGCGGGCTATAAGCGCGGGGTCGCAAAAAGCAAGCTCCAAAAAAAGTAAACTCAAATTATGGGTAGCTTGCTTCACGTGCCGCGCAACAGATCTTATCATCACGCATATGGCAGTCAATTTTTTTTCGGTGCGAAATTCTGTCTCTAGCCATATAGTGTGTTGGGATGGGAGCAGTGCATGCTATAAATAGAGAATAGTTGCGAGCGACTAGGCCCGACGTTGATGCGCCCATATGATATTTTAGTGCGACAATTTTCACGTGTAATTTATGCAATTATGAAAGAATGTATTGCATTCATAAAATTTGAATTTGGGTGATATTTTGCTTTGGAGAGGGTGGCGCCAGTTAGTACAGCTATATCCCCATAATTTAGCGGCGTTTTCATTACTCTATTAAGAGTACCTAGGCGGCCACATAATATACCGAAAAAGGGCAACTTTAAGGATTGTAATAATTGGCATGAGATCTGCTTTCTTCCAGTTGCCTCCAATGGCTAAAATTATTTTGAACCGGAGCAAGGATGTAATGAACAGGCTGACTTTCGCGGGGGTTTTTCATGTAGATAACATATTAATACTCTCCTAATGATTAATAAGCCAAAGTTTCAGACTTAAAATAATGTCTTACAGCTATTTATTATTAAGCTATGAATTCCTGTTAACGAAGAGATATACTGAGATAATGCAATTATTCAATTTGGGCACGGTTTCTTCAACGTGAGTTGTTGATCTTGGATACTATTTTCCAACGACACATTTGAGCCTAAGACGATTAATTGAGAATCAGGTAGATGTCTCGTCTCGCGTCTTCTATTGAAAAATGTAGCCTTTGTTCTTTCGACATTGATTTTTATTTTGCACTTAAAGGGCTGAATTAACCTCGAGAGTGAAATTTATTCTGCTGCGATTTTATCAATAAAATGAATACAGGCGTCCCCCGCTTTTCGCCGTTCCGCTTTTCGCCGATTCGGTCTTTCGCCGCTTTTCAAAATTCACCACAATTCGTCTATTCGCCACAAGTTCCACTCTTTCGCCATAATTAAAAATTGCCAATTTTGAGGAATGAATACCAAAAACTTTTAAATCGTTGTTCCCAATGCAACTCATCATCTGGAGATAAATTCCGTTTAAATAAATTTTGGTGGTTAACATTATCGGTTTTTAAACAGAATCCATCTCCAGATGATGAGTTGCATTGTGAATGCCGGTTTTTTCGTATTTACGAGTATTCCTGAGAATTGTAGGAATTCAAATCGCCTTGGTGGCACTTTTGGGTTATAGTAAGCGGTTAATGTTAGAGTCTGTAGCCAACACTGTTAAGTTTCTTTTACAACTGTGTGTTCTTCTTCGAATCGCGTTGCAAAATTGTTCTTGTTTAGTTGTGAAGGAATTTTGTTTTAGACAAATTTACGTCGCGAGTCGCTTTGTTTTTGTTTAGAATCGACAACTCGGGGTTTTTTTCTTTACTAGGTGCATCGTGGTAAAGAAAGAGTCAAAAGTACTCATAAAGTGCTAACGTTGCAGGTGAAATCGGATTTGATAAAGCTCGCCGAAGGAGGAATGTCTGTCAGCCGTAAATTAAATATTCCTCGAAGAACAGTGGGCACAATTATAAAAAAAATAAAACTAAAGTGTTGGACGAGATAAAAAATTCCACGCCTGTCCATTCAAAAATAATAGGAATAAACGACAGTATAATTGTCGAAATAGAAATGCTTTTAAGCATCTGGATTCAGGAACAGACTCATTACAATATTCCTCTGAATACCTCAGTTATACAGACCAAGGCTTTAAGTCTTTTTAACACCAAGGAATGAAAGAGGAGAGACGGAAGAAACATCCGTTGCTAGTAAGGGGTAGTTTAATCGATTTAAGGGGCGTTGCAATCTACATAACATTAAAATTGATGGGGAAGCGGATAGTGCCGATACAGTGGCAGCCGAGGCATATTCCGCGGAACTAAAACAAATTATGGATGAATGGGGATATTTGCCAATACAAATTTTTAATGTGGACGAGACGGCATTATTTTGGAAAAAAATGCCATCCAGAACCTTCATTTGAAAGGAAGAAAAAACGATGCCAGGATTTATATTAGATTATTGGTCTTCAATAAACACACAGTAATACTTTTAGAATACTTTAAAGTTTTATTCTTTTACTCTTTATAACTTTTAGAAAACCACAACCAACATCTTCCACGTCTTTTCATAGACTACACTCTTTTATATTGTAAAATGCATTCAAAGAACTTAGAACATTATATCACTTACGATACAAAGTAATAAATTCCATGATGCAATAGAATTTCGTCTCATGCACAAGAGATCGTAAAAATCCACTTGAAAAATCTTGCTTGCATAGACATGTCAATAATAAAATAAATTACGAGCAACCACTTGAGAATTAATTTTTGTGTTTGCGTATCAGAAAATCTAACAATTTAAAGCCGGTTGACCCTTTTGCTGGGTGCCAACACAGTTGGCAATATGGATTTAAAACCGATGATTTACCATTCAGAAAATCCTAGGGCACTGAAAAATTATCTAAAAGCAAGTTGACCACTGCACTATCGGTGGAACTCAAAGGCATGGATGACGGCCGAATTATTCCGAGCATGGTTTAAGGAGTCGTTCAAACCGAGTGAACTTGCTGCGTCGCTTTGTTTTTTCTCTCCCTCAGAAGCTCACGATAACAGCTTATCTGGTTTGGGGGCCACTGTTGACTTTTGAGCTCCTTTCAAAATTTGGGTCCACCATTTCCCAAAATGCCATAGCGTCTTCAACCTTTAAAATATCTTCCTCCAGTTGCTTGATTGTTAAGATTCGTAGCTCGGTGTTGTTGCTTTCTTCCTCATTGAATCTTCGCTGCTCTTCTATTGACATAAGATCTTCGTCAGTTAACTCTGTATTTTGTCAAGAAAGCAACTCCTCCGCATCTTCCGGATAAACATCTAAATCCAACTGTCTCGCCATCACTACAACATCAGATGTTGCATAGTTCACAAGATTCCCACTAGCTTCAATGTCGGCTGATATCCACTGTAGTTTTTTCCATGCGCCTTTTGGGCGCCACATACCTAGCGATTTATTGGTCAATCGATTGCGCACAATCGATCTGCCGCCCGTACAGCACACACACTAGGCAACTTATCGGGCAATCTGAAATTGACAGTCTCACGGTCCACAAGACACAACACGAAATAGCGAAAATTATACCGATTTTGGCGATGGAAGATGGACATCTGTTGCTACTTTTGATGGAGAATGACCGCCACAACCACAGCATGAAGAACGACCACAGGGTTATGTCAAAAAGCCAGCAACTGAGAACGCAATCAAAAAATCTCGCCAATCGATTGGAGGGTCTGTGGCGCTTCTTTAATATATAAAATTTATTATTGTATGAGTTAAGTGATTAATAAATTAGTTCACATTTCAAAATTGGTTCATTGATTTCCTTCCATGCATCTCTAATTGTTTTGATTACATCCAAAATTGTAAAGTTTTTCCAAAAAAAGCTTGTTGTGTTTTGGCACATTAGATCAGAACTATCGAGGTCTATCGCCGCTATCGCTTTTGAAAAAGTGCGCCGTAGTGGCAATTACGTCTGGTCCATTGGCCGCAAATGGATGACGTGTTTGGCGGAAGGAAAATCTCTTCATATAAATCACTTAATTGTTTCGGATGACAGGGAGCATTATCCATAAATAGTAAGACTGTGAACGGGATTTTTTGCTCCCTACAAAAAGTTTCCACACTCGGTATGAATGACTCCTTAAACCATGCTTGGAATAATTCGGCAGCCATCCATGCCTTTGAGTTCCACCGGTAGTGCAGTGGTAAACTTGCTTTTAGTTAATTCTTCAGTGCCCTAGGATTTTTTGAATCGTATTTTAAACCAAAAACTCAGCCATTATCAACCACATCTAACCACATGGAGTGAACTTGTCGATTTAGTATATAAATGAAGTGATTGAAATAAATTTTTGTGCAATTTTGTTTTTATTATTGTTTACTTTGGATTTGTGAAGTTTTTGGATATAAAATACGAATTTTAATTATAGCTCTTAGGGCATCATTTGCACTGAAAAGTCTCCGCTTCGCCTTTCGCCGAAACCCGCCTTTCGCCATTTCTCCGGTCCCTAACCCGGCGAATAACCGGGGGACGCCTTACTTATCGTGGAACATGTCACAAACGATGAAGAATACCATAAGCCACAATCTAAAAACCGTTTCAAAATTTTTCTCGGCCATTTTATGTTTTTTTTTCGATTCCCCGGTCATTTGACTTTTCACGATGAAATGACCGGGGAATCATAAACATAAAATGGCCGAGAAAAATTATGGAACTGTTTTCGGATTGTAGCTTATGGAATTCCCCAGCATTCCCCACATATTCCACGACAGTAAGAATACATTTTCATTGAAAAAATCGCAGCTAACAAAAATTTCACTCTCTAGGTCAATACTGGGCTTAAGGTAGAATTGATTAAGTTCAAGGAGTAGCTCGGAAATAAATATTTAATTAGTTTGATTAGCGCCCGAGGTTGACGAGATACCAGCAGAACTACCGAAGCACGGTGAAACGTGCCTGACCAACGCTATACATGTTCTACTGCTGAAAATATGGAATGACGAGGTAATTCCGGGAGATTGGCGCAAAAGCATAATCTGCCCAATCCACAAAAAGGGTGACAAGCTGAAGTGTGAAAATTACAGGGGCATATCATTAGTTTGTACGACCTATAAGATTTTATCGAAAATTCTGGAAAAGAGAATTAATCCGTACGCAGAACGAATCATTGGCGAGTATCAATGCGGCTTCAGCCCTGCTCGTTCAACGACCGATCAGCTTTTCACAGTGAAGCTACTACTCCAAAAGTGCTGGGAATATAACATCGACGTATACCAAATCTTTGTCGACTTCAAGCAGGCATACGACAGTATCGATCGAAGTGTACTGTACAACATTATGCTGAATTTTGGTATACCGGCAAAGTTAGTGCGACTCACAAGGATGACGATGACTAATACCGTCTCGCAGGTCAGAGTGCAGAATCGACTCACTGACCTATTTGAAACTCGTACTGGACTCAAGCAGGGCGACGGGCTGGCGCCGACGCTCTTCAACCTTGCTTTGGAGTATGTAATTCGAGCCATGAATATGGACAGCAGCGGAACGCTACTCATCAAGTTGACTCAATTACTAGCGTACGCCGACGACATCAACATCATGTCTCGAAGATTGGGTGATGCAGAAAGCCTTCTGCATAACCTCAATAACGCCGCAAAGGAAGTGGGACTAGATATCAACGAAAGCAAAACAAATGCCATGATGCAATCGAAAAAAAGGACGCCAGCAAATACAAGCATCACAGTGAGGGACCTGAATATCGAGTATGTAGACAACTTCAACTATCTGGGTTGTAACTTATCAAAGGACGCCAACGAAACCGACGAAATTAAGCGACAGATACAACTAGCCAATAAGACCTATTTCTTGGTCCTCCCTATAATTAATTCGAAACTTGCGCATAGGAACACGAAGCTCCGCGACCTGTGCTATGTTATGGCTGCGAAACATGCCAAGCCTCCGAAATTTTGTTAGACAGATTCGAACGAAAGGTCATTCGGCGAATTTTCGGGGCCGTTCGCGAGCGAGATCGATGGCGTATCCGGTACAACCACGAGTTGTATCAATTGTACGATGAACTGGAAGTAACGAAAATTGTGAAGCTTGAACGTTTGCAATGGGCGGGGCATGTACAGCGGATGGGCGATAATCGCATGCACAAGAAAGTAATGAACCCACAACGAATTGACAGAGGGAGGTTGCGGACGACCGAGAGCTCGCTGGGAGAACTCCGTAGGTGAAGACGCCCACCAGCTGCTGGGCTTCCGAAACTGGAGGACAAGGTCACGTAACCGCGACAATTGGAGGCCAACAATTCAGGCGGCCAAAGCCCGACATCGGGCTATCGTGCCACATTGATGATGATGAGTTTGTATATTAGGCCCTTATGCTGGAAATAGAATGGATGCAGCAGCAGCAACAATAATCCAGTACAATGCAATTTAATATAATGAAAAGACTACTTGGCTAATTCGAAAGCCTCCTAACTTGAAATCGCTATTTGTTCTACTAGTGTAGTAAGCACGTGATAAACGAACGTAGTACATGAGATTTTAAAATGTGGTGGAGACTTTTTTGTTTCTCATGTTCTTTGGGGTTTTGAGCACGAATCCGGAGCTCCCGGCCAACATAATGTTTTCCCGTTTTTTCGCCCCTAAAGTCCTGGATAGACCTGGAGCGTAAATGGAAATGAAACTGTAATGAACCGGCATAAAAACCGTGGTGAAATTAAAATTTTAGCTTCGAGAATTGCTTCAAAAGCGTTTTACGTCCTAAATCATCTTAAAAATAACAAAAAAAAATAATTTCCCCCTTGTCCAAATGCATTTTCAACGTGAAAATGAGTCGATTCGGTAGCATATTCTCCGTCGGGCGTGGTGAGTTTTGCAAATGTCAAACCGATTCACTGTCCACGACGAGTTCATCGTGGAAATTATCTGATGACCGGGGAATCGAAAAATAATATATAAAATGGCAGAGGCAAATTGTGGGACCATATTCGGATTGTAGCTTATGGAATTCCCCATCATTTCCGACATGTTCCACGACAGTAAGCATGCATTTTCATAGAGAAAATCGCAGCGGACAAAAATTTCATTTTCATTCCGCCCGATGTCTATCCAGACCTTAAAGCCCCGGATAGAGTTCGAGCGGAATGAAAATGAAACGGTAATGAACCGGCATAAAAACCGTGGTGAATTTAAAATTTTAGCTTCGAAAATTGCTACAAAGGCGTTTTACGTCCTAAATCGTCTTAAAAATAACTAAAAAAATAATTTCCCTCTTGTCCGAATGCATTTTCATCGTGAAAATGAGTCGATTCTGTAGCATATTCTCCGTCGGGCGTGGTGAGTATTGCAAACGTCAAACCGATTCACTGTCCACGACGAGTTAATCGCGGAAATTATCTAATGACCGGGGAATCGAAAAATAACACATAAAATGGCAGAGACAAATTGTGAAACCATTCTCGGATTTTAGTTTATGGAATTCCCCATCATTTACCACATATTCCACGACAGTAAGTATGCATTTTCATTGAGAAAATCAATTTGTCTCTGCCATTTTATGTGTTATTTTTCGATTCCCCGGTCATTAGATAATTTCCACGATGAACTCGTCGTGGAGAGTGAATCGGTTTGACGTTTGCAAAACTCACCACGCCCGACGGAGAATATGCTACAGAGTCGACTCATTTTCACGTTGAAAATGCATTCGGACAAGGGGGAAATTATTTTTTTTAGTTATTTTTAAGATGATTTAGGACGTAAAACGCCTTTGCAACAATTTTCGAAGCTAAAATTTTAAATTCACCACGGTTTTTGTGCCGGTTCATTACCGTTTCATTTTCATTCCGCTCGAACTCTATCCGGGGCTTTAAGGTCTGGATAGACATCGGGCGGAATGAAAATGAAATTTTTGTCCGCTGCGATTTTCTCCATGAAAATGCATGCTTACTGTCGTGGAACATGTCGGAAATGATGGGGAATTCCATAAGCTACAATCCGAATATGGTTTCACAATTTGTCACTGCCATTTTATATATTATTTTTCGATTCCCCGGTCATTAGATAATTTCCACGATGAACTCGTCGTGGACAGTGAATCGGTTTGACGTTTGCAAAATTCACCACGCCCGACGGAGAATATGCTACAGAGTCGACTCATTTTCACGTTGAAAATGCATTCGGACAAGGGGGAAATTATTTTTTTTAGTTATTTTTAAGATGATTTAGGACGTAAAACGCCTTTGTAGCAATTTTCGAAGCTAAAATTTTAAATTCACCACGGTTTTTATGCCGGTTCATTACCGTTTCATTTTCATTCCGCTCGAACTCTATCCGGGGCTTTAACTCTGAAACTATTCATTTCTGCGAAAAGCTCTCCCTGAATATGTTAGAGAGCGTCCAAAGACACAAACATTAGGTTCGTTTTATTGCTACATTCCGTGTAGGTTTGGGTACCGAACTCCATATAAAAAAAATACTTACCCTGGTATATTTCACGCGGGCCACTACCCTGCACGGGATAGAGTTTCGGGGAAACTAATGTAGATGGCTTATGCATAGGGGAAAAATACGGGAATTTTGTTTTTTTTTATGTTGGCGTACGCGTAAAAAATAACTTCTTCTCTTCTCTGTACGGTAACCCCTTGTAGGGCATGGTGCGTTCACTCAGCCGTTTATAGGCTACTTCGAGTCAACGTTACATTGCATATAGAGGAGTGTATATAATGTTGCAAGCACTATATATTTCCTGGACCACGCCGAGATTCGATCTCCGGACCTCTAGAATACTAGCATCGTAGAGTGCGACTATACTAAGTGAGCCACAGAGCGTGTCATAAATAACAATTCAAACCAAATGTGAGAATCTTTCTCATGGTGGTTTTAAATTTTTTAAACAAATAATTATGTTTGCTTTGTTGTGATTTTTCACTTTATCCAGCTTGGTGGGTTATTTATTAATGAAAACAGCTTAGTTTTCCATTTTAAAATTTGCGACGTTTCGCTGATATTTATTCAGCATCTTCAGGCTATAAAAGATAGGTGTCAGTTTGCATGTACATAATTTTTTTATAGCCTGAAGATGCTGAATAAATATCAGCGAAACGTCGCAAATTTTAAAATGGAAAACTAAGCTGTTTTCATTAATAAATAACCCACCAAGCTGGATAAAGTGAAAAATCACAACAAAGCAAAAATAAGGAACCAGTGAATAATCAAAAACATACAAATAATTATGTCTTCTGTGATAAAATCCACAAAATCTTAATGTCCATCTAGATTAGTCGCCAAATGGCTGCGCGTCCAAAAAGTGGCATCACGAACAGCCATTTGGCTGCTACTTAGCATCTACACTAGCTGCCAAATGGAGACAGAAAATGACATAACCAAAATTTCATTTTGGTGATTTTTTTTTAAATTTAATTATCAAAATCGGACTCTGCGCGTTTGAATTATTACACGGTCATTCACGAATTATTCAATTTCACACAAAAGAACGAACAAAAGTTGCACAATTGTCACTTTGAATATGACAAGCGGTTGGTTGAGTTGCCAAATTGAATATCAAAACTGGACGCACACCCAAATGGCGATCAGTTTGGATGGAATGACAACAGCCATTTGGTTACACGTGACGCTATTTTGCGACTAATCTAGATGGACCTTAAAAAATAACCCGAAGAGAGTGAGATAAAGATGCAAAACCACTGTCATGTGTCAGCTGGTTGGCCGAACAGCTGACCTTAAGCGGGAAGTTATGGTTGAATTAGATATCCCGCGTCAGCATCAGCATCGGCAGAGGCATCGGCATCAGCAGAAAAATTTAGAACACACGCATTTGCCTTTGATGACCCACATTGACAGCAGCGACAGAAGCATCGGCAGAAACATTTTTCTGTTTCTGCCGCTGCTGTCATTGTGGGTCATCAAAGGCAAATGCGTGTGTTCTAAATTGAAATTTTTCTGCTGATGCCGATGCCTCTGCCGATGCTGACGCATCCAATCTATTTCAACTATTAGATATCCCGCGTCAGCATCGGCATCAGCAGAAAAATTTCAATTTAGAACACACGCATTTGCCTTTTGATGACCCACATTCACAGCAGCGACAGAAGCATCGGCAGAAGCATTTTTCTGCGAGGGTTATCTGTTTATATACAGGGTGTCCCGCATTGGGTGGTCAATACTGTAAGGGTTAATAGCGCAACTTGTTTCAGCAAGAAAATTACCAATACAATCGGAATTTTTTTTACCGTTACCTTGTTATCGCTCTTTTTGTGAAAGTCATCGAAAATCGTGACTTGTCATACAAAATCATGATTTGCAGCCCTCCTGATGGCTTAATCCAAGATTTGATTTCAGTTTCAGAAACTACATAAAATTTTACAAAAACTGAAGTTTTTCCTGTTGCCAACATTATCGCCACTTTCAAGATACAGTTACTCAAACTTAATAGAAATTTTGAAATAGATTTTTCATCGAAAGTTCAAACAGTAATTTCATAACGGTGCTTTATACGTACAACTCTGCAAAATTGATAAAAGTTGCTTCAACATGTTGGCTTTCCAACGGTATATCACTTTTCGTATTTACATTGCAGAATTTTAGAGAAACACTCATTTAATGGTAAAAATCAAGGCTTCAGTGGAATCGCTAAAAATTTTCCCTTTACTCGAAAAGAGACAAACAAAGGCTATTATAATTCGGGATAGAATCTCGCTACATCATTTTGACCAGAACTGTAAGATATTTGAAAATTGTACATTGTTTGGCAAATGCAACGAGTAGAGCAGGACTTCAGCTGGATATTCATCGGATGACGATCCAAAGGACTCTTCAGTCGGACAACCGGTATCCGTACCACCTTACGCAAGTTCAGGAATTACTACCGAGCGACTGTCAGAGGAGGATAACATTTTGCAATTGATATCTTAAAAAAATCCGGCAAGACCGTGATTTTCAAACAAAAATAGTATGGACGGATGAAGCCACGTTTACACGTAGTGGCGTTTTCAACACGCGGAATAATCACATTTGGGCTCAAAGCAATCCCCATGAAACTCGGCAATCTCGATTTCAATATGAGTTTCGTGTCAATGTTTGGGTAGGTCTTGTGGGTGATAAACTTATTGGCCCTTTGATCCTTCCCCCTCGACTAAATTCCAGAAGCTTTCTCGAATTGTTACAAAACGAAATATTGCCCATAATCAATCAGATGCCTCAGCGTGATGAAATATGGTGGCAGATGGACGGGTGCCCCTCTCAAAATGCGAGACCTATCAAAGAATGTTTAGAAAACTAATTTCCCGGAAAGTGGATTGACAGATTTGGGGCAGTTGCGTGGCCTGCGAGAAGCCCCGACCTTACTCCACTAGATTTTTATTTATGGGGTAACTTAAAAAACATTGTTTATTCCAAGCCGATTCCCTCTCGGGAACACTTGCTGCAGCGAATTAACGATGCATGTGACAACATAAAGGAAAACTCTCCTGATATCCTTCGGACCGTTTCTTCCATGAGCCGAATGTGTCGAGTCTGCATACAAAATGGAGGAGCCGAATTCCAGCAGCATTATTCCAATTCATCAAACAGACCCATTTAATCATTAGTTTTTATATTTTTAGTTTATTGGTTCTTTCTCGTTTTTAAAACTTTATTTCCATTTTTATTTAACAAATTTTCAAAATTGCGATACTAAAATATAAAAAATAAATGAATAAAATTTCAGTTTGAATAATCCGATAAGAAAATAATTACCTTGATTTTTACCATTCAATGCGTGTTTCTCTAAAATTCTGCAATTTAAATATGAAAAGTGATATACCGTTGGAAAGCCAACATGTTGAAGCAACTTTTGTCAACTTTGCAGAGTTGTACGTATAAAGCACCGTTATGAAATTACTGTTTGAATTTTCGATGAAAAATCTATTTTAAAATTTTTATAAGTTTGAGTAACTGTATTTTGAAAGTGGCGATAATGTTGGCAACTGGAAAAACTTCAGTTTTTGTGAAATTTTATGTAGTTTCTGAAACTGAAATCAAATCTTGG
Source organism: Microchrysa polita (assembly GCA_949715475.1). Taxonomy (NCBI): domain Eukaryota; kingdom Metazoa; phylum Arthropoda; class Insecta; order Diptera; family Stratiomyidae; genus Microchrysa; species Microchrysa polita. The sequence goes on from OX454419.1 coordinate 74,423,513, forward strand.
ATTAAGTTATCAGGGGGGCTGCAAATTATGATTTTGCATGACAAATCACGATTTTCGATGACTTTCACAAAAAGAGCGATAACAAGGTAACGGTAAAAAAAATTCCGATTGTATTGGTAATTTTCTTGCTGAAACAAGTTGCGCTATTAACCCTTACAGTATTGACCACCCAATGCGGGACACCCTTATAATCATAGCAATGATGGGTGAAAGGGTAAATGGAATAAGGTAGGGGTGCTCGGCAGTAAAAGGTTTTTAGAAACTTTTGAGCTTATCGATCATATATTTTATTGCAATTATTGAATTTGAAAAATTAATCACGAAAGTTTGCGTTCACAAATGAGTTCTTTTTTAAAATACATAACTAATTCCCGAGTAGCTCTATGGGTATATTCTAAAATCTAACCTACTATGACATCAGTTATAATAATTTAATTTTAGGCAAGAGTTAGCCACGTGCTTCTTTCAAGGACCATGCCAATTATTAACAGTATTCGGTCAATGAACAAATGAGATGTGTTAATTAGACAATGGAAACAATTTACCAAAAATGAATGGTACAAAGTTGCGTTTATCAACGCAAATAATAGGCAGCAATGCGTGGCGGAATACGTGTGGAGTCTCTATACAACAACTTGTGCGTTAAATATGTCAACCGGTTGAATATTTGTACGATTCATTCACAACAATTAACGTGTGTATTTAGTGAACATAATTTTTAATTTAAAACTATAGACTGAGTTTCATTGCAAACATTTAAGAAGAATATATTTTCAAAATTTACCAACTTTGAGAAATTATTTCTTAAAGTCGTAATAAGCTACATTTTGTTAAAGGGCGGGTAATTGGCATAATTTATTATTAAATTATGAATAATGATTATTAATAAAGCGGCAAAACATAAGCATATTTTATAGATATTTTTATTTTTTAAGTAATTAGACTATAAAACTGACTTTTGATCATCTATTAAGAACTCAATTTTTTTAATGCTGTTCCATTTTGAAATATCTAAAATTGTAAAAAACAGGTGAACTAATATATATGTATATATATATGATAGGTATAGAAAGCACGCCTTCACTGAAAATTCCAAATACATACAACATAAATAATAATACACGTTTAATAGAATTCATCTTGAATGTTACCCGTATTTCAGCCATCGCGATGAGGTGTAAATTATAATATGTATTTGAACAGATCAAATTAAAAGTGTTAATTTACGTGCAAAGTTTTAACTTCATAAATTTCGCTGTATTTTGTCTGTCCTATAATACAGTGCATACATCCATTCGCATACAGGTAAAACTATAGATAATATAACTTTTTAATGATAATACAATCTGGGAGACGTTATGTCTTTTTTTCAGGTTTGTTTAAATTTGTACACCAACTATAATTGTTTAAGATATATAATCGTTTCTGAGATGTTTTCTGTTGCACTATAATCTGCACATTGTGTCCAGAAGAGAGAGACGATGTATTAGTCGTACGAAAATATGATAACAGACATGTTTTGAAAATTTATTTGTGCCTGTATGCATATACCTACTATGCTGTCCAGAATTGCTCGCACTATGAAAATTCAGTATATTGCTTTACAAGACATGAAATGCAAGCCTCTCCTCTCTAACCCGCTATTAAAATTAATTGCATGGATACAGCAAGTTTTCTAAGTAGCAAGAAATCCACAGGTTTCGTTGCCCTAGACATTCAAAAGGCCTTTGATTCGGTGTGGCATATAGTATAGTGATTTTAGCTGAAAAAATGATGAAACCCAAACATCCAAAAAAAGAGCTGACTTTTGATGCCAAATTGTTCTATGGCCTGACCGAATTACGCAGTAAAAAGTTAGACTTTTTTGCGCGTCACATTTGAGGGGGAGGGGGTGGCAAAGGGGTGAAATTATGATTTTTCGCCAATATCTGATTAACTGTAATATATACAGCAAAATGTTCTGAGGACGATTTAACGTACACAAAATTTCCTTTCTAATGATATATTATATCATATACCTTCTCTTGGTGGATTATATACTAGTCCTTAAAACATTTGGTGTAATTTAGATTTTTGGAGAGTTACATTTGGCGCTCTAGCTCCTGAAGTAATGTAATTGGAGCCATGGTAATTGGGATAACTATTCCTAACAATATATAGCTGTTCCACACGGAGACTCAGGCTGCCCCGACAATGCATTCCCCTATACTCCCTATTAACATTTAGAAAAAAGACATGCCTGTAACTTTTCGCCGAATCACAGCAGGCGGGAAAAATTTTGGTAAACGTTAAGGCTAAGTCCCATTAGACCCTCCACCAAATATTACTTCGATCGGATTAAAACACGAGTCCACGAGTCTTCCCCAAACGATTTGCTCCTACGGGACCGTATAAAACTGCCCAGAAATCATCCTGACTCCCTCATGGCGAAGACTTCAGGTGCGAATCGCTTTCAACCGTTAGCCGATCTTCATTGTCGCGACGACGAAGATGACGAATCAAACACCAATACGACAGCTGTTGAAAGTTGAAAATACCACCCATCGTATTCCCAAATGTGAACCGGCAAGATGTACTTGCTCTTATCCACAATCTGCGCATATCTACGTACAAGCTACAATACATAACCTCCGGTATACAAGTTGTTTTTGACAGTATTGACAACTATGAAATGTTCCGACAACACCTAATAGAAACCAAAACGCAATTTTTCACCTACGGCCGCTCCGATCAACGACCAATTAAATTTGTATTAAGTGGACTTTACGACATGGAATGCTCCGAACTAAAACATCTTCTACAAGAAGAACATCAACTGTGCCCAGATGACATAAAAAAGATCGCAAACAAATCTCGCCGTGGTGGTGATATCGCTGTATCCTACATTGTGTACTTTCCTCGCGGATCAATTAAACTTGTGGATTTAAGGAAAATCGAGTCAATTAATCACGTAAGAGTTTTTTGGAATTACAAACAAAAAAGAGTTCTTCAGCCGAACCAGTGTCGAAATTGTCACTCCTTTGGTCACGGCACGTCATTCTGCTTTCTTCCCACCAAGTGCTTACTCTGTGGACAGGCACATCACAAAGATGCATGCCCCCAAAAAGGCCTATCCAATCTTAAATGTGCAAATTGCAACGACAATCACTCCGCGAATAGTATGTTTTGCCCCAAACGCAAGGAGTATATAAACATACGAGCTAGACAATCAAATCGTAAATCGCGAGTTCGTCCAAACACTTCGCAAATGACCATGGAATCCTTAGCGTTTAACTCGTCGAATTTCCCACAGCTTCCTACGACCAAACCACCAAACTCCTGTAATTTACCAAAACATGGTTTCAACAATAATATAGATAATAAGTTTTCCTACAGCTCTGTTGCAAACAATGTATACAATAGTAACAATTCCGAACTATTCTCTGCAAATGAACTAATGGATATGTTTAGTAAAGTAATTACTCGACTGGCCGACTCGACTGTAAAACTCGCTTCGAACAGTGCCAAGTTTTAATAGAAGTAGCTACTAAATTTGTTTACAAATAAAGATGAAATCAATTGCTCACTGTGGAATGCCAAAAGCATCCGCAATAAGCACCTAGAAACTTACAACTTCTTAGCCGAAAAAAATATTGATTTATTTTGCGTGTCGGAATCCTGGCTTAAGGAGAGCGATAAATTAACTAATTCAAATTATCACATTGTAAGAAATGATAGAAAGGAGACAATTGGGGGAGGTGTCTTAATTTTTATAAAAAAGGGTATTAAATACGCAACTTAAAATCCTTATCCAACTAGAGTTATCGAGAATGTTGCCATTAAAATTGATCAGTTAAACTTGATAATAATTGCAGTCTATTTTAGCGGTACTAAACTGAATTCGACCAAACTACAATACTTCAAAGACGACCTGAAACTACTTTTCAAGCTCAAAACAAATTTCATAATTTGCGGCGAATTCAATGCCCGACATCGCAACTGGAACTGCTCTAGAGCTAACAAAGCCGGCCAAATTATTTTTGACCTAAGCGTCAGCCACAATATCCTTATCCACCCACCAGACGGACCTACTTGCTTCCCTCCCAAAGGTAATCCATCTACGCTTGACCTCATCATAAGCAACGGCCTTACACCCATATCCGATCCTCTTGTTTTGAATGATCTCTCATCCGACCACCACCCTGTAATATTTACTGTAAGCAAAAGTTTGCAAATCGCACGCCATTTCTCCTTCTGCTATAATAGGACCGATTGGGCAGCATATCGAGGGACTCTTAATAGGGAAATAAATCTACTAGATAATGATCTATCTAGTATTTCCAGCCATGAGGAAATAAACAACTTAGTTTCAAGCTTCACTAGCACGATCCTCCAAGCTCGTGATTTAGCAACTCCTAGAAGAAACCATACGTTGCATCTCCCACTTATCGACAATTCAACAAAAGAGCTTATCCGCTATCGAAATAATATACGTCGGCTATGGCAAAGACTTCGGTCGCCTAACTTAAAGTGCCACTTGAACTCGCTTAACCGCCAAATCCAATCAATTTTTTTCCAAATCCGCAACGTACGATGGAACACTATTTTATCATCACTAGGCAAAGGCGCCCAGAAAATGTGGAAATTACGCAAAAGTGTGATGAACAAATCACGCTCAGTACCTCCACTTCGACTCGAGGATGGGTCTTTTGCCTCTTCGGACTCGGATAAAGCGGACCTCCTAGCAAGAAGCTTTCACCTTCACCATACTCTAACTGAGCGAATGATCAGTGAATCAGTTCTCTTGCACCTTCTGACTTTTCTCCAAACCACCTTTGCAGTCCCCTGGAGCTTAAAAACATCATTAAAAAACTAAAACTAAAATCATCTGCTGGCGACGACGGCATTCCTAATATTTTGCTTAAAAATATGCCCAAAAAGGCGCTGGTATTGCTTACCTATATCTTCAATTGCTGCCTCAAACTCGGCTATTTTCCTAACTCATGGAAAATTGCTAGAGTAACGCCCATTCTTAAATCGGGTAAAAATCCTAGCTCAGCATCGAACTATCGCCCAATTAGTTTACTTCCAACGATTAGTAAAATCTTTGAAAAAGTGATTTTAGCAAGAATGCAAGATAAACTACACAGCCATTGCTTGATCCCCGACTTTCAATTTGGCTTCAGGAACGGTTTCTCGACAGTTCATCAACTCCAAAGGGTCACTAAGCATATATTTCGGGGCTTTCAATCCAAACAATCAACGGGGCTGATCGCACTCGATATTGAAAAAGCTTTTGACACCGTTTGGCATGACGGGCTGGTACACAAGCTGGTGCATGTTTCACTACCTATTTACCTATGTAAAATAATTAGTTCCTTCCTTTGCAATAGATCGTTTCGCGTTAAATTGCATTGCCTATCCAAATTTCACGATGTTCCTGCAGGTGTTCCACAAGATTCGGTTCTTAGCCCAACACTCTTCAACTTATACATGTCAGACCTACCGGTAACCTGAAATTGCAGCATTGCTATGTTTGCCGACGACACAGCTATCTTTGCTACTAGTGACAACCCAGATACTATTGTAAATAGTCTGCAATTTCAGCTCCAAGAAATTCAGCTTTATTGTAATAAATGGAAAATTAAAATCAATACGGAAAAAACTCAAGCAACATTCTTCACAAAAAGACGAGCGGCGAGGTTTCTCCCAAATCCCCAAATAAATGTGCTAGGATCCGTCATCACATGGACAAACGACCTCAAATATTTGGGATTCCATCTGGACCCGAAATTAACAGTTAAATTAGTTAGTTAAGTTATCTGTGGCAAACAAATTTCTAATTTATAAGTGTGCGATGCAACCTATCATTCTCTATGGGTGTCCTATTTGGAGTCTGTGTGCCCGACACACAAACGAACACTGCAAATCCTCCAGAATAAATGCTTGAAAATAATATTAGACAAATCGAAATACTTTTCTACTCGAGCTTTACATAGACTTGCTAACATACCATATATAAATAATATATCACTAACTCTTAAAAATAACTTTTACAACCGGTGCACTGTCTCCAACAACCCCCTAATTTCCTCCTTGGTATCCTAGCCTTTAAGTCTAGACATAGCTTTAAGTTAGTATTTTAATATAGTTTATAGTATTTAGTTCTAAGTAGTTCGTCCATAGGTTTTAAGCAAATTTTTCCTGAAAATTTCAACCAATACAAATTATTTCGCACTTTTCTTAGCATTAATCATTCATCTTCATACCATAGATGTAAAGACTTTGTCTAAACTCTTAATTTAGTCCATCCTGTACATAGGTATAACACTTCTTTATTTCAATAAAGCTACTTTTATCTTATCTTAAAAAAGATTGCTCTTAAATCACCGTACACATTACATATATAGAAACATTTAAGAGGTTTCTCTTTGATTTCATTTGGTTAACATCTATTGCCTATAGAACTGAAACGGCAATCAATAGATTCAACAAAACCGCTCACATTTGATACATTTCTAATATACTTTTTTTGCCACATATCCACTAATTAACTCTAATTCTAACAAATTGGCATTTGGTGCATATGCGTAACGCACAAATGTCAAACGAACAAAACAAAAACAATTCATTCCTCTTAATTTAGCATTAGCACACACATTTTGTTTCACTATTGAATTAACACCTCTAATTTGATCATCGAATTTACACTGTGTAAATACTATGTAACACGTTCCTATGAAGAATACTGGGCATGTGTCAAGCCATTTTGTAAGGGATAGAAAAAGTTGTAATATGAGTTTATGTAGTTAGACCAACATCAACAATTATAATTGTGTTTTTTTTATTATGTAGTTTTTGGTAACGAAACTTCATATTAAAAAAGACAGCTGAGTAAGTTGCCATTAAAATATGCTAATCATTTTAGGTATGAGTATTGAAGGGACAACTTGGTTTCATTTAATTAGCAAAGAAATCGTGAAACCCTCTATTATTGTTTTAATACTTTTTCCCAAAAAATAATTTAATAAAGAAAGTTGCCTTATGTAACCGTTTCCTAAATTTGAAGTCGTTCCAAATTTTGTATGAATTCGAAAAATAATGTGCTCATTAATTGAAGGAAATCGGAAATTTTTTAGAAAAGCTCTGGAATATAATGCAACACTAACCCTGTTTTTTTTTGTTTTAAATTTCGAAAAATTACAATATGTAGGCAGGGAAAAGAAAAATTTTCAGTCGAGTGCATCATGATCTGTTTCCCCGTAACGTCTGAAAGTGTTTCTTTTCGATTATTTATATTTATACGATTATTGCATGATCCGCTACTTTAAAAAGATTGGTAGCCACTGGCCTAGAGGAGCGACTTCGATTGATTGCCTGTGTTTTGCTCTCCCCGGTATTGTGATTGTTTTGGCTTGACCGGGTATAAGTAAAGATATAAGTTGCCCTCCTTACATAAATATGCCGCAAGAAATCTTTCCATGTTGTGATAACTTTTAAAATGATTTCATTTGTTTATTCGTATTTTGTAAGTCCCCAAACGATTGACGTCATCGGACATTCGATGTTGGCATCATCTTGTTTTTGGATATTTTTTTTGTCAATTTATTATTTTTTTTAGTGCATTTTTATTTTTATTGAGGACTAATCACGCATATAGCAAATAAAATTGTCTTAATGTGTGGTGATAAGGAAATAATTGTATTGTCTTGATAGCGAGAGCATCGACCATCTAACGCAAATATTAAAAACGTTTCCAGCATTACAGAGAACAGTCTTCATGGCAATTGTCTGATATACACTGAGCTTCAATGAAACCGGCCCACACGGTAAGCGCGAACTCTAATCAAAACAGGCAAATCGTTTGTAATATGGGTTAACGGTACTTCAGATAAAAATCATAGTCATTGGAATTGCCATTAAATGCACTTTCTGTAGATATAGCTTTCAAAGTTGTAAGTTTCATACTTAAGCCTAGTACTGACATCGAGAGTGAAATTTTTGTCCGCTCCGATGTTTTCAATGAAAATGTATTCTTACTGTTGTGGAATATGTGGGGAATGCTGGGGAATTCCATAAGCTACAATCCGAAAACAGTTCCATAATTTTTATCGGCTATTTTATGTATTTTTTCCGATTCCCCGGTTATTTCATCATGAAATGTCAAATGACCGGGAAATCGAAAAATAATACATAAAATGGCCGAGGAAAATTATGGAACCAGTCTCGGATTGTAGCTTATGGAACTCCCCACCGTTTGTGCCATATTCCACGTCAGTAAGTATGCACTTTTATTGATAAAATCGCAGCGGGAAGAATTTCACTCTCGATCTTAATTCCACCCTTTACAGAGAAAATTGAATTTGAGTTCGAAAAGTGGCGAGTGGCCCGATTTTTGTGCAGCCGAGTGTAGTATTGTATTGTCTCATTTTATGTATAGGCATTAATTTATTTTTTCTATACTGTATTGTAAAGTCTTGTTTGGTTGTAAATAAATTCGTTCAGATGCCCGAAAATTCATCTGAATCGCTTGATAAGCCTTAACTCGATTTGCAAGTATACTAACTAGTTTTCGGTTCGAATTTTTTGTCTTGATTTAAATTTTTTTTGCATCTTCCTTCAATAATATCGACCGTGTGATGTCGCCATTTCTCTCTTATACTTCTACAGTTGAAGGCTGCATCTGTATAGCAAAAATGGTAAATATTCCCAAGAACATTACAATCTGAAATCAGTAGTTGAGAAACGTTGATGTTTGACATACTATGCCAGGCAAAATACAACTGTGTCCACTGTCCAGGCTAAAATGTTTCCCGTCACCTCTAGCCGGGCATAGATTGCCAACCATCAACCATTCACTATAGACTAATTGTAGAAGGATAAAAATGCTTAAACTATACATCATTTTTTATTGGAAATATTCAGTTTTTGAAAATTTAAATTTAAACAAGCATAAAATATATTTTTTTTTATTTTCAACTCTTAATTATGTAAAAATCGGCCGAAAGAAGTAAAACTTGTTTCAGAAAATGCTCCGAACATTGACTGCTATCAAGGAACCAGTCGATCGTCAAGTACATACTCGTACATACCATTCAAGTGAAATTATCTTTGGCCGCAATTCAAGATAGTGTACGTACACTCTCTTATACGAAGTATGCTGAGGACTGAGGAGAGTAAATTTTTGATAATCCATTCAGATTCACGTCATTATAAAAATGTTAATAATATATGGATCATGAAGCAGTTTTTTTATCAATTCTTCTTTCACATACGGATTGAGAGTCAACCATAGACCCTCAAAAGAGTACATAATGCATAGTTGAGAGCTTTTCTGATAGGCAATCGGAGTGTCAAAGATAATCCGTCCAATTGATTTGATATAGGCATGTGAAAAAACCATTAGCAGAGTGTTTGTTCAAAGTTAAAAATAGTCGAAGCGATTGATAACAAAATTAATTGGATTTTTTTCTAAGTACTTTAAAAAAATGCTCTCAACTAAAAACATATTTGTGAAAATTATGTATGTGTGAAGGAACTGACACTGGTGCATATACACCACGGCCTCGTTTTGCGTCGTAGATGCGTTCCTAAAAAATACGACGCAAAGCGAAACAACGCAAATCGAAACAAGAAGAGTATCAAAATGGTGAGGATAGGTTCCCAAAACTAAAAAATTGCTTTTTTTCGTCAACAAAAAAAATAATTTCGTCGTCATTTACTAAAATGTCAGTAGCTTGCTCAATATGCTTTAGACCCTCCTATATTCGCCGTCAGAAGCTCCACCGACGATGTCTAGTCCGTGGAGCTTCTGACGTCTGTTCACATTCGGGATGTGATCCTGAAGCTTCAGATTTCATGAACAAAAGTTCTTCATTTGTTATTTCTGGATCATGGTCCGCAGATTTACTAAATTTACCACGTCTGTCTTTTCGATTCTAACCAGATTTATTGTAGAAGCCATGTTATCCATTTCAAGGCTCACAAGCCGTACGTCATTTGTAATCTTCTGGCACTTCAGTCATTCTGTTTAAACATGACGCCTGACCTCTGAAACTCCGTGGGCGCTAGGAGGTGTTTGCAAAGCATCGCTTCCTGTTCACTGGAAAAGTAACCGAAAAGCCTGGATGACTGCAGCTATGTTCGAGGAATGGTTTGTGAACTATTGCGCTGAGAAGAAAATAATTATCTAAGGCGTTGTTAATAATAGATAATGCGCCCAGCCACCCACACATTCATTGGAATCGGATATTTCAGATGTGGCCGGAAGCTGTCTTCCCTCCTGTCGAAATAAATATTCAACCAGGCAATCCTTTCCAAAACAAACCCGTCTCTTCGACGTTGAATATTTGTTTTGAATTATAACCACTGGACTCAATTAGACCCTTAAGAGTTTTTTTTAAATTCATCGGCTGCAACTGTCTCCCCGCGCTTGCCCGCTTCAAATGTGTCTACCGCATCCTTTAAAAAACGGGTGATGTTTTCTAAAAAAAACTCTGGTGGCAATGGCTGTAGGCGGCAGTCCTAACTTTAGTACAAAAAACAACAACAATAAATATCAGTGTATTCATTAGTGCCTAAATTTAAAACGAACCTAAGGCTCTTCCTACTTCGATAGCTTTTCCATCAAAATCGATTCGTCTCAAAATTTCCATTTTTCTATCAATGGAAATTGTTTGCTAAGATAGTTTTACGATTTTTGCACTCATTTAAAAAATTTCCAGCTAAGAATTGACGACGCAATACGGGGTTTTTGCGACGCAATAGAAGTTTAGGGTAGAGATTGATGGACGACGCAAAGCGAAAAAAACGCAAAGCGGGACGACGCATAGCGAGGCCGTAGTGTACATACTTACTACAATACAACCTTAATTCGAATTCTCGTCTTCTCTGTTTTCATCTTGCATTCACTTGAGGTCTAAAATAAAATCAGACTCATGTTTCTGCACCGTAGAGCCTTTTATTCAATTAGTTTAAGGTAAATATGCACTTCCGATCTAATTGATTTATCGATGACACCTTTTCCAGTCGAAATCAAATTGTAGATGCAACTATTTTCGCTCTAAACGCCCGGTACTCTAGGAGGGAGGGGCTGAACTGCACTGAAAGTATTTACAAATTCACTCATATTCATCATCAAGGTTAGTACCAGTGGCGTAACATACGGTGTTCCATGTGTTCGGTGGAACACGGGCACCCAACCATCAAGGGCCACCTAGCGTAGTTACGCAGAGTAGCAAATTTGTTGGGTCATTGGAATATAGAAGCTGTTGTACAATTAAGAAGTGCTCTACTTTGCTACGAAGCAGCTTTAAACCATACTTTCAAATGCCATTTTAGTGCTGGGGTGAGGTGGGAGGCCCCGGCAAGTGCGAGGTCCTGGGTAATTGCCCGGCTTGGCACCTCATAAAGATTGTATTGCCTATTAAATTTGTCCACCCTGCTTAAATTCAGAATATTTTAAGCGGAACTTCTGTTCTGTTCTGTTGAAATTGTTGGACAGTTAAACACTCACAATAAGGAATTAGCAAAACTTCCAATTATCAAACAAGTTAAACAAAAATCACACTGGCGCGCCGATCGGTAAATGAGCCGAGGACCAAAACTTTGAAAATACATTCAGCTGCTGGGAGTAATGACTTCCTTATTTCTGTTAAAAACTGTTGGGTAGTTGTAGTAGCTGGTAATTTTACAGCTACTGGTGGTAGGTAAATCTTACTCTCCTATCCCGTGGCGTAGATAAGGGGAGGATCAACAGAATCCGCCTTAGGTCGAACATCTAACCCGTGTGATCGTGACACAAAGGGTATTCATTTAATTTCAGCACTGAATCACATAAAAATTATTCCTCAAATTTTAGATGGTAAAAAATAATATAATATATACATGATAATGAAAATTTATCATCATTTTGGAAGGTTATGATTCGTCGAATCGGCTACGCATCATCACATTTATCCCGTTTTTCTTGTCAATTTTCATTATTTTTTTGTTTTTATTTTTTCACCGTGCCGATGTACTTGCCGGGTACATTGCGGCTAGTCGAAGTAAGCAAATCAATACCACAGATCAGATATACATAGATCAGGAACTTAGAACAAAATAATTTTGCCAGAGGGAAACCACTACAAATAAATAATGTGAGACGAATAGAATTTCCATTGAACTGCCCATTGTATTGAGAAAGACAGCTATAGCTAATTTTTGTTTACCAGAGAGTCATAAAGTTTTACTTTTAAGTGTATGCGTGGTCGAAATCATTAATTGCAGTCGTGTGCGTTAACTTTTTCAATGAATTGCATTAGTGTGTAAATTTTCGTCGACATTTAGAGTTGCCGTGTAACATCAATTCCCTGACCGCAAATGGATTATCGTCAACACATAACATCAAATCATACTTCTTTACGTACAATAAATCGATTCACAATTTAAGAATGTTTTTCTATATAACTACCACTCTAAATAACACTTTTCAATTAACATTTTTAACAATTTGCGCACTACGCTATTGTACATACCGAAATGGTAACACCGAAAACGAAACGCAAATGACACAAACCCCGCCCCGGTGCCATTTTCGTTTAAAAACAATGGCTGCTCGGTGTTACCATTTCGGTATGTACAATAGCGTAATGTGCATAATCTTAAAAATTTCAATTGAGATTATTATTTTATTATTTAGAGTGGTTGTTATATAGAAAAGCGTTCTTAATTTGTCGATAATCGTTTTATTGTACGTAAAATAGTATGATTTGATGTTATGTGTTGAAGACAATCGATTTGTGGTCAGGAAAATAATATTGCACGGCAACTCTAATGTAGACGAAAATTTACACGACCATTTCGTGAACAATACGACATTTTGCATGCATTTTTTTTTATGTTCACTTGCGTGAAGATCCACTTGGAGACGAAAAATGTTGATAGTTTGTGTTTTTTTACATAATTTTCTATAATACATTAATATAACGAATATGATCTTCATCCTCAATAAACAAATATGAAGTGCTTGTTCACGGGGCATTTCCAGTTTTAGATGGAGACTCCACCTATCTCGACCCAGTACTGAAAACGGTCAATTTGTGTGCCTGTAGCGGGAGAGTGGAGGTGGACTATTTAGGAGGAGATTTTTTTTTACATTTAAGAAAGAGATCGAATCGTTAAGCTAGTTAGTCTATTCATTCTTATGGATTTAAATGATGCTAAGGGGAAGGCTTCGATTTATTCAGTATCTTCCTGTATGTACACGTTACTTACAGTACACACTCAAAGGTAAAATGTTTTTCAGCCGATTTTAATTTTGTATGGAGTTCCAACTCTATTCCTACTCTATGTCAATACTATCCAATTCCGGCCATAAAATATCATTAATCATCTCTCGATAGCGCAATCCAAATTTTTTTCCACGTTTTTTCCGGAGCTAGGTACGTACCTCGTACCGTCTTAAATTTGCGTTTACTTCTTCCATAAACTCATCCCAGGTTTTAAGTCGTGGGGCAATTTTCCCGAAATCCGCTAAGACTTTCAGGAGATAGTAGCAAAGCTTCATAAAAGTTAACTCTCATAATTTGGCTTTTAGTGAATTTTGCTCGTATTTCGGTAGTTATTCGGAGTGAAGACCATTCCGATAAGGCAAATTTACCGAGATACGATAATATGAGCAGAAGAAGATGGAGGTAAAAGTGTGAGAAAATGCACTGTCCTCATAATTTTGCCCTTGGTGAATTTAGCGCATGTTTGATAGTTATTCACAGCACAGCAATTATTTATCTCGTTAGCTTCTTCACCCAAAATGTAACGCAATACGTCTTTTATCACAATGAATTCCACAATTATTCGAAGTGACCAAAAGCTTCACAAAGTATTTTCCACCTTTGCATCGTCTAAAATCATCAAAACATTCGATAAAATGCAAAACTTCCTCGTAAAAAATTTTTCAACTTTTTTTCTTGAATTTTACGAGTTTTTCCTAAGAATTTTATATTTTTTAATTATCGATTGGCCGATGTCTGTCTGTCTATCCGTCTGTTGCAGCGCGTTGCTATGGAGCTGAAATTTTGCACACATGCTTATTTATGTTGCAAGCTGTTTGTATGTTTGCATCGCTAAAATCGCACAATGGGGTCATGGGGCTGCCATACAAACCCAACCCCACAAATTGGATTCTAAAAAAACTTTTTTTTTTTGCACCAGTCTAATACCTCACTCAAATGTACCACAAAATATATGTAAAAATAAATGCGATCGGACCGTGGAATCATGGGGCTGTGATACAAACCCAACCCCCCCAAATCAGGTTCTTCTAAGAAAAACTTTTTTATTTGTGCATCAATTTCAATCAAACTTCACTAAAATGTATATCCATTCATGCCACAAAACTTATGTAAAAGTGGATAGAATCGCAAAGTGGGGTCATGGAGCTGCCGTACAACCCTCGGCTCGCTTTTCAAAATCATAATTTGATGGCGATTGGCAAAAGATGCATATCTAAATAATTGTTGCTGTATTGGGTAGCGCCATAAACCCTCATAGGATACTCTTTAGCTATAAAGGTTAGGTCACCCGGACTATCTTACTGGAATTTGGAATAACTATTATATTGGGTAACAAGGAAGTGAATGTAATTTTTGATTTTTTTTTCATCTTTATAGAAAGTATTATTTTTTAACTTTTCCGTTTTTTGATCTACTTTCAGTAATCTGTGCGGTCTGAACAACGTACTTCAAATCGTGAGTATTATTAAGATAAGGTTAATGTTAAAATAGACAACTTCTCCGGATAAATAGTCATTGATAACTTACTAATGTAGCCAATAGATAAGATTAAACAAAATTACAATTTTATAAGTGAAACAATTCGACTTTGAAATGAAACATACAATCAATATCAACATGCTCAATTGAATAAAATAGTGGAAAGAAATTGCCTCAATTGTCCAATTTCACAATTATGTATATGTACAGTAAAGCATCGATAGTCTGAACGTTCTAAAAGGTGTGACAAAATTTACACATTATTTAAATTAAATAAAAAATGTTCTTGTTATATCCTTCACATTATGCGAAAGGATATAAAAACTTTTGTCATAAAGTTTGCAACGCACATCTAACTATATAAACCATATTATTGATCAGTGTGACGGGAGATTGATTGGACGCCATTCGTTTGTCTGTCTGACTTGTTTCTATCAGTGGCGCAACCAGCTGGAGGGGCTAAGACCATCAATATTACTGGTCATTTGAGACTGCTGTTGCAAGTTGAGCGATGCTGCTATTATCCACTTACGACACTATATAATTACACTTTGTCGCGTTCCTGAATCTCACTTTTTAGAAAAGATTTGAACAATAATTTGGCTTAGCATAATTTTATCAATTTTAACATTTCTGTAACACAATTTTCGTAGCGTAAAATCTTCCGCAATTTAAATTGAAATTAAAAAATTCAATTTTAGTGGACATCCTCACAAATCTTTCCAAAGTGAAATGCATATTTAGAGCTCGGTAAAAATTATTATCAAAGCTGGCTTTGCTAAAATCACCCCAAACTTGTCTTCTGTTTTTTTTTTACAAAGATTTTTCTCAAATTCTGGTAAGCACTTCAAAAACTTGAACAGATCAATAAAACTGGCTGGTTATTCGCCTCACCAACACGATTCATTTTTTTTAAATACATATGCAACAATATTCATTGCTTCATATTTCATTTTTCACTTGTTTCTGGACCTGGGAGGGGCCCTCAAAATTTGGTTCTTCTAAGAAAAACCTGTTACTTTATGAACCAATATTAACCAAACTTCATCCAAATGTGTTCCTAATACATATCTAGGTCAACCGTAATTGGGCTGTTATATAAACCACCCTACAAGATTACGTTCTTCTTCTAAAGAAATTTTTTTCTGTTACAACCAATCTGAACCAAATTTCACCTAGGTGTGTTCCTAGTATGAATAGCTTTAAAACATATGTATACCAATAGGAACAGATTGAATCAGTACACATCGCGCGTTATTTTTGAAAGAATACTTACCTCTCATGACGAGATTTTGAAAAGCGACATTTGAATTAGCCGGTTATTGAAATGGCGAAATATTAGTTGGCGGGCTTTTGATTAAGCGCGATTTCAATTGAGCGGGATTTTTAACTGGCGAAATATTGAAATGGTGGAATAGCGAAAGTCGGGATTATGGAAAAGAAAACGGGAATATGATGGGCGGGATATCGTGGCCAACCCAAAAATGTTATCGAAATCAGAAAAATCTTCTTCTTCTCAGTACCCCATGTGGGGCCATGGTGCGTTAACTCAGCCGTTTATAGGCAATTTCGAGACAACGTTACATTGCATATCATTTCGGAGTGTATATAATGTTGCAAGCACTATCTATTTCCTTTCCTATCCGCACAAGTATGGAAATGAGCAAAATGGCAATGGAAAATTACAAAAAATATTAATTGTGTTCCAGCGAAGTTGTGGCACAATAAAAAAAAATAACACAAGTTTATTTAAACAAAACTGTCGTCTCTTGTTGATTTGGATACCCTTTACTAACCACCATTTACCATTTTTTGCCAAACACAACATTGAGTGTCTAGTGGAATTCAGATGACATCAGTTTTTTTTTAATTTCTTGCATTTTTTGAGTTGAAAGCCCTTTGTCAAAAAAAAAAACTAAATATTTATTTTAGTAACCAGAAAAAGGCATCTGAATTTCCTGTTATTTCCGAATTTTACAAATTGTGTTCCGATAATTAACGCTCTACTGTATACAAGTATTCAAATGTAATCGGTTCCCTATTATTAACATTTTTTTTTTATAAATTGACCTAAACATAAAATGCAACCAAAATCAATTAAAATAAATACCTGCACGCAAAATGCATAACATAAGCTCTTAAAATTTTCCACTACAACATTTTTTCTACCGCATATGCTCCGTAAAAAAATATTCTCCGGATAACCGGTAATCTAATAAACATTTATTGTTTACAATAATCTGATGCCCACAACAAGCCACTTGGACCATCCAATCCAATCCAGCTGGCTAGGTGATGGAGAAATCTGGTAGACTTAATCGTGAATACTGGTAATTCTTTACATATACCATAGCCATAGGTACGGTCCGCCGGTTAATTTAAAAATGAGGGCTGCTCTGCACATCTGTCTCTCTCTGCTTGTGTGGGGAAATCCCCGGCTACTGGTTTATTCGAAACCCTTCAGGTTCAAGTGCTGGCAATCGGTAAGCAAGAGCCGATCTACTGTAAACGCCCATAGATTATTTCGAGATTGTAATTGCTCAGCGTTTCAGATTTTCTGATCGAGTGAGTCAAGCAAAGAAGTAACCAACCATACACACATGCGTTGATTTAAAAAACCAGAAAACTTGTCGCTTCATAGTATCTGACTCTCTGAGCTTCAGTCAAATCTAAGTTACTGGCTTTTTGGCTTGGCTTTAGCGTATGTATATTTACAAAAATATTATCACGAAAAAACTTGGTTTAGTTATTCTCTGATACGGAGTCCGTACGGATGTCGTTCTGTTTTTAACGCATATTCGAAGCAGCAAGCTTTAAGATTGTTAATTGTGATTTGTTGTTTTTTCTAATTTGGTGCAAAGTTGATTCAGTGTAATCAAAATTGAACTTTTATTTTTTTATGGAATTGTGGTAGATAGATAGTGTGGTGAACATTATAGGACACACAAAGTGTTCAATAGTGGCGCTGCGCGGTTTTCGCACCAAGCAATTTGAGCTTGAAGTAAATGAGAGGATTGTCGGAAAATTCATATTTTTCACTGTGTGTTCTTGAAAAGCGTCAGCTTGAAAACGTGCTTATTACGAGCTAAATATCCCGCGCACCTCATGTTATTGCATATGCGATATAGTGGTTACGGTTATCTGATATCATTGCATTTAATATCAACACAACATGCCCACAAGGTCGCTACTAATATAGAAGTTTTCATTAGTGAATACGAGATAAATTAATCTAAATCGAATGCAACTTGTTGATTTGTTGCAAAACACTTTTGTGCGTCTCTGTACATATACGTGTGTGCTTCGCATTGCCTCAATTGTCGTCATTTTTCTAGTGGATTTTTAATGTTTTTTTCTGATTTGTTTAAAAAATCATACTGGTGAAAAAAATATACAACCCAAGAACAATCTGTCGAACCGTTTTTTTTCTCTCGTATCCTGTATCCGCGTGTGCGTCTGGCCATTTTGAACATCCATGCTAATTGTGTTGGAATTAGTTATGAAATGTGTGTGAATTAAATGCCAAAATCTAATCTTCTTTCTATACAGTAAAAATCGCGAAAATTATGTATCTGTGTGTCTAAAAAGCTTCACCAAATTGTCGGCAAATACTCAAACTGCTGCGTTAATGTACGCTCGTAGCATTGTTCGTCTAAACTCAGCAAAGCTGGAAAAAAAGTGATGCGGTGATAACAGATATACAATATAATAATAATAAAAAAAAAAAATGTGTATGTACATATGTGTATGCCTCATGTGTTAATTTTGTGTTCAACAATTTAGAATTGATAATTCTCCTTAAGTGAATTACAACCTGTGCGAAAAAAAATTATTTAACATTAAATTCTTCTTGAAGATATGGTTCATTAGAAGTCCAATGGAATATTTAGTGATTTGATGTGCCGAAATTTTATTGTTATCTCGATGATGCTGCTTGTATGTGAAATCTAAATATTTTTTACATCTTTTACGGCCCAGCTATAAGGTAGGCGAATAAATTAATTCAATGTTCAATTGTGTTCAATTTGAACCTGTTTTAATGCTAATTACTTTATTCAATATTTTAGCCAAATCCAGCTAATAAAAACATAAATGGCGAATAAATAAAAATTAATTTCTTCAGCTATCCTCTAATTCATTTTTAAAGCTTTATTTGTACTCTTTTTTCAAAAATATTGTGAGTCAAATCAAGGAAGAGTCCCATTATACTCCCCACTAAACGCTAGTTCAATAGAAGTTGCGCTTTATTGCTATCGCAGTTAAATCTGAATTAAAAAAAACGATCGCGTTTAACTTCCCGGTTAAAACCAGTTGCTCGCTCAAACAGCTGACACCTGACAGTTTTGCATCTCTTATCTCACTATCGTCGGCTTGTTTCTTAGATTTGGTGGACTTCGGCACAAAAGTTGGTTATTTATTTGCAAAATCTGAAACCATGAGAAAGAAACGAATAAGCAACAAAGTTACACTTTGAGAGCCGCTGATTTCTTTCTGGGAAAGATATTGATCTGAAATTTGTAGAATAAGAAACGATGAAATGTTTAAAAAATTGTCAGTCGAAATTTTCTATTATATCGGCGAATATTGTATAAATATGGTTTAAGAGATAAATAAAGCCAAACGGGGTGTCACTTTTAAGACATAGGAATCCTAAATCAATCGGCTGACGGAGATCGCACTGTAAATTACTCTAGGTGTAGTTTTGCTAAGTCTGAAAGAATGGTTTTCGGTTAATGGGGATAACAATAGCTTCTTAGCTTCTCTTTATTGTTTTTCGTGAAGGAAGATGCCCTATGTTTCGTTCTTGGCTTATAATTTTTAAGCCCATTTTTTTCTATTAGATTATAAAGCTGTTCATTGCAATCCTTACCATCAGGGATTAAAAACAAATATTGACGGCCTTGCATTCCATTGTCCAAAACTACTTTCACATATCTTTTTACGATCAATGGAGCACATATCCCTAGACAAAGCCTACAACGAAAAAAAAATCTCAGTCGCCTCAGGGACCACCAGTGGCCCGCTGACCAACGGCTAAGAACCGTTGCCGTAACGCATAATGGATACAAGCAAACCATCTACAGGTATACCGTCAGGGGAGCACCTAGCCTTTCGGCCTTTATCTCCCGGTCCCGCTAAAAAGTTTGGACCTTCGGCTTTTTACTGACAAGGTGTTGTTGTCAGACGGAGATTTCTCCATCAGGCGCATGCACACACCATCCGGAATCCAACCCCGGGATACAAACAAAGATGGCATTTTGCATGATATTCCAAAACAGATTTTGAAAAGGTATCTACTACTGCCCTGTGGTATGGGTTAAGAATTATGCCACCGCTTTCCTCGGCGTGTCGTAGAAGGTGATTAAAGAGGCAGGGGAGAATAAAACTCTCCTGGGTCTCGTACAAATCTATACAATTGCGCGCGACATTGATTGCGTTCAATTGTATACATATGTACGAAGCTTAATAAAAATTGACCCCTGTGGTGTTGGGGTTAGAACTATGCCACAGCGTTCCCGGCTTGTCGTAGAAAGCGACTTGAGGGATAGGGTTGTGTAGGCTTGTAACTTGCATACCTGCAACTAAACTACACTCGAAACATTGAACGAGCCTCGGATACCACGGACTGATTTACCGGCAACGACCTTTGGCTACAAACAACGGACTACGATTGGTTTTTGGAACGTTCGAACGATGTGGGGCGAGTGCAGTAGTACAAGACGCACGGAAGTCGAACGGGAAATGACCGCATATAGAATTTCGATGTTAGGACTGAGCGAAACAAGATGGACCGGATCGGGAACGACCTTATCACCTAGTTCCCAAACTGTGCTGCTTTACTCTGGTAGTGAACTTGAAGCCTCACCCAGAATGACTGGAGTCGGCATCCTTTTGAAGAAGGAAGCTCGCCAATCTCTTATAGATTGAAGGCCTATTTCCGACCGAATAATAACTGCCAGATTTAAGTCCAGAGTCAGGAACACTACTATAATTCAGTGCTACGCCCCAACTGAGTCAGCCGACCAGCATGCTAAGGACGCCTTTTACCACCTGCTTGGCGACACCTTTGACAAGGCTCCCGAGGTGACATAAAAATTATTATGGGGGATCTCAACGCTAAAATTGGTTCTGACAATGTTGGATTGGAACATCTAATGGGCAATCACGTTCTGGGTGTTAGAAACGACAATGGTGAGCTTTTCGTAGAGTTCTGTAACTCTCGTCAACTTATCATTGGCGGCACCCTGTTCAAACACAAACCTTGGCATTTAGCAAGCTGGATATCTCCAGATGGCCGAACAGAAAACCAGATTGACCATATAGCCATCTCCAAAACATGGAGAAATTGTCTCATGGACGTC
The DNA here is from genome assembly GCA_949715475.1 of Microchrysa polita. Classification (NCBI taxonomy): domain Eukaryota; kingdom Metazoa; phylum Arthropoda; class Insecta; order Diptera; family Stratiomyidae; genus Microchrysa; species Microchrysa polita. The sequence goes on from OX454419.1 coordinate 74,444,607, forward strand.
AGGGCTAAGCGTGGTGCGGATGTAGGCAGCGATCACCAACTTGTCATCGCAAAAATTCGCTTGCGGACAGCTGCTATTCGTCGCACACAAAACGAGCGTGTATCGCCACGATTCAATGTGCAAAAACTTAAAGATCCATCAACAATACGTGCAGTTTCTAGCGCATTGCACGAGATAGCTAATGCACAAACGCCAGATACTCCTTCATCAATTGATGATTGATTGATGATGATGGAACATTGTGAAGGACGCTTTTATATCGTGTGGCGAAACATTTGTGGGCAGACTTCAGCGAGGTAGGAGACCATTTATCAGCGACGATACATGGTCTCTGATAACTTCACGGAAGAGAATTAATGAACAATTGAACTCGACTACTGACACTACAGTCAAGCAACAACTGAGGACCGAGTACAATTCTCTTCAAAAAAGAGTGCAGAGAAGCGTAAGATGTGATAGAGACTCTCCCTCAAGAATGGAAGAAGGGCGTCATTGTTAAAATCCCTAAGAAAGGAAATCTCAAGGATTGCAATAATTGGCGTGGAATCTGTCTCCTCCCTGCAGTCTCTAAACTGATGGCCAAAATAATCTTGGACCGGATCAAGACAACAATCGACCGCACTCTGAACAATGAACAAGCTGGTTTTCGTGAGGGTTTTTCATGTAGTGATCATATCAACACCCTCCGAATTATAATTGAACAATCCGCTGAATGGAGATCCCCGTTACATCTTATGTTCATTGACTTCGAGAAGGCGTTTGACAGCGTTGACCGGGCTTATATCTGGACAGCCTTACGTAGGAGAGGCATACCAGAGAAACTTATTTCCATCATAAAGGAGTCCTATAATGGAGCCCAATGTCATGTCTTGGTGAATAATGGAGTCAGACAAGGCTGTATTTTATCACCAATGCTGTTCCTTATTACCATCAACGACGTAATATGCGATTCTCTACGCGACCATAAAAGTAAGGGTATCAGGTGGAAGTTATTCGATCACCTTCAGCCCCTGGACTACGCATCAGGAGGGCAAAACACCATTTCTATCTCCGGACAACCGATAGAAAAAGTCGAGGACTTTACTTACCTTGGAAGCGTAGTGACTGCGGATGGTGGGGCTGATGCCGATGTAGAGTCGCGTATAAATAAAGCCCGAGCAGTTTTTTTCAGTTTGACTCCTCTCTGGCAAAACCACAACATCTCCAGAAATACCAAACTCCGGATCTTTTAAAGCAATGTAAAATCTGTCCTTTTATATGGGTGTTCCACGTGGAAGGTGACCAGTAACATTACCACCAAAGTGCAAACTTTCGGGAATCAGTGCCTACGACGCATCCTACGAATTCGCTGCCCTGAGGTAATATCGAACGACGACCTCCCAAAATAGGATAGGCATCGACATCAAACGGCGAAAGTGGCAGTGGATAGGTCACACACTTCGAAAAGAGCCAAAAAATATTGCAAAACAGGCTCTAGATTGGAATCCTCAGGGAACCAATGCTAGCCGTCGTGTGGGACGACCCAAAAATACATGGAGAAGATCTGTTGAGGCAGAGGGAAAATCTATAGGCAAATCGTGAGACCAGCTAAAGGCGATGGCTGCTAATAGGCAGAGGTGGAAAAGAGGCGTAGTCAATACCCTTTACCCCCTAGTGGGGCATAGGAACCAGAGAGAGATCTACTATGAGACAGTAAGACTTTTGCAAGGCAACATAACACCCGCTTAGAAATTTGCCTCTCGAGCCATACAAGTGGTGCAGGCATATTGAGCGATATGAATTATTTTTGTGCAACTGAAAATCAAACGAGACCGAGGCTAATTTCGGGCGCGGCCGAAATTTGAATACACTTCACTCTCCTCGGGCTAAAAGTTTTTTTTGGGCGAACATATGACTTGTGTTCAATCCTCCCCCATTTTTTTCCTTTTGTGGCGTCGATAAAACAATATTTGTGTGTTTTTGGTTAAGTTGGAAAATAAAAATATTTACTCAGAAAACTTTATTGGGGGGATGCGGAGGCATGGTCCCATAGTATGATTCCATTCGTTTTAATTTTTTTTTTGTTGACAAGAACGCATTAAGTTTTTTTTGAAATTGGTGTGGAAAAAATGTTTCTTAGAAGATCTAAAATAGGGGGGGGGGGTTTGTATGGTAGCCCCATGACCCCATAGACCGATTCCATTCATTTTTACACATGTCTTATGGCATCAATAGAGATGCTCTTTTACGACTTTTGGTTGGAAGTGTTGCACAAATAAAAAAGTTTTTCGTAGAAGAACTCAATTTGGGGGGTTGGGTTTGCATGACAGCCCCATGACCCCATTGTCCGATTCCATTTATTTTTACATATGTTTTGTGGCATCAATTGAAATGCACTTTTATGAGGTTTGATTGAAATAGGGGCACAAATCAAAAAGTTTTTCTTAAAAAAACTCAATTTGGGGGGTTGGATTTGTATGACAGCCCCATGACCCCACAGTCCTATTCCAACCATTCTTACATATGTTTTGTGGCGTCAATAGAAACACATTTGTATGAAATTTGGTTGAAATTGGCGCACAAATGAAAAAGTTTTTCTTAGAAAAACCTAATTTGGGGGGTTAAGTTTGTATGGCAGCCCCATGACCCCATAGTCCGATTTGATCCATTCTTACATATGTTTTGTCTTATCAATAGAAACACATTTGTGTGAAATTTGGTTGAAATTGGTGCACGCATAAAAAAGTTTTTCTTAGAAAAACCAAATTGGGGGGGTTAGGTTTGTATGGCAGCCCCATGACCCCACGGTCCGATTTTAGCGATTCGAACATACAAACTGCCTGCAATAAAAAGAAGCATGTGTGCAAAATTTCAGCTCGATAGCTTTTAAACTGGCCGGGTAAAACGCGTAGCAACAGACGGACAGACAGACAGACGGACATCGCCCAATCGACTCAGCTCGTCATGCTGATCATATATATACATATTTTATATGGTCGGAGATGCTTCCTTCAATGCGTTACAAACTTCATGACAAAGTTAATATACCCTTTACTCTACGAGTGAAGGGTATAAAAATTATAGTGAAGAATGCGTTGTTTTTCGCGTATAGAAAGTCGGATGTCGGTTTAGCGAACATGGTAGCTTTTTCCAAAAGCACCCTTAGGGGTATGTATATGTATCCGGTAGAAATTTTAAACAAATTTAAAAATTTATTTTTTATAATGCATTACAAGTATTTCGGAACGGAAACGTAAGCACTGAAGAAGGGAGCAAGTTACTCCCGTATATGCATTATATAAAAATTAAGGTATAGTAGGAACCAACGTTTCTCCTTTTAATTTGAACAAAATTAAGAATACTACAAAACCACGGCAAACCTCAAACCATAATGTTACTATTGTCCTGGTTTTGTTTTGCTCTGTAGCATCGGTTACGGCACTCATACAGATGGAGAACTTTAGATGTCTGTCAAGTTAGCATTACCATTTCCAAATTTCGACGGTAAATTTGCGATATTTAATTCACTATAGCTAGTGAATTAAATATCGCAAATTTACCGTGATTCAATGTCAAAAGCAAAAAAAAAATCCGCGCCCTCCTTCCCTTAAAAACAGCCCCTAAGTGTTTTTCTACCCCCAAAGAGCGTTTTGGCCTTGGAATATAAGTTGTATAAGCATAGCAATGAAACATATTGTATCCACTTTCATGCTACAGGGGTTACCTAAGATATCTGAATTTTTACAAAACTTGCCGCGCCCCTCTACACCCTCAAAAACTACACCTAAGTGCGCTTTTGGTCCTATATAGAGTTTATGGGGTAAAAACTCAAGTTTTAAGTATCGTCATAAAATAAAATTTATTCAGTTGAATACAATAGAGGTAACTTAAGATATCTGCACCCTCAACAAATTCCCTTAAAAACAACCCCTGCCAAGTTAGTATTACATACCACCCTGACCGACGAATTTAAGAGTTCCCTTAAAACTGAAGGTGTCCAGGATTTTGCCGCAGGGGTGACTTATGACATCTGAACTTTCAAAACATTTGCCGCGCACCTATACACCATTGAAACTACCCCTAAATGCGTTTATGGCCCTATATAAAGCTTATAGCGTAAAAACTCCAGTTTTAAGAATTGTCATGATACAATATTTTTTCAGTTAAATGCTCCAGGGGTAACTTAACTTAAGATATCTGCACATTCAAAAAATTTGCCGCACTCCTTAAAAACAACCCCTGTCAAGTTAGCATTACCACCCTAGTAGCAACCAAGTTAAGAATTTCCTTAAAACCAAATGTGTCCAATAATTTGCTGCAGTGGCCACTTATGACTCCTGAAGTTTGAAAAATTTTTCCGCGCCTCTTTACATCCTTAAAAACTACCCCGAAGTTTTGAATTGATGCACGTGAAACTCGCACTGGACAGAAGGAACCACCAAAGAAGGTACAAGGAGGTCGTGGGGTCCAAGCCCAGCATAGACAAACCGACTGACTTGAATACGAATCCGAGAACTCGGTTGAAAGGAAAAAGGATGGCTGTCGACAATAAAATCAACGCATATACTTATATATACTTAAAACTTGAGTTTTTACGCCATAAACTCTGTATGGTGCCAAAAGCGCACTTGGCGGTAATTTTTGAGGGTGTAGAGGGGCGCGGAAAATTTTGTAAAAGTGCAGATATCTTAGGTAACTCCTGCAGCATGCAAGTGGATACAATCTGTTTCATTGCTACGCTTAAAACATGTGTTTCGAGGACATACGCTCTTTGGGGCTAGAAAACTTGTGGGATATTGTTAGGAACCTCGAAACGAAAGCTGAGGCGAAAATCCACCTTTTACCTTAATTTTTCCGAAGTGTAATGCTTCATTTCCTGGGATATATGTATAGTTGTAAACTTAGTACTCAGTAGGGTTGGACCGTGGTTGCCGACTAGTGGTTAGGCTTCCAAAACTGGCAGAACGCGTGAACTCGATAACTGGCGGTCAACGATATTCAATCGTTAAATTTAATTAATCACATCCGAGGATTTAAGGTTTTTTTTTGCCACTTTATGCGTTTTCTCTTTTATCCTGCTTTAATGTTACTGACACTTCACTTTTATTCTAAGGCTGCTTCTCCGCTGAATTTCATCCCTTATTTAATATGTTCCTCTGGTACTGTGTGGTGGTATTTATCTTTGATAACTGCAGCCATTTTTTATCCGGAAATGAATAAATATGTTTGGCTCATTTCCGAAAAAAAACCAAGTATTAAGTACCGGCAATATTTTATGTAATTTTTTATCTATAACTTATGCTTTTATGAAATGTTTTACGTGCTATGATGCTTTGCACATTATTGTATGTTGTCTTTGTCGTGTTGGTGATCTTTGCCCAAAGTAGGCTGCTCATTCAAAAGTAAGCATATCTTATTGAATGTGCAGTAAATGGAGGCTCACAACTGCTGTCATTTACGTTTCGATACTTCCATACAAGTATAAATAAATCATTTCCGATTCATTGAACCTGCCCTGTCAGGAGAAGTAGGTACACCCAACACACTGGAACTGTTGGAAGAGTACTGAACCACTTTAGCAAATACAATAAAGTTTACCCTGAACTACATCGGATAGTTCGGCCCAACCATAATAATAAATCAAATATGTATTAAAATAAATCAATCCTCACCAACCCGCGATCCTATCACCGACGTCGATCATTTTCTTATCTAATTGCAGACGAACTTACCATGGAACCGGATTCAAAGAAAATACGTCTTATTGAAAACAACAAAGAACTCGACAAGAAACTCACAATTAAAAGTATCCTGTCCGATGAACTTACCAAACCAGTTGATACAGTCGAAGTATATACAGGGACAATTAAGGACATGAAAACCATATCGACTCTTATTGATCAACTAAGCCGGCATCTACCTTTAGCAGACTTACAACATCTGAAACGTGTTCGAAAGAATCAGATAATTATCTGCAAAAAGGATGCGGTTAGTCAGCGCAAATCTGACTCCAACGAAAGCGATGAAAATTTCGACAAAGTCCTAAAATACTTACTCGAACTAAATGTGGATAAGAGTATCGCAACAGACATATGTACAGATTTATCCGTTGTTAAAGTAGCCTTAATTCAACCGAAACTACGTTGGCAATATGACGCTATGAATAGCCTGTGGCCATGTAAGTTTCATCCAAATAAGTATCTAGAGTCCTTGTATGCAAATACAAATTTTAGCCAATCCGAAAAAGCATTCCACTTGCAAATAATGAGAGCAGTAAAACATCTTTCGGATAGAGAAACATCGTTAGCAACAGCAATATGTGTTGATCCTCGTACCAATAGTATTGTTGCAACAGCTTCACCATACACAAATCTCAATCCGCTGTTGCATTGTCCAATGGTGCTAATCGATATGGTTGCAAGATCACAAAATGGAGGCGTTTGGAACTACGAAAATGTTGCTTTCCTCGAGAACGTTGACGTATCGAATTTCGCGGGAATATCCAAAAGTCATCATGACACCCTAATCGAGCAATTTAAGGATTTAAAATTTGGTGCTGAGCCCATTGATCCGATTAAAAAAATTTTGAACATTGACGAGTCTATGCCGGAACAAGACAATCTTTCAAAATATGGACCGTATTTATGTACCGGATACGACGTTTATTTGATGCACGAACCTTGTTTAATGTGTGCTATGGCTCTTGTGCATAGCCGTGTTCGAAGGGTTTTCTATATGAAGCCGACGTCCAAGGGTGCATTGGGATCACGCCTAAAATTGCACACTGTTAGCAATTTAAATCATCATTTTGAAGTGTTTAGAATTTGTGCGACGGATGAAACATGAAGCTATACAATGTTATGTCAACATCATCTGTAAAAATATAAATCGTTATGTGTGCATATCTAGTTTATTTATTTTGTTACAAGCCTTAAGTTCGATTCCATTCCTTAAATCGGAACAAAAACGATAAATTAAATTTTGAGGCTTCGAATTGTGTTCGTAAGAAAATTGTCAAGAGAATATTTTGACTAATTATTATCCAACAGTCGGTTTTTGCAAACTAACTCACTCCAATATTTCCACTACATAATTAAACAAAGAATTCCGGCACTATATCACTTGGGGTTTTCATGATCATTTCCATGAATTCAAGTATCAAGTACTAATGAATTTGTTCAATAAATTAGATCGTACAAAAATACGTCCATATTCGCTTAATTGTCCATTTCAACGGTCATTGTCATTTATATTCTCATTGGCTAATTCGACATCTAGACAATGTATACACATCTAAAATATGTCAGCCTGCAAAAATGTCAAAAGGCCTAGGCTCTTTTTTGTGACTGTTTTGAATCATGTATGTTGTATTGACTGAGTAGTTGTAGTTGTTGTATTCAACATGTGACTGCAAATGAGACAAGCAATTTTATTGTAATTAAGGAAGAGCAATAATTTCAATTATAGATTGAGGGCGGCATTTTATCATGATGACGCGATTGAGTGAGCGTTTTTTAATTTGCATGCAATTAACAAATTTCTTAGTTAGAGACAACAAAAATTATTTTATGACATTTCTGATCGTGGCGGTGAGCATCCTTGTTACTTTATTATATCGCTAAAAACCAGCAATATATGTTTGCGTAAGTTTGTAAGCAGAACTAGGCATGGCACAATGTTACTTATTCAAAACGAGAACAAGTCGTCTGGTAACCTTTGCTAATTCGAATGCATCTAATGCATTGTAGATATAGATAGAAAACACATATGTACGACTAGATTCTATTCAATTAAAAATAATGTTAATTTATCCATTGTCTTAACTGCCACAAATAAGCAGGTTTGCGGCACAATGTGAAAAAGATGTGTATGTACTCGTATTTCCATTAAGAATTATCATTTATCAAAGTTGTGCATATTAAGCAAATTGCTTTGACGTTACTGGTTGCCTTGCCTAAGACGTGTCTCACTATAATGTATGTACATGATATAGCTATTAAATGTACATACATATTGTTAACTTATTTTCACGTGCACACGTTATATCATGTTATTACTCAATCAATATGATTATTGTCGAAGATCTAACTATGTGTTCTGAAAACTGAAAGGAGGAAGCTCCGTCTCTAAAATCATCATCATCAATGTAGCAAGATAGCCTGGCGTGTCGCGTTTTGGCCGTCTGAATTGTCGCAGCTCGCAGTCACGCGACATTGTTCTCCAGTTTCGCAAGCCCAGCAGCTGGTGGACGTTTTCACCTACTGAGATCTCCCAGCGAGCGCTCGGTCGTCCCCGCCATCTCCGCTCGTTAACTCGTTGTGCGTTTGATAAGTTAAATTCGTTCCCGAAATAGGTTTGGTAAAATAAGGCAGAAAACATAGAGGCACGCAAATCTTGTATAAACTCTAGTGAGAAGCTCGATCAGAGTTTTTAAGTTAATTAAAAGGAAAGTCTGGTCTGGCTGGTCTAGCGGTTAGTGCGCGCACCTTCGGTGCACAGGGTCATAAGTTCGAATCTCACCGTGTTCCATGGTGTTTTTCGAACTCACGAGCTTGTGACGGACTATGATCTCACTCAGATGTTAAACGAGTACCCATTTATGGGGATAAATAACACTGCTGAGCGTGATGCTGATCTCATTACCTCAACAAAAAGCAGATAAGATCTTGGAAATAGGATGTCACTAACACTAACACTTCCTGCGGCCTTAATCCAATGTTGGATTGTCGCGCCTGTTATTTTATTTAAAAGGAAAGAAACAACCCTTTTTTGCAAAAAAAAACGAGACCGAGTTCTAATCGTGCGAATAGCACGATGAGTGTATACCCTCCTATACCCATGTACAGACCTAAAAGGCACGCAAAACCCAAAATATTCAATTTCATATTGTGGGGGAGGGAGGGCTAGATGGGTCAGACCTGGCACATCTTTGCTACCTTGTCAAGGCATCCAACGGCATTTGATACTAATTTGAAGTTTTTCGTGAGATTCTATCAAAAGATATGGCCGAATATAATTTTGTAGGGGAAGTAGGGGTAGGGGTAGTCGGACCTACTCCACTTTCGATCAATTCAAAGTATATGTCAGAATGAGACATTGATCAAAATTTCAAGTCGATAGCGATATTCTACCGAAAGTTATGGCCGAATTAAAATATCAAGGAGGGGTAGTTTGTATGGGAAGTAGGAGAACCCGTGGTCCGATTTGACCCATTTTCAATACCGTTCAAGATTTTAGCAAAACAAACATTTGATCAAAATTTCAAACCGCTAGCTGCATTATTTCGGGAGTTATCGTGCTAACAGACAGACACATGGACAGACAGACATGGCTTATTCGATTCAGGGACCGACCCTGATCATATATATACATACTTTGCCATACCTCCGGTGGCTCCTTTGAGGTGTTACATAATATCGGCGTAACAAAAACAATATACCCTATACCATCTTATGGGTATAGGGTATAAAAAAGTCCTGACTATTATTGCAATCCTTTAGAGGGGACAATTGATTGTTTTCTCAAATAGACTTGGCATGCAGCAGTCGCCGACCCACCAAGATTATTGATAAGGTGTGTATTGCTCGGGAGTGGACACGAGAGATCACCCGCGTATCCAGCAGCTTTATTGGCTACTGTCGCCCAATCATTGGTATGAGATTACACCTACTAAGGGGTGGAATCACCTCCGATCCGATAGTGGATACGTCGCAAAGTATAGTGCATTTTATGATATGCGACGCTTCATACGCCATACTAAAATGTGTTTTTAATAAAACAGTTGAGCAGACTTCATCTGGTTGACTTACCTACCCGACAAGCTTATGATGACAAGTACATAAGTCTATGTGAGTGAGCTAGGCATGTCGTCTATTACGCAGAGTGAAAAAGGGGACATGCGTCTCGTTCGCCGAGGGAAAAAACGTTACGCGATTAATCAAGAGATGCGGGAGCGTCTCGCCCGCTAAAGGAAAAACGAGACGCCGTCAAATATGATTACAGGACGAAACATTGTTTACCAATTGACAGACATAGATACCATCTACGGGGTATACCGTCAGGGGAGCACCTAGCCGTTACGGCCTTATCTTCCGGTCCTTCGGCGTTTTACTGACAAAGTCTTATTGTCAGATGGGGATTTCTCCATCCAGTGAATGCACTCACCTTCAGAAACCTAACCCCGGGGCTGCATCACCAGCTCGATGTCTCGGGTAACAACCTACAGCCACCTCGAGGCCAACACCTTGATGGGCAAGGCCAATGGTCCCCTGGGCACACCCATCCCCGAGATACACTATTCGCTAAAGACTTCTCTATAGCCGGTCTGATCCTCCTTCGGTCACCTATTGGTTAGACCTCACGTACAAATTCAGATGTCCACATCCCAGGACCTGTGACTACTCGTCTGCTTAAAGCAGACTCGTAGCGCTGCTTTTCACATCCGGGCGGCCCCTTCAGTATACTAGTCAGCAATGCGATTCGGGCCTTGTGGTCATTAATCCACAAACTAGTTAAATATAGGCGCGTGGGCATCTTCCACCGTTCTCCCTGACTAGCCCCTTCGAGGCTCGGGTTATGCGAAGCTGCCAGCTCCGAAGCTCACACGATTAACCGTATGGTGAACCCCCCACCAGGGAACACCGTTTATCGTGGTAGGAGGTCGGTCATGCCAAGAGCTACCCGTCACGGAGAGAAATGAATCGTCAAAACAAACGGAAAATCACATTAAGCTGAACGATTTTTCGTTTAATATGGCGCCTAACGCAAAAACGTTTAATACAACAATAGTAGCGCGTTTGAATTAAACGCGTAAGACATAAACGCTTTCGCATTTATATTGACCAGTTTCGCGTTTATTTTGAATCAGTGGTATATTCATTTTTAAACGTTTTTTCGTTCACTTCGAAAGTCTTCGCATTCAAACTGACGTTTGGTTCAAACGATTTAAAGTGGCAATATGAACATTAAAACGTTACACTGAACCAAAGGTTTTTTTTTATTTTTTTTTTTAAATAAAAAAAAATCTTCTGGAGTTCAGCATTGAATTTAGGCCGGTACAAGTTTTGCACACATTTCTTTTGCCTATAAACGCATCATAAAGCATAAAGCATCATAAATTGTACCTACCTAGCTGCAATGGGATTCGATCCCGGGACCCTATGATTTCAAGACCTACACCCTACCTACTACACCAACCAGACAATACGTGATGAAGGTTTCTAGACACACATAAAGTATTAGTCTATATGCATTTGTTTTGACTGCAAACGCGTTCGCATTGACTGGATTAAACGTTCAATACTCGGTGTTGTCAAAATAACTATGTGCGTGTTCGGTTTAAACGGTCAAACATTGTTCGTTGCGAAGTAAGTGAATGGTAAAATGACTGCGTGTGCGTTCAAATCAAACGATAAATGCAATTAAAATGAACATCAAATTTTTTTTATTGAAATTGGTTTACGGAAACAGTCAAAATGATTGCTTTAGCATTTAAACTGAACGGAAACCCTTTCAATTGCATATTGGTCAAATCGAACGTTATTTTTAAACGCACGAGTTTTTGCACGTTTAGGTAAATTTGTTTGAATCAAATGCTTTTCCTTTAAAAAAAAAACGGAATATACTTATATTGAACGAAATTGATTGAACGCGTCATTTAAACACGGTGCGCGTTTGAAATGAACGGGTGTTTTTCTCTCCGTGACATAACTAGGAAGCTCGGGAACGTTATCGCCCGAATGGTCTTTGTACAGATCCATGCCATGGCGTATCAACCATACCAGAGGCCTCCCTGCGCTGCTAGGTACGTGGTGTCGCAACTCACCAAAGATCTCTGACCCACTACACAGCCTTTTTGACTGATGTCACAAGGACCTAGACCGCCCTGCGGGGTTACCAATTGACAAGGATACACACCTTCCACACAATTTAGCGAAAAAACAACTGTTTATCAAAATATTCAGCATATCAAAATTTAGTCCATCGGGCGCAGCCGAAATTTGGAATTTCTCCTTAGAAACAGATCCGCTAAGCGCCCCCTTGCGATGCATAGCTTCATTGATTGACAGAAATTTACAATCTGCCGTCGAACCGTTCATTTCCGCCCTCATTTCTTTATTAAACTCTTTATAATTAAAGTAAAATGTATCTGCATCTCGTTTAAAACTGGAAATTTTAATTTTCGAGCAAAACATATCAGCTGTGATGTGTCAATTGTCACATTTGTCACTTTCCGAGAGATGGCGATGGGAACACTGAAGTCTGATCCGGATCTATGCGTTTACAGAACAAAATAGGGAACGGTTCGGAGAACGCAGCACGGTACGCGAACGTTGTGTCTTATAACCTCACCCAATGAGTCAATTTTTATTGGTGTGGTACAAATATACCAATAAATATTATGTTTTGGAGAGAACCGCTTTCAAACCACTGTCTTAGGCTGAGAGCCCCAACACATTTAAACGTTCTGTAAAGTACATTTTTAAATTCACAATATATAAAAATGTAGAGAGACGTTTTTGCCGGTAAATCTGCTCTTTCCTCAAATGCAATGAATGTTTTTAAAGCAAATATTAACGTGCTAATTGTAAACTTGGAGGAGACAATCAAGTCGCGTTTTCTCTTCTCGTCAGCTGTTCTCGTATTTTATTTTAAAATTTTTCTTCTTTTCATTTGCATATGTTATACATATAGGTACAAAAAATAAAAAAATAAAAAATTTTTTCGTTAAGGTTATATAGAAAACAAAAAGCTCGTGTTTATATTTTTTTCTAAAAACATGCAAACACTTAACTGATGCATGTCAGCGCGGATTGAATTTGTTTATTCAATGTGATAACCACAATTCAATGATCATATTATGCATTGCGTAAACTCAATTCTTGTTCATATGTATGTATAGTAGAACAATTTATACACTATATTTACAAATTAACTTATACATACATATTTGTGCTTATGATATAATTATCACAATTGCTGGATTCACCTCACCTGTAGAATGTGTTGGGGTTTTTGATGTGAATTTAAATATTACGTCAAAAGTATAAAAGACATGTCTCGGTCATCAAGAATGCGTCCTCCTACAAGTCTTATTTCATTGAATGAATCATTAAAAATATGTCTATTCAACGGTTATAAAATTCTATAAAATTCTAATAATCATGTCTCATTGCATTCCAGTTTTTATATTAAATATGCAATTCTACACGGTCAGTAATTTCAAACTAAAATCTAGTCTTTTTTTGTGTTACATATATGACCACAGTAGACATTGATTAACGTTCATTGGCAAGTAATAAAGAAAGATTCATTTTACTGTCCGTATTAAGCCCATATATTTCCCCTCTTTTTTTTAAGAACAAAATGTGTTCTCTTCTTTTTCACCATTTTATTTTATTCCAGTATTACTTCCTCACTCAGAGAAATATTCACTAATATTAAACGAAATATATTTAATTCAAACGATTTGCGCTTTTGATTTGGCTCCACACGCAAATGCGTTTAATTCTAACGAGTGGCGTTTCTTTCAAAAGCATAATGAGTTGTAAAAAAGCGTTTGAATTAAAAGAATTTACGTTTACCTGGAAAGAAGGAGCCAGTCGATTTAAACGTATTTTTCATCGAAATAAACACTTATTCTTTCATTGTAAACGGGTAAAACATTTTAAATAAATGAAAGGCAATTGTATCAAACGTCTTCGTTTTTATATTGAACATTTTTGTTATTTAAAATAAACGAAGCATTCTTTTTAATGAAACGGTATGTATTTCGAAAGTAACGCATCGCGTTTTCATTTCATAGAAATTACCTCATTCAAAATAATTGAGTTTTACATGGAATTAAAAGCAAACTCTGCTGAAATAAAATAATACATTCCGTTTGATTGTCCATTCTCCATTCGATTAGATACTTACTGTTACCTGGGTTGACAAATCAATAAAGAATAAAACTTATGAAAACTTTAGAAAAACACTTTATTTTTTATTTAGGTCTAATTTTAATATGGTTAATACATTACACTTTTATTCTAACACCCGCTAAACTTAAATTGCACGTGTGCAAGCGTCCTTTCCTCCAGATGAATGCAAAAGTAAATTATCGAAAAGACTCTTAACATCGACGAAGATTCTAATACGCGTTTGTTGTTAGACACTACACATTTGTTTGGAATGAACATGAACACGCGAGACTCATCGGACCGGCCGGAAGTATTTAACTACCTGTTGTGCTACGTTGAAACAAATGACATTTTGGCATCGCGTCCTTTAGGTATGTGTATTTGTTACGTAAAGGAATGTATACACATTACTATGTAATGCGGAATCTTTTGATTTAAACGACCGTCGTTTGCGGTTTGGCTGCTCTTTTGTTTTAAAAGAAATTCTCTTAGCGTAAATGAGAATTCGTTCAAATCAAACGAGATTTTTCAAACGAATATTGCGTTCAATTTAAATGTGGAGCTTTTAATATGAATGTGCGTTTTTTTCTCTGAGTGATGATTATTGTATGTTAGCCGTTTTCTGTCTTAGCTGGGAATCGACACTCGGCATCGTATGACATTTTTTTGTAAAGACAGGTTAAATGCACAAGATGTGTGTCTGAATCATATTTAATATTTGAAGTTATTATTGCAATACATTTTTTTTTTTGAATTTTGAAAAAAAAAATTAAAGGGGATGATGCGTTTCAAGTTGTTGCGTGGCGAATTAAACCGCTCGGCCACGTAGCATAATATTTTCGCTTTCTCTAATGGCTATATTAAGGCTTGGGGATAATCCAGTGAGGTTTACAATCTTATCTCAATCCCACTATTAAAAATTACAGGCGCGACAATCCAGCATTGGACTAAGGCCGCAGGATGTGTTAGTGACATCCTATTTCCAAGATCTGATCTGCTTTTTGTTGAGGTAATGAGATCAGCATCACGCTCAGCAGTGTTATTTATCCCCATAAATGGGTACTCGTTTAACATCTGAGTGAGATCATAGTCCGTCACAAGCTCGTGAGTTCGAAAAACACCATGATCCACGGTGAGATTCGAACTCATGACCCTGTGCACCGAAGGTGCGCGCACTAACCGCTAGACCAGCCAGACTAATCTCACTATTACTAGAAATAATTCCCTTTGTCTTTTGATACGTTTTTGGATTAATTTGGTATGGAATCCTCTTTTCTTGCATTACAATATTTTTATTAAACCATTATAAAATACATTTTATTGCATAAACAAATTTTTTTATACCCTTCGCTCATAGAGTAGAACGGTATATTAACTTTTCCAAGAAGTTTGTAACGCATTGAAGGAAGCATCTCCGACCATATAAAAAGTAAACATAAATGATCAACATGACTTGGGGAGTCAATTGGGCGATGTCCGTCTGTCCGTCTGGTGCAGCGCGTTTTTCTCGGCCGCTATAAAACCTATGAAGCTGAAATTTTGCACAAGTGCTTATTATTGTTGCAGGCTGTTTATATGTTAGAATCACCGAAATTGGATCACTGGGTCGTGGGGCTGTCATACTAACCTAGCCCCCCAATTTGATTTTTTCTACGAAAAACTTTTTTGTTTTTCAACCAATCTTAACCAAACTTCGTATAAATGGATCCCTATTGATGTCACAAAACATATATACAAAAGAATGGAATTGGAATATGGGGTCATGGGGCTGCCATACAAACCCAACTCCCCAAATTAGAAAAACTTCTTTATTTGGGCACCGATCTCAAGCAAACTTCATGAAAATGTATTTCTATTGATGTCACAAAACATGTAAAAATGAATGTTTCAATTGATGCCATGAAACATAGGTAAAAATTATTGGAAAGGGGCCATGGGGTCATGGGGCTGCCGTACAAACCGTACCCCTCATTTTGGTTTTTCTAAGAAATATTTTTGCTACACTAATTTCACAAAACCTTGTATGAATGTGGCTTTATCGAAAAAACAAAAAATTAAAAAACAAGTGGACTCGTACTATGGGATCATGAGCCCCCCCCCCCCCATTAAAGTTATCTAAGAGACCTTTTTTTCATATGCTCAATTATTCCAAGCAAACCTCACTCAAATATTGTTCTATCGACGCCATGAAAACGGAGAGTCTAATATCACACAAAAAGTTAAAATTTATTTTTTACATTTTCTATGAAAAATCATTAAATTTCATGCTGCCATATGGCATCATTGGGAGCGAAAGGGTTAATTCCCCCTTCCCCCATTGTTTTCCTTCCGTTTTCACAAAAAGTTCCGTTGCGTCGACAAAACAATATTTGTGTGTGGTTTGTTGGAATAAGTGGGCAAATAAAAATATTTACTCAGAAAATTTTATTGGGGGAAGCGGAAGCATGGCCCCATAGTACAATTCCATTTGTTTTGACCTTTGCTGTTGCTTTGATAAAGACACATTAATTCAAGGTTTTGTGAAATTGGTGTTAAAAATGTTTCTTAGAATAGCCAAAGGGGGGGAGGAGGCGGTTGGGTTTGTATGGAAGCCCCATAACCCCATGGTCCGATTTGATCCATTCTTACATATGTTTTGTGTCATCAATAGAAACACATTTGTGTGAAATTTGGTTGCAATTGGTGCACAAATAAAAAAGTTTTTCTTAGAAGAACCTACTTTGGTGGTGTGGGTTTGTATGGCAGCCCCATCACCCCACGGAAAAACAAAATTATTCACGCAAAAACCAACGCCGTCTAGATATTAAGGCCGCAATGTAGACTCGTAAACGTCAATTTAAATACAAGTCGTAGGTACGCTCGAAAAAACTTTTAGCCCGAGGAGAGCGAAGGGTATCCAGATTTCGGCCGCGCCCGAAATTTGCCTCGGTCTCGTTTTTTATTTAAAGAATGACAAGCACTAAAAGTTAATCTTGTAATTCTGATAAATAAATATTTGGCTAGCATTTTAACTCGCCTACCATGGTCTTCTAAAAAATATTTCTTCACGTCTTGCGTATTGAATTAAATGAAAATATGAATTTTATTTTTGTTGGGGGATTCAGACTATCGACAAGATTTACTAAATCTTAAAGGTTTAGTTAACAGTTATACCATATTGTACTGCAATTTGAATAATGCAAGTACATTCTACGATGCATTTTGAATTTGAATTTGATTTAACCTAGGACGTAGGCGGGTTTCGACTCGATTGTTGTAGTGTTTTAGGTTTTTGTAAATCCTGTCAGTAGTGTGAATCCCCTCCAAGAGTCGTCTATGAATAAACCCTGGATTTGAACTAAAAAAAATCAGTCAACCCCATCTACTCGAATGGGGAGTACATACTTATAGGGGACTTACTAAAATTTTCAAAATGTTTCCAAATATACTACAGCGGGCAAATAAAATTGTTTCGAAAATATGGTTAATTTATTAATAGCAATCGATTTTGTCCGTCCGTCCGTCCGTCCGTCTGTTCACTAAATAACTCGCGAACGGTTCAACCGATTGTCATGAAATTCGGTAGGAATGTGTAGAATGGTTACAGTCTTTGGCACAAATACCTTAGAAGTTGGTAGGAAAAAGATAACAGGGGGTCCCGAACGTTTAAAAAAAGTCGACTTTTTTAGTTTTTATCGGAGATTAACGTATGGGTATTTAAATCAAAGATCTATGAGTACATCTCATATCAGTTAAAATTTTCCAGTTTCGAGTAACGATGAAAAAGTTATTGGCGTTTAAAGTTAAACTTCCTTTTCGAGCTCCGCTTTTCTAAACCGTTATAGGGATCGATATGAAACTTTGCACAAAGATTGGTCAGTATGGCCTTATATACGTTAAATATTAAGACTGTTGACTTTTGGTAAGGAAAAGTAAATAACAGTAAATTTGTAAAATTTAAATTTGTTCGTGTGTAGCCCCTGTTAGGTTTCCAAATATGAAAATTCTGCTAAGGGTTTTTAGAAAATTACACAGGAAATATGTCTACGTATTTTCATTCGAATAACTGTATCCAAACCGGAAATAGGTATAGCCAAGTAAGTATTTAGTAAGGGCCTTTCACAAGCCTCTTAAGCATTTCTTCAATGCATATCTTTTAACTTGATGAAACAATGTACATGAAATTTGGTGGAAATGCATAGAATGGTGTTTGCCACAAATATTTTTGAAGTTTGTAGGACCAAGTTAACAGGGTGTCCCGGAAAAACTGCAAAAGTATACTTGTTCAATACTCATAGGAAAGCTTGCGTGGGCTCTAATGTCAGGGGACACAATGGAATCATTTCATATATAAGTTGGTTTTCCTTGATTTAAAAAACAGTAACAGTAGATTTACAGCTAATAATTCAGTTCATATATAATGCCAAGCCATCCTTACATTTGCCTGAGCTTCTTTTTTTCTCAAAGGCTATCAGAAATCTTAAATCGAAAAATGCCTGTAGATTTGCCTTGAAGTACTTTTATACAAACTGGGTAAATAAATAAAAAACAGGCGCGACAATCCAGCATTGGACTAAGGCCGCAGGATGTGTTAGTGACATCCTATTTCCAAGATCTTATCTGCTTTTTGTTGAGGTAATGAGATCAGCATCACGCTCAGCAGTGTTATTTATCCCCATAAATGGGTACTCGTTTAACATCTGAGTGAGATCATAGTCCGTCACAAGCTCGTGAGTTCGAAAAACACCATGGAACACGGTGATATTCGAACTCATGAGCCTGTGCACCGAAGGTGCGCGCACTAACCGCTAGACCAGCCAGACTACTAGGTAAATAGTAAATCTATTTTTGGATTGGTCTAATTAAAGGTGGAACGCGTTTATTTAGACCAATCCAAAAATAGATTTACAGGAAGCATTTCATTAATGTTGTGCCCAATTCTTATCTATTGCTTATAAAATATATGTACAAAAAATATTCACTATGCATTAAAATTCTAAAAAAAAACACGTATTGCGGGCGCAGCCCTCTGTACGCCGGTATTTTTTACTACATCCCGTGTAGGTTTGGGTAAAACGAACTCTATATAAAAAAATTGACACTTATCCAGGTATGTTTTACGCGGGCCACTAACCTGCAACTTTACGCCACTGCGAGGCTCTATCCACGTCGGCTGTCAATTGATCGTTGAGAATCAACGGAATAGCATACAATACGCCGTATCATCAACTAAAACGACCTAACTTGAGACCTATGTATTTTCAATCAAGCCGATCCCTTGGGAAGAAAACGGAATTGTCTCAATATTAATAATAATAATTCCAAAATGCGTGTAGCCACTAACAACCCATTGGCTTTTATTGCGGAAAATTTTGCATGACATAGTGAATTAAGCTGAATACTACATACATGATGTGTATAAATAAAATGACAAAAGAAGAATAATACTCACACATAAAGATAGCTTTTGCTATCTTGACCTAACTCTAATTGAGCTCAATTGAAGACAACTAATTCGACCGTCCGATGACAATTTTGTACAATATAGTCCGCGTGTTTTATTCAAAAAAACTGAATGTAAAATATATTTTGCATGGCGCTCGCATCTACTCTACACCCAGAAATGTTTCTGTATGGCAAAAAGACAGTGTTCTTGCTATAATGATCATCTTTGTAAAATAAAAACACTAAACAATAAGGACAGTAGATATAACAGTCAATTAGTATTTATGTTTGTATGTACATTAGTAATTGAAATTTATAAAGCAATATCAGTGTTATACATTGAGTCGAATCGAAATACGGATGGCTTGAGAAAAGCCGTTTTGCGACCCATGTTCCATGCAAGCAAACGTAATCGAAGATATTCTGTGAAGATGAGACAAGATCGCAAAACGAGCGAGCCCATTTTTTATTTTCATTAAATTGTGTGCTTTATGGAAGTGACAAGAAAAGTACCGAGGCCATTCGACAATATCGTTTTAATAAACAAACCAATTAAAAAACACCAAGACAAAGTGCTAAGAAAGTAGCAAGCCGGCATGTAATATACACATATGACATATGTATATTGATTTTTTGAAATTAATCGCCTTCAAAGTACAGGGTCATAGGTTCGAATCCCACAGTGAGCGGATTCAGTTAATGATGGTTTTCGAACTCCCGACGCGTACACACGAGTACTCACTTATGTGCAAATTTTATAAATAACTCTGCAGAGCGTGGTGTTGATCTCAACGCCTCAACAAAAAAGCAGTTGAGACTTTGGAAATCGGAAGAAATCTACTCACAATCCGGCCCGCGAATGATTTTTGTTCACAAGCGACTTCGAAAAATGTCATATACTCCTCACTATATCAACATTTTTCACAAATTTTGATAAAAACACAAAAACAAAACATGTTTGTCCAAAAATTGGCAGGCGCACAAAGAAATATCTGCTAAATTGTTCAACTGCGTCGATTAAGTTAAGGCGGGATCTCAATATTCGTGTGTGTGTGTGTATGTTCGATTTATCTATAACGAACATTTTAGTGCAAAATATTGAAGACAAGCTTTTATACATATAAAATATTCCTGATTTGGGGAGTCTATAAGATAGCAGAAGAACGATAATATGAATTGAAAATTGATTTTTTTTATAAAAACGTCCAAAATGTCCGTAAATTTTTTTTATGCCATAATCTATAAAGTAAATAAAAGCCACCTCGCTACTAGACTCATTGTCAATTAAATAGTGCATAATAACACGTTCAATACTTCAATAGCCCTCACAGATCAGGGCTCTCATACATATTCAGGTTTTCTTTCATAAAAATTTTTGGCCCGCGATAATTTTTCAAACCAACAATGTGGCTCGCGTAAAAGTTTAGTTAGGCACCCCTGATCTAAGAGGAATCTATTCTGAACCCGCTTTTTATTTTCGTATAAATATATAAAGATATTGCAAATATTACCTCTAAAGTCATACACTGAACGACATAACATACAGCTCGGACAGACTAGTACTCCAATTTCAGATTGCAGTTTACAGGGCCTTAATAGACCGTCAACGGAGCATTAACAGATTAGTAACATAATGTTAACAGACTATAAATAGAGTTAACCAAATGTCTAATAGAACATTAACACAGTTTAAAGAACGTAAGCTGAGCATAACCAGAGTTAACAGAGCATTAACAAAAAATATTCACAGATTCAGACGATTAACAGTCCATTAACAGCTGAATAATAGTTTTGTGGATTTAAGTGATGCAATATGATAAGGTAAGGTGCCAAAATACATATGTATATGATATGCCGCAAAAAGTTTTATACAGTTGTCCACGATATGCTAACACTCGTATATGTATATTTTCTTTGAGGAAAAGCAGCACAAATTGACCAAAAATTGTCGTTTTCCAATAATGCCATTAAAAAACAGGACGGAAAGAAGGACAACCAAAAAAACAAATTGCGCAGAAATTTAAAGGCTCTGACACACACAACGCGATCTCAAACATGTTGTCACCGCACTCACTATATTACGCTATATTTCATTATTATTCCCAACAAATAAAATGCAAGATAAACACGCGATTTGACAGAACGCAGTGCGTTCTGCGATCGTAAATTAAAGTAAAGATCGCGTGTGCGACAGATCGCCATGAACGCGAGTGATATATTGAATTACATTGGACGCGGATGCAGATCGCGGTGTGTCTGCATGGGTCTTAACTCTGTAATATTTGTCAGCTATATCATAGAGCGCTTATATACCGGCTCTTCATTTAAACTATCTTAAAGCATTTTTGGAGATAGTACCTTTTCCATAGGGTGAATATACCGTCCTAGTCTAGTTCGCGTATTAACTTTTTCTTCTTTTTTTCCGAATTGGTTGTGGAATGTGCAGATCTTTGCAAATGGTTTATATGACATTTTGATTGTTTCGACAATATTATAATTGGAATTTGTTAATCTCGCATTTTTTCTAACCAGGAATTTAATATAAACTGTGTAACGAAACGTAAATCGAAAACGATATCACCCCAATAACAGGACGACTTCGCTCTTCCTGGATAAATTTCAGGAGACAGTCGCTTGTCTAATGTCATAATTAATTGGCAAGCACCTCACCATCTGTTGGAAGTGGGACTAAATTTAGTTTCAATTAGTTAGTGCAGCCCGTATATGCCGTCCAAAAATATTTTAATTTTGCTTAAATTTTTTTATCTTTGCTTCGGTATATAAAAAAAATAAATAAATAACAGGCGCGACAATCCAGCATTGGACTAAGGCCGCAGGATGTGTTATGTTAATGTTGTGTTAATGAGATCAGCATTACGCTCAGCAGTGTTATTTATCCCCATATGGTACTCGCTTAACATCTGAGTGAGATCATAGTCCGTCACAAGCTCGTGAGTTCGAAAAACACCATGATCCACGGAGAGATTCGAATTCATGACCCTGTGCACCGAAGGTGCGCGCACTAACCGCTAGACCAGCCAGACTACTTGCTTCGGTATATACACGGTCATAAAAACATTATTTGTATTTCATGCACTCACTTCTTCTTTGAATTACTTGCATAACTACAAGTAAATTCAGGAAATGGCTTCTATATTTGGAACAATCAATCGGAACTAAATCGCCCTAATACAGTAGACCCTCGGTTAACGAACCCCTCAAATATAGCGAACATTTCGCATAACGAACGAAACACAGGTTGGAATTTGAAATTTTAGCGTAAAGTTTGTTTACATTTTTAGGTAAATTTGCATTTTAAAAGAAGAGCACGCTTTAATTACAATATAAACATTCTATAGTGTTGCTTGTTAACCAGGAAGGTATCATTGTCTGTCGAATTTCTTAGGGTTTCGCCTAACGAACGATAACAAACATAATCCCGGAACGAATTGTGTTCGTCAACCGAGATTTCACTGTACATATTTTATAATCGTCGTGCCAACCTTTGACATAATTCAAGGGAAATTACCTACAATGTTTATCAATTATGTTGATTAGCAGAAATACTGCGAAAATAAAAATAAATACACTTCCAATCAATAGGATAGTTCCACTTGAAAAATGGCTGTATGTCGCAAAGTGATAACGGTATTTTTCAAACTTAGTGACGATATTTTAAGTATCCTGCTTGAAGAAGGTCTTAAATCCGTAGTCCCGTTAGGATTTTCTTACGAGAACTCTTAAAAACAGTACAAATGTGAAAGTCATTAGGGTAGTTCAAGAGGAAATAAAACATCGAATAGCGGTACAAAGGATAATTTTGTTTTGGAAAATGTAGCTAGTAATGATTAAAACTTCCTTTATGTAATCTGAGGTCAAAAAGTCAATCAGGGATAGATTTGTATAGGTTTTAACGGTAATTTAAGTTAATTTCATTCCAAGCTCCGCTAATAGCTCGCAGAAGCGCTCTAGTGTTCTTAAACTAGCGTCTAACTGTATAGATCTTGTCATCCATCCCCAAATATTTTTGATGATATTTAGATCTAGGGAGTGTGGTGATAATTTCATAACGTCATTGGATTAGTCTTGAAACCAATTTTTTATCAGCCTTGCTTCATGAGTGGGGCCATTATCTTGTTAAAATTTTAAGGAGTTGCATGGAAAATGTCGGTAATCTTAGGCATTACATTTGATAGAGTATTTTTGTAAGCCTGGGCGTTCTGAATACCTACAATTTCCATAAGCGTAATAGCTTCACGCCGAGATAGTCAGCCCCATACCTTGACACTTCTTACTCTTGAGTGATGTGTCTACAAAATTAGTTTCACCTAACTCCATTTGCGGATATAATACCTAAATCCATCTGGACCGACGAGATTGAAGTTTTTTCATCAGTGAAATTAACGCGCTTCCACTCATTTGTCCAATCCATTCAATTTCTATATTGGGGTATCTTGATATGGAACTATTGAGCTGATGGAAATCAGGAGTATTCACAATATTCTACCAAATATAATGCCTAAGATTACCGACATTTTCCATGCAACTCCTTTAAGATTTTAACAAGATAATGGCTGCACTCATAAAGCAAAACTGATAAAAAATTGGTTTCAAGACTACCATCAACGAAATGGACCACCATACTCCCTAGATTTAAATACCATCAAAAAGGTTTGGGAATAGTTGGCAAGCAAGATACCTTTACATGACAATTTAACTACACAGAAGAGCTTCTGCCAGCGATTAGGGGAAGTTGGGAAGAAATTAAATTACTTTCAAAACCTTTACAATTCTATCCCGGATAATTTTGTTTAGCTAATATCACTCAAGGGAAGTTCAACTTATTATTAGCAACATTTTCCATTGCAAAATTATCTTTTTTTACCGTTATTTTGTGTTTTATTTCCTCTAGAACTATCCTATAATAACTTTTACATTTGTGCTGTTTTTAAGAATTCTTGTAATAAAATCCGCAAGGGGCTACAGATCTGAGACCTTGTGTTATTGAAAGAACAAGCGGGCTACTGGAAATATTATCACCAAGTTTAAAGAAGAAAAAAAATGTCACGCTTTGTGGCTCACATGGTTGAGTCGCACTCTACGATGCTAGTTATCTAGAGGTCCGGAGATCGAATCTCGGCGTAGTCCAGGAAGCAACATTATATATACACTCCGAAACTATATGCAATGTAACGTTGACTCGAAGTAGCCTATAAACGGCTGAGTGAACGCACCATGCCTCACAAGGGGTTATGGTACAGAGAAGATTAAAGAAAATACCGTTATCATTTTCCAACATACAGCCATTTTTCAATTGGAACTACCTATTGATTGGGAGTGTAAATAAAAAATTTGGAGATCCTATGTATTGCCTGCTATCGGCTGTGTTGGCGGGGATTTCAATTCCATTCTTTTGTAAGATTTAAGGTTTGTGTTTGCCATTCAGAATAAGGATGATTATGATATTCATTTAATTTTTCTTCTTTGTATGTTTCATTTAAGTGTAGGTTTCTCAAATTGTTTTCCCATTTAGTGAAATTCCGATTAGACGTCCAAAAACAGGAAAAAGCAGGATACTTTTCGTTTTGGCAGAACGGCAGGTTAGGGTTGAAAAAGTAGGACTGTCCTGCCAAAAACAGGACGGATACGACCATTATCCATACCCAATTCCCCTCTCAATGAGAAATACAAAGAAAATACAAAAATGTTGTGCAATAACATTATGATTGATAAGTATCAATTACCAATTCAAACAACCGCTAGTAGATTTGTGTTGTTTGTATTCACATATTCTTAGGAATATTATGGGCAACTAATTGCTTACAATGATTATTAACTGCAACACTCTGTAACAATATCAATCACTATACTCTCATAAAACACTTTTTTTTTATTTCTCATGTTTAAATGAATTCTAATCAAAATTGTATTTTTGTATCTTTTTAGAACTCTTATGTGTATCATCTTCAATAATACGCCAACGAATTATTAAATTGTGCCCAGTAGTCATCTCGTCTCTGCCGGATCAATTCATCAATTATTCTCGTGCCACTTCTGCAGAACACAATATCAATTGTGTTACTCTCTGCAAACAAATACCACAATCCAGTATCAGTGTGCGCGATACAAATAAACGATTTTATGTATTGGAAATAAGAAAAATTTACGTAAAACTGTTTGTGTGTGATATCGTCGGAGAAGCAGCATCATCATAAGAACTCGCGACTTGGTTTCAACTTTAAAGTCATTTTATCATATCAGCATCAGCAGTAGTTAAATTTTATCCAAACAAGATAGACATTCTATACGCCAGGAAGGAATAAAATCTAAACCGACGCTAGTAGCGTGTTCTCGCGAAATTTGTCAACCTATAAATTGGTTGTTCAAGTTTTATTCAGTCGCTAAAATGTTGTTGCTACTGGAACTTGCGAAGCAAGGCTTCGTTAAAAAACTCCTTTACTGAATTGCAATATACACATTGTATTGCTGTTCAGCCCGTAATCGCGGAGACTGTTGTAATTTTTCGTGGAGTTAAGAAACATATTCAATTTTATTTTGTGGAGTGCATTCAACGGATAGCCCGTTCGAGCTGTAGTGTTTTAGATCGCTCGGTTACAAAAACAATACAAAAACAACATTAACGGATATCAGTTAAACAAACTATTATTTTATTAAAAACAGAAAGTAATCCTCAATTTTCAATAATCGCCCAACTAAAAGCCCACTATCATAAAGCTGTTTAAAATCCAAACTACAGCTGCTAGACGAAATACTAAAGACTTAAACTATTTGTGAACACCAGAAGTCCTTGTGTGCTATATCACGATTTTTTCAATTTCGTAGTCAAACTCATGGAGAAAGGAGCCATCATCAGCGAAAGTGAATTTGTTGTGTTTATGTTTAACAAAATGCTGCTTAAAATTGAAAATACCTTATTGCGAAGCCATCGACAACGTGAAACTACCGGAATTAAGAAACTGTACAATTCTTTTTTCGTTCTGTTCTAATCAATAAAAACTTGTCAAACTTTCCCCCCTCTGAGCAACAACTTTATTAAAAAAATCTACATAATTTTACAAGTTATTGTTTTTTGTTGTAATTGTTAAGAAAACCACCCTAAAACAAAACATTCTGCTTAATTACATCAAATACGTGTGCAGTAAAATCATATTGGTGTATTCGTGTGATAGTTTATTTGGTGTTTAATTAGTGAGAATCAGTGATAAATCCAAGTTATTATTCTTAATAAAAAATCCAGTAGTTTTTAATAAATACAAAATACAAAAAAGAACAAAACAATTAAAAAAATATCCTTCAACTGTGTAAGTGCCTTACTGTTACTTTAATTTTCTACGTGTATCAAAAAAAAAAAATATCAAAAAGTATAGTGCTTTAAATTAGTTTTCTCCACTCTAAACGTTAAGAAATAGAATAAATAAAATAGATAATACACCATTTTTGACGTGAAACCATTTTCATTTTTTCGAGACAAATGTACAAAATAATTTTAACTGTTAATCTAATTCTACACTTAAACCATTTTTCTTAATACTATGCCCGTATAATCGTTTATACAAAAATCGTACAAACATGGAGGAAAAATGTATTTTGACACAATAGTTACGTGCATTGTTCGTACGAAATAAGATAGTGTGATACAAAGTATCATCACTAAACGTCAAAACAAGCGAGTTTTACGTTTCGGCTCCTTTTAAGTACACACACTCAACGACGTGCTAATGGAAAGTTCGCACGTCTGAGTTTCAACGGTGTGAAATATATTGACTTTATATAATATAAAACATATTGACTTCTTAAAGGATAATCGTGTATAATCCTGCCTAAATCCATAGCGGTGTGCATCTATAATATATAATAAATCAGAGTCCCTTTATTGTGCTTATATCGTTAATTGTGCTGATTCCCTGTTAATTTCAACGCGAGTGTATTACACGTTGTGTTATTATCTGTTCAGTGGAATCGTCCTTGGTGGAGATTATCATAATCGACCGAATGGCTCTATCTCTTTTATCGCATCCTAACCATAACGAACTGCAACATATTTTCGATACATCACGTTTGAGCTTTGATTATCAATTTCCTGACCAAATGGAATTAGCAACGGCGCCGGCGCCAATTCATAGTAATATTCAGGTGGGTTAAATTTTAAATTACATAAACATTTTATTAAATTTTCTTATACACTACTATTGGAAGTGCAAAAAGTACGATATTACATATCATGATAACAAAATCATGACACTCATTCTTCATTCTTATACTTACGGATCGAGCTCCACTACTGTCTCAAAAAAGAGTTGTTTTTTTTGACAATATTATTTATTTAAATTCAGGATGCTACAAAATAATTTTTTTTAGACTTGCTATAAAACATTACATGAAGAGGCAATGATGAGTCCTGAATGTTGAAATTTTATGGTAACATCTGATTTTAGCATCGCTCATATGAGCATGTAATCTATGCGTTTCAGAAATATTTTTTTTCTTTATCTTCTTCCCTATCTTTATCGATTTTTTGATTGGCAAACATTTTTGTCCGTCACTGCCAGACATTTTTATCTTTATTACCTTTAAAGCATATGCCTTATTATGCAGAGTTTTATATTGACCATGAAAATGTCCTGACCTAATGTTTCTGCCCACAATTAAAATTAAGGTAGAAAAACTAGGCAAATTTAAAATAAAATAACTATATTGGCCGTGTTTTTTCACGGGGTAATTTTCATACAAATGCTAACCCGTAGCCTTATTCAGGTTAGAAAATCAAACCCGACTAGCATGCTATTTAGTCTTAATGAAAAAAAAATCGCCTAAATGTATGCAATCCCAATCACTTCTAGTACGTTTTCCAATGAATAGCTTAAATTAAATTTTAAAATGAAAAGTTTCTAAGGCATAGGTTATAATATGTTGCATACAAGTGTGTGGAAAAAATAGTTTTTGTTTGTAAATTCATGTTAAAAATGTCATTTGCCAAATTCTTATTCTGACGAAATTGTAGTTCACGCATAAAAATACGTTTTCATTCAAAAAATATAGCATTTAAATATTTGCGTTTATAAAATGAAAACGTGACTTTAATATAAATGAGCAATATTTTGAAATAAATTGCAATGCCTACGTGACAATTTGAAATTTAACCTAATTGCTACCCTCGATGGGTTTTTTTGCGCGTCTGGGTCAGCAAACCTGCCCCCTATGTTGAAAAATTTCCATTTATTTGATATAAAAACTAGATATGTATAGGGTTACGAGCGAACCAGATAGCTTATACGTTACCTCACTTTACGTTACGTTCCGTTCCGAATAAATGCATATATGTAACAGTGGCGGCTCGTGCCTATGGAAATAGATGAGGCGAAAAAAAAACACATTGGAAGGGGGTTGCTACATTGATAGAGAATAATTTTACAATTGCAACTTTATTCAACATGGGTGTAGCCCGAGGGGGCAGGGAAGGGCGCTTCCCGTCTCTACGGGAAGGTAGCGGAATTTAACTTTATTCCATCTGAAAGGGATTTTAGTGACAAATTGTATACATCTTTGCTTTTCCTAGTTAGAGACCTTGTAAGGAACGAGTCTCATATTTCCCTGTCATTCAATTTATTTTATCAAGATTCATTTTGGAGCTGAATCATACCAGCATGAAATTTAGCCACTGTTAATATTTTGTTGAATTTGGTTGGAGGTAATCAAAAAAAAGGTTTATAGATTTTGCTCTGAAGAAAAACAGTGACAGACGGCACAAATTGATCTCTTGGTCTATTTCTTTTAAATCGCAAGTTTAATATTCAATCCAAGGAACAAAAATAGCACTGAACATAGACGAGCTAAAAAGCTGAAATTACAGGTCAGTTGAATATCATCAGCAGGAGCCATTCTTAAAATTGGGCTCTAAAACTTGCCTATCAATATTTTCCCGACAATTTCAACTCCTAAGAAAATCTGACCGAAATCCCATGCATCATAATATCCCATTTTAAATATTTGGCGTTGCGGCATAAATTAAATTACAATCAAAATCCATTTAAAAAGTTTGGGCTTCAAAATATTAAAATGTAATAATGAACAGCGACAAAAATCACACAACTATCGAGCCTTTCTCAAATCATATGCAAGAAGCGACATCATCTGATATTTTCCTTTTTCTATTTCAACCAAAATACATAAAATAGAAAACCGAAACTCTTTATCTCAACTTCATTTTGCAGAGCTACATTTCAATGCGCAAAGCATACGTACAACAAAGCGAGAACAAATCGTCGCACTGTTTCGATTCAGATACACACGCTGAGGCGATTTCTGTTTCGCCTCACTGGCATCTTTTTTCCCGTACATTCTCCCATAGAGAATCGGGTGAATGTTTTGATACGTGTTGAGTTGTTGTTCGGGATTGTGCGGCGGAAAAATTATCGCCTCACATGTATGAATTGGTGTAAAAAAAATATTTTAGGGACTTTATGATTGTGTAAAGGAACTTGTAAGCGAGTTTAAAGATATACTTAGGGTTTTTTTTATCATATTAGATTAATTATGTTTTGTGATAAATTAAAATGTATAACTTGACGAAAATGAAGGTGAGGCGCCGCCTCAGTTGCCTCATATGAGGAGCCGCCACTGACATGTAATGCTTTCGTGCCGTTCTGTGCCGAACATCTGTCAAAATTGGTTCAATTTTGCTAACGAAGCCGCATCCAGGTTAGCAATTTAAACCCGAATAGCAACCTATTCAGTTTAATTGGCTTTTCAAAATTTTCTCCTAAATGTATGCAATCCCAAACACTTCCAGTAATTTTTCAATAACTAGCTGAAATGATTTTTTTTTCTAAAGTGTATGCAAGTGTGTTCAAAAAATATAGTTTTGTTTGTAAATGTCTGTTAAAAATGTCGCTGCCAGTTTCTAAATTTAAAAAAAAAATTGTGGCCTTCGATGGTAGCATCCAGGTTAATTTTAAAATTGTCACGTAGGCATTGCAATTTATTTGAAAATATTGCTCATTTATAAAAGCCTCGTTTTCACTTTACAAACGCAAAATTTTAAATGCTACAATGAAAACATATTTTTATGCGTGAACCATAATTTTCCCAGGATAAAAATTTGGCAAAAGAAATTTTTAACATGAATTTACGACCAAAAATATTTTTTTTTGCACTCACTTGTAATGCAACATATAAACTATACCTTAGAAGCTTTTCATTTTAAAATTTAATTTTAGCTAGTCATTAGAAAACGTACTAGATGTGGTTGGGATTGCATACATTTAGGCGAATTTTGAAAAGCTCATTAAAACTGAATAGCATGCTATTCGGGTTTGAATTGCTAACCTGAATAAGGCAATGGGTTAGCATTTGTATGAAAGAAGAATGGTAATTTGTGACCCAGCTCCGGCGGAAACGAAATATATCCCAGTTATTTTGTTATTTTATATACATGAATTATTAGGTTTTCTTTTTTCAGATTTCTGTGGCTAACTCATTATAAAATGAGTATATAACGGGTGGGCCAATTACAAGTTTGTTTTTAAAAATGCAATAAAATGAACAAAATTATTTTTTTCCAATGTCTTATGGCTTTATTAGAATGTAAGTAACCTCCTATTAATGATGGAACACAACTTCATTCAAGTGGCTGGCCCGGCTGGCGTCGCAGTAGAGTATTCTGTCACACCAATTTTCCAAGACCCTGTTGATGGTTTCGAGCTGTAGCTCACGGATTTCGTGGATTAAGTGCTGGAATCGTTTCTGGATTGTCCTTCACGGTTCCCCACAAAAAAAAATCCAAAGGAGTCAAATCGCAGCTCCGAGGCGGCCAATTGACATCGCCAAGACGGCTGATAACACGATTTGTGAATTTGGTGCGTAAAAGATCGATTGTGGCATGGCGCGACACCCTGCATGAACCAGAAGTCGTCCAAATCCATGACAATTCAATTTCAGTAAAAAAAAAAGTCGGATAACATGGCTCTGTGACTGGCTTTGAGCTAGACAACACTCACTTTGAAAACAAGTTTTCAATATTTCCCAACGTTGTTCAAACGTAAAGCTACTCATTTCGTTCTGCGGAGGTATGATACTGAGTTTCTATAAAGATTTTCAGCGAAAAACAGCTGTCAGTGTCAAACTAACCTATGATTTAAAAACGAACTTGTAATTGGCCCACCCTGTAAATGAGTATAATGTATATTACATCAACTATATCGAGCAACCAAAGCTAAAAATAGTACGAATACCACAGACCTGGTCTATTGAAGGTTTAACAAAAGCATTCGCGTATGCTAGCTCGATACCTACTACTATCTAATTCGCACTCCCCTTAAAAAGCGAGATATCTACAGTTAGGGTTTCTACCTAGGCTAGCGGACTTAGCGTGTTTGCGTTGCGTGGTGTGTTGTGTGTGAACATGCACTACGTAGTCCTATTGGAAATCAGAAGGGATACTGTAGAACTTTTGTTACGCAACAAACAAACTTAGCCACTGATATTTAAAAAAAAATATATCTAATAATTGATGTACATAAAATAACGAAATTCCTGAGATAGGTTTCGTTTGAGCCGGGACTGGGTAAATTTTGTATGAATCGTGACCATTCTTCTTTGTCCGGTATAGTGTATAGGTTAGCTGTTGAAAAAACACGGCCTATGTAGTTCACGCATAGTTAGTATAAAAAAAAGCATTTAAAATTTTGCGTTTGAAAGTAGAAACGGGTCTTTAAAAATAAAAAATAATTTGCAATGCCTATGTGAAAATTTGACATTCAACCTGGATGCTACGCTACCCTCGATGATTTTTTGGGTGGCTCAGTCTGCTGAGTCTCTGTCAGCTAACCTGCCCCCTAATTTGGAAAAAAAGAGCCATAGTAGTGTCACCTATAAGGACTACCGTTATAGACTCTTAGGGAGTAACTAGCATGACGCCTACTAGATTGAATCGTATGCCACTAAGTTTAAAATTTATCGTTGAATGTACTTACATAATGGTCGATATTCACACTTTTCAGTCATCAGTCACAGTAAATTTCTATACAAGTTGACAGATTGTCAGTTAAACAAGTAATGCAAGTAAATTGCAGCACAATATGGCAAAACTGGATTTAATAAATCCTATCGATTGTCCAGAGTCCACTATTACGTAGTTGGTTTCCTTCATCCAGAGATAGACTCTCCTTCAGAAAGTCAACCCCGGGATTGCAGCTTTAGCTGGTTGGTTTATATAACAACCTACAACCACTTCCAGTCCAACGCCGGATTGGGTGGAGCTAAGGACCAGGTTAAAGGCCATTTCCATCCCCGAAGTTCACGTTTCACTAGAAATAACTCAATAGCAAGTGTGATCCTCCTTGGCCACTCTTAACGGTTAGGCCTAACGTGTATTCCGACGTGTCACAGACATGTCACAGACTCGTTTAGCCTGGAACTACCCGCCGCACAATGGGACCAAATAGGAAAAACACGGACACAAACCCATTTTATAAACTTCTTCATATACTTTGGTTAGTACCCTCCAGATTCCAGTTAATATCTAAGGTATTTTATTTCCATCTTGAAATACAACTTTTGTAGTATGTATAGGATAAAAAAAGGCCAAACCTACAATTAAAAAGTTTTTTATGGTCAAAACCAACAAACCAATTATTTACCGCGGTCTCAACGGCACATTTTCTGATCTGCAAATCGTCCGGATCCATCCGAATCTCAGTAAATAGGTGGATAAACTTCAGGCAGATGTATTTGTCAGTATTATATCATTTCCAGCTGCCACCAGGTGCCATTGCCCTTTTAAGTACATGTGAAAAGAGTCGACGCTAATGGGGGTCAAATATTACATTTTTCTGTTTTCTTCTTAAATTGAACTAGATTCCTTCCTGAATGTAATTTTGGTAGTTCTACATTATCGGCCAATAAAATATGTTCTATTAATTAATAAATGTCCGCTCTTTTGCCATTTGGGACCAATATCATGTACATTTCAAAAACTCTACTGTGGCAAATTCCGTGCCAAAGAATGAATCGTTTTCGACCTTATTTTGTTTATTCGCGGGTTGATTCCTACAGTTGTTTCAACGAGCACATGCTTTCTTTTCTTACGGAAATCTTCAGCACATGAATATCTATAGACTATCAAATTTTTCGACAACGGGTAAGATATATACAATAAACGGACAGTTTTTCCTCTGCCAGGCTTAAGCATCCTTTAGTCATAAAAATACTTGTTTTCACTGTCTCTCCCCGCGTTGGGATTTTGTAGGTATGATCCTCTGATAGCCCTAAAAAAGAATTCGAATTTGCCGTACCATTTCGATCAGCGACAGGAATAGCGGTAAAAATGTGTAAAGTGATGCCCAGACCAACGTCATGTCATGTTTGCCTTAGAAAAGGTATTAGATATATGTAAGGAAGGGACTTAGGCATGATGAAGAATAACTGCAAGAACTGGCCAAATACAATTATTTTGATATTTACAATCATGCTGCAATTTGCGTGCACTATATCCAAATGTCGCGGCATCTTTACTTATTATGTAAAAGCGTAAGCCGAATAAATCAACGTGAAATTCGACATTTTACCTCTCCATATCTATACTTCTTCAAAGGATAAAATCATTAACATGCGCAAATTGATGGAAATATGCAGTGCAGTACAACCTTGTTATACAGTACCCTAAAAAAAGTTGCGGCAGTGTTCGATTTGATTGTTTGAATTGACTATCGCGTACCCGAAAACTCTTACGTCTTATCTTGTGCCATTGTTTTGTGGCTGTTTTTAATTGAATATATGTAACGGTTTACTTAGCATTGTTACGCAAAATGCGTATTTACATACAAACTTGAATATTCTATTGAATTGAATATTTGCTTTGCATAGTTAGGCCATATTTTACTTGGTTAGGCCATCGTATGAAATTGCATAATGACTTTTAGTAGAATCCTTACGATGGCGTAACCAAGCAAAATATGGCGTAACTATGCAAAGTAAACATTCAATTCAATAGAATATCCAAGCTTGTATGTAACTACTTTGGGATAAACGCAAGCACCGAACCACCAAGATCCTCATTTCCTATCGTACACTATTCATGAATGAAACAATTGACCTTGTATTCTTCCGGAAATCCGTCGATATCTTTGCAATTCTTTGGTATTGCAGAACGACCGAGGTGGCGCTGGACTCACCATAAAATTGCCGAAAGGGTCATCGGATCCTCTTGTCTTTCCGGCCAGTGCACAGGGTGGTCAGAGATAATCGTAAACCTGGATGTTGGCCACAGCAATTTCACAATCAGCTTCGTACTACTTCTATAATCCTTCGATATCTTTGGAATCCTTGAGTCCAGCGAAACGATCAAGGTTGCCACAATAGGTCAATTTATTTGTGTAACAACGAGTAAAAAAATTTCCCTCCTTGGAATTCATGTTTCCAAAAATGTTTCTTCTTTTACTTATCCACTCATACCATAAAACATTCAAAATTTAAATGCTCAATACCTAAACAAGTAAATGACTCATTCCAAATCTACATATTTTCCGGGTACACCAACATCAAGTTGTACTACACTGCATCTGTCAAATAAATAATTTGAATAAAATGACATTAGGTAGCAAATATTCGAACCGGAAAAAATACTGCAAAACTGGCGAATATTCGCGTTGGTGTGGGCATCTCCATACAACGCAGTGTGTTACAATTTTGACGCCGCGGAAAAATTCGCCGCGAATATTCGCCGGTGTGGGCATCACTTAAATCGATCTAAACGATTTCTTCGCCTTGCGTCTCCCAACTCCTGCTGAGGACGAAATGTCCTGTTTGAACATTGAAGAATGAAAAATTGATAATACATAATAATTAAACAGCGAACATTGAACATTCATGCTTTTTGAAATTTAAGCGGTGTCTCACCATCGACTACAAGAACATCCTACAAAAAACCAACAAATTGAAGAGATTTCCGCCGAAGAAAAATTCATCCGCTGGAAAATAATTAACATCACTGCAATCCGTTATTCATAGGCAGTTTCGCCTTTTAAAAGAATCCATTTATGTATACGCTTGAATGTACGCGATTATCTCTCAGCAGTGGAGAATCTAGTATCTCTGTGTCTGTGTCATGTCGTAATGATAACAACATATCGTCGTCAAAGTTTCACAGTAGATCGGTATCGGCTCGTATATACATACTTGTAGTCTAAGAACAATACGATATTTGGTCGGCAAAAATCCTACATCGCGGGATTTTTGCAGGATTTTTGTTGATGGCCCTCATAGATTATGAGAAAACAAGTCCCAACCTTAAAAAAATGGGGAAAGGGGGGGGGGTGTATTTTTTTCGTTTTTTTGCGATTATTTCAAAAACGGCAAAAGATACAGAAAAATGAAGTTTTGTGTAAGTATTCACAATAAGTTCAAGATCATTTTGGGGGAAACATTGAGTCGCTCCGATCAAAGACCCTCATTGTCCCCCTTCGAATTTGGCAAAATGGCATTTCCATAACTCCCCCCAAAATTGGAGCAGAAAGCTAAATTTTGGTTTATTGCGATTGGAGGGCATAATCACCCAACTAGCAAAAATCAGCTTAATCAGATGAAAACTAAGGGTAGTTCTACAGTTTATAAAATGAGTAGTGCGTAGAACAAATCCTGATGGGTCACTCTGTATGGGAGGTACCCTGAGTTTTCATCCGATTAAGCTGATTTTTGGTAGGTGGGGTGATTATGCCCTCCAATCGCAACAAACTATATATTGTGTTATATATCATTGCAAAGGAAATTTTATGTAGTTTTTTTCGTTCTCAGACCATTTCTGTATATTTTGCCGTTTCTGAAATAATCGCGAAAACCGATAAAAGACCCCCTTCCCCCTTTTTTAAGGTTGCGGAGCGGGCCATCCCCAACCATCATGCAAAAAAATCAGCGATGTAGGATTTTTGCCGTTCGTTGGCCATATTTTGGCTTAATATTCTTAGGCTATTGTGCACGAAATAAAGTTTAGAAGCCACCAATTAAACAAAATGCGAAACTGTGTATGGGTGGCGAATTGTAGTTATATATATTCATTTTGAAACGATTGAACTCTAATGACGAGTTCTTCGATGGACACTTTTCCAACTTGTTGTTTTTTGTAGGATTTCTGAATATTTTAACAAAAGCAAAAGAGATACGGAAGACAAGTGCAATATTTGAAGTTTCTCTATTCTTGACTAAACTATATCCGCAAAATTTGATATCAATTAATGTATTATTCACTTCTTATTTTATTTAGGACTAGAACTAATTTAATCTGTTATCTTTCTTCACATATAGGAAACACAAATAACGCAAAACACATCGCAATTTCACGATTACGAACAAGTTATAAATTTTGTTGATTCACCGCCAAATTCTAAAGATTCGTGGCCAAACGACTATCAGAAACGTAAGTAGTATGGTGTTCAAGTGAACTGTTACGAATAAATTTGACAAGATTTTCAAGTACAAAGTGTCTTAATTTTTGTATTTTTTTCATTTTATAGCAACGCACAATCAGGCACCAGGACCAGTTATAATAGACGTACAAACCGTCTACTCGTACAACTCGAATCGAAAAAGGCGAATGGATTGGGAATCGTTGGATATAAATCATAGTGTCGATGGCTTACCGCAAAATAATGCTAAAATTCCGAATTTAGCAAATAAGGAGCGAGAAAAGAAAAAATCAACTGGTGAGTATACATACAATCATATTGTTGAGAGAGGCGTTTTTTATTGGAAATATTGAAACTAGATTTATATTGAGGTGTCATACTGTTTTTATTCTGCCAGTATCCGGCAGTTTCTGATCGGGGTTAGTTACTGTTATCAGTTTTACTATATTTTTACCCAACGACATTTTCTCAAATGATGAGAATCAATAGAATTTTATTGAAAGTGCAGATACGCGGTAAATCCATGGATTTAATGGATTAATAACTGCCAGGGTTCATATGACAGGATTCGCATTTCTCATATATGTGTGCTGTACGCAAAGTACGTCGAACGATACACAGGAAACCCATTTAGGAAGTATAGTCACGTTATCATAAAAGAAAATTTTAATTGGATCTCAACAATAGAAAGTTTAATTGCAGTGCAAGGTCATAAGGCACACAATTATTTTTATTTATTTATCATCGATACACCCTCGATTTCATGGTCTGAAAGACTGTTTTCTAGGTAGATAATTTCGATGTATAGAAAGAGCTTACACCAAGACCATTTTTATCTCTCTCTCTCTCTCTCTTTTATATTTACATCAATCATATGTTTTCCTTATTTAAAAATTATTTTTTCTGTTTCTTTCTATTGATTGCCGAATCAACTACCCAATAAACGATAAGAAATTCAATTCATTCTTAAATAAATTTGAGGTCATTTTTTTCTACATAAAAAAAAATATTCGGCATTCCGATTGATAATAATGTACCAAGCAATAACCTCATTTTAATTTAATTTTTTAAGATCATGTATAGACTATTTTTTTCGAAATAAATAATTTAGAAGGTTTTTTTTTTCATTCATATCATTCATGTTTATTTAAAAATATATATATTTTGAATGATTAGCGCAAAATCCGATATATGTATATTAGATTAGAAATTCAAAACACCGTTATTTTTATTTGTGGGTTAAATTATTTTATTTTGGATGCATTTCGGGCGATGCTCTGCCCATCTTCGGCAACACGAGTGGCATAATAACACGGTTGATGTTATATGCCTAGTGACAGCTATGTATAAAACAAAATTGTTTGATTTTCTTTGATGAATAGAACAAGCTTATCATTTTTAAGAAAATATTCTTGTTGATACTACGTTACATCAAGTCAAATATCTCTGGGTAACCCTCGACAGTAAACTTTAGCGGCGGCTTAAAAAGCCACCAGAGCCATTTGGGTATGCAAAAATTCGTAGGGAAAACCTGGAGTATGAAACCGTCCATTATGCTTTGGATCTACAGAGAAATAGTTAGACCCACTCTAGACTACGGTGCTGTGGTCTGGTGGAAGAGAGCCCTGACTACGGAGGCTAAGTCCGTGTTAGGCAAGGTACAGAGACTAGCATGTCTCATTACTACCGCACTTCGATCTTGCGCTAGCAGCGCTCAAGAGGTGTTACCTCTAGTTGACATACACTTCTAAACCGAGGCAAAAATTGGCACTGGCACGACTCATCACGAGCGATGCCAATCTGGATCTTACCAAGGGGCAGCTAAACTCTCTCAACAACATTAGTATCGCAAACATGCCCTCCGATCACCACCTTCCAAAGGAGATCTCTTGCGGCCGCCGTTTTCAGGCTGAAACATAGAGCAGAGAGGAGTGGCAGTCTAATTTCACTAAGTTGCACCCACAGACCATAAAATGGTTTACTAACGGTTCTAAAACAACCGAAGATTCAGGAGCAGGTGTGGTTGATCCAGCACACAGGATATCTATACCTATAGGGCAATACACTACTGTCTTTCAGGCAGAAGTGCACGCAATTGCAGCCTGCGTCGATCTCTGTTTACGTGCTAACTATGTAAATAAACGAATAGCGATCTTCTCAGACAGCCAAGCGGGTATTAAGTCACTCACTAAGTATACCGTCACGTCAAGGCTGGTTTAGTGCTGCCTGAACGCACTGAATAAACTAGGCGTAAATAATAGATTAACACTCTGTGGGTCCCAGGTCATATAGGCATTACAGGGAATGAACAGGCGGGTGAGTTGCAGGGCTGGATTTCCCATATGGGCAACCTGGGCAACTGCCCGGGGCGGCAAATTTTGAGGGGCGGCATATTTCATATTTGCATGATTAATTTTTACTTTTAAATACGCATTTCGAAATATCTGAAATGAAACAGTGCCAGATTTACATAATATGCCACTAGTAGGTTTTTTTTTAGATTTGTCTGCCCTCTACAAGTTTAAGTTACACCCATAGCTACTGAGTGCATTCACCCATAAGTGAGCGGACTCCAGTCCTACACCAGAAGACACACGCAAGTAATTGACAAATATAATTATAATTTTCAAATGTATTTTGCGGTCATCTACTACGCTTCATGGCTACATCGTTGAGAAGCGTATAAAACTTGCGCTCCTTACCACAAACACCAAGGGGTAGGGCCGCTTTCTGAGCCTTTCCGAATACTACGATGCGATTTTCGGTTATATTCTCTCCCATCACAAATCGAAAATTTTTCAATACGGCTGGCTGAAAAAGGATCAAGCTAAGATAACACGTCTAAAATCGGAATAATATCTGAGCACTTAAGTTTATTAAATCTCTGAATAGCAGGCGTCTTAAATTCTGTTAAAAATGCCGCCCTTCAAATCAGCCGCCATAGGAAGTTTTTCTGTGTAATACAATAGTAATATCGCAGTGTCAGTGCAAAGTAGAAAAAACAATAGGTCTCTACTATGTTCACGATCCACATGAAAAAATGTTTCATGAGTCGCTTCAGTGTGCCCCTGTTTTAGTTCTTTACTCAATGACAAACCCAAAAACGTATACATAATGCAAAATTTCTTGGTTACTCAGGATTACAAAATGATGTGTTCAACTTTTTCAGATATTCCTTTCGATCTTTCAATGGCTTGAATGTACTTAATGCATCATGAACTTGTTTTGACACTTTAGTCGAAAGCAAAACCATCGAGCGACAAAAATCATTTTTGTAGGATGGCTACCGCAGCATTGATAATGAAAGTTTTTTTTTGTGATTATTTCAAAAACGGTAACAATAACAGCAAACTGTTGTCACAATTAAATAAACTACATAAAATTACCTTCACAAGGCTTTAAACACACTATGCCTTATAATACGATAGATCGAAAAATCAAATTAAAATAAATAAATCGCCATAGTTCCTAGGAAAATGCAAATAATATCTTGAAATTCGATGCGAATATTCCTAACAAGTTTTAGATGCCTTTGTGGGAAAATTGTGTTGCTCCAATCAAAGACCCATCCCATCTTTAAAATTACAAAGAAAAGCATATGCGTAACCTTCGCCATAGGGTCCATCCTCAACGATCCTCCAAAAATCCAGAGATTTATGATTTTAGGCGACCAAATATCGTATTTTTCTTTGACTAATAAGAAGTGAATTAATTGCAATCCTTACTCAACCCTGCTACTTAAAATCGCATAAAGGAATGAATTAATATGTACGAAAATTCGAAAGAATAGCAGAGTATTGCATTTTTCGCATAAAATCCATGCGAACATTTTCACGTCACATGCACCCCCGTTAAGTCTTCCATGTGAATGCGACTCCCTGGTGATTTGGCACGCACAGCCGCTAGCAACCCACTTCTGCGGACCAGAACCATTTAGTAGCATCTCTTCATGTATAGTAAAAAGACTAATCAAAGACCAGGAACAACTTAAGGCAAGACCTCCACCCACGTCCTGTGCGAGTGTGATGCTCTGGACCAATGCCGCTGGATACAATTTGGAGTGGCCTACCCAGACACTGACGACATAGCTTCGACGTCTCAATCAGCAAACTCAGCTCATTTCTTAGCACGATCAACCTCGATCGTCAGGCATAGCCCTGCCCGCATATGATCAAGGCGATAGTACAATAGGCCCATCGGGCTACGAACGCCCTTCGAGTTCGCGCTCCCCACAATATAGTCTAATCTACATCAGGGCCGGATTTTACCTCTATGGCGCCCCTGGGCAGCAGACAAATTGCCGCCCTCCACCACTGGCTAAGTTTAGGAGTACATAGTAGTATTCGCATACAAGGTAGGCAAAGCGTTCGCGTTAGTATGTGATAATGAAAATTTTCTGTTTTTACGGGTAACCGATGTATTTTGTTCGCTGGAACATAATGCTTCCTTTCTTTTCAGAATCCTCCCGAAATTATTTAAAAATCGCGTTGCAATTCCAAGATGACAGCATGAAAACTGAAATGATGCAAACTTTTCTCAATTCCTAACCAATTTCTGTGCTTATTTTTCTGTATCATTTTTGAACGTTTTGGAAATTTGCTATTGGCGTATATTTGGCACAACACAGATAAAAATTTATATTGTCCTGTTCTGCTTTTCGGCGGAAACTCCAACATTTCCGAAAGCATACGGCAGATTTTTAAGGGGACACTTTGACCTAGTCTGAGGCTTTAGAATAATCTAATTTTAAACATTTTCACTATTGACACGACAGCTCAAGCTGAGAGTAACCTCTAATCCGGTGACTCGTTCGGTACGAAATCGATTTTTTGTATGTAAATGTAGCGTTAAAAAAAACAACAGAAAGTGTGTGTAGTTAGATGAGTTACTTGGGAGCATGTTGACCATTTATTGTAGGTTCAGGAATTCCTTAATTGTCAAATAAATATTTCCGTAAGGCTTCCTATAAAAATGAACACTGAAGTATATGCTAGATGCTAGATCCCTGCCCTTGTTTAAAGTGAAGCCAATGCGCTACGAAGATACCTTCCAATCCTCAAACTAACCGAACTACCCGCCACCAGTCAGCCATTCGGCGCGAAAGCTTCTAACAGAATTTTGTGTGAAGGATATAAGTCCTGTGGCGGAGCCGTATTACAATTTGACTTCAGTCTACAATTAGGCGTCCTGGAATACTGCTTCTTGAGTTTCCAAATTCCATCTTTCACGGAATTTAAAAATATAAATTTTTAAAATTTGTCGCCTCTAAAGATCTGCCTGGTGCTCCAGGTAATCGTCCAGGTCGCCCATATGGGAAATCCAGCCCTGCGTACTATCAATGACATACTTACTCGTCGATGTTTATCGTAATTTTTGTACCGGTATCAGTCAGTAACTGGTGCAAACTGCCATTCAATTTTTAGTTAACATATCTGGTTACTTAGCTTATTATTGTATTTGTGTTCATTGCGATTGAACACTTAGGTGTAACACTATGCGGCGAAAATCCGGTAATGTATTTTCGCACCAATAAAGTATTTATTTTTACAACCATTCAATTATCACTATGTGAAGCGGTAATGAATTGAATGATTGAATCTAGTTCTCTGACCAATGAACCTACACAAGTATAATCAGATGATACTGACATTGGTCAGTGGGAAAATAATATTCAGGGAGAATATTGGTATCGTGTGCTCGAAGTAGCCTATAAACGGCTGAGTGAACGCACCATGTCCCACAAAGAGTTTACGGTACAAAGAAGAAGAAGAAAGAAACGAATTAAGTAAAGAGAGATTGCCGCCAAAATTAGCTACGTGCCAAACCGGATACCACGACACCTTTCAGTGCTTTAGTAGATGAAAATCTTTCTGCTGTTATAATTTTCAAAAGTCCAACCAAGTTCCAGATTTTGGTAATAATGTATTAATTGGCTGAATTCAAATTGTAAGACAAAACAGGACGGGTAAACTTGCAAGACAAGAACCATCGTTCTTACAATCTGAATTGCACAATGCTTGTCTGCTGGCCACTACAAAAGCTCTCGCCGGGTGTTTGTTTGTGCTAATAAACGGACGGCGAGAGCTTTTGTAGTGGCCAGCAGACAAGCATTGTGCAATTCAGATTGTAAGAACGATGGTTCTTGTCTTGCAAGTTTACCCGTCCGGTTTTGTCTTACAATGTGAATTCTCCCATTAAATCATTGCCATATATTGCTGTAAAACAAACTAGACTACAAAATGTCTATCGTACATTGAAAAAATCCTCGATCCATCTTTATTATCAGTGTATTTATGAAAGCGGGTCGTTAATAAGGTCACAATTACATCAGAAATATTTATTCCACTCCGTGTAGGCAACCAAACTGTAATGTAGACAAAATGAATACTGACCGAGTCTATCTATGAATATTT
This sequence comes from Microchrysa polita, assembly GCA_949715475.1. Lineage (NCBI taxonomy): Eukaryota > Metazoa > Arthropoda > Insecta > Diptera > Stratiomyidae > Microchrysa > Microchrysa polita. The sequence goes on from OX454419.1 coordinate 74,487,741, forward strand.
TCATGCCAAATCGAATAACCATTTACTCATATCGCTCTCCGGCTATAGGTTCTCTCTTCTCTGTTATCATCGCACACTTAATTCAATAATTACACCAAAACCAAACACGATGTTAACAATCACTTTCTCCCGCGCCCATCCAAAGTAAATGATTAGAGAGACAAGTGTATGGAACTTTTATTATAATTCCTCTTTTACACACTCCCACACACGCACGCACCCATACGGATAACCTGCTCTCTCAACGAAATATTCCCATATGTATGTAATTTGTATTCAGATGTCTGATAAGAATGGAAATTATCTTATATACATTTTCATCTTTTTTATTGTAAAATAAAAACATAACAAAATTTATATTGCTTTAATAACAGTCGAAGAGAGAGGTTTTATTTGAGGGAAAAACTATAACGTGTCCACGAGTCGCGAATAAAGTGTATTAATTCTCGCGTGTTTGATTGAATAAATAGTGAGAAGTAACAAGATTATATAGTTCTTTCATATAAACAAATTAATATCTATAATCGTAGTTTAATTATTGTAAAATAAAACGGCAGCGTGGTAGCGAATCGGTTGCCACGACACGACATACCCCACATTGAATTATATACATATTATTATCTGTATTTGCGCGGCGGTGTGTTGATTTTGAATCGTGACGATAATGTTGTGTTCGTTTCAAGTCAAACAGAAATCACTTCAAAGAACTAGAAAATGTTTATGAGAATTTATGTTGGGTCTTCTGATCATAGTCGAAGAGAGTTTGCGCAATAATCTGAGCAAACCATTTTGGAAAACCGGGATACTTAAAAAATGAATAATTTTCCCAATTTTTTTAATCAAAATGATAGAGATAACACCAATCAACGATCTCAACAACAGCAGCCATCACAACAGCAACCATCGTGTAAATATCAGATTCACAATATAGGTATGTTGTCGTTTTATAAATGGTAAATTGGTGTACAATGGGTTTCAAGGTTCAAGAGGCCGTTACTGCTGCAATAGCGTTTTCCCCACAGTGATCTAGAGTGGGCGTGGATCTGCCGCCCGCAGCGCGGCATAGCAAAAAGAGGTCCAAATTGTAAGGTGCGCCACCACAGTTTGGACAGATGTTTTGAACATTTGGGTTTAAACGAGACAGATATAAGTTAAGGCATATGTTTTCGACCAAAGGGAAACTGAAAATGGTTGTAAATGAAACGCCCGTTTATAGTTGGAAAAAGTATAAAAACCAACTTTTATTCTATCCTTTAACTCGCACGCTTGCACTACGACTTGCTCTTGCTGCAGTCTAAAAACAGACTGACTGGTGCGCATAACCGGCTAGGCAAGCGCAGTATTGCCAGCCGGTATGCACCCAGTCACACAGAATGTTTGCATTCTGAACACTGCCGGCGGAAACCACCGGTTTCTAAATACATTTCAAATTTCATATATTTCATTTTGCTCGCTGGTTTGCTATTCTCGTCATCGGATACTTGTTCATTTCATCCTCGCTTGCTGGCTTCTTTGCTGCTCTTGCTCATTCTTGCATTTTCATCTTAGCCGATACTCGTTGGCTGTTGTCACTTGCTATCGTGCTGTTGCTACTTGTCGTCTTGCTGGAACTTGTCATGCTTGCGTTGCTGGCACTTGACTATTCAGGCCTCACTTGCTGATCGGTATCTACTGGAAGTATACAAATTTTATTTACTGGTCGGAATAACTTACTTGTGGCTGTGCGAATGCCGACACTTCGCACTAGCCCATCCTTGCTCTCGACTAGATCTTCGATTCGACCCAACGCCCACTCGACCGGTGGAAAGTTCTCGCTGCGAATTACAACTAGCTGCCCGATCTTGTAATGATCTCTCTCCTTGCGCCACTTCTTCCTTTCTTGCAGAGTCACGAATATTCGTCTCGCCATCTTGCCCACACTTGCCTGTCAATTAAATAATCTTGCTTATCTTGCACAAATGGAATCGGTACGATTAGTGGTTCCGAAACCAAAAAATGACCATGTGTCAATGCTTGCATGTCGTTAGGATCGTCGCTCAAACTTTAACTTGCTCCGGATTTCTTATTTGACATCTTGACTTCAAACGGTCCTGCATAATCGACCCCGGAATGAAGAAACGGCTTGCCAACTTGCACTCGATCACTCGGCAACTCTGCCATTAGCTGATCTTCTCTCTTGCGGTTGTATCTTCCACACGTTATGCATCTATGCACATGCTTTCTCAACTCATCCCGCAGACGCGTAATCCAATAATCTCTGCGGATGTATTGCATCATAACCTGGACATGGCCGTGGTCAGTCATTTGATGCACATCGTCTATAACTAGCTGCGCCAACCTCGACTTCCTCGGAATAATTGCTGGATGGCGCCTTTCGTAGCTGACATCGGTCCTGTCCAACCTTCCCCCCACGCGCAAAACGCCTGTCTTCTGCTCCAGAATTGGTTTTAATGGTGCTATCTCGCTCTTATGAGGCAATACATCTTTGTTGTTAATTGCTGCAATCACTTTCCCAAAATCTTGCTCTTGCTTCTTTTAATAAATATCTCATTGCCATTGCTTGCTCTTCTGCTGACAGCTGTGTCTCGCTATGCTAAACTCGCTGTGATCGAAAACACCTTGCTCTTCGCGCTTGACTACCACAAGTTTTCGCAAAACTTTCAGAAGTAACATACGATTCTTACAACTTTCCGTAACTTGCTCGAGTACTCGCATAGATGTACACACTTCCTTAGTGATGGAACATAAATTGTCATTTCGCTTGCTCTACTTGCCACTACGTTAACCTGAAGCAGTTCTTCTTGCACAATAATATCTTGCATCTCTTGCTCAACCGGTGGCCATCTTGCCCTACTGGCAATACCAACCAAACTGGCCCGCGTACCCACAACTTGCTGTTTGATAATCTGGCCTCGCACAATAATCGGTGAGATGTAGCCATTAGGGTCGTACAATTGTGCTACACATCTCAATATCTTGCGTTTTTATTTTTAACTTGCTCTACATCGTTTGTATCGCTGGCTCGTTTAAACATATTCTTGCTCTTAATCAATCTATCTCGCTCTTGCACTAAGTCCTGCTTCTCCTTGACCAATGCGATGCGCTGGTCGATACTTGCTAGCTGTGTTTCATATTTATTTTGCCCCGTCTCATACTTGCTCATACTTGCCGATCTCTGCCGTTTTAAACTTGCTGATTCTAGTCATAACTCGCTGTCACGCTTCTGTGATCATTTACCTTCGATTGCTTGCCCTACGTTCGCCGATAACGCCTTGCCTCCTTGCGCTGGACAGATCATGCTGTTGTGCTTCGGTGCCCCTGCACAACGTGGACATCCCTTTCCATAGCAATTGTCATTCTGATGCCCTTGCTTGAAACAGTTGAAACATAGCCGATTCTTGCTCAGAAACGTTTGCCTTGCCGCCAAACTTATTCCCTGGAACTCAGAGCACCTGTACAGCGGATGATCCTCTTGGCATAGTGGACACAGAAATCTCCGAGAATCCTCTTCTGCTTGCACGAGATTTGAACGACCCGCTGTCCGTAGAACGTTCGCTGGACTTGCTTCTGTTGGTAACATACGGTGAGGTTCTTGCGCCTTGCTTATGTTTTCTCCTTGCCTTGCTTGCACGAAAAACTCGTCCAGACGGTACTCATCGGTAGCAGCCGCCGCTTGCTTATCTAAGAACGCCAGGAATTCTTTCGTAGTCGGCGAATCAGAATCGCGCTCCAACTCCCATGCTTTCGCTGTCTCGCTATCGAGCAGGTCGTGCATCCAGGCGACAACCATCATGCTCCATTCGTCGGTTGGATGATTCATTGCTCTCAACTGTCTTACTACTTCATGTGTGATGTTTGCCATTTTCTGCAAATCCGCACCGCGGTGACTTGCTCGGACCTTGCTCATGCTAAAAAGTCGCTTTAAATAAGCACGTGCAATTGCATACGGCTTGTTGTACATTTGATTCAAGCGTTCCCATGCTTCAGCATAATTGCTGTCGGTGAGCTGCCATTCTCCAAAATCTTGCGCTACCTTGCCCTCTAGCGACTTGGTCAGACACAAAAACTTGTATGCTGGCCCGATATCCTCCTTGCTGTGAACGGCGGCGACGAAACGGTCGTGGAACCCCATCCATCTCGTTAAATTGCCGTCAAACTTGCCCCAGGTGTTCTTGATGTCCTGATCGTCTCGCGCAGGCATGTTGACTTGCACGACAACAGGCTCCTTTGCTCCTTTCTCTTGCTCGGTTTCGGCCGCCAGCATCTTGTAGAACGACTTTGCTTGCACAAACCACTCTTCGACTTGCTCCATTAGCTCCAGTAATTACCCTTGCCTCTCATCACCTAGCTCCTCGCCTGCAGCCACAGCGTCACAGCTGCGGTCGAACTTTCCCATCACTTGCTCTAAGCGCTCCATGCGGGAGATCGCTTCTGCCTTGCTCAGCCCGCCTTGCGCATCTTGCCCCTTGACGAAATTTGCATGGAGCTCAACTTGCTTCGCCTTGACTCTTAACAGTCTGAAATTGCTATCGATGTTATTCTCTGCCTGTAAACAAAAGTTATATAAAGTGTAAATTACTCATTCACCCTAACTCTCCTATATACCATATTCCTATCTCGCACAATAATAGCCCTACAATAAACAATGTGTGCCATTCAGTCTGATCTACTTGCCCGTGCAATAAAAATTTTACAAACAAATTTCAATGAATCACTATGCCTGCTCTGAAATCTTTTCCTTGCCTTGCTATTCATATCTCGCCCATTGCTCTATGTGTACCTACAACAAATTTGCTTTTCTTGCCCAAACATGAACTTGCTACAAAGTAACTTGCATATACATGCACTACACACCACACTTGCCCTTATCACTTGCAAACATCATAAATAAACTCGCTTGGCTTGCTCTTGCTGTACCGTTAACGTTTTATACTTGCGCCTTGCTTATCAAAACTTTGTTCATCTTGCATCGACATGCTACGCATTTACCGACTTGCTAATTTCAACTCGCACAGACATGAAACGTTAATAAAAATGATGACTTGCAAACAAATCTACATTCCTTTGTTCGGGATGCTACGCATTCACCGACTTGCCAGTTTATCTTCCACAAATCTCAAAATTTAACACCAACTTGCCGCCCTAACTTGCACAAAATCAAAATGTAACTTGCTTTTTCGGGATGCATCGCATTCCCCGACTTGCCTCTCTAACTTGCACAAAATCAAAATGTAACTTGCTTTTTCGGGATGCATCGCATTCCCCGAGTTGCCTCTCGAACTTGCTCAAACACGAAAGATACATTCTTGCACCGACCCGAAAAGATACTTTCTCGCGCACTGCATATACATACTATACACTGAATGGCCACACTATTATATTATTGCAATTCCGAATTAAACTCACCATTTCCCAATTCAATTAAATACGCAAGAAATTGACTTTGGATACTAGTATACAGACAAAATTTTTCTCTCACTTGATGAAATCGCGGACACGGCTCGTTCGCTACTGAACGACCGCCAACATTCCCTATGCCCTTCGGCACTTACCGACAACAAACCTTCTATGTATGCATACATACGCTTTCGACTTGCATCGACTTGTCATCATTCGCGCTACAACTTGCTACGTTGTGTCGGCCCGCGACGCCTTGTATGGACTTGCATGAACTTGCAGCCATTTGCACGGACTTGCATGAACTTGCAGCCATTTGCACGGACTTGCTTCGACTCAAATTGACCTGTACCGACTTGCACCACTCAGCTTGCAACTCTTGCTCCTTGCTTTTTGCACTTTAAAATTCGCCAACAACGAACATTTTATGTACACCTGCATACGTACGGTGCCGGCTTGCCTGAACTTGCCATCGTTTGCACAGACTTGCTACGCTGTGTTGATGGACTCGCGCTGACTTGCACCTTTCAACTTGCCGTCGTGTTGATGCTTGCGCTTTGTTGACTTGTCCTTTTCTTTCTTGCACTCGCGAAAAATATATATTTTTTTAATTAGCGGGGTGATTTTGCTCTTTCTTTTTTTTTTTTTAACACTAGCACATTAAAGCGAAACGATTTTTACTTGCTCGCGACGATTACTTTCCGACTTGCACTTAGTTAACTTGCGCGACACGACACGACTTGCCCGACAACCATTTTCTTTCTCCCCCTGTACGAAAACTCGCCAGATCAATTTTAGATCCGGCTCGACGGACCAATGTTTTCGACCAAAGGGAAACTGAAAATGGTTGTAAATGAAACGCCCGTTTATAGTTGGAAAAAGTATAAAAACCAACTTTTATTCTATCCTTTAACTCGCACGCTTGCACTACGACTTGCTCTTGCTGCAGTCTAAAAACAGACTGACTGGTGCGCATAACCGGCTAGGCAAGCGCAGTATTGCCAGCCGGTATGCACCCAGTCACACAGAATGTTTGCATTCTGAACAGCATACATACGCTCACGGTACCTTAATTCTCGCAGGCCAAATTGGCGAGAGTACTAAAAGAACTCTCTTCCCGCCTATTTTGGATATAGACCGATCCACTTCTTTACAGTGAATCGCTGAAATGGCGACGGCGTATTTTTCATATCAACGACGTTTTGCTTGTTCATCTGAATCTACGTCTGAATCTTAAAAAGAACGCCTGACATATAATAGCGACAGGCTTATCTGATCAATATGTTTTCAATGATTGTTCATCTGATCATTGAAATATGAACGGTCGATAGTTATCGATAAAATACTGCTTTTACAGCAATTATGATCATTTATTGGGAGTAATTCAATGTCCTGATTGTAGATGGTTTTCGAGGATATCAGGCATCCTGTAAGATCTACATATTTCCTACTGTGTATTTTATCATACACCACATCTTTCGTTGCGACTTGGTCAGTTCATCTGCTTTTTAAATTCGTGTAATAATGAGAAATAATGGATCTAATGAACGTACGTGTCTTCCAATGGGTTGCTCTGGTAAACTCTATTGCTCTTGAATTGCAAAACAAGTCAGAGAATCAAGCGGATGTAGCGTGTAAAACTCGGACAAGCGTTTCAAGTCGCATGCTGGGGTGGAACATTTTGTACACCTTGCTACATCCCGCTGCAATAGATGACCAATAATGCTGCCTCATCCTGCTCCAACAGTGCAGTGATAACGTTTGTTAGAAAACATGCCAAAATACGCCAAAATACGCGAAACACGTCGCATTCAATGCCTCACCATCAAAATCACACTCAAATATTTCCATTTTACATTGCCAACTTTTATTTGGATTTTTCGTTTTCGAAACGTTTGTCAGTTAAGATCACCCTGCAAAGCATGTCATCGTGACATACCACACTACTTCCTGTTGACTCTCGGGGTGACTGTAACGCTGAGCTTTGTTCTTCTTCTTCTTCTTTTAGCGGTGCAGAAAGGTGTGAAACCTCTGTGCATCTATGTGGGTACGATTTATGGTTCGTCAACGTTTGTGTCCGTTAGGTCTAAGGACAAAAACATAGCTGCTGCGATAGGGTTTTCCCACAGCGATATAGGGGTAAGATCAGTGGGCGCAGCGGGGCATTGAAACAAATGACCCACATCATGAGGAGTACCATCACAGTTTGGACAGATGTTTTGGATGTCCGGGTTTATGCGAGAAAGGTACGAATTAAGGCGTGAACAAAAGCCCGACCGAAGTTGAGCTAGTGTTACTCTAGTGGTTCTCGGGAGCATAATCTCCTCAGGCGAAATTGATGGTGGGCGCTCTGAGAGGACTCTATTCGCACCTAAGCTCGCAATAGACCGATTCACTTCTTCAGTGTGGATCGCGGCTCGGTATGTAACTTCATCGTAAGGGTCCCGTTTTTATCCCTGAACCTCTCTCTCAAGGTCTCGTAAACCACGCCTGACATGTCGTGGTGGAGGAATTCGGTCCATGAGATGATTATTGGGATGATCCTCACGATAGCAACCAACAAGATACTGTTTTGAGAGTAGCAGATTGTGGTCACGTATTGACATCAATTTTGTCTCCTGATATAAGTGATCCTGGGCAGACATCAGAAGGCAACATGTCGCGATGCGTAGAGCGGCATTTTGGCAGACCTGAGTTTTGGACCAGTTTGTGTCACATAAACTATGTGTCCAAACTGGGGCTGCATAATCAGCGGCCGCTCGACCCACCGCTTTATAGGTAGCTAGCATGGTTTCTTTATCTTTGCCCCAGGTGCTACCAGCTAGAGCTTTTAGGATTTTATTCCTACTGCACATTTTTTCACAAACGGAATCTGCATGATTTGCATGTTCTCTAGGTGAAGCCCGAGAATTAGGGGTTTGCTACAGTAGGAACAGAATTGTTGCCAATACGTATGTCAATCTCCCATCTTTTATCCTTCCACCAAGTGGTTAGAAATGTCGCAGAAGGTCTGATCATTGTTTGTTTAATGAAGCAGCCTCGCTATTAACCGATCTTCTCCACGTGTTTCTTGGTCGTCCAACACGGCGTCTAGCATTGGCTCCCTGAGGGTTACAATCTAGGGCCTGCTTTGCAATATTTGTTGGCCCTTTTCGGAGAGTATGAGCTATCCATTGACACTTTCGCCTTTTGATAGAAGTGCCTATCCAATCCAGGCCTGTGATACTCAGGAGATCATCATTGGAAATAATCTCCGGCCAGCGGATTTGTAGGATGCGCCGTAGACACTGGTTTACGAAAGTTTGCAGCTTAGTTGTTATCTCGTTGGTCACCTTCCAAGTAGAACAGCCATAAAGAAGCACAGATATTACAATAGAATTGAAGATTCGGATTTTGGTGCGCCTGGAAATGTTGTTATTTTGCCAGAAAGGAGTCAGAGTGAAGAAGGCTGCCCTAGGCTTATTGGTACGCGCCGCCATCTGCTGTGACTATGCTTCCGAGGTAGCAGAATTCGTCAACTTTTTCGACTGCCTGGCCCGAAACACAAATTGCGCTTTGTCCCCCAGGATGGGAGCTCAAGTACTTGGTCTTGGCAGCGTTTATCTTGAGCCCGGCATTACGACTTTCGCAATGCAGAGCATCGGCCATTTGAGCTACATCCTCCTTTTTATTTGAAAGCAGACAAATATCGTCAGCATAGTCCAGGTGTTGCAGGTAATCAAACATTTTCCATCTGATACCTTTCCTCTGGGTTTGAAGCGCGCTCACTAGTACATCGTTAATGGCTATGAGGAAAAGAATAGGTGATAAAATGCAACCTTGTCTCACTCCACTGTGCACCTCAAAAGGATCTGAAAGCTTACCCTTGTGCAAAACGTGACATTGGGCTCCCTGATAAGATTCCTTCATGATGGAAATTCTTTTATCTGGTATGCCCCTCCTACGAAGAGCTCTCCAAATATACTCCCGATCAACACTATCGAACGCCTTCTCGAAATCAATGAACATGAGGTGTAATGGTGATCTCCATTCGGCGGATTGCTCAATAATAATTCGGAGGGTGTTTATATGGTCACTACATGAAAATCCCTCACGAAAGTCAGCCTGTTCATTAAAGTGCGATCAACTTCATCCTTGATCCGGTTCAAAATAATTTTAGCCATCAGCTTGGATACAGCTGGAAGCAGGCAAATACCGCGCCAATTATTACAATCCTTAAGGTTACCCTTCTTGGGAATTTTAATAATTACGCCCTTTTTCCATTCTACTGGAAGAGTTTCGGTTTCCCAACACTCTCTGATGAGGGGAAACAGAATATCCGCTATAGCATTCGAATCCGCTTTAAAATGTGTGTTATTTCCCCACCTTGCTGAAACTCTCAAGGTCAAATCTTCGTGTATCCCAGTCAGAGCACTCGATCATCCGCTGCGTCACCTTACCAATCGAAATGAACCCAGGAATGAAATTCTTCTACCTCCATTTCAATTCAATTTTTATGAATTATACAGACAATAGATCATTATGATTTCAACGCCAAATATATTCACGAGACTGATTTTGTTTATGTTAAATATAATATTAGGTAAAGTGCGTTCCCAACTGCGCAAAATTTATTCATTTACAGAATGGTGTTAAAATTCGATTTTGCGTATGTAATGTACATACATTGCAGTTAGTGAAGTTGTGTCATATGGACGAAGGTGGTCTGAACCGTAAATACATAATAAACATATTAAAAGGGTACAAACCTGATGACCTAAGATATCGATAGTTTTCAGAATGGAAATTTGGTAAATTTTATAATTTGAAATAAAATTGTTTTGCTAGTATACGACCTCTACTGTAGTCTTAACACTTATTTTCAAAGGCGCAGCACACCGCACTCTTTTGTTAGAGATTTTGTTAAAATCTCGTTACAAAATCCATGAATAATCCGAGATTAGATTAGATTATCTGAAATCTCGAGATTTGGGTAGGTTTGTGAAGCAATAAGGTTCTGCAGCTAGATACTTCATTACTGTGGACTATGAAAATTACAGAGCGGATGGATTTTTTTTTAATAAATTATTCCTAACAACCTAACTTTCCAGGTGTCCATTTGGCTGTCGGTTTTGAGTTTACATAAAGGTCTTTAGTTCACTACGTTGAAACAAGTTTATCGTTTTTTGCGTAGAAAGAATAAGGCTAATAAATAAGTTTTAGCTGGTATGGACTCCTTCCAGCACAACCACGATGTTCTGGTTTTTCGGTTACATCTAAGAGTTATGCCAAAACCTCAATTCTAAATTTTTAGCGAAGTTTCTAAAACCGAGCGTTGGACCCCTCCCGAAACAAAATCCTGGCTACGTCCCTGTACTTACGGGTTAGTCGCGGGCAACATTTATCTTTAAACAGTAAATGTCAGATTCTGTTCTTTCAGATTATAGTAAAAAAATTACCCTTCAATTTGTTTTTTATGTGTTTTATTTAAAATTAAAAAAAACTCCCGATGGATAGCCCTATACTAAGCTGACCAGACGTACAGCATTTTGCTGAACAGTACAGCATTTTGACCTGTCGTACAGCATTGGGAAATGTACAGCATTCCCAATGCCACACAATGAAACCTAAAACCAAAATCGCTTAACCCCCGCTCTGTAAAAAAAATCGAAAAATAGACCTCCATTGCCCTTGGTACCCCCTACGGAATTTTATTGTTCTTGGGTCGCATCTTTGAACGGCTGTAACTTTCGAAAAGCTTTGAGCTGGTCCCGATCGGGAGCTAGCTCCTGACCACGTCCTCTAACCGATTTCCAATTATCCAGCGCGAAAATGACCTAATGGTCTTCCTTTGGGCTCCAGGAAGTTTCCATTTAATGCTGATCAATTTCGAATTTCGACACTTAAAATTATCACACTAGAACTTACTATTATATTATATTGAGTCATTCATGTTTCATATAGGGAAATTCTGGCTCCTATGCACTGTTGTACTTCGAAAAGTTCATCTTGAAGCTCTACAAAGTCCTATTCCTACAGCTATCCTCAGATAATACGTGCCGTTATGAAAAAAACAACAATTTGGCTCTTTAAATGAATAGTAAAGGGTAAATTCTCAAATTTGGCTCTTTTGGCTAAGGTTTGTCAACCACAGTGCTACATAATAAACTGGTGAGGACTGTTATCAATGTTGTTTGCTCTTAGCCCTTAAAGTTTGACCACCATACGATAGATAATGGCACTTTCATGTTTGGCAATCGCGCATTTTCGTTAACTCGGAAAAGATTTGACCGATCTTGGTAGAGCTACTTGGTGCTCGCATTTTCTTATAATTTCAAGGTTCTACGTATTAGCGTTCATAAGTTACAGCGGCCCAAATCAGAGATTTTTATATCTAATTGAAAATTGTCCGTAACTCGGAAATTCGTACGAGCAGTCTTGCAGAGCACCGTACTGCCCATATTTGGTGGAAATTTCAAGGGGAACATTGAGGGCTCTTATCAGACTAGTTTAGTACAACATAACCTCAAGGTTCACCACATAAAGGATAATATGAGGCAGGGACGTAGCCAGGATTTTGTTTTAGGAGTGGTTCGAGGTTTCAGAAATGCTGACATTATTAGAAATTAGAATTTAGAATGTTGTTAGCTATGGAAAATAGTTTCGGCGTTGCCCCATTGAAACACATGCCTCCTCCCCCACTGTTCATGTACAATTATTATCGTGGGGTATGGTATCAGTACGAAGCAGCAAGCCTAGGATTATGCAAACATTCGCAATATAAGACATTTTCTCCTTTATAAGGTTTAACGAAACTCTATTGCTCATAGGTATAAATTTACCTTACTTACAAAATTAAAGCATTAATTGAGTGAAAGAAGTATGCAAAGTATGCTTGGGCTCGCGTAATCGGTGCCTGCGTCGTGCCGCTTTGGCCCCTTTGCACGGCTCCGAGAAAAGCGACTTCATTGTTAAGCGCAGTATAGACCTCGGGCGGAATGAAAATGAAATTTTTGTCCGCTGCGATTTTTTCAATGAAAATGCATGCTTACTGTCGTGGAACATGTCGGAAATGATGGGGAATTCCATAAGCTTCAATCCGTATATGGTTGCAAAATTTTTCTCGGCCATTTTATGTATTATTTTTCGATTCCCCGGTCATTTCACCGTGGAAAATATCTAATGACGGGGGAATCGAAAAATAATACATAAAATGGCCGAGAAAAATTTTGGAACCATATTCGGATTGTAGCTTATGGAATTTCCCATCATTACCGACATGTTCCATGACAATAAGGATGCATTTTCATTGAGAAAATTGCAGCGGACAAAAATTTCATTTTCATTCCGCCCGAGGTCTATTCAGGCCTTTACAGGCAAATATTTCATTTCAAATTTTAGAGCCTCTAGTAAGTCTTACGAAATTTCTCTTTCTCCAAACCGGCGTGAAAAGGAGGGGGGGTAGTATGGTTGAGGATTTGTCTGAAAACTTAATTCCGCAAAGATGTGTACAGCATTGGGCCTTCGGGAGTCTGGTCAGTTTACCTTATACACATTTCAGAAGATGCGAAAAACGTTCATGGATTCACTAACATATTATGAGATCTAGGTTAAACTTTAGACTATTTCACAAGTACACAAGCTACTTATTTTAAAATAAACAATAAATGCTAGAAAAGAAATAACTCATGCAACCAATTTTATGATTACAGGAAGAAGCAGTTGGACAGATGACATTGACTTTGACCTCAATAGTGATTTTGGAAATAATGGATATCTGAACAAGTATGTAATAGTACACTTCAATTATATTTTTATTACGATTACAAAAAATACTTTTGAAAACCAGTCGTGCCTATGAGAAACAACTGGCACAATACGAGGGTTGTCTGAAAAGTCTCCGTTGCCTGACCACGATAGAACGCGCCTATTATCACAAAAATGATTTGATGGTTGATAGCACTAATGCATTTTCGAAAAAATGCCTTGCACAGTTTTAGGCACTTTTCTAAAGCAACTCAGCCATTTTTATGAATGAAGAATTAATTGTTACGCATGTCAGTTGGTGTAACGAAAAGGGACCACGTCAAGAGTAGCTACATCCGACGCAGCTTGTCTATAGACCAACCAATCACCGAGAAGCTCGAAGACAGACAAATGGATTGGTATTGCCATGTGCAACGGCGTCCGCCTGAGAACCCTGCAGAGAAAGCGATATCAATGGAAGTTCCACTTGATGGACCCAAGGCCAGAGGCAGACCTAAGAACACCTGGATGTGTCAAATGAAAAAGCAACAACAACGCATTGGTCTCGGCGATGACACGATCCAAGATAGAGCTGCCTGTAGAAAGATGCTGAGATATTACCGCCAAAACGGGCGATGTGCCTACACCGCAGGTCGAGCAACGTGAATCCATGGAGCGGTATAAAGAACGAGGCAAGGAAGAAGAAGAAGAAAGAATTAATTGGAAAACTGCGACAAGGATCCATTATATGAGGAAATGATTAACACAGTTAATGATCTCGTGGTAACCGATCAACGAATGGATTCGGGCCAATAACGGATTATCATATAAACATGTGCGAAAAAAATGTTGAGGTAAACGTCTCTTGTTTTGCTGTGTTGCCGAAATCCAATTATTCCGAGTGCATGGATAATCATTCGGAAAGTGTACTGGTGTGAAATGGTGCTACTAACAATCAAACCCATATTACGATGGTCGCGATCTATCATGGTCAGTACAAACACTTTTCGGACGACCATCGCAACTAGAAGGGCCCAAAAAAAAACGAATATACAATTGAATCATTATAATTAATGTGATCAATTATGTAAATGTGCTAATTAAAATTCAAACATTTTTATACTTTAAAAAAGGCATAGAAACAACTTTATTTGAGTTAAGTTTAATAGTCACAATACTAAAAAAAACATTTCAGTATATCACATTAATAACAAATATTATTTACACATAAAATAATTTCTCATGTGACCGGTACGATCTGGTTCAACTTGTTACTTATCATAGTTATGCTAAATCAAACCCGACATTGCTAAAATTCACACTTTACATAAACTTAACACCGAAATAATTCTCTTTATTTATTTCAATCTATTCAGTGACGCATTTTTATCTCTTTCCTCGGAACTAACCGTGTTGAAGCAAGAAATACCGTCACCCAGTAACGATGATCAGAAAATTAAACGTCTCCCTGTTCAACATCAGCAACAACAACAACAACAGCAGCAGCCTCAACTTCAAACAGCTCTCACCAGCACCAATTCGGGTGCCAACAACAATAGCAAGAACCTCCTCGCCGATCACGAGAAAAAAGATTCCACGAATAAATCTCTTTCAAATGGGTTGAACATTGAGGACAAGCCAAACGGCAATAATGTGATTGGTTCGCTGAAACCGACATCGGCCAATATCGGGCAGTCTAAAGCCAATGAGCAAAATGTCGAATCGGCATCAACGTCGCTACAACCGCTCAGTCGCAGTTTGTCGGGAGGATATCTAAATCAACAACAACAACAACCACCGACCAAATTGCAACATCTAAAGAGCACCGGTAGTGGTGGTGGTATTGTCGATAGCAATAGTGGTATGACCATTTTGTTTGTACATAATTTTAGCAGATTATTGTAAAGTTTCATATTTCCAGCTTGCAATAGTCCCAGCCAATCAGATATCCCTCTGGCAGATGGCTATTCTGATGAATTCAAGTAAGTTGATTCGGGGCGACATTTTTCGCATTGCCCATTTTTAAGCAAATTTCTGTTTTATCCGAAACTTTTTTTTACTTTCTTCTGTATAGATTTCAATATATACTGGCCGCTGCTACGTCTATTGCTACGAAAAGCAACGAGGAGACGCTCACTTATTTGAATCAGGGTCAGAGTTACGAGATTAAGTTGAAAAAGTTGGGCGATTTGTCGCAGTATCGTGGGAAGATTCTAAAGGTAGGTAATTTATTTTTTAATTTAACAAACACGGATCCCGTGCAGTTTTGTTGGTTATCAATTTTTACAAAATGTATTATTTATTTTTTCGCATTAAATTAATTATTAAATTTGATACTTAAACTTTAAAAGATATTTTAGGAGAGCTTAATGTTTTTTGTTACGTGTAAAATTTTTAAATTTACGCCTAATCTGTAATTACTCTAATTTCCTCAATTGTGGAAATTTGCGATTAATTTTAAAATATGTAGTTGTGAGCTCAAATTCAACCATAAATTCATTGTGTTACAGAGCTAAAAAAACGTGATAAAAATTTTTTGATTCCAATCAGTGGACAAATAAATAAATTTGCTACTTAGTTGGTAGTACATAGTTAAGAATCTTATGTTTCAATCCCACTTGCTCAATTTGTTCGTTCGAGAATGCATGCCATTAGCAAAATTCCTCAATTTCATTTAGCAATGAACAGAATCGTCTCTAAAACCAATGATAAACGTTTGGCGTATGTAGTTTCTAGTGACGCACATTTAGTTAGTTGAAGCCATACAAATTCGATACACATTTTGTCTGTGCACCAATCAGTATCAATTGAGTCCAATCAGAGTCAATAAAAAACAACCAAGACGATTTCGATTAAGCAAATCAAAATCACATGCGTTAGCGTCCATAATAATTTTCTATTTTTCGCCTATGCAATGATTGTTTATTTTAATCAATAATAATTTTCTTTGTATTTTCACTTCATCTAATTTTCTAGAGCATTATAAAAATATGTTTTCACGAACGTCGTCTACAATACATGGAACGTGAACAGATGCAACAATGGCAAGCATCACGTCCAGGTGATCGTATAATCGAGGTTGATGTTCCACTCTCCTATGGTCTGTGTCATGTATCGCAATCGTCAAATTCAAATCTACTAAATACCGTCGAAGTGCTATGGGATCCAATGAAAGAAGTCGGAGTTTATATTAAAGTCAATTGTATATCAACTGAATTCACACCGAAGAAACACGGCGGCGAAAAAGGCGTACCATTTCGTATACAAATTGAAACATATTTAGATAATGCTAGTACAGATAGTTTACCAAAACCCATACATGCAGCTGCATGCCAAATAAAGGTAATTTTTATAGTGCCAAGAAATCTTTGAAAATCGATTTTTAATTTATCGCGGGCTCTTGTTCTTCTGTTTTTTTTTTGCAGGTTTTCAAATTAAAAGGAGCCGATCGTAAGCATAAGCAGGATCGTGAGAAAATTCAAAAACGTCCACCATCTGAACAGGAAAAATATCAGCCAAGCTACGAGTGCACGATTATGAACGATATCTCAACTGATTCTATTTATCCGCAAGGATGCTACAGTCCAGAATAGTAAGTTGTAGTAATCAAACTAGATCCATACATAGATTGTATAGGGGGAAACCCTCATGGGGTTCACAGCCTGAAGCCATGGGCCTATTGTGCCTTAAAACCTTGTCACAACCTTGTCAAAGGACAGGATATGACTATGTCGGTCGATTGTTCTTATAATGTGGCTCAGTTGAGGCCGAAGCAATGTCATCAGTGTCTGGATAGGTGTTGGGCTGAAGTTAACCCAGTCCGATAATTGTGGTATGAGCCTCTCTCAAAATCTAGGCGTGGGCACTGCTAAATATGCATTTCATCTGACATTGATGTTTCGGCGGATGCATGTCAGTTTACGATTCACTTTTAACCCGTCTGCTGCGAAAGGTTAAACGGCTCGTTGCAACTGAGCTCCCATCGACGCTTCGTAACCGTGTCGCCTTCTTGCGTTGCTTGCTGCGCTTCCTGGTTGTTGGATGTTGGGTGACCCAGCTGAATTTATTGTTGAGGCTGAACTCCGTCTTGATAACCCCAGTAATGCGAAATCCGTTGTTCTGATTGTACAGATATATCAACGCTTTCTCTGCATTTCATTCACTGGTATGCGAGAAGAAGACACTATCTATGAATTTGGTTTTGGGGAATTTCGTTGCTTTAAGAGGTGCTGCCAGCCAAGGTGTCATGGTTCCCGACAATTTTTTAAGCCATTCTGATGAACCCTCGTTCTCGCACTCAGAACATGTGGCATGACCTGAATCGAATGCCGTCAAATATAGGTTTGATCGATCCGCGCTCTTAGTGATTATCTCCGGCAACAGCACGTTCTGAACGAGAAATTCTGTTAGGTCGTTAGAGATTAGGTAGAGCATTGCCGCTTAGATTGTTATGTCGGCTGAGGGGATAAGTGCTCGCCGCTCCCTAGCGAGAAACTTCAGTAAGCGCTTATATTGAGCGTCGTTGAGTCCCTTTCTCAGAAGATTTTCTGGTTCAAAAAGCTCGGGATTATTTTCGTGCTCCTCTTTGCTTTTTGGTGTAGCTGTTCTGGCTCGTCTATGTCCGACAGGTACACTTGGCATGGTGGCTTGATCGTTGTTGTTGTTGATATATTCTTCCTCTCTTGAATTGGCAGCTCTTGGCCGTTGTAACAACAGGCTGCCATATGAGCAGAGGCTCTTCTTATGTGGCTTTTCTATTTTCAGTCGGGGAAATGCTGAATGCTCCACTATTAGTAATACTCTTTTCACCGCCTGGACGCAGGAATTCTCGGAGATGCTTGGGATCCGTACTGGTAAGCATGTTGACGACGTTGTTCCTACTGTAACCAACCCCAAGATCCTTGGTGTCTATCTGGCCACCATGATGAAGTCGAAAGATCACGTCACAGACGTAGTCGACAGAAGTAGAAACAACGTCCTAACGGCACTAGCCGGGAGTTCCTGGGGCAAGGACAAAGAAACTATGTTGTTCACCTACAAAGCGATAGGTAGGGCAATCCCTAGCTATGCAGCACCGGTGTGGTCACAAACCGTTTGTAACACAAATTGGACTAAGATCCAGGCATGCCAGGACGCTGCTCTACGTATCGCTACAGGTTGCCATTTCATGTCGTCCCAGGATAATCTTCATCAAGAAACCAGCATGTTATCAGTGCGTGATCCCAATCTCCTCTTGTCTTTACAATATCTGGTCGGTTGCTATCAAGAGGATCACCCAAACCATCATCTCATGGACAATACTCTCCCTCCACAATATGTCAGGACAATACTCTCCCTCCACAATAACACAGCATACCATGCGGCTAACGCAGATATTCACACAACCGTTGTGAATCGATCAATACGGAGATTAGGTCCGAATAGAGTCCTCTCAGGGCCCCCACCACCCATAATTCCTGAGGAGACTATGCTCCCGATAGCCACAAGAGTGACACTAGCCCAGCTTAGGTCGGGTTTTTGTTCACGCCTCAATTCGTACCTATCTCGAATAGACCCGGACATCCAGAACATTTGTCCGAGCTGCGGTGGTGCGCCTCACGACGTGGACCACCTGCTTCCATGCCCCGCTGCACCCACTAGCCTCACTCCGAGGGCGTTATGGGACAACCCTATTGCAGCTTCTACGTTCTTGTCGCTTGAGACAATAGGCGAGAACGACGACGAAACTTAGAGCACATGCACAGCGACTCACACCCTTCTGCACCGCTACAACAACAATCATTTACGCTCTCATCACCTCGTTCATGCTACCTTCTCCCAATGGTCACAGGTAGCATGACACCCCGGGTGATTTAGGTCTTCCTAACACTGGGGACTTTGTCAGGGACAGAATGATAACTCAGTCTAAGTACATCTGGTGAATAAACAGTGCCCCCCCCCCCCCCACAGTTGAGACCTTACAAAGTGAAGTTTCTTGCGGCGCGGCGTGGAGGTACTGCAAGCACTTCCGGTCATGATGACATTTAATCCGATCACCTTACAGACTGATCCCAGAGTGGATATGACCTTCTTCTTCTTCTTTCTCCTTTGTCCGAACAAGGGCTTGGTATCCTGATGCCACCTCTGCCGTAACAGAAGTCCACAGATGGGGCTCCTTGTATCGAACGGTTGGCTAACCAATAATAGGTTGTATTGCCAGGTTAAATGTGCCTAGCCATGTGTGTGTAGTCTGGCTGGTCTAGCGGTTAGTGCGCTCACCTTCATTGCACAGGGTAATGAGTTCAAATCTCAACGTGGATCATGGTGTTTTTCGAACTCACGAGCTTGTGACGGACTATGATCTCACTCAGATGTTAAACGAGTACCCATTTATGGGGATAAATAACACTGCTGAGCGTGATGCTGATCTCATTACCTCAACAAAAAAGCAGATAAGATCTTGGAAATAGGATGTCACTAACACATCCTGCGGCCTTAGTCCAATGCTGGATTGTCGCGCCTGTTATTTATGTGGCTTAGGTCTTTTTAGGTTATGGTGAGTAATCTATCCCAATTGATCAGATTGTCCGCGGGCCTCCACGCTCTGCCTCGCACCAAAAACGCATCCCTGTGCTCGCCACTTCGGTGCAAATCCTCAACACGGTAGATGCACTTAATGTGCGCAGAACAATTGACGGTATTGTGCCGCAACCCAGAACCGAGTCGACTCTTCACGTCCGCACTGAACAAAAGCTGATAGAAGACTGTGGATATGACCGACAAAATATTCAATGACCTAACAATTGAATTTCATGATATCCATACACGATTTATTAATTCAATTTCAGCTGTCAATAAACCTCAATTTTTTTTCTACAGCATAAAACCAACTGTTTCACCGCTGATGCCAAATTCACCTGTTCATATGCCTAAATACGATGGTGTTTTACCATTTTCCAATGCCAATTCCAGCCCTATTGCTATTAACAGTGTAACGTCAACAAACACAAACAATTTTAAACTAATGGATCAGAATATGGTCTCACCAAAACAACCGGATATTGAGGAGCCTGTAAGTTGCACGTAGAAAGGATGTTGATGCTGATTTATTGATTTTTGCTATTTTGTTTTGCCATTGCAGTCAACAACAATTACGAAGGATTCATCACCATGTCAGGTGTCGCAATGGCTAACATTTTATCGTTTGAATGCCTATGTATCAACATTTACTCATTTTTCGGGTTCGGATATTTTGAGGTAAGTTATGCAACGGTTGTATGCAAGTCACTCCATCAATTTGATCTTACATTACATTACAGAATGTCCAAGGAGGACCTGATTCAAATTTGTGGCCTAGCTGACGGAATTCGCATGTTCAACACACTTCATGCCAAGTAATTGAAATCGAAATTTTTTTGAAATGTTTACGTTCGTTCAACAGAATTTTCTTTTTTCAGAGCTATAACTCCCCGCCTTACAATATACGTAAGCCTTGATGGAACCAGCTATCATGCTGTCTATCTAATATCCAACACGATCAAGGAGCTTACTCAAAAGCTTATGAAATTACCAAATTTTTATGAAATCTGTTCAAACTCAAGCAACGGCGTGACGGGAAGCGTCGATAGCGGCGTATATTCGAGTTGGGGTAAGAGTATTTGACGCTTAAATTTCAATTACATGGCAGCATTAATTAACAGAATGATTTCTTCTCCTTTGCATATTCATCGGATTCGGCTTATTCGGTTCAGGCATGCAATCAAAATACTCAGGAAGCGGATCCAATCTGTTTGATGCTTCCAAATTGAACATATATATGAACGGTCCGTCGGGCATACTCGTCATGGTGACCGACGAAGTGTTGAACAATGTTAAGGACGATAGTTTGTTCACGATTGAAGTACAAAACGGAAAAGTCCTGATGAAGACTAACTATAAAAATGAGAATTGAAGAAGAAGAAAAGCGCTGGCAGGCACCGACGTTTTGATGAAGAAGGCTGAAAACATACTTTTTTCATAACGTAATCTATTAGTGTATTAGCAAAGATATATTTTTTTTTAACCTTTTTTTATATGACGACATTTATCCTTTTGTATATTATGCAAATTTTGTACGAAAAAATAGCATGATATTTATGCTATGTTTGTTAATTTTTTCATATAATGATTGGTCATTTTAAAAATTTCAGAAATGTTTTTTGTTTAGTTCATTTTATATTTCAATCAATTTGGCAGCATTTTTATTGTTTTTTTTTATGTTGTTTCTTTTTAGTTTAGAACATCAATGACGCTTTTCCTTCTTTATTTATCCGATTCATTAGTATATTTTGTTTGTGTGTGTGTTACACAATGTTCTATCTAATAAATTAAAAGAAGTAAAAAAAATAATTAGAACAAAATGAAATAAATGTAAACACACACATGTTAATTGATTGTTTTAATTCTTGGCAGAAGTCTATAAACAAGTCAGGTCAAAATTGCTTTATGATATTGCAATTTCGTTGATCATTTTGAATTTGCATTGAATTGTGAATTTCTACGCATGTCTTCACATCAAACCAAGCTTATATTGAAAAAATCGGAGCTGAAAAGTCAAGTTCAGGGAAATCAAGTTAACGATAGAATATTGCAGGCATTTCGTGATGGCGCTGGTTTCGCCTCCGTGTTCGTGGGTTGCATGTCGGAGCTGTTAAAGGTTCATAAATGTATTTTCAAAAACCCACAATCAGTTTATCAATGATGAGTTAAATTGTTCAGTGGATCGACATGATAGAATGTTTCGATATGTACATGTGTTGTGAGGATTTTGCCAGCGAAATAAGAATAAGCAGGGATAGAAGGATTCGCCCGTTCATTGATCGTTCCACACATACAAAAAGCGAATCTCGACATAAATGTTGACAAACATATCATCGGAATTGAAAATATTAAAAGAAAATAAGTGTAGTATCGGCCTACCCACATGCAATATTATAAATTGGTCAAAATTCTGTAGGGCCAACTGATATGTTCGCTTTGAAGACAGAGGTGAATTTGACTTTACATGAGTAGTCATTTTGTTTTGACGCAAGTTCTTTACCTGTTTCTGTTCTTTTTGTGATTTAAACGCGTAAATGTATCACTTAAGTGTAGCGTGCCAGGAATCCGGGACCATTTTTACTATGATTCTGTTGACACACTCGTGAACCTGATAAACTGAACGAATCGTAAAGCTTTTGAGTATGATCTTCGCGAAGGACTCCCCTGATCTCTTGGAATCCCTACGATTCGGTAGAAACTTGTATTAACAGCCTACATAAATACCGTTATCGCCCTAGCTAATTCGGAAACTTGTTTGTGATCACACAGTTAGGAATTTATTGCTGAAAGATTAACAGTCTTTTCTAAAACCTTTAATCCGGAAAAAAATGTAGAGGAGCTAAGGATGCAGTTGATTTATGGTGCTACGTCAACATGGCACACATGGGCGTAGCCAAAGAGGGGGGGGGGCAGGTAGGAGCGCCTGTCCACCTGAGCGATGATAACGGTACATTTTTTTCTTAAAACTATACTACGTCATAAAAATCACTACATTGTTTGAGAGCATAAAAATGTGGGTTTGGCACCTAGCAATTCACAAAAATTTCCAGACTACAATTAAACAACTGCGTGATCACTTGTCTGAATCCGCAATCTTGGCCGCCCACACATGGAGAATCCATGAATTCACCGTCTGTGTGCGGTCTTAGAAAGATTTCAGTATCGGGGTATCAGTTATTCTAAGACAGCGGAGCTAAGAGATTTTGTATCGCACAATGATGCTGAGACTGCAGTTCACGAATTGGTTTCTCAAACTGGGATACCAATGTATGATTGCTTTGAACATCATCGAATCCCGTAATTTTTCGGTTCGCCTAGTCTTTTCAAGCTGAAATTTTTCCGTCAGTTTGGTTTTGTTTTCGTGAACCAACCACCTATGTTTGTGATCATGCTGAGCAACCAACCTCTATTGCACTGTTTCCCAACTGGTGGCCCGCGGACCGGAGGTGGGCCGTGAGAGCCTCAGAGGTGGTCCGCGGAAGAAACTAGTGACTGACTATTCTTGTGAAAACAGAATATTCCTCTGTGACAAAATCACATTTTGGATTTTCATTAAGCAATGTCTCTGACGGTGTTAAATTGATCTCTAGATAGCCGAAGTTGAAAAATCTAACGCGAACCTAAAGATACATATGTACGAATGAATTTGCAAATTACTAAGCATGATGGTCTCCGTTGCACCAACGATTTTTCACTCGCGCATCCGATAATTAACAATTGTTTGATTTAGATGAGAGTTTTGCTATTAGAAAGCCCTGGCTTTTCGTAAATATTTGACGAGGAACTTAGGGTGCCTCATGATATTTTCAACCACATTTTTAGTACAGAGCAAAGGGTATATTTTCTAAATAGTTTGAAAACACAAGCTGAAGCTGCGATTTAAAATGACCCCTCGTTATTACTTAATCGAAGCAGGACAGTTAAAAAAAGATATACGCTTGACATCAAAGACGGTTACAAATAAGGAAGTGATCAGCAAATAGTTGTAGTACCGAATGAAGTTGGACGAGATAGAAGAGGCAGCGAGCATATGCCCTTCTTAGTGTGGAGCATTTTCTGTTGATGGAGCATGGCTTCAAATCGAATAACCTTCTAAGAAGAATGCCATGGGACATGCAAGCGACGCATACATTTTCTTTTGCAAAAGGGCAGAACGATGGCGGACAATACTTAACTCATTGCCGGACACAACGCCAAAATTTGACACGATTTGTATGGTCAAATGCTCAAAATTGGACGTCTATAGACGTTGTGTCCGGGAAAGTGTTAACTCAAAATTCAGGAAACTTTTTAATTCGCCTCGGAACGGTGGTCCGTAACAATTCTCTTCGAGGCTATGTGGTCCGCAAACATCTGCGGGTTGGGAACCACTGCTCTATTGCCTCTATTGATCATCGCAAGGAAATGTTTTGCACCAAATAGCTCCCAAACCCATTATTTTTGTGTTTCATCATTCCATGACTTCTGGGCTTTTTGCTGTTCTCTCTGAAAAACCATTTTAATACCATTCTGCCTGAAAGGGATGAATTTGGTTGCAAAGGTTATATGATGTACATCCAAAGTGGAACACATGCAGATGCATTTATCGTTAAAACGTGAAAAATGGCGTTATACATTGCCCTTTCTAAAAATGTACACCTTTTCTAACAATATTTTTGGAATGAAAATAATTTATACTGACGGGAAATCTTGACTATTGTCATAGATCTCAATTACATACTCTCAACACCCTATGACAACTCCTGGCCACAATTATGATGTTGACAAAACTGTGAGCTTGCCTGCCCCTTGAACGAAATACTGACTACGCCCATGCTGGCACACCTGTGGAATTTCTCCATATCTTACTCAACTTGATGAGAAGCCAATTTTCAATCATTTGCACCATGTCTAAGTTAAGGATGTTAGCGGACATTACTAGTCTTCGAGCTAATAATTCCTAACTGTTTGTAATTGGTTTTCTAAGTCAAACGAGATTATTTCTGATCCGCGCAAAATAACAGTTAGGGGATCAGAACGGCAAACATGTTTGCCGATCATACGCAACTGTTTTGTTTCGTAACCGCGCCCAAGCCGGCCCATAAAATCAAAATCCAGTCAATCTTCTTTTTTATGGTAAAAAAAATTGGCAAATCTAACGGTACCCATTACAGCCAGTTGCGCGAACGGTAATGGAATTTTCAAAACTGACGCAGTCTTTTTTTAAGTTTATAATTTTCATAAAACGTCCCGTACATCCGCGCGTCAGCAAATTATCCCCTACGAATTTTCCGCGGCGTCAAAATTGTAACACACTGCGTCGTATGAAAGTGTTCATGTTCACACCAACGCGAATATTCGCGAGTTTTGCAGCATTTCCCTGCCTTCTCGACTTGCTCTAACGCGAAATTCTGGTGGTATATGCCAAAAATGCATTTCTTATTGAACAAACCTGTGTATACAACCAATACCGTCACAACTAAAAAAGTATTAAAAATGGTTTTCGATAGCTTACGCTAAGAGCGTTTTATTGGTTATCCCGTGTAGGTTTGGGTAACGAAACTTCATATAAAAAAATGACAGGTGGGTGCTGGTATTTTTTTATATAGACTTCGTTACCCAAAACTACACGGGATGACTCAAAAAACCTACTTACTATAACGTGTAAAATTATAGAAGTCAATATTTGAATTTCTGCACTATTTGAATTTAGTTAATTTGCCTATGTCCGCATTTTTGATCAAGTCGCCCTGTTCCGCGGCAAATGCATCTTTTGCGGCCAAAAATGAAAAACCGTTAAATGTCAAAATTTTATTCATTATGGAACTATGTAATATGTATATCCTCCCTCCTCCACACAAGCGATAAGCTCATATAGGGGGCAGTAAAATAAAATTATATTGAAATAGAATGTTAAAAATTGCAAATCTAAATTATTAATTGTAATAATACCACTCAACGGATTTATAATATTTATCTCTCTTTGGACGCGCAATTATGTACTCTCTAAGATATTCATGGAGAGTTTTTCGCAGAAATAAAAAGTTTCAGAGTTAGGGGCCAAATAACGGAAAAACAGCAAAAAATTTAGGGTTTTCGCGATTTTGACCCTGTTGCGCAACGAAATTTTGGTGAGAAGCTCCGGATTCGAGCTCAGCACCCCAAAAAACATAAGAAACAAAAACAAAATTTGTCTCCACCACATTTTGCAATCTCATGTACTAGGTTTATCACGTACTAACTACACTAATTACTATATACGTATTTTCCAAATAACAGTGAGTTTTTAACGGGGGAACAGTCAAAATAATACATTTGATTATCATATATTTTTAGGGCCTTTACCCAAATACTAAATTGCACAAAACAAGATATAATAAATTTAAATCTTTTTTGTTGCGCTAGCTTTCCTAAAGTTTTCATAAATAGCGCAGTTTTGTAACGGTAAATGAGAGAGGATTATGACCATGTCATATAATATTTTTCTCTTTCTCTATTAACATTATTTGAAACATCAGGAAGAAAAAACGGTACATTATCTATACCAGTACTTCCCAACCGGTGGGGCGCGCCCCCCTAGTGAGGCGTGACGATCGGCAAAGGGGGGCGTTGGCTCAACTTGAGTGTTGATGTGATCGATTATATTACAACAGCCATAAACTGCCAAATTATTCAATTCATGGACAAAATTTATAAATCGCTGAAACCACAATAAAATATATAAGTGAGGAGCCTCTGTCCGAAGTCTGTTTCATGATTATTGCTGAGATTGTTAAGGAATAGGGACCGAGGGAAAAAAATCGAATGAAATTAAACTCAAATGACTTCAATTTGCCGTGTTGACGCACCTCTGAGCCAAAACAATGAGGTCCATTGAAAAATGAGTTTTTGGTCGAAAATCGGATCTTAAGGTATGGGCGGGTTTTGTCAGGACATAAAATAACATAAACACTCGTATGATTGTTTCACAAAGAATATATTTTTATCCGGCTTAATGGCTTCTTCTTCCAACGACTACTGCGCAGTACAACTTTTTCAACTTCACCACCACGCGCAGTAAAGTCACCATTTACAATAATGGGTGCGTTCATAATTATCATAATGGATGCGTTAGTTCTAAACATGGGCGCCAAATTCAATTTAAATTTATGGCCTACAGCTCGGCCATTCCTGACAAATGACCGTCCCGGTCATTATCTAACTAAATAGCTTTCTTGATGACATAAATACATAACATTCATAATTCGTAATTCAAAATCGTAATTAATTTATTCGTAATTCATTATTCACAATTCATTATTCGCAATTCATTATTCGCAATTCATCATTTGTAATTCATTATCATAATTCGTAATGCATAATTCATAAGTCATAACTTTCTTGAATTCATAATTCCATAATTTCACAGTTCCATAATTCGTAATTTCATAATTCATAATTTCATAATTTCATAATTCGTAATTTCATAATTCATAATTCCATAATTCATAAACTCGTAATTCATTATTCCATAATTCATAATTTCATAATTCATAAAGTCGTAAATCATAATTCCATAATTCATAATTTCATAATTCATAAAGTCGTAAATCATAATTCATTACTTACATAAAATTCAAATGATATTATTTCGCAATTGTTCTTCAGCTACATAACCATACTTTTAATTTTCTTTTCATTTCAGAACATAACATGACAAGAACTCACTATAATCTTCATAATCTTTTAACATAATCAAATTTCATTACCGCCGAAAATACTGAACATCAATTATAAAACTAAAACTTTATATTCATTACATTTCAATCCTTGTTTTCTCTTACTAATAGCGAATGTATTTACTTTATTATTTAATAAAATTGGAATTCATGATAATTGATTTTTTCTTATACATACTTAATTACGCCATAAAAGCTTCATTTGGTCAGGTGCGACTACGGCTTCATAGTGCCTTTGGGATATTTGGAAACCGTCAATATCAGATATCAAATATCTATCAAAATCAAGAACTTTCTTTACTTCATAAGGTCCTCTAAATTTGGGTATCAATTTTTTATTAACCCCGGGAGTCGTGTCTACGTTAGTGACCATAACATAATCGCCTACCTTATAGGTTGTCACACGTTTACGCTTCCTATCATAATGTTCCTTATTTTCATTCTGCAATTTCCTAACCTTACAAGCCGCCTCACCCCTTTGTTTCTCCATATCTCTCTCGATGAGCATTTGTGATTCTAAAAATAGCCTTATATTATCCTTAACTAAACCACTTTGACTAATGCCAAACAGAAGATTACTGGGGGTTTCTCCAGTTGAACGACAAAAACAGTTGTTTATTGCAAATTCAACTTCCTCAAGTGATTTATCCCAATTGGCTGGCTGACTCGACAACTTTGATAACATGGGTGTTAGTGTCCGGTGAATCCTTTCCACTTGCCCATTAGCACGGGGGGTGCCAACAGCAACTAAAACGTGCTTAATAGATTCTCCCTTAACAAAGTTTTCAAAGGCTTGAGATGTGAAACCAGCACCTCTATCGGAAATAATTCTCAACGGTCTGCTATAATAACGGAAGTATTGACGAAGATGCCGTACAACTTCGTCAGTGGATGTGGTCTTACATGAATAAAATTTTACGAACTTAGTAAAGCCGTCTATTACAGAAAGGATATACCTATATCCACGAGAAGACTTTTCTAGGGGGCCATAATGGTCTAAATGTATTGTTTGAAAGGGTAGTTTATCCTTTTCCAACGTATTCATAAATCCTTCCTTTTTTCCACTTAAAGGTGAATAAGTAATACACTTCAGACAACTCGCAATATAAGTCTTAACTTTCTCCCTCATAGACGGAAACCAATAAATCTGCAAAATACGACTCATAACTTTATCTAATCCGACATGACCTAACTCATCATGACAGTTCCTAATAATATTGTTTTCAAAACTAGTCGGAACATAAAATAACAACTTTTCCTTATACTTCCTGTAAACTAAACCGTCTCTTAATTCATAAAACTTATCGTCCGACTTTTCTAGTTTGTCCCTTAAATCTTTAATAATTCCATCTCGATTTTGGGCAATAGACAAAGTTAAATCCATAGAGTTAGCTTCTAATGTTAACACAAAATGGCACCTACTTAAAGCGTCAACATGGGCCATTTGTTTACCGGGTCTATGCACAATTTCGTAATCATATCCCTGCAAGAACATTGCCCATCGCGATATTCGGGGATTAATAATTTGTTTGCTTAAAGTCAATCGAAAACTATCACAATCAGTGACGATCTTAAACTTAATTCCATAAAGATATACATTAAACCTCTGAATTGCGTAAACGCAGGCTAAACATTCCAACTCGAAACTATGATACTTAGCTTCTGCTGGCGTTGTACGCTTACTGAAATAAAGTACTGGTTTCAAAACGCCATCCTTTTGCTTCTGCAAAAGAATTGCACCAAATCCGCTAGAACTGGCATCACAATGCAGTTCGGTTTCTAACTCGGGCGAATAGATTGCTAATAGCGGACCAGTAGCCAAATAATTTCTTAACTTATCAAAAATATCTAATTCAGTTGATCTAAATCGAAAATCTGAGTCCTTCCTTATCAAATCATAAAGTGGTTTTGCCACTCTCGCAAAATTGGGTATAAACTTACGGAAGAAACTTGCTAAACCTAAAAATCGATGAACTTCCTTAGCGCATCGCGGTACCGGATAATTCAATATTGCCTCTACGTTCTGAGGACTAGGGCGTATGCCTCTACTATCAATCAGATATCCTAAGTAAGTGATTTCATCATAAAGGAATTTACACTTATCTAATCGAAACTTCAAATGATTTCTACCTGCGATTACAAAAACCTCTCTTAATATTTCTAAATGCTCTTCCAGAGTCTCACTAGCAATCAAAATGTCATCTAAATACAAAAGTATTTTGCCCTGCCTAACTAAAGGATCGAATATGCTATATATATAACGCTGAAATTCACGAGGCGCGTTCGCCAAACCAAATGGCATACGTAAATATTCAAACTGGCCAAATGGTGTAACGAATGATGTGTACTTAATAGAGTTTTCACTCATCTTAATATGATGAAAACCATTTCTTAAATCTAGACTACTAAAGAAATTCTTGCCTCTAAGCCTGTCTAACTGATCCTCAATCAAAGGTGTCGGGAAATTATCCTTAATAGTAATTTTATTCAGTCGACGATAATCCACGCAAAGTCTTATCTCACCAGTCTTTTTCCTCACTAACACTATCGGACTTGCGTACGGAGACGTGCTCTCTCTAACAATTCCCTCATCCTTCAATTTATCGAGCATAATTCTTAATTTTTCGCGATCTGAGTAGGCTAACCGACGGGGAGGGGAGCTTATGGGTTGTTCTAGTCATAACCTAATTGACATCTCCCATTCAGTCTCCGGTTTCCCAGTTTCGCTCTCAAGCGCATAATTCTCAAACATCTCCTCCACCTCTTTCCGTGTCTGAAACGTAACAATATCGCCTATTCGCAATCCAGGCCCCCGACTTAATCCATAATTAATATTCATAATTTCCTGCCCATCATAACTGTCATAAGGTTCATAATTCTCACCATCCTCGGCTGAGCTCTCTAATTCATTCCCAATGCCGGCTTCACGTGTCAAAGTTTCACAACCACCCGGCTGACCTGTCGTCAACTGAATACCAGCAAGTGATAACATATCCCTTCCTAGCAGACAAGCGTGACCCATTGTTTTGTCACTAACGACGTACACTGTAGTAGACTCCACCGGGGTATTCCCAATTTTAAACTTTGCCTCGAGAACTCCGACTATCTCGAGCCGTACACCATTAATACCGTAAAATGAAACTCCACTATCGACTGGCTTCAACGTAACAAAATTTGGAACATATTTATTTTTTACAAAACTAATTGGCGAACCCGAGTCAACTACGGCCTCAATTTCAATTTTAACTAAATTTTTCTCCGAATCCACCAACTCGATCTGCACCGGCAAAATATACGGATCTATTAAATTTACTTGACTTACATTTTTGGTTTTCGCTGTGCAATCTTTCCACTTATGACTTAACGCGCCGCATCCGAAACAAGAGCCGCGCTCCCGTTTTGGCTTCTTACATTCTGCCACCCGATGCCCGATACCGTTGCAGTTAAAACATCGCTGCTCCGACCGTCCCGGAACACCGCACCCGGCTGAACGTGCAATGGGCTTCGAACTAATACTGGAGGCCGGCAGATTGATATTTTCGAATGCCTCTGTTAACGTCTGCACCTCCTTTATTCGCGACAGGTATGCTTGCCTCCGAATTTGGGGATCAGGAATTCCCTCTATTACATATTCAACCATTTCCTCGGTGGCAATACGCGCTTGGTTGCCAAGAATAATTTTCTCATGAACATACGTGCTGAATGATTCGCCACTTTTCCATGAGCGTTGCTCAAATCGTCTTCTCGTTGTCACCGTGCTTGCCTTCTTGTCAAACATGATTCTCATTTCCTCTTGCAGCGCGGGAAATGGCATATACACGTAATCTGGTTTCGAATGAAACCATTGCAAGGCCTTACCCTTCAGTTTCCAACTAAGTAATATTGTCGACTGTTCGTCACTTAAACTGTATGTCGAACGTATGGCCAAAAACTGGCCAATCCATGCAGAATACGTCCATTGGCCAGCGCCGCTGTCAAAATCGGACAGCAGTCCCTCCAAATTGCGCAAATTGACAGTGGACGTTCCACTGCCAGCACTCATTCCACTGGCTCCACACTCGCGCCGTAAAAGATTCAATTCGCGCTCAAGTATATCGCGTTCTCTTCTTAAAAGCTCAGTCTCTCTCTCCAAAAGACTAACCGGCACTTCGGGGCTCGAAGCTGACACTTTGGGGCTCGAAGCCGTCACTTCGGGGCTCGAAGCTGACACTTTGGGGCTCGAAGCCGTCACCTCGGGGCTCGAAGCCCCTTCTCCTGTGGTGGCACCCTCACATAACTCCATCTTCTCAAAAATGTTTTTCTCGTCCTCCAAAAGTCGCAAAATCAGTTCAGCTTTTGTGCCCGTAACCAGCAAACCACGAGCACGACACAACTCCTTCAACGTGTTCACTGTAAGTGTTTTTGGATCCATGCCATGCACCGGATTCACATCCCACTGAACACAGGGACAATCTTCTTAATTAACATAAAACAACTCGCGTCACTCTGTTCATCGCGTATCCCACTTCTGACTTCTATGGGCGGGTTTTGTCAGGACATAAAATAACATAAACACTCGTATGATTGTTTCACAAAGAATATATTTTTATCCGGCTTAATGGCTTCTTCTTCCAACGACTACTGCGCAGTACAACTTTTTCAACTTCACCACCACGCGCAGTAAAGTCACCATTTACAATAATGGGTGCGTTCATAATTATCATAATGGATGCGTTAGTTCTAAACATGGGCGCCAAATTCAATTTAAATTTATGGCCTACAAAGGTCCATCCAGACTGATCGACTGAATGTTTACACGTGCAACCAACTGGCAGTTGTCATTGCATCCAAACTGACCGCCATTTGGATGCATGGTGGATATTCAATATGGCAACTCAAAGTGACAATTTTGCGACTTTTGTTCGTTCTTTTGTGTGAAATCGAATAATTCTTGAATGGCCGTGTAATAATTCAAACGGGCAGAGTCCTATTTTGATATTTAAATTTAAAAAATCACCAAAATGAAATTTTGGTTATGTAATATTTTGTCTCCATTTGGTTGCTAGTGTAGATGCTAAATAGCAACCAAATGGCTGTTCGTGATGCCAGTTTTTTGACGCGTAACTATTTGGCGATCAGTCTGGACGGACCTTTAAACAACACTTTCAGCGCGTTACCGTCTTATGATTATGCGGCCTCAATTATTGACGTAATGTAGTAGGGACGTTGGGCCAAATCTAGCTCTCCGGCAATGCCCAATTCCGTTGTATACTTGCCGCTACGGCTGCAACGTTTTTCACTTCGTACCAGTCAAATTTAAACATTGCCATGGTGCAACGAATTGCCTCCTCACTGAAACCATGTTTTATAGTCTAAGTGTGGAATCAATTCAATATTCAAATGAGCTAAATGTAAGCGTTGAAACTGCCCATAAATTTGAATTGCGAAAATATAATCCAAACTGATCTGATTAGTTCAGCGGTGACATCTCTGTGAGATTGTTCCAAATGATAGCAAATTTTCTCTAATTATTTGCCAACGTGACGAATTCTTAACAAAAGAAAAAGAATGAGCTGAAAATGCCTTCTTCTGTTATTCAGCAAAATTTTCTTAGGGGGCGTCAGATTCTGCTAACCTTGCAAGGGGGGCATGCACTGAAAAAGGTTGGGAACCCCTGATCTATACTATGGTATTGGTGAAAGCATCCTTAAAACCGCTACATCTTCTTTCGGACAGGGCATATTTGAAAGTGGAGGCCACCATTCGATTCAGCGGAAAAATATTCAACTTATACTCATTTACATTTTATAACAGGATATCTTCCCAAATATACGATGTCCGAAAAATCATGGATTTCGCCTAACGCTGCCGCGTTGGTGTGAGCACCACTTAAAATAATCACTTAACAAAATTATTTCGCCGTGATCGGCTAAATTTTTATTTACTCGCACATATAAACCGCTGTAACAACTTAAACCATAGTTTTAACACCTTACATGAAAATGTGAAATACGATCAATTCAGAATAATTGAGTTATGCACAACCAATTCTAGTCTACATAATAGGGAAATTTAATTCAACCATCCTTTTAATACTTTTAAATACTATAATATAAAAATAGTAATCCTATTTCACATATAAATTGTTAATTATAATATCATTTCAGCAGTCCCGTCTGTACCAGGATTTTCCAAATAATGCATTTTTAATTTTGTATTGTAGCAGCAACACACTTAGCTATTTGAAATAAGAAATATAAATAATCTTAAATTCGAATTTTCGGCCGGGGCCATTTTTTAAGAAATAAGAAAATGTCATTAAAATTTTTGTGTATTTTTTTTTTGCGTATTTTTCAGTCGGGAAACGATTTTGTATATTGGTAGTATGATTATAACTTCCCCTTGATATCCCCTCAAAATAAACAAAAGACCCTCCACACCACTACTTCCACAAAACCGTCACATTCGTATCCGAATCAATATCACGTTCAATATTCGCTGCCGACAATCCAGTCTTACAACAAATTTCATCAAAATTCAACAATCCCGTATAGAGTCGCTGGCGACCATTCGGCATCGATCCCGTAAATACCGGATATTTTGAAATACATCGTATCAAATTGTATTGTAGTCCAAAGATGACCATTTTCCGCTCATCAATATTATGATTTTGTGGATTCAAGCGTTGACAAATCGTTCGCAGCGTAATACCGTGCGTCATCGAGGCGTAAAATTGAAATATTGTCGCAACACTTGGCGCCGGACGATCGGGATTCAAGGATACGTAACGACGACAAGCGTTGTAGAGGACATTGTCTTTGGTGAGATTTTGTAGACTACGCGTGCACATGTAGACGTTGCTGTATTTCAGAATGGGTAGCAATTTGACGACGCCGTAATAGGCTAAATTTTGGATACAAGCTTTGACTAGAGTGACTTCCACGTCGGCCTCGGCGGCAATACGGGCCATGTGATTGATGCCGTTTATGAAGGGGAGAATCTGGAATTGGAAGTTTTAAGTACATTCAAGTTATTGAAAAAATCGTAAAACCGCTTATGGCGGCACGTCAGTAAAGAAAATTATCTCCACGGAATACTTTACGGAGCTAAGCGTATGCAATTTACCTGTTGACTAGTCAAATCCCAACTCTCCAACGGTATGGACTTATATTCGGACATCAGCAACGGAACCATGTGGTCATAAACTGTCGGTGGATCAGGCAAATGTGTGACAATTTTTAAATAGATTGTATTTTCCCCTTCTGTAAAATAAGCAACAACTTGTTAAAAAAATCAATTGAAAAAAATTACTTTAATTTAACTAACCCACAATTGTTGTGACTTTATGTTCATTTAAATCGGATAAGATTCGACTGAGAAGTTTTTGTAACTGCACTTTATCATCGTCGTCCTTTGATAGAAAGCCCGTTTCTTCTTCCATCATGGTCTGTAAAGATAATGAGAATCGGGAAGAAATATAGTTTTTTTTTCACCTAAATTTTGCCAATGAAGTGGCTTTGGTATTTTTAGGTTATTTTACTTAATATTAAGTCTTCTATTACGATCTCCATGATAAGCAACGGCACCTCAAACCGTTCCACAATCACTCCACTGTGTTGCCACTTTAGATTCAAATCCTCAACACGGTATTTGCTCTTAATGTGTGCCAACAATTCATGGCAATTCACGTCCTTTCTGGACTTAAGCAAACAGCAGTCTCACAGAATCTGTTCTTAACACTGGACATGCCGTCTAAGTTTTCATATTCCGGAAAAAAAACATACGAGCCCACGCTCCGGTAATTCAAAGGTAGAGTGTCTTCTCTACCCACTAAGTCAGCGATACTATTGAAAGATGCTAAAAACTTCATCCGAGCAGGCCATAAACCAAGTCTTAAACCGAACTTCCCAACTTTGGCAGCACCGGGTATATTGGGCTTAGACTCCATGAAGTCCAATAGATAAACGATAAGTTCCCCTAGTTTCTTGAACATGGTTCGAGCGCTGGTTTCCCGTTATCCATACCATCTTTTGATAAGACGGACTTGCAAGGTAGACCTTAAAATTGTGAACTCCTCTTGAAAGGATTTGCCCCTGGAGTGCCCACAATCAATAACCACGAACCACTTTATATTCTTCAAAAAAAAAATTGTTCGAATAAATCCAAGGTGTAGCATAGCCGCTTTGTAGGCGTTGTGGTTTTCTTATCTGTATCACTTTAAAAACTTTACAATTTATACCTGCTCCATTCGCAACAGGTTGGTTATGTACTGGTTGAACATGCCAGAATCGTCCATTGGTGGTGGGATAAATTCTGGCATGTACAAATTATTTGAGGGACGTGGCAATGAGGGATCAACGTAACTACTGAGTAAATTATTAGATCTTTTAGCTTCTTTTTTTTTTTAACAAGATCATGGATGGTAAAACGTATGCGTTATAGCATGATTGACCTCCAATTTTCGAGGCCACTCGACCTAGCCATCCAGTTTCGGAAGGCCAGCATCTGGTGGGCGTCTTTACACACTAATGGTTCCCATCGAGCTCTCGGTAGTCCACGCAATCTGGGTCCATTGTGTCACGTATCAAGAGAGGAGAGTTGACTCCGATCTCAGGAGAGTCAGTCTACGTTCAGTGCTCGCCTTATCCAGACATTGTAAGCGAGAAAATCAAATAAATAGTTTCATTTGTACGCGCCGCGTTTCATTTCAGTTTTGTTTCCCCATAATCCTGACAAATCAGAAGTGGAATCGCGATTCGTTTGTACGTGCGAAATGATAATCGTGGAAATATCGTCGCTGACGACAAAGGAGATGCGCCGTGTGTGCCAAGTCATGCAGTTGTCCGTGGGGGGCTCTAAGGCGCAATTACTCAATCAACTGCAAACTGCGTGTAAGGGCGAAACAGTCGAGATGGCTAGTGAGCCGAATGATGGCGACGACGAGGCTGGTAGGACAGATGAAAGTGACTCGAAGAATGGCGGAGGTGAGATCACTAGACTCACAAACGAAGTTGGCGTTTGGCCAACATTCGACCCTCTAAATCTAAACGAAACATCGCTGTCGCCTTCTTCTTCTTCTTCTTCTTCTTGTAGCGGTGCAGAAAGGTGTGTAACCTCTGTGCATCTATGTGGGTACGATTTATGGTTCGTCAATGTTTGTGTCCGTGAGGTCTAAGGACAAAAACATAGCTGCTGCGATAGGGTTTTCCCACAGTGATATAGGGGTAAGATCAGTGGGCGCAGCGGGGCATTGAAACAAATGGCCCACATCATGAGGAGTGCCATTGCAGTTTGGACAGATGTTTTGGATGTCCGGGTTTATGCGAGAAAGGTACGAATTAAGGCGTGAACAAAAGCCCGACCGAAGTTGAGCTAGTGTTACTCTGGTGGCTCTCGGGAGCCTAATCTCCTCAGGCGAAATTGGTGGTGGGCGCTCTGAGAGGACTCTATTCGCACCTAAACTCGCGATAGACCGATTCACTTCTTCAGTGTGGATCGCTGCAATGGCAGCTCGGTATGTAACTTCATCGTAAGGGTCCCGTTTGTATCCCTGAACCTCTCTCTCAAGGTCTCGTAAACCACGCCTGACATGTCGAGGTGGAGGAATTCGGTCCATGAGATGATTATTGGGATGATCCTCACGGTAGCAACCAACAAGATACTGTTTAGAGAGTAGGAGATTGTGATCACGTATTGGCATCAATTTTGTCTCCTGATGTAAGTGATCCTGGGCAGACATCAGAAGGCAACCTGTCGCGATGCGTAGAGCGGCATTTTGGCAGACCTGAACTTTGGACCAGTTTGTGTCACATAGACTATGTGTCCAAACTGGGGCTGCATAATCAGCGGCCGCTCGACCCACCGCTTTATAAGTAGCTAGCATGGTTTCTTTATCTTTGCCCCAGGTGCTACCAGCTAGAGCTTTTAGGATGTTGTTCCTACTGCGCATTTTTTCACATACTGAAGCTGCATGATTCGCAGACGTCATCATGTTCTCTAGGTGAAGCCCGAGAATTTTGGGGTTTTTCACAGTAGGAACAGAATTGTTGCCAATACGTATATCCATCTCCCATCTGATGTCCTCCCACCAAGTGGTTAGATAAGTCGCAGAAGATTTGGACGCAGAGATGGTGAGGTTTCGGCTTTGGAAAAATGCCTGTAATCGTCCTAGATAGCGATTAATTCGGAGGCGCATTTCATCCTTATCATTCCCTGTGGCGAGTACGGTGCAATCGTCAGCATAGGAAATCACCTCGATTCCTTCAGGTGGTGTGGGAAGGCTGGACATGTAGATGTTGAACAGAGTGGGTACCCCTCCCTGTGGAACACCTAATTTGATTTTCCTAAGCTTAGAACGTTTGCCTCGAAACTCGGTGAAGGAGTGCCGACCAGCTAGATAATTGGCAATCCAACGGATCTCTTGTGCAGGAAGATGCATATTCAACAGGTTTGCTAAGAGCATTGAATGATTGACCTTATCGAATGCACTTGATAGGTCTATTGCAACCAGAATAGTTCTGTGACAACGACTGCGTTGATTTAGCCCATCACGAATGCGTGTAGTGATCGCATCGAGGGCAGTGGTGGTACTATGCATCTTCCTGAAGCCATGCTGGTGAGGTTCTAGCTTCGCATGTGCAACAAGAGTGGGGTGAATAAGGGCCTCCAGCGTCTTTGCGGCAGGAGAAAGTATCGTAATGGGGCGGTAGGATTCCCCGAGATTTGCGCTCTTCCCTGGCTTGAGACAGGGAACAATTCGACCTGTTTTCCAGATTTCAGGGATGGCAAGCGTGGACATCGACAAGTTAAAGGCGGCCGTGAGATACTCAATGGCTGGAAGGTCGAGATGTTTCAACATGGTCATCGAAATGCCATCTGGTCCGAGGGCCTTGGAGTTTTTAGCATTCTCGATGACTTTTTTAACCTGGTCCGCTGCAAAAGATGGTATGGTGTCAACATTCCGGCTGCGAATCCGTCTTCTAATTTTGCGCTTGAGGCCGTCAGACTTGGGATGTTCAATAAATTGTTTATTGAACAGGCTAGCACACTGAAGAGGATCACAGGTTTTAGTGTTGCCAAATTCAATGGCGTTGTTGCCCTTTTCTTTCCGAGGATTGGAAAGGGCGCGGACGGTAGACCATAGTTTGCTGACACCTTCATTGAGGTTACATTCATCGAGGTGCTGATTCCATTTCGCCCTCCTATAGTCTTTAACTTGTCGGTCAATTTCGGAGTTAAGCTCCTGAATTCTGGGATCATCAGGGTGAGCGCTTCTGATCTGATCACGTTCATCGGCTAATCTGGCGGCACTAGTGGGAAAGTTAGGCCGAACTTTCGGGATACGTCCTGCCGGAATAAAACGTGCCGCGGCTGTGGTAATGACGTTCCTAATATTTTTCTCGGCCTCATGAATGGTAATAGGTGATGTTAGCTCGGTGAACTTCGCCGACGAGTAAGCTTTGAAACCATCCCAATCGGCTTTCTTGTGATTGACAAACGTTCGCTTCTCTGACTTAGTCATGTTCGCTGGTTTGTCAATCTTTATAATGATTGGGAAGTGATCTGATTTAAGGGTGGTACGTACTTCCCATCGGGAAGCAGCAATTAGACTGGCACTGACAATAGTTATGTCAGGAGAACTACTGCAAGTGCCCACGACTCTAGTCGGCGAGTCTTCATTAAGTGAACAGAATTCTGAGGCGTTGTTGTTGTTGTATTAGCGGCACAGACAGGAAACGTTTAATTTGTTGCATCATATTTATTCGAAGATGGTGGGCATTCCATCCTCGAGGTCGAGGTTTAGAAAAAAAGCTGCTTCGATTGGTTGTAACCATAACGCAAGTGGTGTAAGTTGCGTGGGAGCAGCTGGACAATCGAAAATGTGGTCTACATCGTGTGGACTGGTTCCGCAGGCTGGGCAGGTGTTTGCAACTTCATTATTTATGCGCGATAAATAAGAATTTAGTCGCGGGCACCAACCGGATCGGAGCTGAGCTAAGGTGGTACGGGTAGCTCTCGGTAATTGTTCTTCGTCAGGAGATATGGCTGGAGGTTTGGTGCCAAGTACACGATTATTTGTGAGGCTTTGAGTAGCTTTACGAACGTCTTGTGTGTGTATGTCTGCAATCGCCGCCTTGTAGTCGGAGTTATCGAAGGGAACCTTTTTGTATCGCTGGACTTCGCGCTCTTTG
The DNA here is from genome assembly GCA_949715475.1 of Microchrysa polita. Classification (NCBI taxonomy): domain Eukaryota; kingdom Metazoa; phylum Arthropoda; class Insecta; order Diptera; family Stratiomyidae; genus Microchrysa; species Microchrysa polita. Next base: position 74,527,288 of record OX454419.1, read on the forward strand.
TCCCTGATAGAGCGTCTTATTCGTCGTGGCGGTGGTGTTTTGTCCATGAGTTCATTGTTCGGGTGATTTGTACGATAGCATCCGACTAGATACTGTTTGGTAAGAAGTTCGTTGTGGTTTCTCAAAGTCATCATCTTAGTCTCCTGGTGCAGATGATCCACTGAGGACATCTTAACACAGCCGGTGATGGTGCGGAGTGCCGTGTTCTGGCAGATTTGTATGTGGCCCCAATTTGTGTTGCAGAGACCATTTGACCACGTCGGTGCTGCATAATTTACTAGGGGGCGACCAATGGCTTTATAGGTAGTCAGAAGTGTTTCTTTATCGGTGCCCCAAGTACTACCGGCAAGAGCTTTAAGAATTTTGTTTCTGCTCCTGAGTTTAGAGCAGATGTTATCAGCGTGTGTGTTAAATTTGCCGGAGTTGTCTATCGTGACACCTAGGATCTTGGGAGTCCGAATAGTAGGGATGACGTTTGTGTCGATAGATATCGGGAGTTGCATATTGTACTCCTGGTTGAAGCTGGTGAATAAGGTGGCGGAGGACTTTGGTGCTGAGAGCTTCAAGCCTTTACTCACAAAGAAGTCGTTGAGTGTCAGCAGGTATTCATTGATGTGGTCGCACATTTCGGGAATGTCGTTGCCAGTCGCCATGATGGTACAGTCGTCAGCATAAGAGATGATTTCGAGTCCCGTGGGTGGTGTGGGCAGTCCTGACATGTAGAGGTTGAAGAGGGTGGGAGATAAGACTCCGCCCTGTGGAACGCCTTGTTTAATTTTCCTGAGTTTGGACTTCCCATTCCTAAACTCGGTGCAGGATTGACGACCGGCAAGATAATTCGCGATCCATTTGTGAATATACGGAGGAGTAGTGTTGCGTAGGTCTGTCAAAAGTACTGTGTGGTTAACAGTGTCAAATGCTTTTGACAAATCGAGAGCTACGAGGATAGTGCGCTTGCAGGGTTTCGTCTGATTTAGTCCATTGAAAATGTTGGAGGTGATCCTGTCTATAGCGGTTGTAGTGCTATGCATTTTCCGGAAACCGTGTTGGTGATTGGCAAGCTGGACGTGCTCCAGGAGTTTAGGCAACACTAGTGCCTCAAGTATTTTGGCCACGGGGGACAGTAGCGTTATTGGACGGTATGATTCTGCTAGAGTATGATCTTTGCCTGGCTTCGGTATGGGGGTGATACGGCCTTTTTTCCATAGCTCGGGTATGATGAAGGTTTTCAGCGACAGGTTCATCGTAGCAGTGATATACTCAATGGCCGGAGAGTCGATGTGTTTGAGCATAGTCATGGCAATGCCGTCTAGTCCGTACGCTTTGGAGTTTTTCGCATTTTTGATTGCAAGCTTGACTTCGTTTGAGGTAACCTGGAGGTGTTGGTCAGTGGTGCTGTTTCGGATAGCTCTGGTAATTTTGCGCTTGAGCTTATCTTTTTCGGGATGTTCGACGAATTGTTGGTTAAATTTGTGAGCGCATTTGTCGTCGTTGTTGTATGTGTTATCACCGAATTTTATAGCTACCTTACCTTTGGGTTTTGTGGGGTTTGATAGTGCACGTACCGTTCTCCAAAGGTTGCTTACGCCGGATTTTACGTGGCATGTTTTTAAATGCGAATTCCATAACTGTTTCCTGTGGTCGTTGACTTGCTGGGTTATAATGTTGTTGAGATCGCCGATGCGAGGATCATTTGGGTCTGCTGTTCGGAGTTCATCTCTCGTTTTTGCCAATTCTGCAGCAGATGATGGGAAATGCGGTCTCATGATTGGGATGCGGCCCGCTGGAATGTATCTTTTGGCTGCATTCTGGATAATCCGTCTCAGGTTTTTTTCAGCAGTACGTACGTCAGTAGGGGTTGGAAGGGCAGAAAACGCTTCATTTGTGTAGGTTTGGAAGCCAATCCAGTCGGCTTTGCTGAAATTCGAGTATGTCTTCTTCTCAGTGTACGTAAACTGAGACGGTTTATCAAGCGTGAGGACGATAGGCAAATGGTCTGACGAGAAAGTTATGAACGGTTCCCAAGTAATGCTGTTTATGAGCCCAGGGCTGGCGATGGATATGTCAGGCGAGCTTCTGCATGATCCTGCAATGCGGGTTGGTGAGTCGTCATTCAATGGACAGAAATCGGAATCATCTAGTTGGTTTGCAATGTGGTTGCCTCTGGTGTCGTTGTTGAGGTTTGAGTGCCATAAATCATGGTGAGCATTGAAATCGCCCAGTAATAGGCGATATCGCCCGGTGAGTAGGGGGGAAATGTTGGCCTGGAAACCAGTGGGACAACTTGATGCTGGTGGTATATAGATATTGAGAATATCTATATCAACATTTCCCGACCTGATTGATATCGCTTGTAATTCTGTTGTGGTATCGGCGGCAGCGATGTCGATTAATGAATATGGCAGCGAGTTGTGTATCAGGAAAGCCAAACCTCCTCCTGAGCCAGTGGGTCGATCGCGTCGGATGATGTTGAAGCCTCCGTAAGAATTTAGCGATGAATCGGCATTTAGTTTGGTTTCCTGGATTGCAGCAACTAGTATGTGATGTCTGTCCATAAAGTCAGTGATCTCAACAATTTTATGTTGTAGACCATTACAATTTAGTTGGACTATCTTTGTGGTGGAGTAGTTTGCAACTTGCAGTGGTGGTGCTGGTGTAAGAGTGTGTCGTGGTGCTGTGTGGTGTGCAGAGACTGTGGGGGTGACAGGTGATGATTGTTGGCCCTGATTAGTGGGTTGTTGTGAGGTCGATGAAGACTGTTGGCCACAGATTTTGCAATTTGGTGCTATGAAGGTGCTGATCGTTGTTGTTGATCGTAAGTCCGTCTTGTTGAGCCCAGAACAATTTTTGAAATGGCACCATTCCATACAGCATGAGCACTGCACTGAGGATTGTACGTTAGAATAAATCCTCTTACCACAGACGCAGCACATCCATGGACCAGGATTTATTTCGATGCCGGCGCGTATAAGTAGAATTTGGAGCAACTGGGCCGGCATGGGTTGCTCCGATAGTGTAAAAAAAGATGTTGATGATGTGATGCAACTTTTGTTTCCTGTATGTGTCGAGGGGGGTGTGCGGCTCTTGGCCATGCATAAAATGCATGGGTGGTTCCGGGGCGAAGACCCGGCCGCGATAGGAACCAATTAGGCGTCAAGTGATTCGGCGATAGCTATACCCCTGGCATTGTTGTTGAGGTCCGAATGCCAGAGCTCATGGTGCGCATTAAAGTCGCCAAGGATGACCCTGTGCTCTCCGGAAAGGAGAGGACCAATATCGAAACTATAGCCAGAAGGGCAACTAGAGTGAGGTGGTACATATATATTAAAAATTTCGATATTGGTACTCCCTGATGGAACTGAGATGGCTTGAATTTCCGCCGTACCGTCAGCAACTACATCTAATACACAGTAATGTACGGACTTGTGTATTAGGAAGGCAAGTCCACCTCCAGGGTGAGAATCATCCGTGGCGGCCGGTCGATCTTTCCGCAGTATAACATATTCGCTATGGACGCTTAGAGACGAGTTTGCGTGAAGCAACGTCTCTTGGATGGCGGCGATGAGAATTCTGTTGGAACTCAAGAAGTGTGTGATCTCAGCGATTTTTCGGTGAATGCCATTACAGTTAAACTGTAATATAGATAGTGCAGTGAAAACTGCTGGAGGGGGAGGGCCAGGCGTAAGACTGGGTCTGGCATTCCTTATCATATTGTTTGGCGGTGTAGGGGGCAGTGGTGGGGAAGGTGGGCTAGGAGCAGCCCTGGGTTGCCCGGAATTTATACAACCTGGCGCAACATATGCTAAGGAGTGTTGACCTTGTCTACGTAACCCTGAACACCTAAAGTGAACCCATTCCCTGCAGCAATTACACTGCACTGATCTGGCATTCGACCCGATACGTTGGTTGCAGACACTACAAATCCATACCTCTGGGCCTGGATTTGTTTCAATACCGGCGCGAATTAGTAAAATTGAGAGCAGCCGCGCCGAGATGTAATGCTCCCAATATGACGAAAAAACACATACATCGTACCCACACATATACACAGACAAACACAACCTTCCTGCATCGAACCTTCAGGGCTCCTGCCGGGGCTCTTGCCAGGAAGGCATTTTGGCAGCTTTTGCTGTCGCCTGAACAATCTCTTCTCAGGGTGAAAAAAATTGATGGCGAGTAAATCGCCTGGAATCGTGCTCTGTGGCCGTGATCGTTCGGTCGCCACTCTGTGAAATAGACACTCATAGAGAAACGAGTTTCCAAACTCGGCACGACTCGTCGCAAGTTTATTATTCAGAAGAAGATGATAAGAAATATTCTTATCGTAGAATAATAAATTAACAATGCGACTAGGAAGTGGTATGGCTGACAACCGTATCACACTCCGAATTCAATTGTCTTTGTAACTTTGATGAACTACACACGATAGTCATCAACGCACCATGCTCCACTAGGAGTTACGGTAATCGAAAGAGAGAGAGAAATCGCAAGAAGAAACGACTGCCGAAGTCCACACACGAATGTCGCAGGTAATAAGGCGACAGAGCGAGACGACGGAGGAGTTTATACACAGAATGATTGCAGCGGGAAGGAACGGGAGGCTAATTGACGCGGACCTTTTATTTTATTTCCACCAAGGAGTCAACCACCATGACATACAAACGGCGTTGGCTGCAAACCATTTCAACAATATCCCGGAACTGCTAGCGGCAGTCCGGCGATTCAATATTAGACGATGCAACCTAGCAGAGCTCGAGGGCAAGCCTTTATCATTAGCCTGCAGTTTCAGAAGCCCAGCAACATGTTCATGGTTGTACCGGATGCGCCATTCATTTTGTCCGCACATTCTCCGGAGAAAATTTCGCGGCAGTTTGTCCAAAAGATTTACAGAGGCCTGGGTTAGGGTCCATGCTTTGCAGCAATATTATAGCACAGGTCGGATGATCGTTTTATATGCATGCGTGTTTGTGTTCCTGGCCACTAATTTCGATTTGAATGTTATCATTATCAATGTGGCACGTTAGACCGACGTCGGGCTTTGGCGGGCTGAATAGTTGACCTCCAATTGTCGAGGTTACGTGAACTTGTCCTCAAGTTTCGGAAGTCCAGCAGCTGGTGAGCGCCCTCACCTACACAGTTCTCCCAGTGAGCTCTCGGTCGTCCACGCAACCTCGCTCCGTCAATTCGTTGTGCGTTCATCACATTCTTTGGCATGCTATTATCGTCCATTTATTGTACATGCCTCGCCCATTGCAATCGGAGCACTTTCAGGATTCTCGATACTTCCACCTCATCGTACAATTCATACAACTCGTTGTTGTACCGGATGCACGGTTGATCTCGCTCGCGAACGGCCCCGAAAACTCGCCGAAGGAACTCTCGTTTCAATCTGTCTAGCAAAGTTTCGAAGGCTTGGGTGAGGGTCCATGTTCCGCAGCTATAACACGCCGTTGTCGGATGATCGTTTTATACAACGAAGAGCTTCTGAGTTAATAATTGGGAGGACCGAGAAATATGTCTTATTGGCTAGTTGTATCCGTCGCTTAATTTCGTCAGTTTCGTTGGCGTCCCTTGATAAGTCCTATTCCACTGTTAGACAGGTAACCAGGGCCATAAACCTACAGTTTTAAAGTGAGTTTATGATCCTAGTTTGTCCTACTTGGTACGTAATTCGCGGCGAGTTTAATTAGTTTTGACGGGCAATTTCCTTCGTCGGTATTTAAAAGCTTATTGGGGTCAATTATTTCCAAACTCTTCCATTCGTGCAGGGTGTAAGATTTCGGGATACTTCGTATCACTTCGATGTTGTTGATGTTGACGGCATGGTCCTCCTCGACTATGTGTGCAGCGACTGATGATCGTATAATTCTGCCTGAATGTCATCTAGAATTTTCTGCCTCTCTGATGTGCTCGGTGAATCTAGTCGTCACTAATCGCTTCGTCTGTCCGTTTGTCACAGTCCTCGCTGTTCATCCTGTATATTCCGCTCTTTTCCTCAATTCTGAGTAAACAGTGTGTTGTGTGTGTTTCTGTTGGTTCGTATGATCTTCCGACTAATCGCTCACTCGATGTCCTGCGCGTTATACCCGTTCTTTACCGCTGTATCTATTATGAACTGACGTTCTTTAATAAATCCTGCATTTGATAAGGGGTATGCGATCAGTTGGTGGATCATGGTATTATATGCTGCCATTTTTTGGAAGTGAGTATGGTTCGATGTTGCTGGTATCGTTCTCTGGGTAGCCGTTGGTTTTCGATAAATCTCAAACTCCGATGCGCCATTGATATTAGGGACCAATAAGTCCAAGAACGGTATTGCTCCATCTTTTTCCAACTCAACAGTGAATTTAATTTGTGGGTGAATCCTATTAATGTTAAGAGAGGACTTGGTCAATTTGATCCCACTGAACCACGGCGAACACGTCATAGACATATCTATACATACCATATCCTCGGCTCCCCGGAATGTGAAGTAACTCCCAATCATACATACATAGACGTGCTAGCATAGTATAAATTTTGATTTTCCTTTACCATCCCGGGTCGCTACTGGTATTTCGATTGGTTGGCTGTAGTGTTGGGGAATAATGCCTTCACATCGAAAGACATCATGGACTCGTCTTCCTAAGTGGAATCCACCACTTGCAGTCTGTCAATGAGCTCCTTGGAATTTTTTACTGCATATTTGTTGTATGTGTCTCCCAGTGAAGCAAACTCATTCACATTAAGAAGGAAAGTGGGGTTATTCACCGCAATGGGCTACACAATTGCTAGATGGTTTCGTCCACTGGTCCACTCATTCACAAGCCACTTAGCGATTTTATAGGTTGGTGAGTTTGAATCGGCAATAATTTCCCTCACCTCGTCACGATCCTTATGGGTTTTTGGCTGACATCTTATTCTGGGCAAAGAGGGGTTTGGCATGCGCAGTCGAGTAATCCCATCAAACACTGCACTTGCTTCTCTAAGGGCCCAATCGACTCTTGTTATCGAGCGAGCTAGTGGGTTGATACTTAATCTGAAAAATTACCGTTCGACAGTTTTGCCTCGACCGCACTGTCATAGTCCTCCTTGTCCAGTACGACGACATTGTTTCCCTTATCCGCTTTAACATAATAAACTGGTTTTCATCAGAGTTTCTGAATCATTTTCGCGTCATGTTTATCTAATTTGAGTTTACTTGATGAGTAGCGTTTTGATGCTGTCCATATTCATGGCTTGAGTTACGTACTCCAAAGCAAGGTTGAAGAGTGTCGGCGCCAGTCCATCACCCTGCTTGAGTCCAGTGCGAGTTTCAAATAGGTAAGTAGATCTATTCTGCACTCTGACCTGCGAGACGGTATTAGCCATCGTCATCCTTATGAAGAGAGCTACCAGGTCTGACCCGCCCTAATATTCGCCAATGGTTTGTTTCGCGTACGGATTAATTCTCTTGTCACCCTTTTTGTGGATTGGACAGATTATGCTTTTGCGGAGATTACCACGTCGTTCCATATTTAGAGCAGCAGCGCATGTATAACGTTGGTTAGGCCCGTTCCGCCGTGCTTCAGCAGTTCTGCTGAGATCTCGTCAACGCCCGGCGCTTTACTACGTTGAAGCGATTGTATGGCGAAATTCACATCCTCTACTGTTGGAGGTTGAACGGGAGGGCATGGGGTCAGCTAACTGCTCAAAAGCTTCTTCCGTGGGTGAGGTTGATGGTGTATTGAGGAGACTCTTCAAAATGCGAGGCCCATCGTTTATTAATGCTGTCGATGTCGCTGATAATTTTACCATCCTTGTTCGTACATAGGCAATAACAACGCATTAGTCTCGGCGATGACACGATCCAAGATAGGGCTGCCTGTAGAAATATGCTGAGACATTACCGCCAGAACGGGCGATGTGCCTACACTGTAGGTCGAGCCATGGAGCGGTATAAAGAACGAGGCAAGGAAGAAGATATTCCCAGCACTTCTGGAGTGATAGCTTCATTGTAAAGAGCTGATAAGTCATTTGAGCCTAGATATTCATCAATCATTTTTCCGGCGTGTAGAATAATTCTATTTTCTATCTTGTCTTCATTACTAATGAAAACGCTTACCAAATACTCCGACAACTTTTTCACAACCGGTTCATACTGAACTGATCGTGCCCAATAATCGCACACAAAGCACAAATTGAAATAGAATGCATTGCGGGCGTAGCGCTGGCTATCAATCTTCACCGGATATCCGACAATCTTGAATCCGAGCACATTCACCGTCAGAATACATCTTTGCAGCTGTGGCTTGGGAATGATGTAAACATTAACGGCATCAAAAACGTCCTTGGACACATAGTTTTCCGGGACCTGAAAAAAGAAGCTTCGTTGTATCCTTCTTGTTCAGGAATTTTAGCAAAAATTCCACTTGATACCTGACAACTTATTTTCGAACCGGCTACTGGATGAAATTCACTCAAGAAGATGCATCGTATCAACCCTTCGCGTCCGCAACCTTCGAAAAATTGCTGTTGTGGCTGCTGATTATTCGTCATCGTGCCAATTCTACGAAAAGAGTGAGTAGGCCTGTGATTTGCATAATTTTTGCAGTAAATGCGCAAGCACTTACCTTTATTATGAAACGTTTCCGATCAATGAGGAGATATGGACATTTTAGTCCGATTTGTTGATTGTTTGCGTGGAAAAATTACGAGAAATATGGGGAGTTGTTTTGTAAACAAAATTGTGCTGATTGAAATTATTGAGGTTAAGTTGGACGAGTTTTGATATCTGTCATTCTGACACAATCGCCGTTCAGACTTACCAGATTTAAGGAAATACAATAGCAATTATAAGAAAGGGTATTTCCCGTCCGTTCGGTAATTATTTAAACAAGGTAACAGCTTAATAAACATTTTTTGGGGTATTCTTCTTTATTTTTATTAAATTTAAACCTTATCTACGATTTTTACTTAACGCATAGAAAATTCGGCCGAACATAGTCATTCTGCGTTTGAATTGATGGATATGTGGATGGGGCGCAAATGCTATTCAAATCATTCACTCTTTACAGCGGCTCCGATTCTAACCATTCATCTCAACAATAAACTTGAATGAATTTTGCTGTCAGTTGGTTTCGGAATTTCGTTGCGAGTGGTTTGTACGTCGGCCGCGTACGTAGAAAAGTAAATTGCGCAAATGTCAGCGACTTAGCGCCGATGATTCATCTCTAGAATCGTTGCATTCTTTCCCAGACGCACTATACAAATAATAGAATAATCGCATTGAATGCCAATTTATTACTAACTCCACGATAGCCACAGTTGGTGATGCGCCTTTGAATTGAATTGAGCGACCCTCCCCCTATGAAAAAGTGAAAAGTGCAATCGAAGCAAAACCAATGAAATTTGACGCGAGTTGAACACAACAAAGCAAAGGTGCGGGGTCCATGTCTATGTCCACGAAAATGCCGAGTGAGTGGCTCGCTAGTGAATAGTCCAAAGTTTGTGCCATACCAAGAAGTGCATGCAATATGTTTGTGATCTAGTTCCTCCACAAAGTGCAGTGTTTGCGGCTTTTCAGTGCAAGAAAATTCAGTGCAACTCGCCCTGTTTGGATTACCAGTGTTATCGTCCAGTCAAACAGGTAAGACTATTTCCAGCCAGAGCCATATTTTGTATTGCATCACACCCACGATGCATTTATGTGTTTTGTATCTGCAATCTGCAACTGTTCAGATTAATCTTTTGATAATTACATACTTTGTCGTATCCAAATCAAAATGTTGCAAAACATATCACCGAATGGGTGCAGCCCGGCGCGGCGGCCACCTACATACACATATCACACACGCGCAATTCGTCCGCAATTCTGTGCTGATAAAGCGATTAGTGCGCCCCACGATAACAAAACAATTTCAAGAATATCTTTTTGTGGAATTACTCATTCTTCTGCGCACACCGCGCAGTACAATTTACAGATCGCTCTGCTTCCGTTTGCTGCAGTCGTGCCGATCTACACTTCTTGTTCATTCACTCATCAATAACAGGACGTCTGACGAGTGTATTCCTCTGATGTTAATAAAAACAGTCGCGGGTGCGCCGGGGCTCATCCACCATCAATCCGTACCGTAGCCAGGCTGGAGTGGGCTTTGTTTTGAGTGATCATATCAGATCTCAGAAGTGCATGACCTCTGGCGAAGATTTCCAGTTCATCATGCACGAGAAACAGTTGCAATTGCAATTAATCTTTTCCTGTTTGTGCTGGCTTCTCGGAAAAGTGAAGAGTAGACTGAAGAGACTAATAAACAAGTTCCATAAGTGGTTCGCCTTCGAGCTAAGCAAATTATCGATCACCACCACATACTGAATGCTGAATGATAACAGAGTGTCTCTATAAATAGAAATGCGGATTGTTCTTTATTGGACAACGTTTTAAAAATGAAGAATTTGCCCAAGATAAAGATTAACACTACGATAAGAATCTAATTTACTATTAAAGGGATGAAAAATAAAAATAAAACTCCGAGAAGTTTTCCCTTAGGGGAAAAATCTTAGATCATGTACATATATGTCTACGTTATTGCTTAAAAATAATCCACATTGCATCGGCCGTTATCTTGTCACTCCAGAAGCCCCAAAATCCTTTCAAACCGATTACATACAGTACCCCAAATATCGACTTTCGAACGACAACTATAATTCCCATTCTCAGTTTCCTTAGAGAAGTGTCCTTTTTGCTGGTACATATGTACATAATATCCTTTGAACACCCAAAATGAGCTTGTGGTGATTTTAAAGGGCTCAACTCACCAAATACTGCATTTTGATATGCATATCGACTATAATGCATTCCCAATGAAAAAGGGACCTTTTTGTCCAAGGACATCTCATAACAAGTGCCGACACCAAAATAATAAGGATCGCACCACTTAACTTCCATCCGAGTAACGAATTTACGGCGAATTTACCGCTATTCCCGCATGGGGTGACGTTTTCGAGTCGCCACAGGGGCGTTAATTTTTTTCTTTTTTATTTAGTTACCTGAACTTTCTTTTGATTTTGGTGATCATCATACAAAAAAAATAACAGGCGCGACATTCCAACATTGGACTAAGGCCGCAGGATGTGTTAGTGGCATCCTATTTCCAAGATCTTATCTGCTTTTTGTTGAGGTAATGAGATCAGCATCACGCTCAGCAGCAGTGTTGCCAACTGGAAATTTAGAAAACGGCTAAATATAGCCGGAAAACCGGCTATATTTTTTTTCAAAAACGGCTAAATATCCGGCTAAATCAATGTCAGTCAGAAAAACGGCAAAAAAACCGGCTAAATCATACAAAACAATCACATTGCGAAAAAATAAAGTGAAAAACTGATTTTAATAAATTTACTTCTTTTCTGGAGTACTACCCGTAAACTATGATTTTTTAGTTTTATTATATACTGCTCAAAACAAAATAAGGGCCACTAATAATTTTCTGATTATTTTTCTGCGGAAAAGGAAAATCATAGTTTTGTTGGTCTAATTTAATAAATCAATATGTTTTTCATTAAATATAATGAATTTTATTGAATTTTGACCAAAAGTTCCACTTTTCTTTTTAGCATTTTTTCGGATTGCTTACTTTTTGCGGTCATGTAGTCGCAACAATAACAATTAATTTGTATGTCTAATCTGTAAAAAAAATGATTCTTTGTTTTTTAGTATCGAGTATGGCCTCTACTTTTTGATATGCAGTCTCGAAGCCTGGAACGCGTTCAATAAGCCGATCGACGCTTTCTTTTGATATCTCGTCCCAACACATTTTTAGCTTTTGAATCAGCTGTTGCTGATTGCGTATGTCGTCTGCAGCGGTCCGCATCCGGCGTTTTAATTGATACCAAAGATGTTCTATCGGATTTAGGTCTGGACTGTTGGCCACTCCATGACCTCAATATTGGCCTCCTCGAAAACAGATATTGTCGCCCGGGCAGTATGTGGTCGTGCATTATCCTGCATGAGGATAAAACCATCCAACGCCTGTTGTGAAAAAGAAATGATATATGTCCTTACAATCCTTTCAATATAACTTTAGGACGTAATTGTCCTGTTATTTACTTAGGATAACAAGGTCAGTTTTGCCTTGCAAGCTAATTCCGACCCAGACCATCACACTGGGACCGCCTTGCCGCTCAATTTGATTAATGCAAGGATCCAAAAATGCTTCTCCGGTTCTCCGCCAGACTCTTATTCGTCGGTCGTCACTAAAAAAATTTACTTTGCACTCATTCGAGAGGAGCACCTTGCGCGATTGTTGCATGTCCTATTGGATATGTCGACGAGCAAATCTTAAACGATATGTACGATGCGCCCTGGTCAGTTGTGTTCTGGTAACACGTCTCCTTGACCGTTGTTGGTCTTCGTCCAAACGATTTCTGATTGTTTGTGGGCTAACAATGGGCCCAGTCGTCCTTAATAGCCTACTTTGTAGTCCACGAGCACTAATGGTACGATACCGTCGCACACAATGTCTCACATATCGGTCTTCTGCGGGGGTGGTTATTCGAACTCGGCCTGAACCATGACGACGGGAGACACTTCCTGTCTCCTGGTAACGGTTCCAAAGATTTTGAATGGCTCTTCGCGAATACCCTAATTGCAGGGCCACAGAACGTTGCGAACGACCTTCCTCCAACATTTCTAAGGCTCTGGACGAAGCATTTAAATTTAAATGGCGCCGAATTGCTGGCATTTTGTATTTTACAGATTCTGCTTATCTTGAAAAGTGCAACAACTAATGTTGCAGTTAAATAACTTGGCGAAAACTAACTCTCAATCAAAATGAGAAATAAACAAAACTACCAAATGTATGCCTCGTGACCCCAAAAGAACTGTTTAAGCCAGTTCCGTTAAACCTAATGTTGACGAATCATACTGTGATAACTCACATCACATCCAGGTACAGAATGGCATTTTTGAAATTATTTATCACTCTAAAATTTCGCCAGAAGACGTTGTTAAAGTCAACGAACATTAGTGGCCCTTATTTTGTTTTGAGCAGTATATATATGCTCCAATCGCTGGCATTGAGATAGCTCAACTAGTCAAAATTGTTGTAAACAGGTACAATTTCTCGGTCAAGTTCATCACCACATTAGGTTCGAAATTGTGGAACATAAAATTCTTAAAAGGAACGTCCAATGCGTAACTATGGGCACGTTCATTGTTGATGATCCGCAATTACAAATTTGATGCTCCAAAGGCACGAAATTGAAGTTCCAAAATTATGAGCTTGGGCGGGAAATGGTATAGATATTAAATCCGTAGGTTCTATGAATCATCTGACGTTGTGCAAGTTCAGTCTTGACTCGATAATCCGGATCAATTATTGCAATGGGTAATCCGGACTATAGGAACATCCGGTTTAGCGCAATCACTTTTTTTCTGAGCAAAAGGCGATAAATGTATTATTTTTTTGAAATTAGTCAGCATTGTGTCATTTGCCAAACCGTCCCGTAATAAAGTACCAGACCAAATCTACCATTTCACACTGAACATCTCAAATATCCGGATTACAGAGTCAGAATTGCCGCCGAAATCCGGACTATAGAATACATAGTGGAAACATTCAGTGGTCCGGATTAGCGTGAGTCAAGCCTAGTTTGCCCAGCAAACTACAAAAATTAAATTTAAGTGTTTATATATTTCAGGGGTAACTCACCCTCTTCTTCAGCACTTAGCTTTTGTGCACGCTCGAAGAATTGCTCAGCAAAGAAATTTATTTAAGAAAGTGTCTTCAATCTTGCAATTATTCAGCATATTGGTGGTTAGTAAATTACATGCTTAGACTAGGTACTAATCGTCTGTTTACGTGAAACCCATTATTCTAAATTTGTTGAAAAAAGGCAAGTCTCCACGGCACATTTTCCCCAGGAGACATAAATGCAAGTTTTTCCCTTGGTGGACACAGTAGGTACTTACCCTAATACACGACAATAAGTGTATGTAGAAATAATTTCACGACGATTAATTATTTTGGTTGTGAATATCGAAAAATTGATTCTAGTTTCAAAATAAAAAGACGAGACTGAGGCTAAATTCTCTTAGACAACTTTATTGGGGGGCAGCGGGGGACATGGTCCCTTAGTAAAATTACACTTGTTTTTACATTTATTCTTGTTTCGATAAATACACATTAATAAAAGGTTTGGTGAAATTTGTGTAGCAAAAAATGTATCTTAGAAGAACCAACATGCGGGGGAGGGTTTCTGCGGCAGCCCCTTGATCCCATGGAACCTTTGCATTAATATTTACGTTTGTGTTTTTCCATCAATAGAAATAAATTTGTATGACATTTGGTTGAAATTGGTGAACAAATAAAACAGTTTTTCTTTGAAGAACTTAATTGGGGGGGGGGGGGGGGGGGTTGGGTTTGTATGACCCCATGGTTCGATGTCATTCATTTTTGCATTTGTTTTGTGACATCAATAGAAATACATTTTCATGAGGTTTGGTATAAGTTGGTGTCCAAATATAAAAGTTTTTCTTAGAAAAACCAAATTTGAGGGTTTGGGTTTGTATGGCAGCCCCATTAGCCCACATCGGTGCCAAAAAAAAAAAGTTTTTCTTAGAAGAACCTAATTTGGGGGGTTAGGTTTGTATGGCAGCTCCATAATCCCATCGTTTGTTTCCATCCATTTTCACATATTTTTTTGTGACATTCATAGAAATCCTTTTATGCAAAGTTTGGTTAAGATTGGTTCATAAATAAAAAAAAATTTCATATAAAAATCATAAAAAAAATTTAGCCGAAAAAACGACCGATGAAAATCAATTCCGGCTAAAAATTCGGCCGGCCGGAATTATAAATTTCTTCCGGCTAAACAGCACGATTTCCGGCTAAATTTGGCCGGAAAACGGCTAAATTGGCAACACTGCTCAGCAGTGTTATTTATCCCCATAAATGGGTACTCGTTTAACATCTGAGTGAGATCATAGTCCGTCACAGGCTCGTGAGTTCAAAAAACACCATGGCTCACGGTGAGATTCGAACTTATGACCCTGTGCACCAAAGGTGCTCGCACAAACCGCTAGACAGCCAGAATGAAACACTTTTGATTAGACCAATCCAAAAATAGATTTACTATGTATCATGGCTGCACATATTAACTGAGTTTATTAGCTGTAACTCCGTTACCATTACTCCAAACTGGAGAAAAGCAACTGATATAAAATCTCCCAAGTAACAATTTCAGCCCTATAATACTTCGTAAAATACTCTCTTCTAACAATAATAGGGGCACTTTACAGGGTATAACCACTGAATAACAGTCCAATAATGGCATTTGACGCCGTTTTTTGATCCAATTGAACCTTATTGTAGCACTGAATTACCTTTGTAAAAGACATACATCATATGTGTTATGTCATCATTTTCTGTCATTTTCTCGCTTTTGCAAAAAAAAAAGAAAAAAAATCCCGCAGCCAGCGTCGAACCAGCGACTGTCGTACGCAAGTCCGACGCCTTAACCACTCGGCCAACCTCACATATAGTCAGCATTGCTCGTAAACACTACAAGTGGTTCGTTGCTTCTATCGAAATGCTCAACACTTCTCCTCAATGCACCTTCTTCTTTATATGTCAACCAGTTGAAGCTAATTAAATTCACACGTTCATCAATAAAATGCAGCTAGTTTCTAGGCTGAGATTATCTTAATTGATTCATAAGTTAAGAATGAGTGAGGAAATGTTGGTTTCATGCAATATTTCAATGAATTCAATTCAAGAAACGTGGTGTTCCAGAGCACTTCATAAGTGTCCATTCTTTAAAAAATCGCAAAGTTCATCCTTCTATAAAACTACGCTGAGCAATTTATTGGATGATCACACGAATGTCACACTGTGTGTTGATTTCAGTCATGTGTGTTTATGTCATTTATTTTATGGAGCATCTTTTTAGGTTAACGTTTAGAGAAGTGTTATCGAAGTCTTATTGGATGTAGTCGTGAATTGATTATATAAGAACTTTTTAAGCTTTCCGAAAAGTGTTTTAAGGAGTTTTTATCGGATCAAAATATTTATATAAGCGATGTCACACAATAAACTGATTTTGTGTTACTATATGAATGTTACAGGATGAAGTGCTTCTTTAAAGCATACGAATTGTTACTTGGGCTACCCATCAAGTTCTTTGATTTGAGTACCCACACGTCCACGTCCGATAAAAACTAAAAAAGTCGACTTTTTCAAATCTCCGGGACACCCGGTTAGCTTTGTCCTACCCACGTCTAAGTATTTCGTGCTAAAGACTGTTACGATTCTACACATTCCTACCAAATTCCATTACGATCGGTTAAGCTGTTCGCGAGTTATTTAGTGAACAAATTTTTAAATCTCCGGGACACGCTGTTATTTTTGCCCTACCAACTTCTAAGTATTTCGTGCCAAAGACTGTTACTATTCTACGCATTCCTACCAAAATACATGACGATCGGTTAAGCCGTTCGCGAGTTATTTAGTGATCAAATTTTCAAGTGTCTGTTATCTTTGCCATATACCAACTTTTAAGTATTTCGTGCCATAGACTGTTACCATTCTACACATTCCTACCAAATTTCATGACGATCGGTTAAGCCGTTCGCGAGTTATTTAGTGAATAGACGGACGGACAAAATCGATTTCATAAGGGTTTTTTGAAAAATCTAAAAAATCCTAAAAAACAATCAAATCCGGAGCACATTCGAGCATGCCGCATACGACCCTCAAGTCACAAAAAATTGATTTTCCACTTTGAAAAAGCCTTTGATGGCCGCAATGGAGCAATTGCACTTAGGAAATCGAGTTTATAATGCGATTAGAAGCTTTTTGACCAATAGAAAAATAAAAGTTCGAGTAAATAATAAATTCTCAAAAAATTTTGAAATCTCAAACGGTATTCCACAAGATTCGCCTTTATTCGTAATTTTATTTCTCTTATCATTCAACTCACCCACTATAACGTTGAGTAACAATAAGCTTTGTAAACATATCTTTTATGCTGATGATTTACATATAATTTTTACAATCAACCGGATTTTAAAACTAAATTGAATCTAGTCACTAAACAAATTCTAAATTGGGCTTAGCAGTTACCGTTCAGGCTACAAAACAGACATGTTGCCAAAACACTAATTCTATCTAAAATAGATTAGGGCCTTCCGATCTACGGAAAATGTGCCACTTATATGATTCGTCCAATTAAAACAGGCTGGCTGGTCTAGCGGTTAGTGCGCGCACCTTCGGTGCACAGGGTCATGAGTTCGAATCTCACCCTGAGCCATGGTGTTTTGCGAACTCACGAGCTTGTGACGGACTATGATCTCACTCAGATGTTAAACGAGTACCCATTTATGGGGATAAATAACACTGCTGAGCGTGATGCTGATTTCATTACCTCAACAAAAAGCAGATCTTGGAAATAGGATGTCACTAACAGATCCTGCGGCCTTAGTCCAATGCTGGATTGTCGCGCCTGTTATTTGTTTAATTAAAACAATCTATCACGCAGCGATAAGATCATCAATCGGGGCCCATAGAACCAGCTAAATATTCTGCATGCTAGCAGACTGAACTTCCTTCTTGAGAAACGAGAAGAATCTATCTGACGAGTTCTATAGCAATTGAAATTATTTTCGAAGAAAAGTCCATACTTCGCGAAACATACAACCTTCTGCTACGAAGGAGACGACAACCGAAAAATCTCCACAATACAGCCTGCTTATATCTGCTACGAAAGTACGAGGTGCCGGCTAACATAGATACAAAAAAATTCATTCTCCATGGAAACTGGAAAGCTCATCAATAAATAAAGAGCTATCAAATCTAATCAAATGTATAAATTCCACTTCGCTGAATATCACGTACTCATGAGAAAAAACAAATGGAATTTCATCTACCAGTTATGGGCAAAGTACGGCCCGCGGGCCAAATGCAGCCCTTTGGGCTAGTCAATCCGGCCCGCGGCATGGTTTTGAAAAAAACCTGAAAATTACACATAGTGTAAAATATAATTTGTAGCTAGAACAAAATAACAGTTTCCTTCTCATTGCGTTTTAAGTACGGCATTGTCGCATATAATATTAACTAGATTGCACGTAACATCACCAACATTAAAAGGAACGACAAAAGGATCAGACATTTTTCAAGAATTTCAAGAAACTATCACGATTTTGAAAAGTACCTTTGCCCACTATTTGTAACATTACTACTGATGGAGCACCGAAGATCTGTTTTGTATGCATATTTAAAAATAATTTCCTGATAACGAAGTTGTGTTTCTTCATTGTGTCATACATCAAGAAGCTCTGTGTAAATCTGCTCTAGACATGAAACATGTGCTTGATGTTGTTATTAAGGAGGTTTTCACACTTGTACTTATTCTGGCCAGATTACGTAATCTGCGGTGTGGTGATTTTCAAAATTTATGGAATTTGACAGCTTAAATTAAGTAATTTGCACAGATTACGTTATCTGGCCGTAAGTGTGAAAACTTCCTTAGCTTGTCAATAGCACTCATTGCAATCTGAATATTCTAATGAACTTTTGTACACTAAAGTAAGGTGGCTCAGTGCTGGACGGATTTTTGAACGAGTTTTGAATCTAAAAGTAGGTACTAACATCGTCAGTTCACGTGAACCATGCAAATACTGTCAAAATTTTGATGATCGTGAAATCGAATTCGCTTGGTGGTACTCACTTCACATGAAAGTCTCCACACCGGTTTTTGACATTTCGCCAGCGAAAATAATGCAGTTGCACTTTATTTCACAATGAAAAGATGTTATCGACAATCAATCAGAACGCGAGTGAACATTTATCTTACATTGAGTGAATAAAAAGCAAGTCTCCACGGCACCGTTTTCATGGGAGACATAAATGCAAGTTTTTCGCCCGGTGAACTCAGTATGTACATACCTTAAAGCAGAAAATAATCTTTTTGAAAGAAAAAAAAATAGATGAGTGTGAACATTTAAAAGATAGTGTATGGCTTTCGGACTTGGCATTTTTTACAAATCTTCTCAGTCACCTCAAATTGAATCTTAAACTCGAGGGAAGAATTTAATGAATCCATGATATTTGGGATCATATCAGGAGTTTCAAAATGCAATTGAATCTATTTTCCAAACAACTAGTCAAGAAAGACCTAGACTAAAAACTATTGGAGTTAGGGAAGACTAACTTAAGAGCTACGAGAAAAGCGTGAAATGTCTTCATGGCGAATTTGAACGAAGATTCCATGGCTTCAAAGTTATTGAACAGACAATTGCGATGTTTGCGTTTCCTACATTCGTGAACAGGTGTGCGTGCATGCAACCATGAAGCTTCGAAAGAACCGCGCTAGAAACCGATTGACTGACAACCATTTGGCTTCTCTACTGCGAATCAACTTATCATCATTTGAACCAGATTATGAACAATTTTTAGATTCTCGCAGTCACATTTTCATCAGTCATATACGCCTTCATACACTACTAAAGAATAATAAATTGTTGTATTTAGTCAAAGTTTTTTTTTTTAATATTGAAGCGTATAAGACTGCGAGTGATGTAAAAATCAAAAATTAAGTTTACTCGTTAGGGTTTTTTAGAATTTTTTCAAAAAACCCTTATAAAATCGATTTTGTCCGTCCGTCCGTCCGTCTGTTCACTAAATAACTCGCGAACGGCTGAACCGATTGTCATGAAATTCGGTATGAATGTGTAGAATGGTTACAGTCTTTGGCACAAATACATTAGAAGTTGGTAGGAAGAAGATAACAGGGTGTCCCGAACGTTTGAAAAAAGTCGACTTTTTTAGTTTTTATCGGAGGTTAACGTATGGGTATTTAAATCAAAGATATAGACGAGTACATTTCATATCAGTTACAATTTTTCAGTTTCATGTAACGGTAAAAAAGTTATTGGCGTTTAAAGTTAAACTTCCTTTTCGAGCTCCGTTTTTCTAAACCGTTATAGGGATCGATATGAAACTTTGCACAAAGATTGGTCAGTATGGCCTTATATACGTTAAATATTAAGACTGTTGACTTTTGCTAAGGAAAAGTAAATAACAGTAAATTTGTAAAATTCAAATTTGTTCGTGTGTAGCCCCTCTTAGGTTTCCAAATATGAAAATTCTGCTAACGGTTTTTAGAAAATTACACAGGAAATATGTCTACGAATTTTCATTCGAATAACTGTATCCAAACCGAAAATATAGCCAAGTAAGTATTTAGTAAGGGCCTTTTACAATACAAGGGAAGCCTCTTAAGCATTTCTTCAATATATATCTTTTAACTTGATGAAACAATGTACATGAAATTTGGTGGAAATGCATAGAACGGTAATAGTGTTTGCCACAAATATTTTTGAAGTTAGTAGGACCAAGTTAACAGGGTGTCCCGGAAAAGCTGCAAAAGTATACTTGTTCAATACTCATAGGAAAGCTTGCGTGGGCTCTAATGTCAGGGGACACAATGGAATCATTTCATATAAGTTGTTTTTTCTTGATTTAAAAAACAGTAACAGTAGATTTACAGCTAATAATTCAGTTCATATATAATGCCAAGCCTTCCTTACGTTTGCCCGAGTTTGTTTTTGCTCAAAGGCCATCAGAAATCTGAAATCGAAAAATCCTGTAGATTTGCCTTGGAGTACTTTTATACAGACTGGGTAAATAGTAAATCTATTTTTGGATTGGTCTAATTAAAGGTGGAACAGAATGAAAGGCGCTAGCCTTTCATTCTGGAACGCGTTTATTTAGACCAATCCAAAAATAGATTTACAGGAAGCATTTCATTAATGTTGTGCACAATTCTTATCTATTGCTCATAAAATATATGTACAAAAAATATTCACTATGCATCAAAATTCTAAAAAACCCTCGTATTGCGGGCGCAGCCCTCTGTACGCCGGTATTTTTTTTTGTTTGGCCCGCCTAGATAATTTGTTATTTCATCTGGCCCTCCTCCTAAAAAGTTTGCCCATGTCTGATCTATACTGATGGATCCTTAACTGACAAAGGAGTAGGGTACGCAATCGTTGACGACCGTACCAACTTAATCTACGCATATTCATTGCATTCTTCAGCATCCATATTTACAGCCGAAATACAGCCATTCACGATGCCATAATCTCCCTCAATATTGGAAGAAGGGCGTCATTATTAAAATCTTTAAGAAAGGGAATCTCAAGGATTTTATAATAGTTGGCGTATCTCCCAGCAGTCTCCAAACTAATGAATCAAAATAATCTTGGCCAGGATGAAGAACACGGCCGACCGCATTAATCGTTTTTTTTTATCCCATAGTACGATTCCATTTGATTTAAAATTATTGGTGTTTCAATATAGACACATAAATACAAGGTTTTGTGAAATTGGTGTAAAAAAAATTCTTAGAAGAAACAAAATGGGGGGTAGGGTTTGTACGACAGCCCCATGGCTCCTTACTTATATACGTAGTAGAATCCAAAATTGTTGAGAAAAACACACTTCCAGTTATCCGATTGAATTCATTTAAGTTTTGTTTTTCAATGTAACTCCCCTTCACTTCAATACAACGATGAGATCGTTTAATAAGATCCTGCATCCCTTTCAAAAAGTAGTCTGCGGGTTTGTCTTGAAAATGGTCCAAAACAGCATCTTTCAGTTCCTTCTCAGTCTCAAATTTTCGTCCTCGGAGGTCCTTTTTTAATTTTGGGAACAGGAAGTAGTCACTCGGCCAGGTCTGGGCTGTACGGAGGGTGTTCAATTTTTTCAAAGCCGCATTTGACCACAGCAGCCTTGGCCACCGCGGCGGTGTGAACTGGTGCATTGTCGTGAAGAAGCAGCACCCCTTTCACCAGTTTTCCATACCGTTTCTCCACGATGTTGGCCCTCAATTGGGTCAAAAGATCTGCATAATATTTCCCTGTTACTGATGTGCCCTCTTCCTTGAAGTCAATCATTATAATTCCCTTGAAATCCCAGACGATGGTGGCCATAATCTTTTTCCGGCTCTGCTGCACCTTCGCCTTCTTGGGGCGCTCCTCATAAGGCCTCCTCCATTCCATGAACTCTCTTTTGGTCGTGGGATCATAGTAAAGGACCATGGTTTCGTCTCCTGTCACAATTCTGCTGATAATTGCATCCGAGTCGGCGCGGCACAGCTCCAAAAAGTCTTTCGAACATTTCATCCGCTGCTTCATTTGATCTGCTGAGTTTCGGGATCCATCTTGCCGAGATCTTCCTCAACCCCAAATGGTCGGTAATAATTCTTTCGACGGTGGTTTTTGATAGACTTGTCCTTTCTGCAATCTCTGATAACTTTAGCCGCCGATCACTCAATACAACTTCCTCGACTAATTGGACGTTTTCTTCGGGGGTCTCAGTTATTAGGCGTCCGGTGCGGGGTTCATCAAAAACATTCGTCCTTCCTCGCTTGAATTCCAAAATCCACCGGTAAATAGTCGCCTGCGATGGCGAAGAGTTGCCGTACACGGATATGAGTTCATCTCGAATCTGGGACGCCGTGTATCCTTTCAAAAAAAGGAATTCAATGACCGCGCGGTACTTGATCTGCTCCATTTTAAATACAAAATCAGAATGCGACACAAATAATTACCTAGCCGGGCCCTTGATTGCACAATTGAACTCAAGTTTAGTCCTGTTATGACCGAAGAGTTGTTCTATCGAATAGCGGTAAAATGAATTCAATCGGATAACTGTAAGTGTATTTTTCTCAACAATTTTGGATTCTACTACGTATGTTTTGTAGCATCAAACAAAACGCATTTGTATGAGGTTTGGTTGAAATTGGTGCCCAAATAAAAAGTTTTTCTTGGAGAACCTAATTTGGGGCGTTGGGTTTGTATGGCAGCTCCATGACCCCATGGTCCGATTCCATTCATTTTTGCATACATGTTTTGTGCGATCAATAGAAATGCATTTTCATGACGTTTGGTAAAAAAAAATCTTGGAAGAATCTAATTTGGGGGGTTGGGTTTGTATGGCAGTCTGCGACAATAATAAGAACGTGTGCCAAATTTCAGCTTGCTGGCTTTAATACCCGCCGAGTAAAACGCGAGACGGACAGACAGACGGACATCGCCCAATCGACTCCGCAAGTTATACTCATCATATACTTTTTGTATATAGAGATGCTTCCTTCAATGCGTTTCAAACTTCACGGCAAAGTTAATACCCTTTAACTCTACGAGCGAAGGGTATAAATATATACTTGCAAAATTCACAATATTTTCCTCGGAAAAATGATTCATTTTGCGTGACATGAAACATTGAAAGATACACGCATTTAATACTCTTTAATTGCTCACCTGCTGAAATCATATTACCCTTTTCTAACAGAAACATGCACACTAAAACGACGAAAAACATATTATGCATGATAAGATAAGATACAAAATTACATAGTTAAAGAGTAGGTGGTAATATTTTGCGGTCACCAAAATTAGAACAGCCGGCCGGAATGTCCGCTATCTGTAACGCGGAGAATGGCAATAAATTGACTTCGGAATGAGTGAAATATCTCCGGGGACTGCCGTGTTTTCCGGGAATTTAGTGAGTGGATTTTGCTATTTCCCGTGTGTTTGGGGTATCCAAATTAGACTACATACATATTATAATTTTTAGCTTGAAAGCTTCTATGAGGATAAAATCTTTTTTTGTATAAAACGTGAATATGTATGTAAAATACTTCATATGCAAAACTTGCAGTCGCAGGGGCGTACGCAGAAAACATTTCGGGAGCAGTTTTGATGAAGAAGATGAGCCCGTACTCGTTTGTAAGTAGAAAAGTGAAGTTATTTTACTTTTATAATAAAAAATGAGATTGAAAATATGAATTGATTTGATTTTCTTTATTTTTTTGTTCGGTAAACAAAAAATTGGCCAATTGCATATTAGCAATTAACAAAGATCAAAGCAAAATGATATCCATGCCCTAGTTATCTCGAAATTAGAGTCGACATCTAAAGATTTGCGTATTTAAATTTTGTTTGAATGAAAATTACCTTTTTTTGAAAATTCATTCCGAGATAAGGAGCTACAGCCGCCGTCCAAAAAGTCCACAAAAAGGGCTAATTTCGCTCTAGTTTTCGAGATAAACCTTTATGTTTTCAAATTAAAATTTTCGAAAATCAGGGTTCCGAGATTCGTTGTAAAGCCTATCGCCGCGCATATTTCGCTAAAACCCTATAGAGTCCGTCAAGAAGCTGCAGCCGAAACACATACGTAGGATCGCCACTGTGCAGTCGGATACATGTATGCACATGCAAATCAGATAATCTCCTGTACTGTACATCTAACTAACTAATCATCTTTTTATCGCAATCTTCCACATCATGTAATCAATTGTGCAATAAATTTAGTTCATAGCACTCGTGCTCTTTGTGCACTGCAAGATTTGTGTTAATTGCTTGTTAAACATTCAAGAAGGCGGTCCAATTATGGTCTAGCGCTAGCGAAAACGTTATCGTCGTATACATACATACTTGCAAAATTGTGTTAAAATTATGTACAGTGTGCGGTACATTGCTGGCTGGCTTGCCTGGCTACCCGCATTGCATTTTAACACAAGACAACACTTTCTCTAAAATTGTCGGAAGAGATTGTTCAGTTGACTTTATTATGCCACTATTGAGATTTGTACTAAATCGTATGTGTTGTGAATGTCTTTTATAAATGGTTTCTTTTTTTCTCGGGACTATGAAGTCATTATGTGAATATGGGTGATATGATGATCGGATAGACATAAATTTTGAACATATAGGCCAGTCAATAAACCGAAATATAAGGCGTTAAGGTACGTTGTCCTCGACACGACTGCATCGGCTCTAGCGACAGCGACTCGCTCATTTCATATAAAAACTCGTTTTTAGAATGAGAGAAAAATGAGTTTTTATATGAAATGAGCGAGTCGCTGTCGCTAGAGCCGATGCAGTCGTGTCGAGGACAACGTACCTTTAGGTCGCAAAAAATTGCTCGGCTCTGGTTTTTTGGAATATTGTTGGGATAGATACCAGAAGTGTACCACCAAGTTTGCAACTTCGAAAAACCTGTGCTAACCCTGTGACCCTCAAAAAACCTCAAAAATTTTGGAACTTTTTTCATATTTTTTTTTTGTATGTAATTTCTAAAAGGTAATTTTGTAATTTAAAAAAGTATGTTGTCCACTGCACTGTTAAAGCTAAGAAAATCTTCTTTAATTTGAGTGTAACCCCAGCATTTTGGGCGCAAAGGATCCCAAGATACAGCACTTTAAACATTGTTTTTTGTAAAAAAAGTTCGAAATTATAATTTCAGTCGTGTTCCGAGCTGAATATCGGCTTAAATGCGCATTCTACAGAGAAAGTCATGTGACATGAAGTTTTAAACCAGTTACTTAGCTTAGCTTATATATGTCGGAACGAATGGAATCAGACCATGGGGTCATAGGGCTGCCCCTGAAAATTAGGTTCTTCTAAGAAAAACTTTTTTCTTTATGAACCAATCTTAACCAAACCTCACCCAAATGTGTTCCTAGTAAAGCCTCAAAATATATCTAGAAACGGATGAAATCGGAACATTAGGTCATAGGGCTGTCATACAAACCAACCCCTGATAATTAGGTTCTTCTAAGAAAAACTTTTTTCTTTATAAACCAATCTTAACCAAACCTCACCCAAATGTGTTCCTAGTAAAGCCTCAAAACATACACTGCGTTTCACTTGAATAGCACACTGTATACATTAAATTTATTTTCTTAATATCTTTAAAAAAATGAAGACAACAGATATTTGGTATTATTTATTTGTCATTTGATTAATTAGCTCTAATTTGAAATAATTTTTTTTTTTTTAACGAAAAAACATAAATTCTGTTTCACTTGAATAGCACACTTTTTTTAAAACTTATTTTAATTAACTTTTTATGCAGTGAGGATAACTTATTTTTGTTCAGAATATAAGTTGAGATCAATTTGAATTAAAATCAGTAATTTTAGTAATAGGTTGAGCCTCTCCCGTTTGAAATAACCTCCTAGATCCTATTAGGCAAAGAATCGTACAAAATTTTTATGTAAGCAAGGGATATTGTAGCCCATGATTGCTGAGTGACTTCAATTAGCTCAGTCTTTGTTGAAAACTGTTTACCAGACTCATAAACTTTTCTGACCAGCCATCCCCAAACATTTTCTATTATGTTTAGATCCGGCGAGTATGGTGGCCAGTTCAAAAGAGTAACATTTTTGGACTCAATAAATTACTTTACGGCACGGACAGTGTGTATTTGTGCATTCTCGTGTTGGAAAGTTCACGGCAATGGTCCAAAGAGACTTTCGAATGTCGCAAAAGCCTTTTCTAAAACACCTTGATACGACTTAGCATTCATAGTGGTATCTAAGAATTAAAGTTCACAAGTGCCGTAGTAGGATATGGCTCCCCAAACCATAACGCCACCAACTCGACCGTGCAAACGATCCAACTGGTGAGTCTCCTTCCTTAAATCATAAAACTAACAGTTATATCCGTCGGGCCCTTCCAAATTAAATTTCTTTTTCGAAGTCGTGTTGTGTTGCCTCGATAGCTGAACCCAAATGAAAAAGCCCAACATTGTAGTTTAACCAATATATTTCGGGCAACAGCCCATCTTCAGGGTTTAGTTTTCAATTAATATTCAAAAAGTGGACAAATTACAGAAGTTGTGACAATAATGGAAGACAAAGAACTAATTACAATTATAATTAGTTCTTTGTCTTCCATTATTGTCACAACTTCTGTAATTTGTCCACTTTTTGAATATTAATTGAAAACTAAACCCTGAAGATGGGCTGTTGCCCGAAATATATTGGTTAAACTACAATTTTGGGCTTTTTCATTTGGGTTCAGCTATCGAGGCAACACAACACGACTTCGAAGAATAGCAACGTTCCCGGCAAAACAAAACCGTTATGTAACAACATTCATCAACTAAATTTCTTCTCATCACAAAAAACAACGCGAAACCACTCTTTGGTCGATGACATGTTGGTACGACAAAAAGTCAACCGAGCTTGTTTACGAGCGGGATTAAGTGGTGTTTTTTTTTAATTTTAGACACTTAAGGTGTTTAGCTTTTGAATTAGCACGCCATATAATTGTTTTACTCGCACTTAGACCAACTTTTAACCGAATTTTTGTCCACAGAATCATGTGAATTCGTTGCATCACGCAAAATATAGATAGCTTATCTGCATAAGAGAGTACACTGCTTACTCGACCTTTCATATTTGTTCAGAATTTCCACCATTTTTAATAAAATTGCAAATCACGTTTCTGCTTTTTTCAGTGTAGGCAATCTTGATATTTTAGTCACTGAAAGGTCACAATCCCTGTAGGTTTTTATTTTAACTTATTCTTCGGTTGTTAAGGCTTTACCGCGACCCAAAATTTTTTAAAATCAACGAATCGTATTTCAAATACTCAAAACGACTATAAATTGTGATATTATTGTGACCACGTGCACTCCGTATGTGAAGCTTAAACCCAACTGTGCTATTCTAGTGAAACAAAAAATCTGCTCTCTGAAGCAAATTGGTGAAAAAAGGTAACGGTAAATTTCGAGAGCACATTTTTTCTTTCGGGGAGCCCACACAAACAAGACAAAAAAACTACTAGCAAATTCACAAGAATATTGATATATAAGCAAATTACAATGAAAAAACGGAATGTGCTATTCAAGTGAAACGCAGTGTATCTAGGAATGGATGGGATCGGAACATTACGTCATAGGGCTGTCATACAAACCTCCTAAAATACAATTTCGGATTTTTTTACAAAAAAAAAACACATTTTTTAAAGTGCTGTATCTTGGGATCCTTTGCACCTACAAAGCTAACGTTACACTCAAATTAAAGAAGATTTTCTTAGCTTTAAAGTGCAGTGGACGACTTACTTGTAGGAAGTACCTTTTAGAAATTACATACAAAAATATAAAAAAAGTCCGAAAATTTTTGAGGTTTTTTTAGGGTTACGGGGTTAGCACGGGTTTTTCGAAGTTGCAAACTCGGTGGTACACTTCTGGTATCTATCCCAACAATATCCCAAAACAACAGAGCCGAGCAATTTTTGCGACCTAAAATCGTTAAATGACTGGCCTAATAGTCTTCATTCTGTTTAAGGACGATCGACGATTGAATGTTATTGTGTCGAAGAAGCATTGCATTGCTTCAAACTGCTTTTTAACGACAGCTGCGAAGGAAGGTTTTCGATTGCGTGTCTAAGGTGTTGCAGCTTGGATATTTGGACTTTTCATTGGATACTAAACTTGTGTCTTTTAATTGGAAGTCAACATTCAGTATGGTGCTAAACTTAGGCTCACGACACTCGCGAATTCTCGTTCAAGAACACAGCTACATTAAGGGCAGCTGCATATTTGAAAATATCCGCAATACTCATTCTTGTGCCATTCTGATATTCAGAATTAGGCGAAGAATATGAATTCGAATAGCTGAAGAAAAATAAGGCAAAATATGGCCATCGAGCGGCAAAAATCAAACATCTCCTGATTTTTGCAGGATAGTTGGGTATGGCCTCCTGATTATGGGAAAAAAAGTCCTGACCGATTGGGGACCACAACCTTGAAAAAAGGGAAAGGGGGTATTCTTTTTACTTTTGTGCTATTATTTAAAAAATAAAAACATGGGCGGTGCCCTTAGTTCTTATCCGATTGAGCTGAGTTTTGGTGGGTGGTATAATGGTGCCCTTCAAAGACAATAAACTAAAATTTAGCTTTCTGCTCCAAATTTGGCGGGAGTTATGGACATGCCATTTTGTCAAATTCAAATTGGGGGATAACTCATCGCACAATATTTTGCGGCTGAAATTGAGTTTTTTCAATATCTATGGAGCTTTTTAACCTTCGCTTTCATATCGTATCTACCCGGGTAGATATTTCAATTTTCATTTGTTGATAACTCAGCGAGTTTTCTCCAAAAACCAAAATGCCTCTTACTCAGCTATATTAATTTTCATAGTTAATTGAGATAGTAAGAAAAAAATTCATATTTTAGGATGTTTTTATATTTTATTTCGAGTTTTGTCGATTTTCAAACGTAGTTTCATGAGTATGTACCCGGGTAGACTTATGACAATTTCTACCCCAAACCCATTCTCTTTGTAACACATTTTTGGAATAACTTTTCAAAATCAGTTTTGGCTTATTCTAAATTAAATCTGTAATTTTAGTACGGCAAAAATTTACTTATGTGCCGAAATTATATAGTTTTTGTAGGGATGGGTAATTTAATCTCGACACTTTGTATGTTTATGATTTTTTTTCTAGAACTTCATTGATTTTTGCTGGTTTTTTTTCTGATTATCGATTTGATTTGCAATGGCAGACTATTGGTTGATATGTATGTAAATTTAAGACTCGTCGTGGTGCATATTGAAGAGAGAAACGTGGGTGCATACAAATTGGAAAACTTCTTGTTTTTCTGACTAAAATTTAAATTGCTTCCTAAAATCTATTTCGTCGACCAACATTTTATTGAAGTGGAACCCATGCTATAATAATATACGCTTGTATAAAAAAGCGGACATTTGTATGAATGGGACCAAGTCGAAATTACCTTTTCCGTGACCCCGGCCAAATTTATGAAAATCGAAAGATGAAGCCGAGACGTTTCGATTGAAATTACTTCCACATGTTTACACGAAAACTAAAATTTCGATCTGTTCCACCAGTACTAAAAACAGCACATTCGGGGGCTAAAGCGGGAAAACTGCGCGCGGAGACTCTGTTGAAAGTCAACAGAGCCTTTCGGCCATCGGTTTAGTCCTATCGAATACTAGAAACGATAAATTTTGGGGACTAACGTTGGACGAAGGGATGATGACCTCAGATCCTTTCGTTGGGAGCCGAGACCTGTAATTAGCTATACCTATGGAAAATAACGAAGGAAAAACAAGTGTCTGTTTTTTTGCGTAAAAAAAATCTTTTCAACGTTTTCTGAATGTTTCGATAAAATTTTATTTACTGGAATCGGATTTTTTTTCTTGGACTCCATGGCATATCAAATTCAAGCGATAAGTCTTTTATAAGTGGAGCTTGACCTGTAAAACTGAACTTTTTTTGGCTGGCGTAACCAGAAATTATAGCCTTTAAGTTAAAAAAGCCAACTAAAAATGATAGCCAAGCAAAATTAACTAAACACTAGTATCCTTGCTCACAATTAAACAAAAAAAAACTAGCAAAGTATGCATTCAAAAATTTGCAAACTAATTTTTTGGACATCCCTACACTACCGATACTTCACATACAAAATAATCGATGCTATCGGTAATACACTTGTATCGATTTGCTCTATTTGCTCTAATATCTCAACAGAATGGCTTTGGATGCGATAACATGCTACAGATTTTTTTTGAAATATTTTTATCTACCCGGGTAGATACTAACTATGAATCCGCGTAGAAAAAAAATCTTCATGAAAGCGAAGGTTAAAACGGGTCTAAAATGAAAATATTATTTTTCAATGTTGCGCACCCCCAATCGGTCAGGACTTTTTTCCCGTAATCAGGGTATCATACCCAACAATCCTGCAAAGATGCGGATATGCATGATTTTTGCCGACCAAATATCGTCCAATTCTTCTTTGACTAGAACATGAAATGCTGATTTTTTTACTCAATGGCTTTAGATCTTTATCCAGTTCGTAGTGCGTCCCGTGTGTGAACTGGCGCTACGCGTCTTATTTCAGACTATGTTCACATTTATCAATGGTTGGGGCTACGAAACGGAACAGTTGCGTATGTTCCACAAACATGTTTGTCATTCTGAACGCCAAACTGCGATTTTGCTGATCAGAAATAATCTCCGGTTCTTTTCCTTTGTTTGCCTTTGTGAAATATGTTACCGAAAACAACCGGAGATTATTTCTGATCCGCAAAATGGCAGTTAGGGGAGCAGAATGGCATGTTTGCAGAACATACGCAATGTGCCCACCCATTAATTATACCTACATACTTCAAATGACATGTTCCAAAGAGTATGTAGCTCAATCTATGTACATTATGCATTGTCAATTGAAAACACTTTGTTTACAAACAACAGCTGCTAACACTACATTATTTGATTCCGACCATTAACTCCAATATACGTACAAAGTTCCTATACTCAATATGAATCACCACCGATGTTTATGTTGCGGTGTATCTGTTTTAAGCACATCGAACAATGAATCCATCCACATCAGCGAAAGTTCAACTTACCACGATCGTCTATAAATTGAAACGAGTTAAATCGCGGGATGTATGGCCCAACGAATCGTATACAGTCTGTGCACCCATCATATGGAGATGGCGTTTCAATTTCGGTTTATATTCAAGTCAATTAGTCGGACTGGTCACATTCATTCGATATGACTCATGTCCAGCATTTAACCATAATTTTATCGGAGTTTCAGTGGAAACTCATAGTAGCGATTGTGAGCAATCTCAGTTTCAGATATGTCGACAAAAAATATACAAACTAGTCTTTTGTTAATCTCTGAACTGAGTCTGCAGTTTCCTGGAAAACTACCCGAGTGATATGTATTGCTAGAGCACGACACGTACTGGCAACTTTAAACTTGACCAGTTTCCATATTTGATTTATTATAATAAGAGGCACGTAATTGTAAGTCATAAAAATGTTTTCTCTTCTAGTTGTGCTAATAGTATAAATTTCTTCTCTCCTTTTCCAGGACAAAATGGATGAAGGCGTCACAACACCGCGACCGGTTCCACGACCTCGACGCAACATTCCCAACGTCACTCTAACCCAATACGAAAATGTGACGATCGATTCGATTAACAAAAATATTATAATCAATGATCAAAATCTGCAGAGCGAAAGTCAATCAAAAGTTCCCAACAACAAAGCATTTCCGGCAAGTGTTGATGAAAGGGAACTGTCGTCGTCAAAAAACATTCTCACCGAAACTAACAATCTAACCAGCCCGGATAAAAATCAAAATATCGATACTACTGATAGTCGGCCTACGCCCGCACCGAGACGTCCCGGTCCCGTCAATAATAGCACGGAACAAATTTATGAAAATGCTGCACCACTAAGTCCGAAATCGCCGAAATCTTCAACGGGAGCGATAAGTAAAATGCCCAATTCGGCTGCAAGGAAAGCGCCAGAAGTGCCAAAGTCGTTAAATATTGAAATTGATAATCGACAAAAATGCGAAGACGACATGTCGTCAATGTCCGTGTCGCCGGCAGATCATCCAATGGAATTTAACGAATCCAAGGTGAAAATGAAGAAATCGGTCTCGAATAGTACGCTCAATTCGTCGACAAGTTCAACATCGAGCACTCATGATAATTTGAAATATAAGAATCCATCACCAAGGTAAGTTTGGTTATTTGTATGGATTGTCTGTTTGTAGAAATATCAAAACTGAAGTAAGTTAATTTTAGGAAGAGAAAATCTAGGAAACATTGTTTGCTGCTCTAGAGTATTGGGAAATTTCTTGCCACAATAATATTGAGGTGTGTCTGGAATATTTTTTTTTTGAACGACGAAACCCGTTTTGGGCGCTTTTAGTCATAGCGCAAAAGTTTTCCGTTAAATATTACTCACTTCGCCTTAGTTCCTAAAATGTAGAGAAATCAACTAGTTTTTTTTTTTAATAAAAATGTGTATGTATTTTTGTAATAATAACGAATTTTTGACTTGATAACAAAGCCACGACTTATTCGTTCTATACAGGGTGTCCGGAAACTGCCGCATAAACGCACCGGATTATGATACCTCAGTTGATTTCCAGCAAAAAAAATGTATGAACATACCCCCTCAGCTTAACCCTTTAGCTGCCACAGGCATTTAAAGCTTTTTGAAAAAATCATTTTCTTGCACGACTTAAAGCCTAATATCTCCAAAGCCAGACCAGCTAGAATAGTGAAATAAAATGATTATTACAGCCAACAAATTTACCTGTAAAATAAAACTAACCACACTAAAATCGGATAAGAGGTTTGGTTTTTACAGAGCTTCAAAGTCAAATTTGCGTGATTTGACCCAAAAACAATCTTTTTTCCATCTCAATTTTCTCCAACTTCTGCCAAGGTGCTTGTACGATTCTTTTCAAAATTATTTCTAACAGTTTTTATACGTTAAGTGTAGAAAACTAGGGTTAATTTTAGCTCGATTTCAATACAATTTACACTGCCCCTAAAGATCTGCAATTGGTAAAATCTATTTGAAGTATGTCGAAATCGAGCCGAAAATTAACCCTAGTTTTCTGCACTTAAGGTACTAAAACTGTTAGAAATAATGGAGCTAGAATAAAATGATGTAAGAAAGATATGATCGTAAGACTATGCGCCAATTTTTAAAAGAATCGTACAAGCACCTCACCTTGGCAGAAGTTGGAGAAAATTGAGATGGAAAAAAAGATTGTTTTTGGGTCAAATCACGCAAATTTGACTTTGAAGCTCTGTAAAAACCAAACCTCTTATCCGATTTTAGTGTGGTTAGTTTTATTTTACAGGTAAATTTGTTGGCTGTAATAATCATGTTATTTCACTATTCTAGCCGGTCTAGCTTTGGAGATATTAGGCTTTAAGTCGCGCAAGAAAATTATTTTTTCAAAAATCTTTAAATGCCTGTGGCAGCTAAAGGGTTAAGCTGAGGGGGTATGTTCCGTACAACTTTTTTGCTGGAAATCAACTGAGGAATCATAATCCGGCGCGTTTATGCGGCAGTTTCCGGACACCCTGTATAGTTGCTGATTTGCCGTTTACTTTTTTGTTGTGTAGACCAGATTACGTAGCTTCGTATCTCAAATAAAAAATGAATATTTTGATTCAGATTTTCTTAGAAAATAACAAGACCGAGGCTAATTCGGACGCAGCCGAAATTTGAATACCCTTCACATATGGATGAAACTTACGTTTCTTTTGGATTAGTATTTCTATATTACATAGTTTTCCTATATCAATTGTTACTATACATCACTGTTTCCCAACTGGTGGTCCGTGGACCGGAGCTGGTCCGTGAGAGTTTTAGAGGTGGTCTGCGGACGAACTAGTGACTATTCTTGTAAAAACGGAATATTCCTCTGGACTAAATCAAGTTTTTTATTTTCATTGAGCAAACTCTCTGACGGTATTAAATTGATCCCTAAATAGTCAAAGTTAAAAAAAATCTATGGCGAATCTAAAGATGGGTACGAACGAATTCGCAAATTACTGAGCCCACTCCACCAACAACTTTTCACTTACATTTACCACAAAAGCAAATGTTTGGTTTGTAATCATTTTTCAATTCGCAGCAAATTAGCAGTTGTTTCATCCTTATTGACAGACAGACAATCTTTCAATTACAAAATTTCAAAATTAATGCAGGTTTTGCTTTGAATCAGATGAGAGTTTTTGTAAGTAAAGTAGCTTAGGGTGCCTCCTGATATTTTCAACCTCATTTTTAGTACCGAGCAAAGGGTTTATTTTCCAAATACATAGTTTGAAAACAAACAGCAAAACTTACGAAGCTGAAGCTGTGATCTGAATAAAAAAAAAAAAATGAAAAAAATTTATCAAAGCGACCGAGACTATGTTTACATGACGGAACAAGTACGGGTTTTCGGACCTCTGTAGATCGGACCCAGTTTGGCCCTGAGTGTTAAAATCTGGTAGGCATTGTCATTCGCCACGTCTGACGAAGTGTAGAAGATACGATAGAAAACACTGGAGTTATAAGAGTTTGAAAATCACATTTTTTCGAAAATCTTGTTCTTGTTGTTCATTGACGGGGCTACAGCCTTGTAGGGAGCAACTCGGGATTCGCTATCTTTTCCCAAAGATAGAGTCTGTCCCGAGGGTGTGCATAGGCTATCATTTGCTCCGATTCGTCCAGTAGAAAAAAAGATACAGCGAAAAATGTGAAACTGCATACAGTTTCGGTAGAGTTTCTGGCTTAAGTCTTTTTTTAATTTAAAAAATAATAATTTGCAAAAGTTGGGAATAGACCCGAAATGCTTAGGAAAGAATCGTATAGTTAGTTAGAACAATCCCTTGGATATGTGCTCCAAAGTTTCCAGTTGTAGAGCGTCTGGAAAAGCAGGGGCAAGGGGTCAAAGTTCCTGTTTCGGGTTATACACGAGTACGTACACATTAATATAATATTGGATGAGCATAGAGTGTGATGCATTCAGTGCATTCGTCCTTGTAAGTACGACTCGGTTTGATCCTGCTGTACATAGTAGTGGGTTGAGGCATATTAGATCACTCTTAGTTATAAAGTGACTCAAACAGAGACTGCTCCTGATGGCTATGGCTATTTATGATTGCGGGTCATGATACCACTTTATCATTGTAAAAGCAATTGCTTGGTAAAGCCGATTTGACAGGAATGGACAGATTTTCGGGACCTCTGATAAAGGATAAAAATTTTTTGACATCTGGTCTGGTATAAATTTCTGAAACGTAACGACGTTGAAGCTCAAGAAGCCTTAACCAATTGGTAGGCCGAATTTGGATCTTAGGAAACATGTTATAGATTTAGATCACATTAGGGCAACGAATAGGGTTAAAGATATTGTTAAGTCGCAGTTAATGTTATTATTACGGCTAAACTTAAGGATAAGGTTTGCGTTGAAGTTGAGTTTAATGTTTAGGCCAAGGTTAAGTTTAATGTGATGTATAATAATACTACTAAGGGCTTTCAAGATAACCAAAGTTACCAAGTGTACTCTCGTTACTAAGATTACCAAGGCGACTAAAGTTACTGGAGTACAGAGGTTTCCAAGGGGGTCATTATTATTCTCAAATAAATTCATGTTAATAGAGCAGTGATAATCGCCTTGACCTCAAGAAAATGAACGCATTCAATATTATTTAGTGAGATGTTAAGTCGATTTTGTAAATTAAAAACTGCAAAAAATCATGATATCTCACAAAAACAACTTTGTTGTAAAAGGTTTCTGCCAAAGAAAAAGTTGTCAGCCACAAAAAGGATTGATATAAATACACTCCCGCCAAAATACTCGCATCTTGAGTTAAAGATATGCTTATCCAAAAGTGGTAGAATCAGTTAACAGCTTCCATTAATCCAACGCGGTGCGGTACGAGTCAGAATGTATAAAATAATTTTCGCCGTGGTAAACTACGCTGAATTTACCAATGCGTTTGGTGTGTGTGTGTGTTGTATGTACCGCGTACCACTCCCGTGCTGTTTTGGTGGAAATTAATTTCTTGCAACGCTTATTGGCGGGGAGCTTGAAGTGGGTGCTATTTGCTGCTATGTTCTTTTCTTGATCAGATTTCATTTTGAATCTTCCAGCTTTAAACATAAAATGTTTCCTATTTTTTTTTTTAGTTTTCTTCGTATATGCGGCTTTTCCCTTTTATTAATACAATGAAGGTCTTCAGTAATTTTCACAAGATTGGTTTTATTTCTATTACGCCTATTAAAGCTCCCCACCAAATAGCATTGCAAGAAATTGTTTTCCACCAAAACAGCACTGGAGTGGTACGCGGTACATACAACACACACACCAAACGCATTGGCATATTCAGCGTAGTTTACCACGGCGAAAATTATTTTATACATTCTGACTCGTACCGCACCGCGTTGGATTAATGGCAGCTGTTAACTGATTCAACCACTTTTGGATATGCATATCTTTAACTCAACATGCGAGTATTTTGGCGGGATTGTATTTATATCAATCCTTTTTGTGGCTGACAACTTTTTCTTTGGCGGAAACCTTTTACAACAAAGTTGTTTTTGTGAGATTTAAAATGACGCGGTGCAGTAATACTTTATACAAAGCAGAAAAGTTTGAAAAAATATTTAATTGATTACTATTTTGAATTTAGTTAAGCTCGGGAAAATTAGAAAGAGACAGATTGCCAAAGTGTTGTGAGCGAGAGTATAAAGAATTAACTATACGCAGCGGACGCCATAGACGGTTACAAATAAGAAAGTGATGACTAAATAGTTGTACATAGTACGGAATGATGTTGGACGAGATAGAGCATATGCCCTTCTTCCTGTGGAGTTTTTTTCTGTTAACGGAAAATGTCTTCAACAGTCGCAACAGTAAAATTTTCAATCGAATCACCATCTAAGAAGAAAGCTATGTTTATGGGACATACAGGCGACGCATGCCTTTTTTTTGCAAAATTGAAGAACGAAGACGGACAATACTAACTTGATTTATTTGGTAAATTCGATGCGCTAAAAGGTGGGGCACGCTTACAGCGGCAAGAAAATGATCCTCCATTCCGACAAGGCTTCATCCCAAAGAACTACGCCCACTTGGTCGATTGGTATCTCATAAAATAACAGTACTCTGCAGACCTCGTGCGACTGCTTTGTTCTCAACATAGTATTATTACAAAACCTAAAAATGCTAGAGTACCACTGGAAAAAGTGCATCAACCGGAAGGGACTGAAAAGTCTGACCACAACTTAATGGGTAAGAAAACCACTTTGGAAACTTTTTAATGCATCCTCGGAACGGTGGTCCTTTGCAATTCCCTTCGAGGCTAAGTGGTCCGCATACATCTGCGGGTTGGGAACCACTGCTATAGATGTTTTGAGAGTAAAAATTGGTCGGCAAAGAAACCAGTTTTTCTTACAAGAACCTAATTTTGGAGATTCGGTTTATATGACAGTCCTATGACGTAATGTCCCGATTCTATCAGTTCCTGGATATATTTTTCGACTTTACTAGAAACACACTTGATTGAAGTTTGGATAATTTCGGTCCAAAAAGAAAAAAGTTTTTTTTTAAACAACTAAATTTTCGAGGTGAGGATTCGATGGCAGCTCCACGACCCGTTCTGACATACAATACAGTGTACAATAGAATGACACTTGTCAGCGAGATAGCTTCAAAACTGAGAGACTAGTTTGCATAGAAACAGACAGACAAACGGACATCGTCCAATTGATTTCTCTCGTTACACTGATCAATAAATAATCTACAATTTTTCGTATTGTCGCAGATGTTTCCTTCTGTACGTTGCAAACTTAATGTCAAAGTTAATATCACATAATGTGAAGGGTATTAAAACAAGCAATAATATTGGAAAATATGTGCAATCGAAACCCGCCGAAATCCTCCCGAAATTGTTGCGCGAAAAATGCAAAGTGTCCCGCAAGTCCAGCATTTTTGGATAATTGACTCCGTTTGGGCTTGCATTTTTTTGGGTCTCATCTTTGAACTTGCAATTTTGTTGTTCTTATGTAAAATCGACGCTATTTGCGTTTGGTCCGCTTTTGTTTGTTCTTGGTTCGCATAAAAAATTGACCCCGATTTTTTCCTTGGGGCGCGTCTTTTAACGGCTGTAACATTTGAACGCAGGCTACTAGGAATCTGAAACTTTCAGCATAATGTGTCAATATGCTCTACATCAGTGAGTGTGCCTCCTTTGCGAGGTCTAAAGAGTCTGACGCCCCCCTGAAACATTTGTTTAGTTTTCTGTGTTTGGTTTGTTTAGTTTAAAACTCATTTTATTTTGCTAGGAATTGTTCGATGCTGACAAACGATTATTAAAGGTGTTTTCTTGTAAAAAAAGGTGCATGATTGGGTAAATAAGCGCAAAAAAACGATTCGAGTTAAAAGCTGTTTACATCTAAATCACCAACCATGAACATAGTAAGAAACTGAAGTTTCAAAGTTGTGATAAACCAATAGCCAATAAATTAACATGGCCTACATAAAAGACAAATGAGCGTGGCTGTCGGTTTATCGTGACATTATACCTTCCGTCCGTGGAACCTAGCCAATTGTTATGGTATATTAGCTAATGTTGTATACTGAAATTATTCGCTATAGAGCGCCCCTGGTTGTCACATCTGTAACAATTCTTTCGGGTTAACTTTAATCAGAGTGGGTATTCCCGATAAATTACTGGGTTTATCTGGGTTATGTTGTTATTGTAATCCCATGTAGTTACACTAAACTAACCTACACCGGAGTACAACAAAAACACCACGTATTATTATTATTAGCAAACAAGTAAAACATTTTTTATCTTGGACGGGTAGCATTAACTACGCCTACTCACTACTACTACTCACAAACCGTTTTTGACACAAACTGGAATAAGATGGCATGGCATGCCAGAACGCTGCTCTACGTATCGCTACAGGTTGCCATCTCATGTCGTCCCAGGATCATCTTCATCAAGAAACCAGCATGTTATCAGTGCGTGATCCCAATCTCCTCTTGTCTTTACAATATCTGGTCGGTTGCTATCGAGAGGATCACCCAAACCATCATCTCATGGGCAATACTCCCCCTCCACGACATGTCAGGAGTGGACTCAGAAATCTCGAGAGAGACGTCCAGAGATACAAACGGGTACCTCCCGATATATTCGATAACACAGCATACCATGCGGCCATCGCAGATATTCACACAATCGTTGTGAATCGGTCAATAGGGAGATTAAGTCCGAATAGAGTCCTCTCAGTGCCCCCACCACACACTCCCCACTGAGGAGACTATGCTCCCGAAAGCCACAAGAGTGACACTAGCCCAGCTTAGGTCGGGTTTTTGTTCACGCCTCAATTCGTACCTATCTCGAATAGACCCGGACATCCACAACATTTGTCCGAGCTGCGGTGGTGCGCCACACGCTGTGGACCACCTGTTTCGATGCTCCGCTGCACTCACTAACCTCACTCCGAGGGCATCATGGGACAACCCTACGTTCTTGTCGCTTGAGACAATAGGCGAGAACGACGACGAAACTTAGAGCACATCCACAGACATGCACAGCGACTCACATCCTTCTGCACCGCTACAAGAACAACAACAACGCCTACTTTCCACCTTGTTCTCTTCTGTGCCATTTTCTTTAGGTCTGACCACCTCTTGTTGAATGAAGCAGCCTCGCTATCAAACGATCTTCTCCATGTGTTTCTTGTTCGAATCTAGGGATTGTTTAGCAATATTTTTTGGGCCTCTTCGGAGGGTATGACCTATATATTGCCACTTTCGCCCTTTGACATAGTGCTTATCCATTCCACGCCTGTGACATTAAAGGGATCGTCATTCGAAGTAATCTCCGGCCTGCTGTAATTATGCTTCCGAGGTAGCAGAATTCGTCACCTTTTTCGACTGCCTGGCCCGAAATGCAAATTCCGCTTTGTCCCCCTGGATCAAAGCTCAAGTACTTGTTCTTGGCAACGTTTATCTTGAAGCCAGCATTACGACTTTCGGAATGCAGAGCATCGCCCATTTGAGCTACATCCTGCTTTTTATTTGATAGCAGACAAATATCGTCAGCATAGTCGCAGGTGTTCAAATATTTTCCATCTGATATCTTTTCTTGGCTTTGAAGCGCGCTCACTAGTACACCATTAATGGCTATGAGGAAAAGAATAGGTGGCAAAATGCAGCCTAGCCTCACTCCGCTGTACACCTCAAAAGGATTTGAAAGCTTCTCCTTGTGCAAAACGTGACATTGGGCTCCCTGATAAGGTTCCTTGATGATGGAAATTATTTTATCTGGTATGCCCCTCCTACGAATAGCTCTCCAGAGGTACTCCCGATCAACACTATCGACCGCCTTCTCGAAATCGATAAACATGAGGTGTAATGGGGATCTCCATTCGGCGGGTTGCTCGATAATAATTCGGAGAGTGTTTATATGGTCGCTACACGAAAAACCCTCACGAAAGCCAGTATGTTCATTCCTAAAGTGCGATCAACCTCATCCTTGACCCGGTTCAAAATCATTTTAGCCATCAGCTTGGAAACAGCTGGAAGTAGGCAAATCCCACGCCAATTATTACAATCCTTAAGGTACGTTGTCCTCGACGCGGCCGCACGACAGCGACTCGCTCATTTCATATAAAAACTCGTTTTTCTCTCATTTTAAAAACGAGTTTTTATATGAAATGAGCGAGTCGCTGTCGTGCAGTCGTGTCGAGGAAAATGTACCTCTTTCGGAATTTTAATAATTACGCCCTTTTTCCATTCGCCTGGAAGAGTTTCATTTTCCCAACACTCTCTGATGAGCGGAAGCAGAATATCCGCTGTAGCATTTGAATCCGCTTTAAATATTTAAACTATCCCCGGGGCCTTACCGGCGTCCATAGAATCGATAACCCGCTTTAATTCCGTCTTAGATGGTGTTTTGAAATTAATACCAGCTACTGGAGCCATGCCTTCCTCTG
This sequence comes from Microchrysa polita, assembly GCA_949715475.1. Lineage (NCBI taxonomy): Eukaryota > Metazoa > Arthropoda > Insecta > Diptera > Stratiomyidae > Microchrysa > Microchrysa polita. Next base: position 74,568,393 of record OX454419.1, read on the forward strand.
ACGATGAAGATGCACTTGCAGGCCCAAAGCGGTTGTTTAGGACCTCAAAAAAGTGCTCTTTCCATCTCTGAAGCTGCTGTTTTTCGGTAGCAAGCATAGAGATCCTTCTTTATCTTTCACAGGATGGTCAGTAGTGAACGATTTACCAATTAGTTGCTTAATTAACTTGAATATGATACCGCTTTCACCACGGTAAGCTGCATAATCTGCCTCCTTCGCTAAAGCGTTAATGTAAGTACGCATGTCACGCCTCACACTTTGTAATGAACGGTATTTAGCTCTGAATTCATTTTTAGCTGAGTTATCAGCCGCGGAGTTGATTTGTTCCTTAACACTCTTGCGTGCTGAGGTGGTCTTCTACCATGATGCAAACGTCTTACGATTGCTTCTCCACGCGAAATTAAAAAATCCTTTGTAGCATTCTCCTAAATTGTAGGATTTTCAAGGGCTAGAATTGTAATACCTTTTTGGTGCCGGGCAGTAGAATATGCACGTCTAATGGATAGCTTTTCCACATTCAATCGTGGCAAGATTCGCGTGTTATGAGTCGGTTGGATCGCTCTCGTTCGTAGGCGCATTTTTGCGATAACTAACTTGGGAGCAAAGAAATTGACCCCCCCCCCCAGCGCTGTGCTTTAAAACAAAAGAAATCAAAAACTGAAATTGGAGGGGGGGAAGTTTTAACACAGTTTAATAATCCCAAAAGACATACATAAATGTTCAATGAGATTTAGGTTAGGGCTTCTTGCAGGCCACTATATCACTGAGATTCCGGCTTCGTTTATAACGGAAGCATTTGGGGTGGGTCGATTTTTTTGCACCCAAGTGTAGATGGTTGTCGCTGCCAACATCAATACCACGCTCCGACCTGACGTCTAATATGCAATTTCTTCACGTTTTTTTAAACAGCAATATGATTAATCTGGTTTTCTGTTCTGCCATCCGGAGAAACCCAAGTTGTTAAGTGGCAGGGCTTATCTTAAACAAAATGCCGCCAATGATTGGTTGGCGAGAGTTACAAAATTCACAAACATTTCATTGATCCTGCCGCCAAGTCCATGATTTCCCATAAAATGTTCAGTTCATTCTACACAACCCTTGGGGCGAGCCCCACCGTTTGAGAATCACTGCTCTACATCGAACGACTACTGTGCTGTATCCCAGCATAAATTCTCAGCTGCACAGCAACAAGAAGCGTCGGCTTCTATAATGAAATGGTAATCCTCACTCGCAAGGATATTTAAATCTCAGATATGAAAGGTGTGGATCTTGGATTAATTCTGGTGGTCCTGCTAAATCAAATCAACGAACCGATCCGGTGACACTTAAGAACGCTGCATGAGTCAAATAAACCTAACGTTTTATTTAATTTCGCATTAAAAACACTAAAAAACACTTCAACTCAATTCGACCTTACAATATTCATTTTTCCCTCTTTTCAGCGATTTACTAAAATCCATCGGCAGCACATCAAAACTACTTACCGAAGCAATAACCGAGCGCGTAACGCAGAAAGCTAAAAACATGCTCGACAAAAATTTCAAATCATCCCAAGAAAAACTCTCCACGTGGGGCTCACAGACAACGTCTCGCCTGAAACACGTGCGCAAGAAGATCAACAATCTCAATATCAATAATCTCTCGCTGGCACGAAATGAGAAACGAGATGCCGAATTTTATTCCGATCGACCGCAAACGTTACCGCCCAACGATCAAGTCTTCCAATCCATTTCGTTCAATAGTCCGCTTAACAAGACTAGCAATCTGACAAATCTGGCAACTACCGAATCATGTTATGAAATTCCGAAAAATGTCCGATCACCCGACTCGTATCCAATGGATGGAGCCGGTCCTCCAACCTATGATGAATCAATTCGAGGACTTAGTTATACGCTCACCGATCCGGACACATCGTTTGATCATTCCTTCGAGCGAAATTCAAATGTCACACAATCGCTGAATGTAAATCACTCAGCGACGGAGAAAGTGAATCGTCCAAATCGATCACCTAAAGTTGTCAACCGAAGCGTTCCGGATATTCCGCAATTGACCATCAATGAAGAACGACACGATGACGATACGCATAGTTCGAATGAAAGTTTACCGATGCCCAATTTCCCGGCGCCTGTACTAAAATCCGATCACATTTACGGGAAAATTAATCCAATTGAACCACCCGCTCGAATGAAGCGGAAGAAAAACTATGAAATGATTGAAATTCGTAAGCCTCATGCAGAAATATCTTCGAATCGTGCTACGATTGATTCAATTGAAATTCGCGAATTGGATGATGCCTCGTCGCGAGACGTGTCACGAGAGTTGAATGAGATAATCACAGTCAACGAGAGGAAACTTCCAAAGCCGGATCGAAGTGAATCGTGGACGTATCATGACAACAATGAAGATGACTGTTGCAGTTCGCCTGAACCGATTTATGCGAATCAGGAGTCAACATATGGACGATTGTGCGAAATGGAATCTGAAGATGCGGACGTACCGTTGACACAAAGAGCGAAATCACGAGCCGAAACGGCGGAGATGCAGGATGTGTTAACACCACTTCGGAGTCAACCGGCCAGCTCGTCACCGAAAGAAATACTCTACGAGTTTGACCCGCTTTTGAAAAACAGAGGCAATACGTTGGGAAAAAACACAAATAAGAGCAATCATCTGCTGTTATTGGAAAATTTATTGGAAGAGGACACCTACGGATCTACGAGTCGTGATACTCCCGTTTTTGATGGCCACAGCGTTGACTCGTCGGATGATGACAATGATAGTGCAACTTCCGTACCACCGCCACCCGAACGTTTGGATTCGCTGAACGAATCTACATCAATTAAAGATGCAGCGAAATCTCCGAAAAACGACAGCATACAAATCGTCCACCAGAATCCAAATCTTCGATGCGAAAGTTTGGAGAATATTGTTGAAGAGCAGACCACGGAAGAAGAATATTTAAGCAGAACTGACAATAATCCGACAATCAATGAAGAAGTTGATTTGTCGCGCCCAACGCAGCCTCGAAGTCAATGGTTTGTGGATGATGCAGCCGTTGTAAACCAGCAACGAGTCAATCCGTTTAATAAATCGTCTGCTGCTGAAAAACAAATCGTCACAGACAAAATTCCTTCCGGCATAGCACCGCCTTCATATTCCGAAGCCATTGCATCGTCATCTACTTCCTCGAAAGGGTCTGTTACGAAAGCATCGGCGGAAAGTAAATTTCCTGCAATGCCAGCGGAACAGACGCAGGGAAAAACATCGATGAAATCAATGTTTTCCAATGTTTTCAATAAAATGGAATCGTTGAAACGCAAGACAAGTTTTCGTGGTGCTCGCTCCACCGAGGTTCATGTTCTATTGGAGATGGTCCCCAAACCGACACTTTCTCAACGACTTGTCCTGCACGAAGGACATTTGATACGTTTGCCGTCGGGCGGTGTTGAAGACATTCTCAAGGAAATGCAGAATCGTGTAGCATATCTTCGGGATCGAAAATTCATAACATTCGTTGACAAGGAAATGAAGAATCAGAAGGAGACTTTTGCCTTGGAGCATATAACAACAATTCAGTGTGTGAGCAATCATAAGTTTAGCAATAACACGATGCAAATGTATTGTTTCGAGATTACTACGGCTGTGCCGAAAAATCAAAATTCTCAGCAACAATTGTCGAATCCGAATATGGTCATGACGAATACGAATAGTGGAAATAAGAAATTAGTACGTAGCGGCCATTTGTACGGTGTGGCCAAAGAGTCAGAAAGGTAAATTGAACACAATTATTTCAATTTTCATAAAAAATGAGAGTCAGAGATGTCAATGTGCTCATATGGCAGAGACGACTTATGCGCACCTAGATGCATATTCTTGCACTGCCATATTTGCATTCACATTTTCATGTTAACCAATATTTCCGCCTGCTATTTCCAGAGATATTTGGATGCACCGATTATTAGAAAGTTTGACGAACGTCTTTCCGCGCAATTTAACGTGCAAATACTACAGAGCCGGATGGTGTTATCTAAAGGTAAACTATCTAAACAAAAATTTGCAATTTCGCGTTTATAATTATATGAATCCATTACATTCAGAGCTCCATCTCAGCTCAGTGGAGCGGAGCATGGCTACTGTTACAGAAGCGCAAACGTAGACTAATGTACCACTGTGAGGCTGATTTGAATACAGAAAAACTTGATTTGAGAAAGGCTCGCTGGATAAGTAAGTTATACGAAAAATTCGATTATGAAATATATTTATATTCGATCCATCATTTCAGATCTCAAAGAAAGTGATGATTCCATTAAAAATCTCCACGTCGAATCCGGACCAATGCTTACCGTTGATTGTCCACCCTATTCCATTTACATGATAATGAGTTCATCGCGTGAAACAAAAATCTGGCGACATATTATCCGTGAAGTGGCACACAACAATGGCCCGGCGTTGCACGAACAGCAACTCACCAAATTCAATGTTCCCGTTATTGTGGATAAGTGCGTCAATTTCGTGTACATACACGGATCTATGACGGAAGGAATTTATCGAAAATCCGGATCGACGGCAGCCATTCAAAAGCTTATCGGTCTCTTTCGAACGGATGCATTTAGTGTCGAGATGACACGTAACGAGTACAGCGAACATGATGTTTCGAATGTACTGAAACGTTTTATGCGCAGCCTGCCGCAAACATTGCTCAGCAAACATGCAGCCAGCTTTATAAGCATTACGAAACTAAATGCAAAAGTCGAACGGATTGCGGCTTACAAAGAGCTATTGGGACGATTATCGGACATTGAGTATCAAACGTTAAAGAAAATTATCGGTCATCTCGCATTTATTCAGTCGCAAAAATCGAAAAATAAGATGAGTGTGGATAATTTGGCAATGGTTTGGGGACCAACACTCTTTCAAAATACGGTAAGATCGAATCGGCGCGCGGGAGCTTGTTTTGATGACTTGAATGAATTTCATGGTGAATTTCTTTTCAGACGGACGATATGGGTTATTCGCAAAATGAAGCTGATGTTGTTAGTGATTTGATTACATTGTATAAGAATTTGTATCAATTGACTCCCGATGAAGTTGTGAAAGAGCACGAAATGCTTGCATGTTTGCAAAAATATTATGCTGCCGCAGAGAATCTTGCTGATTCATTGAAACAATCGGGTGATTTGAAAGTTTGGATAACAGTCAATGCTAATCCGGAGAATACCAAAGAGGTGTGTATGATATGATTATTGGATGACAAACATTTTATGATTACAGATGATCGCATTAAATAATATAAATAGATGAATTTTCGCGGAGAAAGTCGTTAAAATGAAAATGAAATTATGTGCTTCATTTTGTATTGCTTAGCTTAAATTAGCACTTTGCAGACTAATGTGAAAATTATTATCTTTATTATGACATTAAATCCCCAAGACAACTGCCTATTGCGCAAACCACCACTCCGTCATGTCAGATGCTTTCTAATGGGACAAAGAGAGGGAAGTTCAAGGCTCAAGGGTATAATAGTATCAGGCGGCACTATCCATCTACACTCTAATATGTTCTATCCATTTTTTTTTGGAAATCGACTCCGTTTGCACTTGGTTCTTCCTTTTGCTTTATTTTTTGGCCTTGGGACGTATTTTTGAACGGCTGCAACTGTTGAACAGCTAAAACCTTGAAATTTTCAGCACAATGTGCGTCACACTTTGCTCTACATTGACCCCTTATTACCCTTATAAACCCTTTATTCCAATATATTATTATACCCTTCGCTTATTAAGCGAAAAGGGTATATTAACTTTGTCATTATTTTGTAACGCATTGAAGGAAGCATCTCCGACCATATAAATAGTATACATATAAGATCAGCATGACGAGCTGAGTCGATTGGGCGATGTTTGTCTGTCTGTCCGTCTGTTGCTACGCGTTTTACTCGGCCAGTTTAAAAGCTATTGAGCTGAAATTTTGCACACATGCTTTTTTTGCAGGCAGTTTGTTTGAATGTTTGAATCGCTAAAATCAGACAAGGGGGTCATGGGGTTTCCATACAAACCTAAACCCCCAAATCAGGTTCTCAATAACCAGGCAGATTATCGATCGAGTTCGCAAAGGGATCCAAAGGTTTCATCGGAAGTCTTTCGCAACAACGCCATAAATTCGTTCCGGGATGATGCTGATACAAACAAGGTTGACACCATATTTGCCACTTTGCACATTTGGTTAATGGGCGCAGCCAGTGCCAATCGCATTTGAGAATTTGTTACTTTTATACGCTCCGTGTGCCTGAGTGTGCGTTCCGCGTTGAAAGTGCCGTTAGCATTTGTAAGTGGACAGTTAACGTTTCCTTTGATAACGTCGAACAAGAATGCTATGCTGATGTATTGATGCGCCTACGGCGAAAACTAATCATATTCAATGTTGACAGCCACTGAGTGTATGAACGGATGCAATAGTTGTTATGTACGCTTGGATACTCCTTAAGAGTGAACATGGTGAATTGACGTTGAACAGACTCGACTTTCTTTTTATGGACCTCATAGAAGGGTTGCCAAATCACATTTCAATATTCCAAATGAGATTGAACAAGTGCATAATAAAGTGATTTGAATGTACTAATGTCCGATATATCATGGGAGAATCTCCTGATGAATCCAAGAGCAATCATCGCTTTTTATGTAACCATATCAATGTGCGTAGCGAAGGATAGTTTTCTGGCGATTAGTACACCCAAATCCTCATGCTCGGTTACTCGTATAAATCTATGGTTACCGTAAGTGTAATCGTATGACATAGAGTTTTTCCCTTTGAAAATCGATAACAACGCACATTTTTCAAGATTAAGGTGTAAAGAATTGGAGTCACACCACTCTTTAAGATCGTCTATCGCAGATTGAAGTTTAAGTGCGTCGTGGTTGGAATTAACGGCTTTTGCGATTTTTACATCATCGGCGAATAGAAGGATCTTTAAGTCCGTCGGCATTAGGCATTACAATAATAGTGTTGGACCTAGGTGGCTACCCTGTGGGACACCCGATGTAACCTTGAAATCGTCTGATTCATTTGTATCGAGCTTTACAAATTGAACTCGCTCTGCAAGATAGGATTCAAGCCAGCCAGCAAGTATTGTAGCAAACCGAACGAATGTAGCTTCCTTATTAAGATTTTGTGATCTACTCGGTCAAACGCTTTCAAAAAAATCTGCATATAAAACATCAACTTGTGCGTTATTACTTTGGACATAACAAAGGAACTCGGTCAAGTTGGTTGCAGTAGATCGTCCCTTCATGAAGCCATGTTGTTTCGTTCAGATTTTGTTCCGCACCGTATTTAACAACATCATATTGACAAGGTGCTCAAAAACCGTTGCTACTGTTGGAAGTTTTGCATTGCAGCGGTAATTTTCAATGTTGGACCTGGCTCCTTTTTTGAATATAGGCAACACACTCGAACGCTTCCATTTTCTAGGGGAAATGCCATTTGCGAGCGACTCGTTGAAGATTAGTTGAAGTAGTTAGGTGTGGAGCGAGCGTTAAAACACAATTTTTTATAAGCAATGGATGAACGCCGTCCGGGCCTATCCCCTTCTTCGTATTGATTTTCTTCATTTGCGACATAACGAAGTTGCCATCGAGTTGAAAGGAAGAAGTGTTTGAAGTCGGACAAGAAGATGTTGTAGACAATGAAGACGCTGTTTGTGCATAGTTATCAGCGAAAAACTTAGCAAATAGATTTGCTGGCTCTGCTTCGCAAGAAGTCTTAATGTCACCAAAGCGCATAATTGTCGGCTTATTATCCGTTTTCCTTTTCTCGGCTATATATTTCCAAAAGGACGAAGGATTATTTTTCAAATTTGACTTGCATTTGTCAGTGTAGGAATCGCACAACTCTCTATTCAAAGAGCTAAAAGCTTCAAAGGCGTCCTCAAAAGACTGAATACTGCCAGTACATTTAAATCGTTTCCACACTTTGTTCCTCTTATTTTTTAGCGCTTTCAGAAATTTGTTTTCCCAAGGGGCACTCAGAGTTCGTTTTTTTTCTATAAGTGGGAATAAATCGTTGAATGGCCTCTTCTAGTACTTCATGCAGTAACAGCGCCGGTCCTAGGTATTATGGCGCCCTGTTCATATACTGAAAAGTCGCCCTTCTATTTATTAATCAGGAATGGAATGAAGTAATCTGCCATAGTCATTTACGAATTTTGTGGCTGTATGGCTGACACTTTGAATTTGTGTGGAAGATGGCTGTCACTGCGACCGATCACTAGATTTTGTGATAAAATAGTAATTCTTAGAGCCGGTATTCAATCGATCGTCAAATGATGTAATGATACTATGGCCAGCAGATGAATTGAACTGTGTATGATGTCAGATTTCGATAGAAAAGTCGTTTTTAAGAAAATATACGAGGCCTAAATATGTTATGCAAAATAATTGTTCATATTATCCACTCCTGACAACTTCCTTTTTAAATTCCTGCCTAACATGGTTCATTTTTCACATTAAAACGCAGAATACGATAAAAACCGTTGGCACCGAAAATTGAACTGACCGTAGTCCGCACCGCAGGGGAAATGTAATTCAAATCTAAACTGCAGAATAGGACCCGAGAGTGAAATTTTTGTCCGCTGCGATTTTCTCAATGAAAATGTGTGCTTACTTACTGGAATATGTGGAAAATGCTGGGGAATTCGATAAGCTTCATTCGAAAATGGTCCCATAATTTTTCTCGCCAATGTTAAGTATTTTTCGATTCCCCGGTCATTAGATATTTTTCACGGGAATTACCGGGAAATGGAAAAAAGTACATAGAATGGCCGAGAAAAATTATGAAACCATTTTCGGATTGTAGCGTAGGGAATTCCACTGCATTTGCCACATACCTATTCCACGACCGTAAGCATACATTTTCATAGAGAAAATCGTAGCGGACAAACATTTCACTCACTCTTTTACGCGGTAAAATCTCTTCCTAAAAACTATACATCCTACAAAACTCCTCTATCGTCCACTCTCATACAATTCAAACATGTACTACGAGCTGAGACTACGAGAATGAGCCATCAAGTGAATACGTACATCTCACCTACAACGAGCCTGCAAAGCAGCTATTCTCCTCTTTTGCAGAATATAGGGGTGTACGCTACAACAATTTCTTATGTGCACAATTGCTGCAATGCACAACTCTTCACTTCTGCCAAGCATACAATCAATGAAATCTAGCACCCATAGGGCGCCCATCCCGCATATGAAGTGTATGCATTAATTGGAGCATGTTTGCAGTGAAGCACAAATACGAGATACGCGAAGCATTTTTGAACGCGGCCGGATGGAAACATGTCTCTCGCTCTTCCTCTCGCATAGATACAATGCGGAAAAGTTTGAAGATGTGTCTTTCAAGGTTTCACGAGTCGCGACTGCGTCGATGGGTCGGTCAAATAGAATGGAATACGATTAGCATGCGAATTGAGTTTGGTTGTTAGTGGAGTATGTAATTTCTTGAGTCGCGATAGCAGCGGATCTTTGGGAAAACACACTCCTAATAATAATAATAATAATCAGTTCTAGTTCGTTTAATATGTACAATACGTGGACGACGTGTATCAATCAATATAGATATGTATAAATAAATGCTATACAACAGAGAAGAGAGTTGATGTGATCATCGTGCATATTTGTCATTAAAGGAAGTCTTGATCTTAAAGGCATAATGAATTTGCCTTTTTGGCGCCCCTTTCGGTTGGCGCCCTGTTCAAGTGCACAGTCTGCTCATATAGTAGAGCCGGCCCTGTGCAGTAACGACACTTATTCGTCAACAGTTTTTCTTTGAAATAGTTCATTAAACAAATATAACTCTCATATGTTGGCAGGTGCCAACGTAGCGCCTTTAAGCTCATTAGTGATAGAACAATAACAACAAAAATTGAACACCTCCAACACTGGCCCGACATGCTGGGGTAGTCGCGCTCATCCATATAATTTCCAATTCGGCGAGAAAGTATAGTATATCAACGGTCAGTTATTTACCCCGTTCAATTATCTTCATCAAAATACAATTGCCACACGGTAAAATACTTTGAGTCTTTTTGGGCCTCCGTCTTTTCTACTACATACATATAACCCTCAGAAATTCAAACAGAATATACACCTGTGTCTTCTTATCACTGACCCCCGCAACCCCCCTCCTCCACCATTCATCACCTACCTTAGCTTCTCTCCCCCGCCAAAGTTGTACTTTTGAATTTATGAGTTTACACCCTATAACTGTGGCATTAAAAAAAGAAACATTCTAGCTCTAAATAAATAAATAGCACAAACTAATCATGACTAAGTTTCCTTGATTTGCAATCACTATTAATTACTGATTAACACTTTTATTTACATTGTAGGAAAAAACCCAAATCAACGTCACCCTCTCACCAACAAAAACTGCCTATGAAGTATGCAAAGAGCTTGCCATCAAAATGAAATTATCCGCTCATCAGGTGACACTAAACGAATTAATTCTCAACGAAAGTCTCGAGCGTCCGCTGCATCATTCCGAACGTGTATTTGATATTGTTTTACGATGGTCCTATTGGCCCGAAGCGGATCGCAAAAACAACTATCTAGCTGTGAAACCAATTAAAATTATTCAGGAAATAAATCGTGCTTTAAAGCATCTGCCGACCACTGCATTGACGAATGAGCTGAAATTTGCCGATAATAAGACAAAAGCATTGAAGTTGTATCAACTTGAATTGAATGACGGTAAGATAACGGTATTGAAAAAGGAGAAAGGTTTACCGACCGTTTTAAGGGAAATACCATTGAATGAGATCACCACGTACGTGGGGTGTGAGAAGAAACGCGACACACAATGTCGATGGGCGATCACGTTGGTGGAGAAATGCAATAATAAAGTGTTGAGGTCAGTCAAAGTTTATACTGTTGTATTCAATATTTGTTTTATGCCTAATGCAGACAATATACATATTTGCTGGAATTTTTCTTACAAATCATGGGAGCATGACTGAAAATTTGTCAATTTTTACGGAAAATACCGGCAGATGTCTGTAATGTGTGAATTGAATTAATTGATCATTTTTCTTTCACAAGATATTAGATGCATAACTTAAGCATAACTAAACAAATCTTTAACTTTCTTATAATACAAAACTTATTAAACCTCATTTTCAGATCTCGTGATTTACCATACATTGGTCACGTCATAGCCGGAACTGAATGTCAAGATCAAATCATTTGGCTGTCGGCCATCTGGGATAGTTTGTACAGAGACGATATTATGCCGCCGGCCGAAATTATTATTCCATAATATTCTTTGTATGTTTTTTTCTAATGTTTTTATAAAGTGCCCACGTTACATACGTACGTACAGTGACACGCAAAACTGTTCACGAAATTAAAGATTTTTGTATTTTTTGCCGCTGTGAAATTATGAGAAAGAAACCGATGAAACTTTTAACTTAAATAAATATTTTATTGTATTCTGAGCAAACAAATCAAAGAAACATGAAAATTAAATTATAATATTTAATTTAAAAAATGGATTTGTTTATTTACTTTCGTGAACACTTTTGCGGGTCGCAGGCAATTTCGATTGTAATAGATCGTATAACCGCCTGTGGCCTTAATAATAGCCTCAATACGCTTGGACATGCTTTGGATAAGGTTATCCAACAGTTGAGCATCAATTTTCTCCCATTTGCATTGAGCTTTTTCGCAAAGCTCGTCCACAGTTTTCGAAATATCCTTATTTGCGAGCAGCCGTTTTTAGTTTAACAGACCACAAATTTTCAATAGGATTTAGGTCGGATGACTGAGCGTGCCATTTTATTGTCCTAATATTATTATTTTCCAGCCATTATTTTGTTAAAATTTCTGGGAGAGGTTCAAAAGAAGTCGCCCGAAATTGCTATCCCCCGAATCCGAGCGGTATTTTCGTTGGATAATTGTTACTGGTGCCGTTGAAAATGCTGCGGAAGGCAATCTAGAGCTACGGAGCATATGGAGGATCCGTATTTCAAATGACACAGACCGTAGGTGTCTTAAAATCGGAGGGTTAAAAGCGAAAGCAAAGGCTTCGAAGCCATTCTTACGAGAGTACCATAAGAAAGCCCGCTTGACCTTTGCTAAGCAGCACCGAAATTGGGCTATTGCTCATTGGAAGTCTGCAATATGGTATAATGAGAATAAAATTAATCGTCTAGGCTCTGTTGGGAGGACTTGGACTTAGGTGGACCAAAAATTAGGGCTCCGCGAACACAATATCATCAAAAGTCTGAAATTCTGTGGAGGCTCTTTAATGGTCTGGAGTTGTTTTAAATGCAACAAGTGTGGAAAATTGCTTCTAGTAAAGGGAATAATGCATGCAATTGATTATATAGACATCCTGGAGGTCTCTATGATTCCGAGTATCGATGTTTTTGGTTGCGAAACTGTAGACGCAATCTTTACGAATGATAATGACCCCAAACATACGGCCAAAATAACAAAAAAATGGCTGGAAAATAATAATATTAGGACAATAAAGTCATTCGACCCAAATTCTATGGAAAATTTGTGGTCTGTTTAAAAAAACGGCTGCTCGCAAATAAGGATATTCTGAAACCTGTGGACGAGCTTTGGGAAAAAGTTCAATGCGAATGGGAGAAAATTGATGCTCAACTGTTGGATAACCTTATCCGAAGCATGTCCAAGCGTATTGAGGCCATTATTAAGGCCATAGGGGGTGATACGATCTATTAAAATCGAAATTGCCTGCGACCCGCAAAAGTGTTCACAAAAGTAAATAAACAAATCCATTTTTTTTATTAAATATTATAATTTAATTTTCATGTTTCTTTGATTTGTTTGTTTAGAATAAATTAAATTATTTATTTAAGTTAAAAGTTTCATTGATTTCTTTCTCCTAATTTCACAGTGGTAAAAAAAGCAAAAATCTTTAATTTCGTGAACAGTTTTGCGTGTCACTGTATATGATCATTTTGTGATAGATTATGTGTCTTAAATTTAGTCCTTATTCGAATGCAATTTATAAAATGACTATTAGCACTAATGTTTGCACACATCTGCCACTTTAACGAAATTTTACTTCAAAATAAGCTTCAATTTTCATGATATATCGTTAGGGTAATAGCGACAGAAATGATAGAAGAGTGTTACGAGGCATTGTTTGCCCAAGCGATAGATAACGAAGCCCAATCTAATATTAACTGAATTGTTTTTCAATTATCAGAATATGTATTTGATTTTTAGTGCATGTAGGAAATTTGAATACGGCTGAATAGTGAAATATTTCTAAAAGTATTTTAGAATTAATTAAAATAGAACAATTCGAAAAGCATCTAGCATTTAATTAAGTATATTTTTTATATGATTGTATAAAGTTTTTACTCTTTTTATGAATTGTATATACACAGCAGAATTTTTTATTGGAACGCTTTAAACAAGGGGAATCATAATGTAGTGAAATATATTTTTAAAAGTGAATGTGTCTGGTCTTTTTTGTTCATACATAAATAACAGTTTTACGAAAATAAATTCCTCGTTGCTCGTGAGGCGTTGTACGTGAATCACATTTGGTATTTGTAAACTATACAGATGCAAAATACAAAGATGCAATCAATGGAGTCAGGTGTGCAGTATGGATCTTGTCCTGGAGGGGGCTGAGGCCAATATGCATGGCATTTCAGTTTACTACCGCAAGTTTGGTGATTGTGCTATTTTCCAGTAATGACGCTAAATGGTGGTGTTTTAAGTTCCTATAGCAGTCACGCTTGTTTTTTATGTAACCTTTTTTGCTAGTGTCGTGAAAACGCGAGTCACGGACACTTGTATTAATTCTCCTGACTTAATTTTTGTAATTGCCAGCCTAATTAGTGCTCCTCGATGGGAGACGCGTATTGCTCTCGCATTAGATCACCTCCCAATCATTATAAGAATTGACAAACCAACAAAACCTGACCAAGTCTGAGAAGCGAACGTTTGTCAAACTCAAGAAAGCCAATTGGGACGTTTTCAAAGCATACTCGTCGGCAAAGTTCTACGAGCTACCAACACCAACTAACGTTCATAAGGCCGAACGAAATAACAGGAACGTCATTGCCAAAGCAGCGGCACGTTATATTCCTGCAGGACGTATCCCGAAACCAGTGGCGGCTCGTGACCTCCTAAATTGGGGGTTCACATCTGAAACAAACAAGAGCAACTAAGCCTTTAAAATTAATTCATATTTAAATTCCTAACTTCATTAACTCTTTATCATCAATTTTTTTTAATTGAAGAATTTCGTTTTTAGCTCCATTAGCCGTTTCTTCTATTTTTATATAGGTTTTTTTTTTGTGGTTTGTGGTTATTCAATTTTAGGCCAATAAAAATTATCGAATTTAGGAAGATAATGAGCGAAATATCGCGCAACAAATATAAATTATTATTTCATTTCTGCTAATATGGTTACTTGTAGAAACTGTTTTCACTATCGATGTTAGTTCAATAAATTAAAAATTTAGCAATATTCAATTTTAACAAAAAATTCTCAAATAATAATATGTATGTGTACCTACTATATAAGCAATAGTGAATATCAGAGTTCTAGTTCCAGCCGTTCATTTTCCAACCACTCATATCCTTGAAATTATACATCACGGATTATTTTTTTAACGGATTTGTAATCAGGGAAGTTTTAGAAGTAACATATATAGCTCTAAAAATGTGTACAAATATTGTACATCATGGGTTAAACCATTTTTAATTACAAAGTGCTGCAAAATAATCATGATTATATTGTTGCTAACACTACACCATCCATACTTTACGAGTACACTGTTCATTACTTTTGCCTTAATATTTAAATATTTGTGCCTATACCTTTCCACATAAAGAAAAACAAGAATGAGTAATTAATACGTAATCACAAAGATTTACATATACAAACAATGCAAAATGCATCAATTCATATCATATGTATCAACCGAAAAAAACATCACATCTCAAGCTCGCACGCAATTCTTCCACTGTTCGCACATATTTTGTGTGCTCCTACGCCAGCGAGTGTGCGTCGATTGGTACTATGGGACATCGCATAGGATCGTATGGAAACGGATGGCGCGTACAAGTAATTCTAACCGCACGTGCGATTAGAGAATAGAATTGGCTTGTTGTGTTTTTGTGTTAATAATTTCGGTTATACGGTTATACTTCGCGGGTTTGAGATAGATGATATATATTTTTATACAAATTTGAATTTTGCGATATATTTTATGATAGAAAATTGTACGTAGCGAAGCAATTTTATGTTGTGATGGTTATCATCAGTGTAGGGGGTTCACGTGCTCATGTGCTCCTAAGGAGTAACCGCCACTGCCCGAAACCACCTTAATGAAGGTGTCAGCAAACTACGGTCTACTGTCCGCGCCCTATCCAATCCTAGGAAAGAAAAGGGCAATAATGCCATAAAATTCGGCTGTAAGAAAACCAGCGATCCCCTTCACTGCCCGAGCCTGTTCAATAAGCAGTTTATTGAACATCCCAAGACTGACGGGCTCAAGCGTAAAAGAAGGAGACGGATTCGCAGCAGGATTGTTGACACTATACCATTGTTTACTACGGACCAGGTTCAGAAAGTCATTGATAATGCTAAAAACTCAAACTCCCTCGAACTAGATGGTATTTCGATGGCCATGTTGAAATATCTAGACCTTCCAGCCAATGAGTATCTCACGGCAGCCTTTAACTTGTCGATCTCTACGCTCGCCATCCCCGATATCTGGAAAACAGGACGGATTGTCCCCTGTCTCAAACTTGGGAAGAGCGCCAGTCTCGGCGAATCCTACCGACCCATAACGATACTGTCACCTGTCGCAAAGACGCTGGAAGCCCTTATGCATGTTCCTGCACAAGAGATTCATTGGATTCCAACTATCTTGCTGGTCGGCATTCCTTCACTGAGTTTCGAGGCAAACGTTCTTCTTCTTCTTTATGGCACGATAGCCCGACTTCGGGCCTTGGCCGCCTGGATTGAAAACCTCCAATTGTCGCGGTCACGCGACCTTGTCCTCCAATTCCGAAAGCCTAGCATCTGGTGGGCGTCCTCACATACAGAATGCTCCCATCGGGCTCTCGGTCGTCCACACAATCTGGCTCCGTCCACTCGTTGCGCGTTCATCACCTTTTTGGGCATGCGATCGTCGTTTATCCTTTGTACATGTCCCGCCCATTGCAATCGCTGCAATTTCAATTTCAGGCAAACGTTCTAATCTGAGGAAAATCAAATAAGGAGTTCCACAGGGAGGGGAACTCTCACCCACATTAACATCTACATGTCCGGCCTTTCTACACGATTACACCGTACTCGCCACAGGAGAGGATAAGGATGAAATGAAGGGCGATTGGAGGTATTTTTCCAAAGCCGAAATCTCAGTGTCCAAATCTTCTGAGAAACTTCTTACCACCTGGTCGGGGGATTGTCGGTAGGAGGTTGATGTAAGTATTGGCAACAATCCTGTTCCTACTGTGTCGAATTTCCGAAATTCAGGTCTACCAAAATGCTGCTCTACGCACAGCTACAGGTTGCCTCCTGGTTTCTGCCCAGGATCACTTATATCAGGAGACACAATTGATGCCAATACGTGACACTCCTACTATCAAAACCGTATTCTGTTGGTTGCTACCGTGAGGATCATCCCAACCATATTCTCATGGGCTGAATTCCTCCACCACGGCATATCTAGCGTGGTTTACGAGACCTAGAGAGAAAGGCCCAGGGATACAAGCGATACCCTTACGATGAAGATACATATCGAGCCGCCATCGCAGCGATTTACACTGAAGAAGTGAGTCGGTCTATTGAGAGTTTAGGTGCGAATAAAGTCCTCTCAGCGCGTCTACCACCAATCTCGCCTGAGGAGACTAGGTTCCCGAGAGCCACCAGAGCTACATTAGCTCAACTGACGGTCGGGCTTTTGTTCGCACCTCAATTCATAACTTTCTCGCATAAGCCCGGACATCCCAAAACATCAGTTTAAACAGTGATGGCGTTCCTCATTATGTGGGTCATTTGTTTCAATGCCCACCTGCGCCTACTCCTATCTCACTGTGGGAAAACCCTATCGAAGCAGATATGTTTTTGTCCCTTGATATCACGGACGAAAACATTGACGAACCATAATCTCGAGTGCACATGAATGCACAGCGGTTCCACATCTTTCTGCACCGCTAAAAGAAGACGCGCGTTCTTTCTCTTGTTTTCATGAAAAACCATTTCTGGATCACTCTGTCCAGTATTGCAATAATCGATGAGTTTAGAAAACATAAACATGTATCGGTAACCCAAACAAACTATGTTTGCAAAACCCAAAGGCCCCAATGGACGACTGGGTAATGCTTCTTATTAACGAAGAGTGTCTGCCGGCTGCTGAGGAGGCAGACTATAAAGATAAACTACGTTTTGGCATACGTAATTCTTAGTTAAAGGGTTTCCGGTCGAATTCGGAGGACGGACAGGATCCGGTGGACGGAGGAAGACATGTGCATTGGGGCAGTGGATCAACATGAAAGTAGTGCAGAATCACCTACAGCACTCTAAGCTTGCATCGGGTAATCAACTTGTCTTCATAAGGGAGGAAGACATCGGCATAGGACTTGTTCGGGATAAGCGAGCTGTTTATCTCATTCGTCTACCTGGCCCATGGAAGGTCGGCGCCTCCAGAAGAGCTTGGGCTCCTGGTAACATTAAATACTTCGAGAAATTCAACATTCCTCCTCCGCCTTTGTGGGGAAGCACTAAAATAAAAGACAGAGGTGAGGACCTGTTTGATTTTATACTTATTAACTAACCTTACAGTGTGTAATACAAGAAGCTGTTTAACCTTCGTTTTTCCAAGCTCAGAAAACAGTGTAGGGTGGGAGGAGGTTTTAGACGTTACACTTCTGTCGAAAAACGTAAAAATTGAAGCTGGAACAGTGGAGAGTATCCAATCTGAAATCTTTCTCAGACCATAAGTGCGTACTTTTTTAATATCAATGTCTCCAGAGAGACTCCCAAACCTTACAGTCGCTCCTTAGAATGCCGTTAGAGCGGATTGGTTTCTATAATTTCCTATGTTGCCGGTACAGAAAGAGTGAGACCGCGTGCCACACGGATCTAATATGTTATCTTACAACGATTCACGAGAAAGATCAAGGGAGCGAATTTTGGGTTGATAATATTGGGCTAATATCGTTTGAATGGCTCCAGAGAACTTTATCTTCATCTCAGGTAAAATAGACAGCGGGAGCATTTTTCGGGAACATGCTTTACGGATTTATTTATCGGATCTTTAAGCAATGTCTCACATTAATTGGGATTAGTGGGGCTCTACGATTGTGAGAGGAGCCTCTTTAATGCATACACATTATTAGTTAGGCTGTTTTGTTTTTATTTATTTTTTCTAAAATGCTGTTAAGCTGTTACCACTTACATAGACCCTGGAAACTGGTGAATAACCTATGTTCCAAGAAGAAGAATTCATATTCACAATTTATATCATAAGATCTTAAACGAATTGCGTTACTTCGTATTCGAATTTGCAACTTAACCTTTGCCAACTTCTGGGGTTCCTTAGCCCCTTCCGTGGTTGTGCCACTGAATGGATCACTATACTCCGGCATATTCGTGTTTCACTTCCACAAATATGCCATCAAAAAAAAGAAACTCGTCATGTAATAAAATATAAAAATAAAATTTGTTTTATTTACATTTATCTACATAAATAAATTAAAAAAAAGCACTTAGTAGACACGTTAAAATTAACATTTTCTTTTTGTTATAGCTTAATTGATTAGCTAATTTTGTCAAAACACGTCGGTTCGTACCGAGGTGTAAATTTTTCTTTTATCTGTCTTCTTGAAGCATGCAAGTATCAGGTAACAGGATCCAATAAAAAATCCAAGAACGTTAAGTACAATTGAAGCCATGAGTATATATCGCCAAGCTCCACTAACTTCGCTACAGCTTAAATCTCTGCAAAATGAAAATTAGTTTATAAAATCTGTCCAAAATTTACTTTTTTCAAACAGAGGGAAATTATGTGATTCGATGGCTTCCAATGCGATTACACCATAACATTATGTGGTTACCAAATTTTGAAACAATTTACTACTGGCTAGGAAAAGTTCATTTTGTAGTAAATACACCTTTGGGAGTTTTTGAAAGCAATCGAATCACATAACAATGCGCCTGTCTAAACGCGGAACAATAACAAGATGAAAAACCGTTTTTTTTAGAAGAGATTCGCGGGGGGGATTCGAAAAATTCAATTTTCATATAAAAACCGGTTTTGTTCTCGCGTTTTTGTCCCCGTGTAGACAGGCCCATTCACCACAATCAATTCAATTCCTACTTACCTGTAGTAGAATTCATAGCCACCCGAATATAAATCATCCGTTCCATGCTCTGTCCTTGTGCCATTTGGTGGCGAAAAATTCGTATCATTTGCTCCGAAAATACAAATACACGAAGCATTCGCTATAAACATATTTGTCGAAGCACATTTTGTAGTTGGTGAAAAGAGATTGTGCAAATGCAGCGACGCACATGTGAATGCGGCCAAACACAATATACACGCAATAAGAGTGAGCATCATTGAATCAACTTTAAGAAATGTGAAACAATGTTCTCGTACTTTTTGACGTTGTATTCTTCGAAATTTGATGACAATCAAGCCCAACGTTGAGGCTAAGATGAGCTAAAAATGAAGAGAACAGGATTAGAGTAAATAGTTTATGAAGTAGAAGACGGAAGAAAAGGCATTGAATATACTTACAGAGAGACCACTCCAATATGGATTGTCTTGCATTCGGGTATATGGTGCCCATAGTAGTATCCATATGCCAATACCAGTAATTATTAATCCCAAAATTAGTAATACGATTAGCAAGGCTCGGGCTAATTTTGGATGTTTTAGGCCAAGTGGATTGGTAGCATCTAACCCTGGAAAAGAAAGTATTCTTTTTATGCATGTCGATTTTTTTAACCCTCGAAACACAAATTTAAGTTTAATTTCTTAATTAAAATCTGTAAAAAGAACACGACAACATTATATACTGTTCTGGAAGTTCAGAACTCCACTAATTTCAAGAGATCAGAAAAAGATCAGTAGAAAAGCGCGTATGTGGAATGCAGTTACATTTTCAAAAGGGGTATACATTCTCTAACAACCTTCTTCGTTTATAAAATATTCCCCCACCCTTTTGTTATATCCTTCACATTATGCAAAGCCTGTCTGTCTGTTTTTATGCAAACTAGTCTCTCAATTATGCGGTTATAAAAGCAAATGTTTTTATATTCCAGGAAACATATCGTCGTCCGTCAATATGCCAAACCCGCGAAACTACCAATTTAGCGATTTTGAGGTAATGTGATTTATAACATTCATAATGGAATGAATAATCAATAGTTATCCAGCTATAAAACCGCTTCCTTCATTGAAAAAATGAAACCGCGTTTTCGCAAATGTAAAAAAAAAATCCACAAACAGATGGCAGACTCATGAAACTACATACTCCATAACTATATTGACATAACTGGCGATGGAGTTAGCATTAAATTATGTGAGGAACATTATAATCGTTCAATAAGGTAATTTTCGAAAGAATTATATATAAAACAGTCGAAAGAACACACGCCTTGATAGTTCACGCACTGTATTGTAGATCTCCTTCTTCTTGTTTTGCCTTAACCCCTTGAGGAGCATAGTGTGTGGACGACTAAGGTGTGTAGTCGTCAACGTTTCGACGACAACTGAATTGGGAGTGTGATACGGTTGTTAGCTATGCCACTTCCTAGTCGCATTGTTAGTTTATTATTCTACGATAAGAATATTTCTCATCATCTTCTGAATAATAAACGTGCGACCGACCGTGCCGAGTTTGGAAACTCGTTTCTCTATGAATCTTTATATCACAGAGGGCACAGGCGACCGTGATCGTTCCACAGAGCACGACAACAGTAGATCTTAATATAAAGGGTGTCCCAAGTAGAGCGCCGGATTTGATTTTTAAATAAAACACTGTTGTTTGTTGAAAATCCATCCTACGTCTACCACGTATTTGTCATTGAGAGTTCCTGAGCCTGATGGCCATAACCTCCCTCCCTTGCGGGACGACAAGATTTATCCGACTGATAGCCGGAAGGGTGTTCTCCGCCGGGATGCCTCCCTTTGGAACCCCACCTTGCGATGCGACTCTAGCTGGTCGGCTTGTCTACCACCACAAATCCCCTCGAGTCCAACGCCTAGATGGGTAAGGACCATGGTCCCCTGGGCACGCCCATCCCCGAGGTACACTATTCGCTAAAGATTTCTCAATAGCAGGTGTGATCCTCCCTTGGTCCCCTTTCGGTAGACCTAACGAATTCGGCTCGCCAGACGCAGGATCGTTATGCCTGTTTACTACTCGTCTGCTAAAAGCAGACTCATAGCGCTACCGTTCACATAGGGATGGCCCCCGTCCGTTTACTAAGCAGCAATTTGACTCGGGCCGTGTGGTCATCAATCCACAAACCAGCTAGGTATAGGCATATAGGCCATTCTCCCTAACTAGCCCCTTCGTGGCTTGGGTTATGCGAAGCCGCCAGCTCCGAGACTGGACACGTACGCTTATAACGTGTTTCTCCCCTACGAGGAAGCACTACGTCGTGTAAGCTGGTATGGCTGACTTTTCGGAGGAATAGGGAAAAAGTCAGCCATGCTGTGTCACCCATACATGACTAGGGAGCTCGGGAACGTCATCGCCCGACGGTCTTTGTACAGATCCACGCCATGGCGTATCAACCATACCAGGGGCCTCCCTGCGCTGCTCAGGTACGTGGTGTCACACCAAACGCCTGTGCCACAAGGACACTGACCCCCTTGCGGGATGTTTGTTGAAAATGTATGAAACTTTTATTGAAACATAAAGTAGGCATCATGGGGTTATGTATGGAATAACACATCGGGTAAATGGCCGCCACGGCTTTGCTGGCATATACGCGCTCTTTTTGTAAAAAATTTCATTACCGTTTTGCAAAAATGTTGGGGTATTTCATTGATGCATCGTGTAATTTCTACTTTCAATGCTTGAAGTGTCATGGGCTTATTCACATAAACTTGTGACTTCAAAAGAAAAAATCCAGAGGCGTCAGATCACAAGATCTAGGCGGCCAATTCTGGTCACCAAAACGCCAGAGAACACGACCGGGAAATTACTGATGCAGTAATCGTTTCTCGTGCGGTATTGCATGTGGCAACGTCTTGTTGAAACCACATGTACTCCACATATCTCCACAATATCTTCAAGTTTCGCCCAAAAAAGCTAGTAACATTGCACGATAACGAGCACCATTCAAGGTTTGTGTTTGACCTGCCTCATTTTCGAAGAAATATGGACAGACTATCGACAGGATTTACTAAATCCTAGATTTATTTGACAGTTGTACCATATTGTACTGCAATTTGAATAATGCTAGTACATTTTACGATGTATTTTGAATTTAATGACACATGATTTAATCTAGTAGGCGGGTGTTGACTCGATTAATTTAGGGGCGATTCAGACTATGGACAGGATTTACTAAATCCTTGATTTAGTTGACAATTGTACCATATTGTACTGCAATTTGAATAATGCAAGTACATTCTACGATGCATTTTGAATTTAATGACACACGATTTAATCTAGTAGGCGGGTGTTGACTCGATTAATTTAGTGGTTTTAGTAAATCCTGTCCATAATGTGAATCCCCCTCTAAGCCAAAATCCACACCAAACAGTCACACGCTTTGGACGCATTTGTTTTTCATAAATCACTCGTGGATTTTCTGAGCAGCAAATGCGAAAATTTTGCGTGTTAACGAAGCCATCCAGCCAGCTGAAAATGAGCCTCGTCACTAAAGATTTTCTTGTTGTTTTTCCATTAACCAATTTAGTGATTAACTCTATGGTCTGCAGGCTTCAGTTCTTGAGTCAAACGCACTTCGTACGCAAGAAAACGCAAATCTTTTGTCAAAATTCGCCTTATAGTGGAACTGGAAACACCGAATTCCTGTGCTCGGTGTCCAATTGAGGTGATTGGACTCTCAGCGACACTATCACGCACAGCTGCGATATTTTAGTTTGAACGGCCGCGACGAACACGTTAATGGTTTCACATCACAAGCAGACTCAATTTCATTGAATTTTTAAATTAATCTTCGCACAGTTGCTTCATTTGGGCCATTATGAATACCCCAAATTGAACGCTGTTTGCGAACTGTGGCCGCAAAACTTTTAACAATGAAAAGTCATTGTTCTTTTCGTGTAGTGCTCCATTTTTAATAACCTCGTGTTGTCAAGGATCAAACGGTCATCTATGTTAGAGTTTCACATGTGAAATCTAACAATAGCGCAAAATTCAAATCCGGCGCTCAACTTGGGACACCCCTTACGTTAATAAAACCGAGATATCAAATAACTTCCGACTCTTTTCATTGCGTATAAATGTAAAAATATGTGACTGACATTTTGTTGATTTTTCCTCGTAGCTGGCACCACCAGTTTCAAAATTCCGTATCTGTTTTAATCAGAATTTTGGAAAGTAAGTAAAAACTAAAAATATTTAGCTTTAGAATCTGTTTTGAAAATAACGATGTTTAAGTCAATTGTTGGTGATAACGGTAAAAATATTTCCAATTCTTTTGATGTTTTTTTTGCTCAAAAAGAAATGTCCTATGCCTATCAATCTTTTCACTATTGACCACCCAATGGGGGCCTGTATACATAATGTCGAAACGAGTGAAACCAGATGCCACAGAAAACCAATTTTCAAATTTAGGTTCTTCTAAGGAAAACCATTTCAACCAAGCCAAATGTGTTCCTAGTAAAGCTTCGAAACTCGTAATGCAGAGACGGATGGGATCTGACCACTACGTCATAGAAAAAACAACAACGAAGTCTAATGACAAACAGCTGCAAAAAAAAGATTTTTGCGAAAATCTAAATAATGGGAAAATTTCATGGTAAATGTTGTTTGACAAGCACTTCATCGACAAGCACTCTCCTAACGGTCTCAGGGGGTCGAATTATGGGTGCAACAAGGTTTTATAATATCGCTAAGATCACAAAAATTAAATTGTCTAGTAAATCTGTTGCCTGTAAAATTCTAAAGAATTTGACCTAATTTCTTACATATATGTACGAGTACGTGCACTTTTGAGGATGTTACGTTGCTTCTAACCGTCGATAAACGGGGTTTTCGGGGACTCTCGTAAATATAACTTTAACGGTAGGATATACATACTGACAGTTCGTCTACGACGAATTGGTATCTTCTCCGGCTCAGACAAAAACAAATTTACAAAATTTGCCCAGTCTATACGTAGATATAATAATATTAAACGATGCTTGTAAACCTATTAGGAATTTTATATCATGTAATATTTACATACTCAAATTGAAACGCGTTGGTTTATGAAAAGCCAACGCACACGCGGATATGTGCTTAACTGCTTTACATAACTTATTGGGAATTTTCAATAGCAAAGTTCAATGTTATTGGAAATTAGCCTTTGCCAGAAACATGTAAAATTTGCCTACGTGCATTCCGCAACGCAAGCATTTTTTTTGTCACTTAATATCATTGACCAATAAATTTATGTGCGTAAATTGAGACATTCCATTATGCTTAACGCTGCTTTCCTAATGTTCTACACCCATTCATTTAGCATATTTATCGATTGATTGACAAGCGGACAATAAAACCAAATTCAAATGTACAAAGGGTATATTCAAACTTGTATATGTAAATGCAAAAATAAAAAAATAAAACCCATCTATAATTTTGATGACAATCATTAAATATCTTTTCATTCTACGAAAAACATTTAAGTTAACTGACCGCACGAGTAGGTGTGCATAGTTTACGGCAGCAATTTTTATATTTACCATACATAGCAACATGATGGCTTTGGTTAGTATTAGCACTAGACTATAGATACTAGTACGACAAAATAAATTGATTTACCTGTATAAGTTTTATTAACCACCAACATTCTACTATGTCGTAAGCTGTTACGTGTGGGTGTGTGGCGTCCAGCAATGTTGGGACTTTTAATATTCTGTGGGACGGTTGTTGACATGTAAATGACCTGAAATGCACAAAAAGAAAAAAAATATGTTAAGAAAGAGGTATGAGGAAGTCATTGAAAATGAACATAACAAAATGGTTGTTTAGAAAAATTATTATTATTACCGACTTAAACGAGTTGCATACATGTTTGAATGGAATCATAAATCTTTCCTCCGGCTTAAATTAAACTGGAGTTGAGATGATGTCCTAAAAATAAAGCAGGCGGAAAGAACCTTAAATTATACAACTATAGTCAGTCCGGTATTTGAATAAATAAACTGGCGTTCAACATTGAATTAAGACCGCAAGCGTTACAGAGTTATTTATCCCCCATAAATGGGTACTCGTTTAACATTACTTGAGTAAAATCATAGTCCGTCACATGGGTCGTAAGTTCGAAACACATCATAATCTGAATCTGCCCATGGTGAGGCTCAAACCCACGACCATGTACTCCATATACGAAGGTGAGCATACTAACCACTAATCCACGGAACCACTGATCGATTGGGGGTCCGCAGCCTTGAAAAAAAGGAGGAAAAGGAGGGGAGGGGAGGGGGGTATTTTTTTAGTTAGCGATTATTTAAAGAAAGAGAGCAGAAGAATTTTGGTTTATCGCCAAGAAACGACAGAGAAGAATGCGATATTTGGCCAGCAAAAATCAAACATTCCTGAATTTTAGCAGGATGGTTGAGGATGGCTCCTTGATTATGGGAAAAAAGTCCTAATCGATTGGGGGTCCCCAGCCTTAAAAAAGGAGGAAAAGGAGGGGGTTTTTTTAGTTGTTAGCGATTATTTAAAAAAAGAGAGGATGTTCTCTATCACTCGGAAAATTCTAGAGATTGACGCACCGTGAAGCAAGTGGTCTAAACTCGGAACTACAAAAAAAACGTCACGTGTTTATTTTTTCACATACACGCTAGCGGACAACGCCCCTTAAGGGGTTTCGGGTAAAAAAAAAAGAAACTGATAGCAAATGTACACCAATACATATACTTTTTCATGGGTTTCTACAATTCATTTTAACTTCGAAGTTCGAACAAGGACTTAGAGAAATCATAGTACATAACCCATTACATGCGTTAGTCCAGAGTCCAGAGTGGCTATGTTCATACAACCCATACATATGTACATATGTGTTTGTCTTTATTTCACTACACTCTGCGAATTCCTTCAAATATAAAAAAAAAATTAGTTTTCTGCAAATGTCTGGAAAACTAGAGCCACCGAAATAATTATAAGTTCACCCATAAAAAGCTTCAAAAATCAATAAAAACAAATTAAATATTATATCGATCAACTAAAAATTAATTATTAAGGAAATAATACTTCTCATAGGTTATAAGATTAAAAAAAAATTTACATCCAGTTAAAGAAAATAGAAAACTTCTTAAATTTTAGTGCGAAATAATTATAAATTCATTTCAAAATATTGCTAGTTTAATTATTGTTTTAGCTTATAATTTAAAAAAAATTGTACGATTTGATATAAATTAATATTCCGTCGATCCTCCATTGTTTCTAATTACCTAGAAAACTCGTATTGGGACTGAATTTACTAGGTTTTCCAGGATATTTTGGTCAATTTCTTCCCAAGCTTGGCGGATCGCTCCTTTGAGTTCCGATACGGTTTGATATTGTTTTCCATAGGCTTCCTAAGAAGTATTCCCCATAAATTTTCAATGGGGTTGAGGTCGGGGCTACGGGCTGGCCAGTCTAAAACTGTAATGTTTTCTCTTGGAACCATTCTGTTGTCGTTTGCGCCCGATAGATACTGGCATTATCATGTTGGAAAATAAGTTCCGGTTTAATAATTGACTCGGCATGGTCAATGAGCAATGCCTCTTAATATCTCGACATAATCACTAGCGGTAATTTTCTGTTTAACCCAGGCCAAAGGTGATTTCGGTGCAAATCAAAATGCACCCTAAATCATCACAGAGCCACCACCAAAGTTTCGGCTCAGGGCAACTTCTTTTCCTCGTCCTAAATGGTGCCAATAATATTGAACACCATCGGGGCCATCCAGATTAAACTTCTTTTCGAAATAAACGCTTCTCCACTTTTCGCCGAAATCCATATATGTTGTTGGCCCCATTGAAGACGCTTCGCCTTATTATATTGAATCAAAGGTGTTTTTTTCTGCCTTTTGATGAATTTGAGGTCCTTGTTGGAGTGTAGTATCTGCTGGACGACGCACACTTACAGGCAAATTTATTTTGCTCCAGATTTCTGATGCGAATTTTTTTTCCTCAGTGGCTTTTCGGACAATAAGTCCTTTTTCTCTCGCAGTAACTGCTGGTCGCCGTCCTGATCTTCGTTGTTTTCCATAATTTTCACGAAGCAAGAGGAAATTGTTGACGACACATGATGATCTGCAAATATTTTCTGTAATTTTGCTGTTTGAAAGGCCGAAGTTCGTATACGGTGCGAGAAATTGAAAAATAACGGACGTGAACGTATAAATATTTCGCAACACTTAACGCACGATTCGGACACTATTGAGTCTTCAGTGAAACTGACGGAAATGATTTCTCCAAAGTAACAGTATTTCGAAACAGAAGATTGTAAACAACATAATAAAATTTTCATTTTCGTAATTTATAACGGTCCAGGAATTTTTAGAAGCGAAAAATAGTAGAATTTGTGTGTGAACTTATATTTATTTCAGTGGCTGTATGAGTCTGACCGCAAAACAAAACTACACAAAATTACCTTTCAAATTATATATAACATTCTAGACATTTTCTCAGAAAATTATACCCTGGACCCAAAAGTATTACCTATAGTGAATTTACATTTTTTGAGTTTTACATTTCGCACTGTAACTCTTGATAGAATATACCTAGGGTCAGAGGATCTTGTACATATATGTATTGCAAACAAAATTTATTTGATTTGTACCAAAAATTGAAGTGCTTCGACCACTCACTCCTAACATTTTTCAAAAACCCGCATGCCTGTGGGTTTTTGAAAAATGTTAGGAGGAGTGAGGAGCTTCTTTTCAAATTGAGCCAGGGAGATCATGGGGGGTGCCTAGCCTAAGCCCCATTATGCTCCCCACCAAAAATTATTACCATCCGATCAGTGGAGGCTCTGGTATAATTTAGGGACATATTGCTCACAATGGCCACGGCTGCTTTAAAATCTTTGTTTCCATGGCAAACACTTCTTTTGGCCGTCATCCAATAGTCGGAAGTCATAATTTGATTTTTATCTGCACAATTTGGTTTAAACATCACTTTTTTCTTAGAGTTCTCAATAGTGGATCGCTCATCCTCATCATCGGTGTTGACATTCGCTACCTTTCAGACGGCGCCAAAATTTGTCTTTTTTTTATTTTATAAAATTGTTGTGTTTAATAATGAACAGTTTACCGTTTGAGATAAAATTCAATAGGAGCGTAATCAATCTTTAAACCACGACTAAGGCTTGCCTCTATCGACGCTCGAGCCAAACATCTAATTTCTGATTTTTTGTTTATTTTTCGAGCCATTGGTGATATTTTTTTCTTGAACTTTAAAATGAGGAACTGAATAATTAATGAGTATGTGTTTTGTCAATCAATTCTTGCGAAAAATAGTTGCGCAATCAACGAGGTAAATATTGTCAAAATACTTATGCCGCACCAGAATTACGCCCCCATCTTTTCTCTTCTCTATAGCATGAGAGTCCGAAAGAGGACAGGAAAAATATTGAGCTTATTTATTGCTGTTGATATGCTCTTCTTTAATTTGGTTAAAATAAAATTACCGCTATTCGCTCTTGTTAAACAAAACCAGTGTCGGAGCTCGAGAGTACGATATGTCAAATACATATGCCGCCGAGTGTACATTTTTGCATCAAGTGATTCTATGGAACGAGCTTAAAGTGCCGATCACTAGGGCACTTTTAGAGTTACATACATATGTATTTACAGATAAATATGAACGTACATTTTTTTCATTAAAGATACATTTTGAGGATTTCGAAATTTTCGAGTTTAAACTTTAGTCCCAAAATGGAAATCCTTTGTTAGATGTCTTGTGTAGTGATTGTCAGTGTAGTGAGTGATGCATCAATACCCGTCTCCATAAAAAAGTTATTTTTTCCCAGTATGTACTTCTCATAACATAGTCATTTCAAGATTGAACGTTCAATTAGTTTTTACAATTTCACGAAAAAGGAATTTATAAATAATCGCTCGACACGCACTCATAAAAGGCATGAAAATTACATTTTAATGAGGGACCATACAATTATGCATATCTTGTATACAATACTTCGAGCAAACTGGTTGAATGCTAGTTAGCTGGTTATTATCGTCTTTTCATGCGTCTTTTGTATTTAATAAAAAAGGGAGAATAAGTTAAAGGTACGATCGTCTCATATAATTATTATTATGTAAGTTTTATTACAAAGTAACAAAATGTTAATTTGGCTTATTTTCTTTTAAATACGGCAATGGATTGTACTTAATTACACAGTCAGAAACTATGGTTGAAATTAAGCTATGTGTAATAATAATAATCAATACGCAAAGAATGGATACTTTTAATATCCTTCACATTATGATATAACAAGTTGAGGCTGACCATGTACATATATGGGCAACACTACTTTCAAAATTAGGTTCTTTAAAAAAAAACTTAGAAAGAGAAAGTCATAGCCTTTCACACTATAGGTCATAGCCTTTCACACTATAGGTATATAGGTATAAGCTTTGTCAGGAAGTTTGTAACGAATTGAAGGAAGCATCTTATGAACGTGTCCAAGTTCCCAAATAAAAGCGATGTTCGATTAAGGGAGACAAATTTATTTTCAGAATTGTGTCTGTTAACAATCGTACAAGAAATGCATCAAGTTGAAAATCGGGCCATAGTATAATTTCGATCACTATGATGTTCAAAATGTAGCATTTCGTAGATGTAAATATATGGAAAACCCTGATACAACTTATTGAATGCGAACACTTAAATACGTCATTACAGCTTTAACCCCAACCCCTAATCAGTATCGGTGTTTAAAATGTGCTAAATGAAACATACGCGTACTCATAGTCTCCATTAATAAATTACATAATAGCAACATGAACCCAGAAACCAAACCAACCATCTCATTAATAGCATTTAATAGTCCATGTATGTAAATGTAATCTGTTGCTGCAAGCGCACGAAAGCGCGAAATATCAATATAAACCGAAAACCGTACAAAACGCTACAATTACCATTACTTTTATTATCTTATCATTATCAATATAGCGTTATAACTCAGTTCTTTCACTGGATACTAAACAAACAACCCCGAATAAATATTCACAAATGTAGTAACATAAAAGTATTTGCATACCTAGGAGATAAGAGAAGTTAAAAAATTATATCATAAGTAGAAGACAAATAATAAATTATTCTGTCTCTTAAAAATGCAGCAAGTTAAGCTTAAACAAAACAATTTATGAATGTCTGGATTTAGTTGAGGTTAAAAAAAAGTACGTATGTTTTTTGCCGACATTGTAGGTAGACAGACGTTCATGGTATTTAAAATTCGTATAAGCCATTGACCTGGTGAAACTGAAAATGTGTAGAATTCTAGCATTCCCATTGCTAAAAATTAATATGGAACATTTTGCTATAAAATGCTTCTCAATTCACCTCCACCACCAATAACACTTACTTGTTCTGAGTACTTGATTTGTAGAAGCCAAATTATGTAATCTGCGGTCTAATCAGGCTGCAGATTACGCAATCTTGCTACTACAGATCAAGTACATATATAATATAACATACCATTTTACAAAAAAAAAAATATTTTAATTAGCAAAAATGTATTTTAGTCATAAAAGGAAATTAACATTTTAAACAGTTCGAGGAAAGTGAAAATGTCACTAGTAGAAGAATGTCATGCTACACGGAGAAATCAAGGAAAGCTTTAGTTGTGACATTTTGATGGATTGGATTGATTAAATTGATTGGACAAATGTCGAATCCGAGTCATCAGTAGGGCATTCACAACCCGCACCCGGCTTTATCCTGGATGCTATCCACACAGGTGCAATGTCAGAGACATTCTTTTATTTTTTTAATGTACAAAGGAATTTTGCAAGGTGCCCACGTTGATCTGTAGGAAAAACTACTTAGAGAGTTTAAGCGTACGTTAAAACTGGTGCTGAATGCGGGGAAAAAAATTTGTACGATCAACGTCCATGATATTCCTTGAAATTGGAGTCAGTCCAAAGACGGACTCGTGTAACAAAGACCGCATTCCGAATGTTGCACCCAAAATTCGAAGTGAAGCAAATGAACCTGCTTCGCAACATCGGAGGCAGAGGCCTAATCGACATTGCCATTGCCGTTCAACATCAGAGTCAGTTCACTTATTTTTACGGCAAAGCAACATCGAGTTCACTGCATGACGCTGTCTGTAAGGCGGAGGACTGTTTTATCCACAAAAGTGGAAGGATCATTCATTTGCGCCTTTAAGTTTAGTGAAGTCAGGCCAAGTGAGGATTGATGAATGGAAGGCATGGTAAGCACGTAGGTTGTCTTTGGCAGCCATATACGCCAATCGACAAGAATAGTGACACAACTCAAAAACATAATTATTTACAGGAGAGCACAATGAAATTTGGCCAGGCTTGGTGCGAATGATTGCAAATATTTGTAAAGAAAGTTTTTGTGAACAATGTTAGTTACTAATTACTTGACAGAAAATAAAAAATATTCTTCGGTTATTAATAGTTTTGGCAACAAGCAAAGCCATCGTTACTTACAGCCCGGAACTAGAATTTGTTTATGTGCTATTTGGACTCTCGTGACATACAATTTTGCATGAGTACGAAGAGTGCAGTTGAGAAGAGTACATTGTCTATGTATTAGCGACAATTCTTGCATTAGCGAGAATATAGCGGCAATTGTTTGTTATGGCTATTATTTTGCATTAGTTAGAAAGAGAAGATGTCACGAGAGTCCAACTAGCGCATATATTAATTCTACTTCCGGGCTGTCAGCAACGATGGTTTTGGTAACAAGTGTCGTTTGAGTCAAAACTTTTGCTTGTAGGTGTAGTATGTATTCACTTTAGGCAGAAATATCGACAAAACTCAAGATATGACCCTTAAAATTGAATAGATTTCTGGATTCGACGAAAAAAAAATGTTTTTTTTTTTTTTATGCACAAGGACACTTTCACCATAGAAAACAATTAAGATGTGACAGTATTCTTGCACAATTGTGCTCCTACACAATAGCAGGAATAGTGTGACATTTTGTTTCCTAGCAAAAACTAGGCAAAATATTTCGACGGGAATTTTACAGGCGAAAGGTCGTGGATACGACTATCTCTGTTAGTGACATCATCTCAAAAATGAAAAATGTTGAGTTGTGTCACATGTCACTATTCTTGCCGACAGGCGATGTTGATCTTCATCTGTCGAACAGATGGCTAGTGCAGGGTTGCTCCTTGCTGTGCTTATCTTAAGCATATTTGTAATCAACGAGATGCTTGCGCCCTTTTCAGGTTCAAACGTCAATAAAACATTTTTATTGTATAATTCAGCCCCAAGTACATAATGTATAGCGCTGTTTTCACGATGGATTTGTCGTCCAACTTTTGAGCATTCAAACAAGTTGGACACCAAATCCACCGTGTAAACAGAAGTTTGGCAACAAGTTTGAAGTGGAACGAGCATTCAAACAAATCCACCGTGAAAACAGAAGTTGGACAACTTGTGTGAGATGCATTGATTATAGTCCAATCGAAATATAAATATACTTTCTAATAATAAAGAATTAATGCGCCTGATTACCAATATCTGTGCGCTATCATCCAATTCTGGCGTTCCGTTGACTTTTGGAGCACGCTGTATACTCATTCGGACATGTTTCCTTTAATGTTTAAATTATTCACGAAAAAATAAAAGAAAAAGCAAATATATTTTTCCTGAACTAATAAGTATTGCAAAAACTGATAACGTTTTACGACCGCTCCAACTTTCAACTACTGTTTACACGGCCAACAAGTTGGATAGGATTTGTTTGGTAGGATTTGTTTGAGAGAATATCGTACGTGTAAACAGCCTTCCAACTTGGATAAGTTTGAGGGAAAAGTTGGATGCAAACAAGTTTGATGCCATCTAAACGCGCCTTATAGCATTCAGAAAACAAAATTGTGTACAATGTTCCCATTTTTAATGATGGGTTAGTAATTTTTGCCCCTAAACAGTGTTGCCAACTGAAAATTTGATTTAAATTTAGCCGGAAAATCGGCTTAATTTTTTCAAAAAACGGCTTAAGATCCGGCTGAATGAGTCGCAGCCAGAAAAACGGTCAAAAACCGGCTAAAAACATACAAAACAATGTCGTAAACTATAGGGCCTGTGCTTTATGGAGACCTCATGTCCTAGCAGTGGCGGAACAACTTGACTCGGGGCCCTCCCGCCAAAATCTTGAGTGGACGGATTTGGATTTAGAACGTTAGAAAGCAAAAAAAAAATATGTTAGATTATAGGGCATAATGATGCATGGCTGGACAACAACAAAAATACTTCAGCTTAGCACATTGATGGATAATATTTCTCAATATTTGGCCCTCCGACGATTTGTCTGATGGATTTTCAAACGTTTGAGGACAAGATAAAATTGCCTGAACGCATATCTAGCTGTTGTAAAGAGAGACAATAAATTAAGCATTTGTGTTGATTTCGGTAAGTGTCTCCTTGTTAACAAAAAATATATATTCCGGAAAATTGTGTTTTTTTATGGTTTGAGTAATCTTTCTTCATAATTATTTAACCTATTACATATTATCATTCCGCAAATACTACAGCAGTGGTTCCACCGAACTTCCAACGAAACTCACGTTGCGTACTTTTCAAAAATATCCAAAACTTGGGATCCACTAACAAACAATTGTGCTTTTTCTATGCAGATGTGGCTGGACAATTTTCTGGGTTACGTGTAGGCATACGTAAGTATTTGGATTATTAACGAGGCACTTCTGTGCATTGGACTTGGTCATAATATATGTATGTATATTACAAACAAATTAATCTAGACTTGCGATTGCTCAAATTTATGGTAAATCAAGTGTCCGTATTTTGACAGCTTTGAGAAGTTATAAACAAAATAAAGCAATTAACCGAAGGAAGCAAATATAATTAAAGTCCGCAACGTAGCATATAGTGAACTATATTCCAATGGCGGAAATACAAAAATATCCACACCTATTTTCGGTTTTTTTGCCAAAATTTTCTCGGGTGGTGTGATGCCAGTCTTAGGAGACTTCGTGGGCGCAGACTGAAAAGGATTGGGAGCAACTGTACTACATTATCTGATATATTATTTTCAAAATTATTTCTATATAAAATAGTTTTAGCCAGAAAAACGGCAGAAGAAAATCAAATCCGGCTAAAAATACGGCCGGCCGGATTAAGTAATTTCTTCCGGCTAAACAGTCTAGTTTCCGGCTAAATTTGGGGATTCTATACAAAATCCACAAAGTCAAAATCCACAAGTCAAAATCCAAGAGTCATAATCCATAAAAACAAAATCCATAAAGTCAAAATCCACAAAATCAGAGCCCATGAAGACAAAATTCACAAATTTTTGTATGAAGAAAGCCATAATGCTTATTGGGCTCCGATTCGGTGATGTCAGTGCGGGTTTTGTTTTTTTTACAAAAATAAGCATGAAATGGTCCAAAACGTTAATTTCCAGTGGCGGAGCTTGAGAAAGTTCAGCGTTTTTTTAGTTAAAAACAAGAGGTGAGAGCGAGTGGTGATTGGGAGATTGGAATTTTTTGTTTCCCGGAAGGTGATTAAGATTCTGCTACTGTATATGTGTAGCGTTTGATCAGTGGTCAGCAAAAAAACTGGTCTGGACACTTGGAATATTAGTTTTATACTTAAATACCACCAATTTACCCAAACAAAAAACAAACGATTCAAAATATGTATGTAGTCATTCCATGCAGAACAGGGGGAACTAAATATTGAAAAAAATGGCTATAAAAAACACTGAATTGTTCCAAGGAACCTTTGAGAAAACACCTAAAGTTTTAGATTGATTTCCAGAAAAGTCGCTTAACTAGACAATTACCAAACCCCGGAGCATATGCGCTCTACCCGAAGACACGGAGAATGATGCACCCTTCACTTGAAGCGCTTATGGTCCGGGTGCATTCCTCTCTGTGTCATCGGCTAAATCGTATATGCTACGGATGAATCCTTTTCCGTGTCTTCAGCTAAAGCGCATATGCTCCGGGATTTTGGTAATTGTCTATTTAACGTAATAACGTAGATAAATATTCTCAACAGTCAATTGTGATAAGCAAACTGATGTAAATTTTTGCTTCTACTGTGAATATACATTTTATGTATTTTGACTGTGTGGATTTTGAATTTATGGATTTGGTCTTTTTGGATTTTGACTTTGTGAATTATGACTTAATGGATTTTGTCTTTGTGGATTTTTCATTTTTAGGGTTTTTTAGAAATTTTTTTTTTTTCAAAAAACCCTTATGAAATCGATTTTGTCTGTCCGTCCGTCTGTCCGTCCGTCTGTTCACTAAATAACTCGCGAACGGCTCAACCGATTGTCATGAAATTTGGTAGGAATGTGTAGAATGGTTACAGTCTTTGGCACGTATACCTTAGAAGTTGGTAGGAAGAAGATAACAGGGTGTCCCGAACGTTTGAAAAAAGTCGACTTTTTTAGTTTTTATTGGAGATTGACATATGTATTTAAATCAAAGAACTAAACGAGTACATCTCAAATCAGTTTCAGTTTCAGTTTCGAGTAACGGTAAAAAAGTTATTGGCGTTCAAAGTTAAACTTCCTTTTCGACCTCCGTTTTTCTAAACCGTTATAGGGATCGATATGAAACTTTGCACAAAGATTGGTCAGTATGGCTTTATATACGTTAAATATTAAGACTGTTGACTTTTGCTAAGGAAAAGTAAATAACAGTAAATTTGTAAAATTTGAATTTGATCGTGTGTAGCCCCGTTTAGGATTCCAAATATGAAAATTCTGCTAGGGATTTTTAGAAAATTACATAGGGAATATGTCTACGAATTTTCATTCGAATATCTGTATCCAAACCGGATAGTATTTAGTAAGGGCCTTTCACATTGCAAAGGAAGCCTCTTAAGCATTTCTTCAATGCATATCTTTTAACTTGATGAAACAATGAACATGAAATTTGGTGGATATGCATAGAATGGTAATAGTGTTTGCCACAAATATTTTTGAAGTTTGTAGGACCAAGTTAACAGGGTGTCCCTGAATAGCTGCAAAAGTATACTTGTTCAATACTCATAGGAAAGCTTGCATGGGGCTCTTATGTCAGGGGACACAATGGAATCATTTCATATAAGTTGCTTTTCCTTGATTAAAAGAACAGTAACAGTAGTTTTACAGCCAATAATTCAGTTCATATATAAAGCCAAGACGGCCTTACGTTTGCCTGAGTTTCTTTTTGCTCAAAGGCCATCAGAAATCTTAAATCGAAAAAATGCCTGTAGATTTGCCTTGGAGTACCTACTTTTATACAAACTGGGTAAATAGTAAATCTATTTTTGGATTGGTCTAATTAAAGGTGGAACAGAATGAAAGGCGCGTTTATTTAGACCAATCCAAAAATAGATTTACAGGAAGCATTCCATTAATGCTGTGCACAATTCTTATCTATTATAAAATATATGTACAAAAAATATTCACTATGCATCAAAATTCTAAAAAACCCTCGTATTGCGGGCGCAGCCCTCTGTACGCCGGTATTTTTTTTTTTTAATTTTGTCTTTTTGGATTTTGTATAGAACCCAAATTTGGGCAGAAAATGGCTAAATTGGAAACGCTGCTCTCAAATAACATTTAGCGAATTCAATTTTGTATATGTTAAATTTGTTTATTAACAACATAGTATAACCGTATAATTACGGAAAAATCCATAAGTCGCACGCAAAGAAGGTCCGTACATATTCAACAGACCATGTACGAAATCGAGAGCGTCATATATGGAGAATGTGATGGACACAGAATTGAATCAAAAGTTGAACCCCGAAATCTTTCCATATTTTAAGCCAGCTCTTACATTGAAATCAGAGATACACATTTTACAGCCCAACTTACAGTCAAATAGCCGATTAAATCGCTAACCATCTGTCTAAACTTGCTAATTTGGTCACTCGAACGTATCGTACGTACCTGTGAAGGTTGTTGATTATAGTTAAGATCCGTGTCGGCGTGAAAACTGTTGGTATTGCGTCTTCGATCACGTTTCATCTCCTCCGATTTCGGCCTTGTAAAATCGGCTGGAGCCCTACCTCCCTCGGGAGTTGATAAGTCTGTTGTCACGATTGTTGGCATGATTGGAAGTGGCGGTGGCGGAGGAGATAGTGCTGCTGAATCGATTGCGTCTTTAACCGATGGATGATCATTCAGCCTGCGAAAAATTGCACTATTCGATGGAATGTTTTGATACTTGTGTTCAGCTGCTGTCGGTGATATTTCAGGAGCCTGATGTTTCAAAATCACTGTCCGATCGCTGTCATTCAGCAACGGCACGGTATAGCTTTCACTCGATTGTTCACTGGACGGACACTGTTGCGGTGCACTACTACTGGACGACGACAACGGAGAGGTCAAGCCGAAAAATCGGGATTTCGCATCGCTTATGACCGGCTTAGAATGAGCGGCATCATTAGCAACACCGTACTCATTACCGCTCACCGTCGGGTTCGACATTGTTGTACTATTACTATTACCGATCGATACGAATCGCGGCGACGATGACGATTTGTTCGTCATTGGATCATGATTTGCAAGACCTGCTGTTGACGCTACTAATCGCGGACTGGTCTTGCTTCCATCAGCGCTACTACAATTAACCCCAGGTGTTGTATTCGAGCTAATTAGCGATTTTGTCGTTGAATTTATGCCCGTAGTATTGGATGTCTTGATCAATGGCGACGATGATGACGACGGCTGATGGTGGTGATTCAGTATTGTGCTGTGGTTACCTGTAGCTCCATTACCGATGGTCGAGGAATTGTTGCAATCGTCAAATTTAAATGAAATATTTTTCAATGGATCGCCATTCGTTATTGTCATCGGCTTGGGGTATTCTCGGTTAGCCGCATTTGTAATCGGATTCGAGGTGATATTGTCGTAGACACTTATGGGTCGATCGTTGAGATCGTGACTTAGTGGGAAACTTGGTGCACTGGTCATTGTTTTATATGTGTTATTTCAATTGTTTGCTAAACCATGCTCGCGAGTATTCCTGAAAAAAAAAGAAAGTTTTCAGAAAACCTCGAATTACCTACTATGTTTAACAATTATTACAATATTATACATCTAAACAAGGTGTTTAATCGAGTAATATAGATACATATATAGTAAGATTCCTTCACGCATGCGATTCCGCATTCCTCGCAACAGTCATCGAATTATGTACATAGATAAATCCTACGATTAAAATCGCATCAGCCTAAGAAAATGATTATCCAACACTAGTCCATACCATGTCTATAATAATTGCAGCTAAATGCGTGTACAGCGTGCAGTATCAATCGTTTTCCTGGTTATTGTAATTGCAGGTGATTTGTCGGAATATTTTGCATAATCGAAAATTGTTTAGTGGAAGTAAATGATAGCGTGTAATAGGCGAAAAACAATGTGCGTGATAAACATCAATTACATATAAGATTTCTACGTTGTTTGTTCTGTCGAAATCAAAAAGAAGATAGGTACATAAAGGTTTTTACGTTTTTCCCATTCAAAAACAAAGTAAGGGAAATTCCAATACTAAATATACATATTTGCATTTTCTATTAAATCAATCTGCCAAAGAGCTATTTGGAGTGTCTGATATACGCTGCGCAGAGCAGAGTTACTGGACGGTGGAAAATATAAAGAATGCACCATGCAGCTCCACCGACTATTTATGACTTAGATTCTTTTTCGGTAATTACTTTACAAGCCAATTTCTTTGAGTAGTCAGTCACTCGGCCGGCCAATTAAAGTCAATCCACACTTTCATTCATAGTGAAGGATATTTTAATGGTAGGTAGTGTAACTCATTTGGGGAAAATTAATGTATAACGGGACCCCTCTATTTTTAACCGTTACAATGTAATTGCATTTTTTGTCAAAATGCCCGACTTGCCGAACTAAATCAAAATTTGCCACACCACCAAATACTCGTATTTCATCCGAGATATGACTTCACTTTCTGAAACTACATAAAGTATCCAATAAAATGAAACCTAGCCCGTTACGAAGTTGCTCTATCTTCCGAAGTACACCCGTTCAAACTTTAAAGAAATTTTAAAATTGTATACGTTTTTCATATTGAAATTTTGATGAAAAACCAATTTTAAATTTTTTTTAAGTCTGAACGTAACGGGCGAGGTGTCAATTTACTGGAAATTTTATGAAGTTTCAGAAAGTGAAGTCATATCTCGGATGAAATGTTTGGTGGTGTGGTAAATTTTGATTTATTTCAGCAAGTCGGGCATTTTGACAAAAAATGCTATTACCTACATTGGCCGTGTTTTTTAATGAGCTAACCCACACTATACGGGGTAGTTTTTATACAAACGCTAACCTGTGACTTTATTCAGGTTAGAAATTATATTGCTATCCAGTTTTAATGAGCTTTCCAAAACTCGCCTAAATGTATGCAATCCCAATTGTTTTCTAGTACCTTTTCCAATGACTAGCTAAAATTACATTTTAAATTGAAAAGTTCTAAGGTACACTGCCTGTCATAACTATAGCCGCACCATAAAACAGAGTAATCCTTTAAAATTCAAGGAAATCACAGTTATTCCACATACTATAAACATAAGGGATAATGAAAAGACAAATAAATTCACTAGAAGTTTCCTGATATTTCAAACCATTATTTCTCTGTAAAGGAAAATCGAAATTTCCCGTATTTCCTAACTATAGCCGCATTTGGAACAAGTATGGGAAATACTGATTAAAAAGCGGAAATTGAAGAAATTATTAACGGGAAAAATCTTATTTTTAAATAAAATTGACTCCGATAATTTGTTTGGTTTTCTGTATTTTTGACTGAGAACTTAAGAAGGATCACGCAATCCATGCTGCAATTGTTGTTTCCTAGCATGTACAAAAAGTTTTATTACTCCTGAAGTCGGCCTCAGTGTCTTGATTTTAGAGTGACGGCTATCTGTCGGGGACGACATATATCATTTTAGTAGTGGCAAAATTCGACTGCAACTATTACAGCGCATTTTTGGAAAAGTTTAGTTTTGGATGAACCAGGACAAGAGGACTAGTCGGACAGCATGGTAGTCGGCCAATTTACCTTGAATTCGTTCAAACTGAACCCAATTTTACCATATTTTCCTATTTAACCCAGAGAAAAATTATTTCTTTGATTTCAATTGATATGAAACATGAGAATCATACAGAAAAACATGATATCTTGTTACTTTTCCCTGAATCATGTTTTATGTCATAGCCTCTTTTCTATGCCCAGTGTTCCACTTCCAACATTGAAACACCAAAAAAATGATCTAAAATTCACGAATC
Organism: Microchrysa polita; assembly: GCA_949715475.1. Lineage (NCBI taxonomy): Eukaryota > Metazoa > Arthropoda > Insecta > Diptera > Stratiomyidae > Microchrysa > Microchrysa polita. The sequence goes on from OX454419.1 coordinate 74,609,050, forward strand.
TGGACGAAATATAATTTTTCAACTTTCCTATTAGTTTTTTATTAAAAACAATCACAGAAATACTAAGAATTCTAAATCTAAAATTTGAGCAAAAATGTGTTAAACGAAATATGCATTCGAATTAGTTTCAATAAATGTAATTATTCTTCTCATTTTATTACGGAGATTGGCCTCTACTCAACCGAGTAGAGAGTTCCTAAAAAGGAGAGATCATAGGAACATATTATCATATGGACAAAAAAATAAGTACACCCCTCATGTACCTTTTTATGCCAAATTTTCATACCCTTTTTAAAATTGAATTACTCCAAATAGATAGTCATTACAACAATTAGGATACAGCAATGCCAAGGGAACCGAAAAACTAAATGGCATCCCCCTATTTTTCTTAGTCCCTCCCGATATTAACTTTGAAGTGGGTTTTCAGCTTGGTCAAAATAATAAGTACACCATCGTTTTTTTTAATCTTTTGACAACAAGTTGCTATTTTCCGTAAGGATTTATTTTTTTATTAATTGGTGTATGCAAGAAGCGTTAAACAAACAAAAATACTTAAGGGGGCGAAAAACGCATGGTAGGTACGAAAAAAGAAGTTTAAGTTCGAAACTTTGAAATAGCGGAAAAATTATTCTCTCAATAACGAAATAAACCAGCTAAACATTGTATTTACTGTGTAATTCATTAAAAAGTAAATATAAGCAGTCTCAAATACAGTTAAGTCTATGTAAGGGCCTTAAGGACAACTGTCGGTCTCATTATCACAATGGCGAGAAAAGTTCTCTTGGTGATTTTCGCGGCAAATATTTAAAATATAGAATCCCTTTGAAAAGTTAATCGAAGAATACAAGAAGTAAAGCAGTTTTGACAAAAAATTTGGAAGTTCCCATGGCGACGTCAAAAAGTGTTGACGGTTCAAGAAAATTTGGGAGGGATAGTTTTTCTTGTTCCAGACCGAACAATGAAAACTCACAGAATATTCTGTTTTATTTATGAGATCGTAATAAATTTGATGGGAAACTAATATTTTTCATTCAGGAAAAAAAAAATAATATAATATATGCTACATCTACTGACTATTTCCCATGGAGTCGAAAAAACGTGGTCTATGGTTTAATTTTCATAGTTTGGTTTCGTTCAAATACATATACCTAATAACCGTTACAATGAGACAATTTCCATATAAGAAATGTTATTTTAGAGTCCTAGAATATTTCACTGATGAACACACACACTTTAAATGGGGATTTCAGCAGGATATTAACCCTAACCGTACCTCACAAACTGGTCAAGGATCCGCTTCAACCAAGTCGGGTGGCTTTTCACGTTGTTACTAGAGTTAAATTGAATCTGGAATTTTTAGGGGGAGTTGAATCAATGAAACAGAAACACAGTTTTCACAAAACGGACCAATTACGGAATTTCCTGGAAGTAACTGGATATATGGATGTATGGGAACATACCATAAGAATTATCTCCAAAAGGCCAACAAAAACCTTTTTCTCTTTCAAAATATTGATGAATAAATTTTGTCCAGCCTATTTTAGTCAGTTCGTACTTTTTCAAGGTAAATTAAAGCTGTTATTTATTATAATATGCTAATTTACATATTATTTCATTCCTTACCAATTAAGTATTTAAATCTTTCCATATGAGTTTATTTCCTAAAATAACTACTTGGGTACAGGGTGATAAGAAAAATTCGTATGGGTGTACTTATTTCTTTGGCCATATGTGTATTTAGCGTATTGCCTGAAAACGGATTTGATATAATTCTTAACAAGTATCCTAGGAAAAAAAAATCCATGAAGTCGCAAAATAAAAAAAAAACGTCGATGATGATTCTGCCTCTTTGAGTTTCGTGTGATATGTAATTGCTTTTAAACATAACGGTCGCTGTAGGATTTCGAATTCACATACATACATATGTTTCACTTCAGGAAATGGAATTTAAGTTGCCGTGTAAAATAGTGTATCGTTGCATAGAACACTCGAAGGCTTCTGCTCAATGCAATTATTGTCAGAAAAAAGGGCTTTAAAACACAAGAACTCAAAAACTAAAATTGGAAGGGGAAAAGTTTTAACACAGTTTAATAATAATAATAATAATGTTTTTTTTTATTGATTTTACAGAATTAAAAACAAAAACAGACTGTTTATTTTTTTAGTAATCGTCTTTAGAACGGAAGCATTTGGGGAGGGTCGATTTTTTTGCTCTCAAGTGTATATTTGTATTATGAGGCGTTTTTCTTTAAATATTAAATTGAGTTCAAATTGTCAACGTTAGGAAAGATAATGTCGTAACGTCGAAACATTGAAAACAAACATTTGCTGCCTGATTGAAAGAAGTGCAACAAATTCGAAGTAATTTACTTCAATTGGTTTGTATTGCAGCAATCAAATTATACGAATTGTAGACAGAACCGCCCAGACTCATTACGAGGAATGCATCCAATTTGTTCGAAACGAAGAGTCCAGCACTAGTAGGTAAGTATGTACTATGGCTATAAGAATAACATAGGTATTGTACCCGTAGTATGCACTCGTGCACTATTACACGAAACACACTGGGGCTTCCGCACAATTACAACTGGCCCTATATGGTTGTCATGTCAGTTGCCTTTAAACATTTTTTATTACGAGCCATTTGTTGCGCCAAATCGAGATTTAATCTAACTATGTATGGAGCATAATGTGTATGTAGGTACTGTGCATAGTGTGTTCAGTGTGAATATGCGCAGAGTCGTATGTCTTTTCTAACGTTATTCACGTTCATAATAACGTTTGAGCAGTGTATACCCGATCTTAAATTGCTCATAAAGTATTCGTACGGTACGTACGTATATCATAAATATTATGCTCTCTCTTTATGAGTCTGTAAGGAAAAACTTTCTATCATGATTCAAACACCTTTTCATATACGAATACATACGAGTTTAGTGTCAATCATCATGCTACGTGAGGTTGAATTGATCATAGCATAATCATGTAACCATCCTAATAGAGTCATTTGTCATCTGGCTATTTATTTGTTGAAGTTTATAGAAGAATTTTTAACCAGTTAGGCAAAAGTATGAATATTCGTTCAATTATCATTAGTGAAAAAATTGCGTCTATAGTTTGCAGCATATTATAGCATAATGTATTTAGTTTAGATACTACTAGTATGTACATACCTTAGAGAAAGCATAGCAACCCATGCCATGCGTTAGTCAGAAAATAAAAATGGCACGGGATTTAGGGGCCCAAACGCCACATGAAAGATTTCTCGAACCAAAAAAAAAAAACAGCGCGACTACGAAAAACAATGTTCCGATATATGTAGATATTTTTTGTAGACAAGAAGTAGTATACACTTTGTATATACTTTTTTGAATCAAAACAAATGTTAAATCTATTGTTCCTTTTTCACCATAGGTCCCTTGGATAGGCCTCTACGCTCAATATATTTCATATTGTCCTAACATTTTTGAAAGTTTATCAGACAATCTGGATCCTCAGAATATTAACAAAAAAAATCTTCTATGGTTGAAAAAAGTTTCGCTATGTTTTTATAATCTCATTCATATTGCAAGAAAACTTTAGTCTTCTTTCATAATTCACTTATAAAGGCTCGAAATCAGTGCATTTTCCCTAAATAAATGTATACGATGAAAAGACAACATTTTCTGCTGTTTTTGTGAAAAGGTAAATTAAACTTTCAAAATTGTTCTGCCTAATTTACTCTAAATTTATCTAAAATAAGAAGTCGGCTCTATGAACAAGGTGTTCAATTCAAATGATAAAATCGTAACGAATTTTTGCATGAAAAACCGATTTTAACATTTCTTCTAAGTTTAAACTGGTGTATCTCGGAAGATACGAGCAACTTCGTAACGGACGAGGTGTCGTTTTATAGGAAATTTTATGTAGTTTCGGAAAGTGAAGTCATATCTCGGATGACATGTTTGGAGGTTTGGCAAATTTTGATTTAGTTCGGCAAGTCAGTTATTTTGACACAATTTACAAAAAGTGCTTTTACATTGTAACGGTTCAAAATAGAGGTGTCTCGTAGAACATTAATTTTCCCCAAATGAGCCACACTATCTACCATTAAAAGATTCTCCACCATGAACGGGACACCATGTATAGTTTTTTATTGTCCTCGAGTTACATCCCCGACAAGGCCTTTGGTATCTCTTGAAGAGAAAGAGTGTAAGGGTAGAGGAGTCAGGATGAAAATGTATAACCTGAAAAAAGATGAAAATGTTATTGTGTATCTCGAAACGAGACCAAGGATAATTTCGGGCACGGCCGTAATTTGAGTACCCTTAAATTTGAATGAAACTTAAGCTTCTTTTGTGCTTATGATTTCTACTACAGCCCTATGATGTAGTGTTCCGAATCCGTCTGTTCCTGGATGTGTTGTTATATTAAATTAATCTTAAAACAACTCGAAAGATGGACAGATCTCGGACATTTGTCACTTATAGTGATCGATAACTGAGTCGTATTCAATTAGAAACCTAACTTATATTTTCAAAGACATTCAACTACTTTATTCTATCATATACATTGGCCGTGTTTTTTCACATCGGGTGCAGGTTTGCTGACCCAGACGCGCAAAAAAAAACTATCGAGGGTGGCATCCAGGTTAAATTTAAAATTGTCACGTAGGCATTGCCATTAATTTCAAAACTTTGCTCATAAATATTTAAGCCCCGTTTTCACTTTACAGACGCAAAAGTTCAAATGTAATTTTCATTAATGAAAACATATTTTATGTACGAATCATAATTTTGTTAGAATAAGAATTCGACAAATAGCATTTTTAGCATGAATTTAAAAACAAAAACTCCTTTTTTTGCACACACTTGTGTGTTGCATGTAAACTATACCTTAGAGCTTTTCATTTCAAAATTTAATTTTTGCTAGTCATTGGAAAACGTACTAGAAAACAATTGGGATTGCATACATTTAGGCGAGTTTTGGAAATCTAATTAAATCTGGATAGCAATATAATTTCTAACCTGAATAAAGTCACAGGTTAGCGTTTGTATGAAAATTACCCCAAATAGTGTAGGTTAGCTATTTAAAAAACACTGCCATTGTAATTTCAACTTTTGGTTAACATGTCGACTAACCTCTATGAAAACTAACTCATTCCTACCTACACACATACTAACAATTGGAATGTCATTATGACTATTGGCTATGCATTGAAAAAATCTTCTTCAATATCCATTAGGACCAGCTGGTGGTCTTGAATAATATAATATGTATATAAGCTCCGATTGCCTTTTAAGTCATAAACCGAAAAAAAAATCCTCAACATTATATTTAGCCCACCTAGATTTGATCATCATTAAAATACTAACGAGGGGAATGTCCATGAAGTTTATCTTGTTACCCTTGACCAATAATATCTTCAGTATAGAAGAACTCTTCTTGAAACCTAACCAACCGACATGTGCAAACATACTGACACTGAAGCACCCACACACGCTGCGCACGCTGCGGTTGAAAATCATATGTGAAGCGCATTCATACCCACTTGACAAGTCATTGCTTCATTGGGCGCATGATTTGGAAAACTAAGAATATTACACATCATAATGCATTTTCCATTTCGTCGTATAAATTAAATTGATACTTCACTTCTGCGGCATCAGAAAACACTTAACAGATAAGAATATTACAGTGTTTTGGTTTTACACGAAATTGTCATCATGGAGCTTCCGGGTTTTAAAATTGATGAGATTCTAAAAAAAATTTTTAGTCAGTAGAATGAGATTCTTTCTTAAGCAGAGTAGAGAGAACAAGTATGTAATTTTTTGTTTGGGCTAACGAGAATTGTGTAACTACATAGACATAGACATAAAATAAATAATAATATTTCTGGTTATTCTTCAGCATTCTGAATCGTGAAAAATTATGCTTATTTCCATCACTGAATTCGTTAAAAGAAACTACCCTTCAATTGTTGCCACGCTTGTCTCCTCTGTGAGAAATTTTGAATACAACACGTCCATAACTCCTCCCCGGGGAGAAGGGCCGGATATCCTGGGCCGGCAGATTTCAAGGGGCGGTAAATTTTTGAAAGTCGAGTAGTTCATTTTAATTTAAACTTACGTGCTTAGGTGTATTCGCTTAATTCAGGGAGCCCAAACACAACCTCATCCTGCTAGAAACATTCACTCCGAATTACTGTATACCAGGGTTTATAACGGGCTATGTCCTTACTTCAGGTTTTCAGCATTTTAAATTGGCTGGGATGTAGCCAAGGTTTGGTTTCGTGAGGGGTCTATCAATTTTTTTCAGTAACTTTCGTGCATCAAATATGTGTGATGTGGTGAATGAGACCAAATCCATTTATCACAATTTTTACATTTAAATTGTCGAATTTCCCATTTCTTGTACACCTAGCGTTCTGTTTCCTTCTTATAACGGAAAAACATTTGGACCATTACGCCATCAGCTCTCGAAAGAAGAATTTTTTCTTCTTTTTATCAACACTGGCAACACTTACCTTACCATCCGCCATATGGCGGAAAATATCGGCAACAAAAGTTCTCATTATGAGAACAGATAGCAGAATTAGCCAAACATTTTAAATAATAAAAATCAGCAAAACGTAGAAATTAGCATAGCGCCTAATTTTTTTCAGAATTATGTACATCAATGCATGGTCGATTTTTTCACCGTAAGAAAAGATCCTCGAAATTGGACCCTAGGTTAATTGTACTAGACAGCGGAAACCGTAAAAACAGAACAGGAAAACAAGTTTTTTCGGAATGATGTTTTTTCCCGTCAAGCGTCAAATATGACGCCAATACCTAGTTTTATTTGTAACCTGATAAGTGATAACAAATAAAACTAGGTATTGGCGTCATATTTCGATCATGATTTCCAAAACAACAAAACAAACTCCAAAATTGAAAAGGTATTTAAAAAATATTTAAATGTACACGCGAATAGAATACGTGTGGATCATTTCAGTGAAAATCGTAAGGAGTTCGGACGACCTGGACCCATTTACTATCTACGGCCCTAGAGCGATAGATAATCATATACGTCTTCCCACCCCCGGAAAAGACTTATGGACGTTTAATTTTGAAAAGTTCTCCCTGGCGTTTTTTTTAGTAGAAGCGACATTTTTGACAAAAGTCAACTTCATTTACTTAAGAACGTTTTCCGAAAATATCTTCGCTGAACTTATTCATTTCCTCCAGAGTTATGGTAAATATAAAATGTAAAAAAAAATCACAAAAAGTAGGCATGTTAAACTTGCGGCCTGCGACTAGGTCGCGGAAACATATAAGCACAAAAGTGTCAAGATAATAAAAATAGGAAAATAAATTTACTAAAACTCTAAAGAAAAGTCAGTGGTTTATGCAGGTTTGAATTATGTATGTATTTTCGAAATCTTCCTCTCTTTTCTACAAAAAAATTGGCTGATGATTATTTGATGTACAGTTGATTAAGGAGGCCTTTAAGTAAATAACTCTCTGAAACAAATAGATAAATTTCCGAATCAACAAAACACGCTTCCGGATCAACAAAAAATTAATTTCCACATTAAACGAACTTCTAAACGAAAAAAATACAAATTAGGAAAATTGATTTCGAAATCACAAAAATAAACGACCAAATCAGAAAAAAACAAATACATATAACATTTCAATTAGAAAATATCCAAATCAGAAAAATAAATGTACAAGTCAAATAAATAATCAAATCGAATAAATATGTATGCATATTTACATGCCAAAAAAGTAAATCAAATTAATTCATTTCCAAATCAAATAAATAAATTTCCAAATCAAGTAAATAATATTCTCTCATTAAAATTGAATTAAATTATTGGATTGTATTGTATATTTCGAAAAATTATCAATCAAAAATATTATTTTCATAAAATAATACGTTTTCAATTTGCATTTCGAGCGTTCTTTATTTGGGTTTTGTTATAAAATGAATGCATTTCTCTTAAACGTTCAAGATACAATCATACATACTTTCTAAAGTCTGCCAAACCTTGAAAGAATAAACGGACACATTAGATCTGCACTTTGTGTTTTATTAATTCGCTTGGCCCTATTAAAAACGTATCAAGGCCTTTATGGCGAACACGTCTGTGTACTCGTATAATGTATACACATTATGTACAATGGTCCGGCCAAAGTATGCTAATTTTGGACACTATATATGCGTATCTGATCATTTCGTTTATTCAGAACAGAAAATAGAATTCATTGCTCACAACATGCTGCTCACATTGTTGTTTTCAATTAAATTTGCGAAATCAGTTCAATGGACGCTGTCTATTAAATTGAATGTCGCGAAAAAGGGGGTGATAGCACATGGGTCATCATCATGTGTGACATTAAATTTACACACACTACATACAAGTGGGTGCAAGTTTATCTGTATTTTTTTAATAAATAATTATGTATTTATGATTAAAATAAATAACAGGCGCGACAATCCAACATTGGACTAAGGCCGCAGGATGTGTTAGTGGCATCCTATTTCCAAGATCTTATCTGCTTTTTGTTGAGGTAATGAGATCAGCATCACGCTCAGCAGTGTTATTTATCCCCATAAATGGGTACTCGTTTAACATCTGAGTGAGATCATAGTCCGTCACAAGCTCGTGAGTTCGAAAAACACCATGGATCACGGTGAGATTCGAACTCATGACCCTGTGCACCGAAGGTGCGCGCACTAACCGCGAAACCAGCCAGACTACCTATTTATGATTGCTAGTGTTTAAAAGTTTCCACCGAAATATAATGCATATTTATCACAGATGAATTTACATAAGTCTCACCAATAAGGCTCGTTTAGATTTTTGACAAATGGGCCATCATGATTTGTTATTTATTTATTTATTATTGCCTGCGACTATTCAGATCCACGGACCTATTTTCTCATCCCTGGTGGTCCATATCGGGACCCACTATACTTATAGTCAGCATTGCGACTGGGATCGTGTGGATATAAAATTAGCTGCATATAAAGGCGGATTGGATCGGAGCCATTATGCGGAGCCACCAACTTTGAAACGTTACACAAGACGTGCGTGACGTTCCGAGGAAGTATGTCAGTTAGAAGCGTTAAGGTCTTTATACAGATCCGTTATGCCGTTGTAACGAAAAGGAAGGTAAGCAATCAACCGAACAAATGATCTATCCTTAATACTTAATTTCGTCCAGAATTCACGGCAGAATATCGCTGGCGTTCTGAAATGTTGGTCCAATGCCTTTTTGCGATATATCGTCACCAATATGCCAGAACCGTGAATTTGTAATAGTTTTGAAAAAAAAATCGATCTTAAGTTTTAATTTGTTCTGGAAAATAAGTATAGGTGAATATACACTTGCGACCAAAAATATACTGAAACAAAGCAATGGCGCGTATATTTGCATGTATTTTTGAAGTTAAGTATTTTTTTTTTAAATTGCATGTCATGTTAAAGCTTGACGTCGCATCTTTATGTTGGTACCAATTTTGTCACAATTTACTGAGCGAGTGTGAAGAGAATCGGCCCGAGATAAAATACTCGTATACCGAAAATAGGGATATACACTGCGCGACAAATGCTTAGGTTCATGGATATTTTCCTTTAAAATTATATAATTTCTATGTACTCTGATCAGAAATAATTTTTAAATAATGCTCTCTCAATTAACGGTTATTTTAATAAATATTGCAACTCTATCAAGCAACTCGCATAGCTAACGGAATTTTTTAAAATGAAAATCGCAATTTCCATTGCGACAATTGTATAGGTTCACTTACTTCAAAGAGTTATCTCGTCCTGGTGAGAAGTGTTTCTGTGAACATTTTTTTCGCGGTATACTCTGTGAGTCGTATAGTGGATAATGTCAAAAGGCAAGCAACTTTCTGCCGAGGAAAAGGCGACAATTTCCATACTAAAGCAAGAAGGATATTCAAACGGACAAATGGCAATATGGATTCAGCGGAGCTCGAACGTTGCAAGTAATTTTATACGAGATAGTGAAAATTATGGCCGACGATACGCAGGAGGCAGAAAAAAAGCGATTTCCGGTGCATTACGGCGACGTCTCTTAAGATAAGCCTCGAATTCGTCCCTTACTGAGCGTAAGCATGGGGAGAATTTGGGGTTATCAACAATTGTGAGGACCATCCAACGAGTTCTTAGATCTTCTTCTTGTTTGAAAAGTTTATGGTTAAAGAAAAACCAGCCTTAACCCCGCAGCATCGCCTACAGCGCCTGGAATTCGCCTCAAGATTCATGAACTGGACATCGCAATGGAGAGGTAATATTACGGATGAAAAACGGTTTTGTGTGGACGGTCCAGATGGGTTCTCTTACTATTATCATGATATTAGGAAGGAACCTATGTACCTGTCACGCCATCACTCCCGAATAGGTTCCGTTATGGTATGGGGAGCCATATCATATCATGGAACTATCGTCTTGGTCATCCTACGAGGTCGCCAAACGAGTTCATCTTATAAATCGCTCTTAGAAGAGGATATCCCTAAGATGAATGTCATGGACGAAGGCGACCCTTGGATATTGCAACATGATCTTGCCCCAATTCATACAGCGAGGGTAGTTAAATCGTTTATTTTGGAGGAAAATGTGACTTTGTTAGACCGGGTGACCAACTCCCCTGACATTAACACATTAGAAAACATTTGGGGGTGGCTTGTTCGGGAGGTTTACAGTAGTGGTAAACAGTAAAACCCTAAAGAAGAGTTAATTCGTGGAATTAAGACAGCTCGGTCTAAAATACCGCTATCCGTGCTGCATTCTTTACACAATTCCCTACCTTGAAGGCTTTATAAAATTATAAATAAAAATGGCGGAAATACACACTATTAAATAACAAAAAATTCTCTTGTTTTTTTTGTATTTCTCCTGCTTGACACTTTTCTGAAATATTTTTCAGCGAAAACATTAAGTATAACGGTAAAATCGTCCCTGAACCTAAGCAATTGTCGCAGTGAAAAAAGACTCTTTGAACAAAATCAATTACTGTAATTTAAGGAGAATGTCCTGTAGGGCCTCAGTCCATCCATTTTATTTGTGATATTTAATAGTTTCGAAAATAACATTTCTTGAACCGGTAAACTTTTTTTTACCGTTTCCTGGAAGGAAATATGTGTGAACCTAAGCATTTGTCGCGCAGTGTATGTACGTTAACATGTGTATAGTCAGATTTTTTGGAAAATTAAACAAATCTTGAAAAAAATATGCATTCATTTGCAAGTGTTGGCAGGATTATCAACAGTCATGTCGATTAAAAGTGGTTTTGATTGCGTTTGGGGTGGTACTTTAATAATTACCGTATATAATTCTCCTAATTCAACTCCTCTGACTGAATTTATCAAAAGATTAAGACATTGGATTTTTTTCCCAGAATTCCTTTTTGAAGTCGTTATAAACAACATCAATCGGATTCATGTGTGGACTGAGTAGAAGTAAGTCAATTCCGCCGGGTACCCTTCCATCGACAAGAGCAGCTGAGTGATATTTGATGAACAGTAACGAGCAGCAGTAAACAGCAAACTTTTTTTTTCTAATAGAAAGTCGTGAAACACTTTGGGGCAAATGTAAGCATATACACATATGGCCAAAAAATAAGTACAGTGAACCCCCGTTATTCGCGGTCCCAACATTCGCGAATTCGCTATTATTTGAAAAAATTAGAACTAAATTTTCGTGTTCGTTTTAACCATTGCGGTTTCTTTGAATGCAATAAAATTTACCGCTACAGAACGCATATTTTTCTATCCTAATCAAAAGATCAATGCAAAGGAAGAATTTTAATAGAATTTTCTCGTTTAACAGTGATCAGATTGGTCGTCCGAAAATTTGAAATTATAGGATCTCAAAATCACTGCAAAATAAGAGACGTGAACCGCTTTCCCTGATCGAAAACTTCATGTTTGGGAACCAAAAAAGCCACACGGGACTGATTTATTAGAAAGCAGTTTTTCGTTCTAAACGAGACGTGCTTCCCTTAATCCGACATAGAATTTAGCCAATAAAAGACTGCTGTATTTCTTTTTTTTTACAGGTTGTTTTTTTGAATCCTCAATTGCTTTCAAATGTTTTAATGGCAAGCAAAAGATGCATTTTTAATTTTTTTTCCAAGATTTAAAACTGTGATGTTCTCTACTCTATACATGTAACATTTTTCATATTTGGAACATATTTCCCACAATCCAAGGACACTGAACCCCGACATTCGCGAATTCAACATTCGCGACGATTTCGTGGAACGCATCCCTCGCGAATGTCGGGGGTTCACTGTACACCCACACGAATTTTTTGTCTAACCCTGTAGTTGTTTGAGTAAATAAAATCATTTATTACGATTTAAATACTTAATTGGTGAGGAATTAAATAATATATAAATTAGCCAATTATAATAAATAACGGCGAATAACGGGCGAAAAAAAAAATCGCGAGCATATTCGCACAAAGCGCGAACGGTGGGTTGATAAGCGTAGCGAGCAGGGGGCGAAGCCCCCTAGTGATCTTAAAAATAAAATAGAATATTCCGTGAGTTTTCATTGTTTGGTCTGGAACAAGAAGAACTATCCCTCCAAAATTTTCTCGTGATATTAATACATTTTGACATCGCCATGGAAAGTTCTAAACTTTTTGCCAAAACTACTTTACTCCTTGTATTCTTCGATTAACTTTTCAGGGAGGTTCCAATTTTTCAATTTTTCAATTTTTGCCGTGAACATCATCAATCATGCCAAGGGAGATTTTTTCGCCATAGTAATAATTATATCGACAGCTTATCCTAGAGGTCCTTATATGGACTTAACCGCATTGGAGACCGATTTTATTCAGTTCTTAATTAATAACACAGTAAATGCAATGTTTAGCTGGAGTTATTGAGTAAATACCTTTTCCGCCATTTCAAAGTTTGGTAAACCTCTTTCTTCGTAACCATCATGCGTTTTTTGCCCCTTAAGTGTTTTTATTTTTATGCTACCAGCGTTAAATTAAACGCTGGTAGCATACACAAATCAATAAAAAAAAATTAAAAAAAGTGACGGTGTACTTGTTATTTTGACCAGGGTGAATATTCACTTCAAAGTTAATATCGGGAGGCACTGAGATAATAGCGGGATGTCATTTAGTTTTCCGGGGCGGTTGGCATTGTTGTATCCTAATTCTTATAATGGCTATCTATTTCGGTTATTGCATCTTTAAAAAGGCTGTGAAAATTGGGCATAAAAAGGTGCTTGAGGGGTGTACTTATTTTTTTGGCTGCATGTGTATGTATGGAGACATTACAAAATATTGGAAATCGACCAGATCGGACATTTACATCATCAACCTTCAATATTTCGGGCTTTTCGTTAATGTTTGTACATGTCTATAGGCTAACAACTTGCGCACGATAAGAACTAGGTCTCGTTTTCATCCATTCATTTGGAATCCATCGCTAAAGCTCTGTTCTATTTTATTTTTACAGACACCAAATTATTACTCCAGTCGTATGAATACACAAGAGTATAGTCCCACAGCCTACACATGAGCGTGTGCCCCTGAAATATATATATACGATCGATCGCATATCCCGTACATACACACAAGACATTTGTGACAGAAATCAATTAACTTTGATTTGCTGCCTTGTCGGTCTTATTGAAATGCGTGGAGGCGTAAAAATGGTCAGTGAACAATGATCTTTGGAGAAAAAAAGGGGTGAACATCGAAGCGACAAACGTGGACGTGGAGTATCCACGTTGTCTGCAAAGTATCAAATTTAATTGAGTCAATTGGTAACTGGATCACATTATGGCGTGCTTTTGAAAGGGTCTTTAGACATTTTTTTTAGGTCGAAGCGCCATTCATTGAGACAGGAAAAAGTTACTGTTTAGATATAGACTAAGATTGGATTGCTTCGCGTTCATGGGAAATTACATTTGTACATTTGTTGAGGTTTTCAGTATTATAAATCATAATCATAAAAAAAAAACTTTTTGTATGCAACATTGAGGAAGTCAAGTCTTACTACAATTTGTAGTTTGTAAGTTTATTTTAGTTTTTAGGACGACTAGACAAGATTTAATTATTTAGTACGAAATAGCTAACGTATGGTCATTAAAGTGAAATCTGAAATTAAATCCAAAGTTGCATTTCTAACGACATTGTATAATATCGTATTGCATGTTATATACGTACACTTAATTTTCAACTAAATAAACTAGAAAAAGTGTTATTATTTTTTTCGTTTTATTTTCAGTTGCATATTTTTAATTCACTTTTATTACTTTACTGTAAATGTTTAGAAGTCACTTTCATTTCTGGCGACCGGTTAATTATATTTCATAAAATCATTTGTACATACTACAACATTATACATATTTAGACATAATCCGCAATATTTTCAACGAGATTGGGTGAGGTTACGGAACACAACAGTTGCGTATGTTTCGCAAAAATGTTTGCCGTTCTGATCCCCTAACTGCCATTTTGCGGATCAGAAAAAATCTCTGGTTCTTTTCGTTTGTCTCCCTTTGTGGAACATGTAAACGAAAAGAACCGGAAATTATTTCACATCCGCAAAGACAGTTAGGGGATCAGAACGGCAAACATGTTTGCGGAACATACGCAACTGTTTTGTTTCGTAACCTCGCCCAATGGTGGGTGATTGCATAAACCACAGACATTTCTGTAAAAATTTTGCAAATGCAAATCCGTTTGGGTGAAATGGTTTTAATTATTTATTTCCGATCCATTAAAGATTTTCCCAGAAACAAAAACGAAACACCAAAATCTGACCAACAACCTTCAGATGATCTGGAAATTTGCGCTATTTTCAACGATTGTCTCCTCTCCTCTCTGTACAATTTTCAGGTCATGATTCGTATTCGTATTTGATATTGCTCCAAATTCGAAATTATGCCAAGCTAAACATATTGTGGAAAATTGATTCTGTATGTTTATTTTTAATTAATCACAGAGACCATCTGTTCCGTTATGTCTTTACCCCTGTGAAATGAATAATGTTCGTATATAATTTTAACGATTAATATTGATGAATGAAAATAACACCCTGGACAGACGATTGTAGTTAAACATACTTGAGTTAATGATATTTGAATTCAAGCATGTTTAAAGTCGTCTAGTGACACACGACTAAAATACTTAATTACATTTGAACTGTCAAAAGAAAATATTTTACTAATTAGAGTCCGGATTTTCATGCAATTGTTTTTAATAGTATGAATTGTTGGTTTAACTATTTATTCATATTTTTTTTATAGTCGAAAACTTGTTATTGCATTTATAATTTTACAAGGGGTATAATAAAATACAGTTTGCGTTTTGCTTTTTTGCTCTCTAAAGTAGTAATAGTCTGTTATGTTAGAAATAGAATGGAAACAATGCATTTTAAATGGGTGGCAGCTTATTTTTTTTTAGGTGAGTCTACCCATTTAAAATGCATTGTGCTGCTTTCTTCGGCAGCATTCAACGTGTCTAATGCTTGAAATAGATTAGACGCGTTGAATGCTGCCGAAAAAGGCAGCACAATGCATTTTAAATGGGTGACATCATGTACATGTACAAAATAGCCTTTCCTGCCATTCATTAAAAATGCATCGAGCTATTCTATTTCTACCATAATCTGTTACAAGCATGATCGTAGGCTAGATCAGTGCGGACAGAAACCGCAACTAAATAAAATATTTAAGTGCTTTTAAGTATTGATTTCGAAAAAAAAAGTAGGGATTTTGGACTCTCAGTTTCAATAGATATCAAATAAATCAAGTTTTAGTGTTGAGTTAATAAGTAAACACCACACAAACTTTTTTTCTCGCTGTTTATTACAGGCACTTATATTAATATTACAATAATTGTCGAGCTTAGAACTAGAGTTATATAATAGCAGTTTAAACAAAAAAAAAGTAGAAGTGATTAGATCCGTTCTAATTTGATTCTGTAGGATTATCCATGAAGAAAATTTACGTTGCACTGGAGACTGGACTGTTCTGCAGCTAAAAATAACACACGTACGAAGCTAATCACATATGTACATACATATGTATATTGTGTTCTTTGTTGATGCTGCACAAAAAATCGGCTCCTTAAGTTACAAGCTAGGAATGTCATCCTACCGCCAAATTGTCCGCTTATTAGTGAGCTGAAACAAATTGTGTTCGATTCAAAATGCTTAAAATTAATTATATATTATTATTTTTACCTTTTTAAGGACGGATTCTGCCATTTTTCGCTTAAAATTTAGCATGACGTGACAGCCCAAATCAGCTGTTACTTCCAGAATTCCAATATTTTTATAGTAGTCGAGACCGGAATACACGACGAGTAAACATCATTAAATTTTAATGACGTTTTGATAATGATATTTAAATTAAGTTGTTCGAGTATCATCAAGTGAATGAGCACAGGACATACGCATTAGTTAAACATAATCAGGAGTTAATTATGTTTAACTCGTGTCGTCTGTCTAGGGTGTAAGAGTATAATTTTATTTAATTAAGTACATTATATAGAAAATTAAGTTAGGAATAATATATCTTTCCGTGTTTTTGTGTTGAATGTATGCATTGTACCAGTTTATATCCGGCCAAGTCGTTGCGGCGTTTGTAAATAATAGGATATAATACACGATACGAATCTTTTTCCAGAGCAGCCGCGATGAAACTTCATTGTGAATAATTGTGCAGTACATATTGCTTGAAAGTTTCATTTACATAAATTGGCATCCTCCGGAAGTTTACTTTCGTGCAGTCGTAAATTTATTTTGGCACATATATCATACGTGTGCTAATTTGTTCGCTAACTTACAATTGACAAAAGATTTTTTTTTAACAAGATGTAGTGCAGATTCAACTGTAATATTAATATGGACTTGCTTAAGGAATATAGGGCGGGCGAAAAGTGTATGACTGATTTGAAAAGCTAATAAATTTTTTTTTTGTAAACATTTTGTATTTTTTTTTTTTTATTTAGACAATAAACTTGGGAGTGTTTAATATGTAACAGCACACCATTAAACAGCGAACTGAAATAGCCTAATTTTACGGCGGATTTTTGAGACATACAATTTTATGGAGTTCACGATATGTACTTCACTAGCTTCAACTACACGTGCAATTTACGTAAAAATCGCTGGAGATCAAAACCTTTCAATATTGGTTAAATTTGGTTACCATTGCACGTTATAGTCGGAACTGCAAGCTCCAAAAAAAATGTCAATTATGATCGGCTGTTTTCAAAGAAAAATTACTCTTGTTGGTGTTGTATAAGCGATTCTGGATTTTGTTATCCTTAATCGAAGGGGATTTCGGCAGCTCTTGGCCGTTCTAACAACTGGCGGCTCCGGGACGATTCACAACGAGAAACCGGCTGCCGTAGAATCATTTTTTTTTTATAAATTGGGATTCAAACCCACGCTCCGGTAATTCAGAGGCAGAATGACTCTAACTTGATTCGCTGTATAATGGTGTACTGTTTTAAAAAAAAAAACTCCTTAGTTTAAGGTCTAATAAAAATTACAAAATTCTTACAAACAAAAAAGTTATTAGTTATATGTATACATTTTGACCACCCTATACATATTCAGTGAATTGCATGGAATATTCGAGCGTTTGAGTGTGGCCAATTAATAACAGGCGCGACAATCCGACATTGGACTAAGGCCGCAGGATGTGTTAGTGACATCCTATTTCCAAGATCTTATCTGCTTTTTGTTGAGGTAATGAGATCAGCATCACGCTCAGCAGTGTTCTTTATCCCCATAAATGAGTACTCGTTTAACATCTGAGTGAGGTCATAGTCCGTCACAAGCTCGTGAGTTCGAAAAACACCATGAACCATGGTGAGATTCGATCTCAAGACCCTGTGCACCGAAGGTGCGCGCACTAACCGCAAGACCAGCCAGACTACTAGTGTGGCCAATCACTATTTTTATATGTAAATAAAATACTAACACTACATGTTAAAGAACGTTTCTCTGACAGTGCAATGCATCACATTGGTAATGTCATTTAAATAAATGGAATAATAGGGTTAAGGGCAGCCTTTTAACCCTCATACAGCAACATAGGTACAAATGTACCTTTTTTATATTATAAATACCGTAACTTTTTTCTTATGGGTCCGATCTGTCTGAAATTTTCTGGCATCTCTATGTTTTTAGTTTAAAATATGTATGCAAAATTTTAGAAATTTATTCTATACTCTTCCACAGCGGCAAAGGTATAAGTTGAGAATCGAGTGAAAAACATAAGTATTTTATTCCTTGGATGTATCGATTTATAACGACCAGACCAAATCATACAGCAATTTCTTGTTATTTGACATCAATCTTACTAAACACTTTTACCGACAAAGCAAACTTTTTGTTGAAGTATAGGAGGCTTGGAGCAGCCAATACAATGTATCACACCTTCTTTTCCATATGACACCTAGTTGGTAATTATTTTTGAATAGCAAATGCTAAAATTTTGAATTTTATCGTTTGACGTCCACACGAGTTCCTTATGAAGTTTTTGCTCGAAGAGAGCAAGTGCATCTAAGCAATTTTTCCAAAAAAGCAAGTTTTCGGTGGTATATAAGTTGAATGAATTGTATGGCGTTGGTATCTGTATGGTATGGACATAACTGCTATAGATTATGCCACATGTCTTTGGTCTTTTCTTTTAATTTTTTTCAAGCGATCCTTAGATGTATCTCTGCTGGAATAGTTTACAATTTACTAACAACAATCACAATTATTACTTCAGATATTTTTCCACTACAACAGTTGTCTTTAAATTCGCTAAAGATTAGTGGCAGAACATTATCCTTAAGGCGGCCCAGACCGAACGGAGTGTGGCAAACACCGCACAAAAGATTGATACGAAAAATCGTGCAGCAGTGTGGTTGGGCGACTCCAAGGTATCATTCTTGGAACCTGTCTTTTGTGCGGTGTGTGCCACACTCCGGTCGGTGTGGGGCCGGCTTTACCTCAAGCTTGTTGCTTGAGATTACCTGTCTTTCTGATAATAACACATTTACACATTTCTGCAATATACAGTAGAGCCTCGATTTGCGTCGACTCACATTGCGTTCTTTTCGTATTGCGCTGTTTTAAAAGAAACACAATTTTTCCGATTTGCGTTATGAGAATTCGAGTTGCGTCATTATTTTAATGGCTTTTCTTTACAAAATTCCAAAATTTGCTATCGAAAATTCACGATTTGCTTTGCGTTGTTTCGTGTTTCGTCGCGATTTCTAGGAACCAATTACCGACGCAAACCAAGGCCCTACTATATTTATTATGCTTTAAGCGTTGTTGTTTCATGGAAAATAACGAGAATGTAGTAATTATTGATGTCCTTTTCGTTAAGGGTAACGGGTTCTAGTGATGAAATTTTTTTTGGGGGGGAGGGGGGTTAATTTCAACTAAACTCCAACAATTCGCATATCTCCACAATTCGCATATCAAACATACCAAGCTATTTTAAAATAATTAATGACTTGATTTAAACCGTTTTCTACTATATTATGTAGGTATGTACTTGTAAATTAATTTTAGACTTTTTCAAATTTTATTTTTATTCAATTTTCTCTCTAAAATTTTACTTATTTTAATACCTTTGTCATGAAATTTGTAACGCATTGAAGGAAGCATATCCAACCATATAAAAAGAATACAACATATATGATCAGAATGTCTTGGAGAATCGATTGGGCGATGTCCGTCTCTCTGCCCTCTTATTCTTGTGAATTTTATTAATAAAACTTAAACTACGTTCTAAACCTAACTTAATTTCTTAACTTAACTATGTATCCAGTTACATTTTAATTAGGTTGCTATTTTCAACAGTTCTGATTTTTTTTTACAATTAATAAGGTGTTGCAATAAAAAAAAATTGAAGAAAATGAAAAAGGCTAATTTCGGGCGCGGCCGAAATTTGGATACCCTTCGCTCTTCTTGGGCTAAAAGTTTTTTCGGGCGTACCTAGGACTTGTATTTAATCCCCCCACACATTCTTTTCCTTCCGTCTTCACAAAAGTTCCGTTGCGTCGACAAAACAATATTTGTGTGGGGTTCGGTTCAAATAAGTGGACAAATAAAAATATTTACTCAGAAAATGTTATTGGGGGATCCGGGAGCACGGCCCCATAGTATGATTCCATTTGTTTTAACCTTTTTTGTTGCTTTGATAAAGACACATTAACTCAAGGCTTTGTGAAATTGGTGTAAAAAATGTTTCTTAGAAAAACCAAAATGGGGGGTTGGTTTTGTCTGGCAGCCCCATGGGGTCCTGGGTCTGCCAGACAAAACCAACCGATTTGGTCCATTTTTACATATGTTTTGTGTTATCAATAGAAATACATTTGTGTGAAATTTCGTTGAAATTGGTCCACAAATAAAAAAGTTTTTCTTAGAAGAGCCTAATTTGGGGAGTTGGGTTTGTATGGCAGCCCCATGACCCCATGGTCCGATTTGATCCATTCTTACATATGCTTTGTGTCATCAATAGAAACACATTTCTGTGCAATTTGGTTGAAATTGGTGCACATATAAAAAAGTTTTTCTAAGAAGAGCTTAAATTGGGGGGCTAAGTTTGTATGGCAGCCCCATGACCCAGTGATCCAATTACGGCGATTCAAACATACAAACAGCCTGCAACAATAATAAGCACGTGTGCAAAATTTCAGCTTGCTACCTTCAATACTCGCCTAGTAAAACCCGTCGCAACAGACAGACAGACAAACGGACATCGCCCAATCGACTCCCCAAGTCATGCTGATCATATATGTACACTTTTTATATGGTCGGAGATGCTTCCTTCAATGCGTTACAAACTTCATGACAAAGTTAATATACCCTTTCACTCTATGAGCGAAGGGTATAACATTGTATTTGTATAACTATAGCAGATTCCTGAGTAGAGGATTCGGAGAGTTAGCACATGATATATTGAAATTAATAATAGTATAAGTAATATTGGAATAGAAGAGACATATTTGGAAGTGTATGAAGTTCAACCGTAGAGAAAAAAAGGCAAGTTTAACATAAGCTTGAAAATTTTGTTTTGCTTGACTTGAAGCTTATCTTTATGAGACATAGGACATGATTCCCAAGCGGCGCACGCATACAATAATTTGGGCTGGAATTTAGTTTTATACGAGTACAGTAAGAGTTTATGTATTTGCTTTTGATAATGGCGATCTTCGGTTTATAGGAGGATATACCTCCGATCTTTACAATGTTGCGTCTTTGTCAAGCAGGAATCCTAAATATTTTGTGCTCCGGGTTCTAATTTATTATATCGTTGCCAAATATCAAAGGTTGGTTTGGTAAATTGTCTTCCTTTTTCTTGTGAAGAAAAGAACTTCAGTTTCCTCCGAATTAATTTTAATTTTCCATTTATTGAAAAACGAATTTAACACCAGAAACCCCGTTTCAAGTGAGTTCGATATATAATTCGGAGAAGCTCCGCTGCAGAGAAGAGCTGTATCATCAGCAAATAAACATGTACCATTTTCAGGACAAATTCACCATTTTCTCAACACAAATTAACTATATACATCAAAAAAAATTAACGATTTCTCAAATGAAATTAACGTTTTAACAAATAAAATTTACGATTTCGTAAATGAAATTAACGCTTTAACTAGTCAAATTAATTTGTTTTGATAAAATGGTGAATTTGTCTTATGAAAAAGGTATAAATCGCAATGTTCCAGGATTGGAATATCACTGATGTAAATGTTGTATAGCAGTGGACTAAGGGCTGATCCCTGCGGAACAACTGCGAGGAGATCAAACGTTGTAGACAATGAACCATTGAAATGTCGATTTGCTAGAAAGTTCTGGATTAGCTTGGTAAGATATAATAAAAATCCTAAATTATGTAACTTTGAAATTAGTCCAATATGCCAATCACAGTCAAATGCTTTCTGTATATCCCATGTTAGCATACCGGTGGAACATTCGGACTCTAAATTTGAATGGACGACCTTTTTTATACAAGCAATTTGTGAACTGTGCTATGTTTGACTCTAAATCCAAACTGCTCGTTAGGTAAAATATTATTTTCGTTGAGTACTTTAATTATTTTCGTTTAATTATTTATTACAGATCTCCATTGCACTGAAATATATATATTAAGAAGATTAGTCAAATTAGTCCCTTCAGTAAAAACAATAATACATACTCGTAAGTGAAATCCAAAATTTGATAAGACATTTTTTGTCTGTAGAAGTTCGAAGTTAAATCATTTTCACAAAAATGTTCAAGGTCATCAAATATATATTGTATGTATTATATGAACGAGTAAATTAGTTTTTATGATAAGAATCAAGTTAACTATGGCTACACTCGTACTTATGTAATTTCTCATGGGATTGTGTACTGGTGCTCTCGTAAACAATAATTGTATAAACATGTATTTTTATCATAATGAATTTATCTTTTATTTCATACATATAAACACTTAATAGATGAGATACAAACAAACTGTATAGGGTGGCACACGAAAATCCAAAAAATTTTTACGATGTCCTAAAACCTAAAAGATTGAATATTCATATTTTACGCATTTCATTACCACTTAAACAGTCTGCGGTCTGCGCATTTGAGAATTTTAGATGACACTCCTGTAGAAAATATACACGACCGAGAATGTTGCCCTATGCCCGTTTTTATCACTAAACTGCTGCCAAAAATTAGTAGGGAAAGTGATTCCAAAGTTTAGTAGTGAAAACGGATACAATTCTTTGGCATGCAATTTTTTCCAAGATTGTCCTCTAAAACATATATGGTTCAGAGTTTTTGAGGGGCAAAAAAATCTGTAGCATGAATTTCCGATTTTTAACGACGTTTTAAAATTGGCAGCTTTCCATGTGCCACCCAGTATAAAAATAAATAAAAAACAAATTTGTTGGTTTAGTAGTTGAAGGAGCCCAGCATTCTAACCTTTTTCATTAACACGTTAACTTTCGGGGAAATTTTCAAGCTTCTCACCAGGGGCAGATAATTTTACAGAAAAAAAGATTATCTTTGTTGGTCGACAACTCTGGTTTAACGCTGTCTTGGATTTTTTTTCATTTGTAATTTCTTAGAAGTTACAGTTAGAAAAAATTTAAAAAAATTAACATTTGGCTTGAAACTGCAAGATGTCACAAAATGGAGCTTAAATGGCGTATCATGCTGATACATCAGCGTATAAATGGAACGTGCTCCAGTATCTCAAATAAGACCCGGATGTATCAGCATATGATACGGGATACGCTGGTAACGAACGTGTTCATTTGGCTAGGGCTTGTGGGTCTCCAGATTACTATAGCATCGTGGAGTGCTAAATTAATCAACCGCCTGAGTCACATAACCTGATACATATTTTAATGTTGAGTAACCAGCTCCTTTTGTGGTATCACACGTACCCTGAATAAAGTTAAGACTTTTGGGATTAGTTTCGACCTGAATACATTCATATACAATACAATACATATAGCATACATTCCAGGATTCGAAAGAGTAATAATAAGGGCTTATTGTTTCCGTAGTCGTGGCAGCTTTTTATTTATTTAACCCAAAACTTTCAAGCCAGTTTTGGTAAAATATATTTTTTAACATGTTTATCAGTACGTATTCATTTTGTTATAATGTTTGTAACGCATTGAAGGAAGCCTCTCCGTCTCCGACCATATAAAATAAAATTCTTGCTTAGCATGATCAGTAGAGTCGATTGAGTCATATCTCTCCGTATTTTTTTTTTACCCAAAAAAGGCATTCAAAACAATAAATTAAATAGAAACACAAAAGACAGTGCATTTTTTTAGGTTTACTAGTATTTGGCAAACATAACACATTTTATATGTATAAATTTAAATTAAATCTACCGACCTAATACTTCGAATCAAGAATGATTCAATGAAAATCAAGAGGCCGGCCGCACCGACCAGCACATAAATCTTAGCTGTTTAAAAGATTTTTTTACTCTAAACTATTTTTCTAGCAAACAGCACGTGCTTAAGCGAAAGACTGTACATTTTTTTGTATTACAGAGAGAAACCGCAATAATAAATTCAACAAAATATTCTTTACTTGTAAACCCAATGTAGGTTGATATGGTTAGATTCATTATCATTACAAATTGTTGGATTTTTTCTTTTCATATAAGCTGTGATGATTAAACTAAACAGTACCTACATACATACATACTTAAAAGCTGATGCTGAACTCTACATGTTGTTATGTATTTTTTACTTGAGAGTTATGTACATATTTATGAATTAATAAAACAAAATTCCTTGACGCTAAAAAAAATCAGGGGAAATTAATTAGTGATGGGAATACCTCTATAGTTTTTCGAGGTGAGTTCGAAGACCGAGATAATTTTGCATCAGTCTTTTTACTGATTTTCATCAAAAGAAACTCGCCGAGTTGTCTCTCAAGAATTTTTATTTTGAAGCAGGGTCTTCAGAACCAGATTGTGCATGAGTCTTGACTCGAGACATTTGCATATTTATCTTTCTTCGGAATTAGTCAACAGCATCAACAATTTAAGAACATACTACCCTCCCGCGCTTCCTTCTTGGTCTGTGCAGCATTGGTGACTCAGAGATCTGGTCACCTTAGTTTAAGTATACACTACACTATCAAACGGCGTAAAACGGTTAAGGGTAAACAGTGTGCATACAATGTTGCCGATCATCTGGAAATTATAAACGCGAGAAACCGCGATATAGAGTCCTTAACCTAATAATATTAGAGACCGTTATTTGGAAACAACGTTTTTTCTTTGCTCACAGGTCCAATTGGTCTACCTACACCCGTGATTCTCAACTGGTAGAGCGCGTCCCCCAGGGGGCGTCAAGATCATCCAAGGGGGCGTGGGTACAGATCAAATTTGGATGCAATATAAACATACGAATTATAGCTCAGCTATTTCTGTATTAACGGTTTGGGAGCGTGAGTTTAAAAATGATTGATTGCCGTCAATAAATAATAAATAATTCATTTGTATCTTTTCCTCTGGCATTTTTGACCCCTAGTCGAACAAAGCTTCACCTGCAGCTTGATCTACGGTTTGCCTATATAATTGCTCTCAATTTCGACAGACCTTTTTCACGTGCTTTTAGATCTCACTCGATGACTAGCCTTGGTTCTGATAGTTGTTGGCCCATTAAAAAGTGTATGATCCCAAGGCCTCTTCTCTTCGCGCCATACAAGCTAATACACGAAAATTTTTAGTTTGGTCGTGCTGTTAGCGGTTACCTTTCACTTTACGCTAGAGCAGTGGTTCCTAATATATTTTTGTTCGTACACCCCTTGCGAGATATGCAGGCAATTGTAATTGCGGTTTTGGAATGAGAATGAATTTTCGACCGACTTTGTTTTACCAAAATACATTTGACTAAAAAAGCTTACCCTAAATTCACTTTTATCTTTGGCTACCCTTCCAAGGTAAGGTAAGCTGACCAGACGTACAGCATTTTGTTTTACAGTACAGAATTTTGACCTGTCGTAAAGCACTGGGAAATCTAATCTTTGGCAATCGTTCATTTTCCATAACTCAGGAACCCTTCCCGATCTCTTTAACATTTTGAACACATGTAGAGGTACTTGGCGCATATATTTCCTCCAAATTTGACGGTCCGATCCGCGATCGGAAGTTTCAGCAACCCAAATCGCAATTTTGAGTTTTCTAAATCAAAATTGTCCATAAATTGGAAATTCGTAAGAGAAAATTTTTGAATGAAACTTGTTGACCACCATACTGTTCAAATTTTAAGGTTCTAGTTCGCAAAGGTTAAGAAGTTACAGCCGAAAGGTGCAATTCAAATTGTAAAATTTGACCCCATCAGTATTTTGCGAGATATTCGCACTTTTATGCTTTCCAGTCGTTGATTTTCGATTACTCGGGTACTTATTGAAATTTGACACACTTGTAAAACTACTTGACGTACATTTCCTCCAAATTGTTACCAATTGTTACAGTTTTCGGAAGTTACAGCTGCCCAAATCGCACTTCTGTGTTTTCTAATCGAAAATTGTTCATAGCTTGGAAATCCTTGAGATGAATTTTGAAATTTGGCAGACTTGTAGAGACACGCACTGGTGAACATTGGTGAACATTTCAAGGCTCTAGCTGCCTAGGTGGATGGATGTTATTTTCCCTATCACAAAACAATTAAAAACCAAAAATCTGCCAAATCCTTTATCAATCTCTATAGGAAAATGCATACTAAAACTATTTTGGTCTCGGCGATGACACGATCTAAGATAGAGCAGTCTATAGAAATAGGCTGAGACATTACCGCCAGAACGCCTACACCGCAGACCGAACGAAGCGACGCCATGGAGCAATATAAATAACGATAGGCAAGGAAGAAAGAAAATATATACTAAGGGACTCTGCATGGTTTTAGATACGTTTTTTCCAAAACATGTACTTAGAATCCATCTAAAACGGCCTTAAGAGCCTAGGAGGCAGGCCCGGCATCACCCTCCAGAAATATTACAAACAGGATAAGCCCTTCCACTGCTATCCAAGTTGTTCTCGGACTAGTCTCCCTAGCTACACTGAAACTGTGCCTAAAAAGCCAACATCAGCTTAATTAGGTATCAGTTTATTTATGCAATGAACGAAACGATTAGATTTAAGTAAGTAGGTAGTTTGCGAGTATCATGAAAAAACAGATCATGTCGCTGGCCTTACAGCTATTTCAGAAATCTATTTTTCTATTTTATGTGTATTCGAGTACTATTCCTTAGTTTTATGGGAAGCATGCATGGCGTAGCCAGAGGGGGGAGAAGAGGGGGAGAGAGATAAAACAAAAACTCTTACCAATGTAGTAAAAAAAATCGCTGCAATTTACAATGCTTGAAAGCGTAAACATGCGAGTTTGATCCCAAGCACTACGCGAATTGTCTGCTGCTGAGACTGTAGTCTGGAAAACTTTATTTGTAGTTTTCTGGCCCTTGATATCCGGAACTGGAATACCTACGTATGAGCATCATAAATCGGATAACATAATTAGATCAGAGAAATCTTTTGCTTAGGGAGACTCTTTTCTTTTGCGAGAATCCCATATTTTCATGCGTTTCATTTCATGGCTTCGGAGTTGCAGAACACAATTTTAACCGTCACATGAAGGTCTCTCCGGAAAGGTAGTGGAATTTAACTTCATTCCATCTGAAAGGGATTTCAGTGACAAAAGCAGTATACCTTTTTGCCTAGTTTGTAAAGAACGAGTCTCATATTTCCGTGTCTTTCAAGTTATTTTATCAAGATTCATTTTGCATCTGAATCATACCAGCAATTAAAATTAGCCAAATATTTTGTTAAATTTAAATTTTATCAAACCCGTAAGCCGTATTTCTATCAAAACAAGATTTATAAATTTTGCTCGGAAGAAACACAAACTGATCTCTTCGTATATTTCTTTTAAATCGTAAGTGGAATATGTGGGGAGATTTCAGTATATGTGGCGCCAAATTTTGATGATGCCATTTCATTAATTTTGGATTGAAACGACCGAATCTGCAATCCTTTTTCGCGAAATCGTAACGGTTCTCTAGATATTCAATATTATATATTCAAAGTTTTGACTTTTCTATGAAACCAGTTAAGTAATTTGATAAGAAAAGGGGGACATTTCCGCTTTACACATTGGGAAAAGTGTTCGATGCCACAAAATTTACTTTTTAATATTAATCCGTCATACTTGAATAGTAAGTTTTACCATTTTGGCAAAGATGTTAATAATATGAAAAGTTGAAAAATATTTGAAAGCAAGAATTGTAAAATTTTGCTAGACAGGGAGGCAAATGAAATTTAAAATGTTATTTTCGGTGCAATGCTATTGATTCACATCAATATGTAGTGAAAATACCCCCAATTTCCCATTAAAAACTGAACTACCCCATATAAATGTCAAGCTTTGACATTGAATATCTGGAGAACCGTTACGATTTTTGGCGCCGCAGATACTGAAGTCGTGCCGAATATGTATTATATTCTCGGCACATTTTTGAGCTGTCACGTTGACTTTGTATGGAATTCTTGACTTTCGCCCTCTCCTTCTATGTATTAATACCTGCTCTAAGAGTCCGAGAGACAAAAATAGCACTGAATATAGACCAGCTACGGTCAACAAAATTTGAGGTCAGTTGAATGTAATCAGAATCACCAGTAAAAGTCTAAGCACCGGCAGGGTCCATTTTTCGTTAAATGATGTAGAAAATCATTCTCGACTGTCCTATCTTAAAATTTGGCTCTAAAATTTACCTAACAATATTTTCGCGATCGGCAATGGGTGAGGTTATAAAACACAACGTTCGCGCAACGTTCGCGCAACGTTACCTTTAATTTCAAATCAACCGGCCGTTACGGATCAGAAACTTCTCCTTACAAACAGGGGTACATTCCATTTATACGATCTGAGTGAAAATAGTTACTAACATTGGGTGAGGTTATAAAACACAACGTTCGCGCAACGTTACCTTTAATTTCAAATCAACCGGCCGTTACGGATCAGAAACTTCTCCCTACAAACAGATTCCCTAAGCGCTTAGGGGATCTGTTTGTAGGGAGAAGTTTCTGATCCGTAACGGCCGGTTAATTTGAAATTAAAGGTAACGTTGCGTGAACGTTGCGCGAACGTGGTGTTTTATAACCTCACCCATTGACTGCACGTTGTTCCAAAACACCAATAGTCACAAATAGCTATCTCTCCGAGTCAACTTATGACGTTTCAAATTTCAAATGTTCCACTGTCGTTGATAGCTATTTCCACTCGCACTCTCGAGATGATCTATCGATATGTCCGTTGGCAAGTTCAAGTATGTGAGGTTATGTCGGGTCGGTTGCTGATGTTATTATCAAATGTTGCGATTATTAATTACTATTTAGGCAATGTTTGGTTTTTAAATGACACTAAGGGCGGAATTCATAGTCCTCACTTATACTTAAGGGAACCCTTAAGGAACTGACGCTATTCATAGTCACTCAATACGCAAACGCTTAAACGTTTCTTAAAGTGTTCCCTTACTCGTTAAGGTTCATATCTAGTAACCTTATATGAACTTATATATTTGTTGACATATCCTTATTAAAACACTTTGAAATTTTTTAAAAATTTTGAATTTTTAACTGCTTGATATTTTTTTTATATTTTATTTGTCACTTTCAATACATATGACAAATAAGTGAATCGTTTATTTAATGAGGCAACGCCCTGATAAGTGCTGACTATGAATACGAAGCTCCCTTAAGGGCTCACTTATATAGAGAAACTCCTTATTCCTTAAGGGAATCCTTATTAATTAAGTGGGGACTATGAATTCCGCCCAGAGTGTACAGATAGATTTCGATGAATGTAAACACTAAATATGGATCTCATCGAGTTATAAATTGTTTTTGGTACCTAAACATATTTTTGAATTCAACGGCTGTTGTGACATTTCCATATTATGTTCTCCTGAGAGCCCTCTCACAACGCTCATAACTACGACAATAGTCATGCGATGACTGCAGCTACGACTATAGTTAATTCCGGAACACACTCCCGATCCCCTTAGCGCTTAGGGGATGTGTTTGTAGGGAGAAGTTTCTGATCCGTAACGACCGGTTGATTTGAAATTAAAGGTAACGTTGCGCGAACGTTGTGTTTTATAACCTCACCCAATTTCAACTCCTAACAAAATCATGATGTTTACAACTTTCAGGTTTGACCCTATCCCCCCCCCCCCCCTCTGACCGAAATCCTGGCTACACCCATGGAAGTATGGCCGAGAATTCGCCTGAAAATCGAATTCCGCTCTTTTGTATAACAGCATTGGGCCTTCGGGAGTCTGGCCACCTTATTCCAAGGTAGCAATAAAAATGCTTGACTTGCCTTAGATGATGCTAAGTTCTTACTTGAAAATACAGAAAACTTAATGATTTTTCCGGAGTAGCGTGATGGTTGAAATTTTCCAGCATCAGCATCGGCAGAGGCATCGGCATCAGCAGAAAAATTTAGAACACACGCATTTGCCTTTGATGACCCACATTGACAGCAGCAGCAGCGGCAGAAGCATTTTTTCTGCTTATGCTGTCAATGTGGGTCATCAAAGGCAATGATGCCGATGCCTCTACCGATGCTGATGCAGACGCGGGAAATGTATTTCAACCATTAGACTCTTCAGAATTTGCAAAGGAACTAAGACTGAAAAAGGTTGCCAGCCACTGATCTACACAAAAACAAAGTCCTGTAGGCAGGTCCAGTGGCAATTTACATGTATGTACTTTCATAGAACAAGCCAGTTATTTTTTTTTTTTTGTAAGGACATTAACTTGAAAGAAAATGCATGAACAATGCTGTTGATAAAATGTTTATTAAAAACATGGAGAAGATGATAAAATAAACATATTAATTACTGAACGTTAAAGAATCGCTTCTTCTATGGGTGGGTAATTTTGTTGTTTTGTATGTAAAACAATTTGGTTGAAATTAAGAACTAACAAGAAAAATTACGGAACTCATTCCAATTCGTTCCAATACAATTTACGAGTGCATAGTCACGTTAGAATTGTTTTTGAATGCATCGAACATTTTCCATAATGAAACAACAAAGCGGAAAAATAAGAACACCACAACCATCGATGATAATATGCCAAGAATTTCACTCACGTTTGTACTCACCTTCAAAGTTATTCAGGTTTCAACCGCGTTCCGCGAGTTCTACACAGTGACGCAATGTAGCGTGAAGAAGCGTTGTGGTTGTATACAAGATCAACTTTTTTTTTACCTTCGCTCTACCTTCTTCTTTCTGTAACGCGATCACTACTAAGCCTACACTATAGGCACTTCATCACACACAAAACAGCAACAGCAACACAGAAGCGCGAACTTTATTAAAGTGCAACAACTGTACACGAACGCTAAATTACAGCGGAAATCCGATAAGACTACAACAATGTTCACACGTTCAGGGATCGAATAGCTGGTAATAACCTGGAAACTGTAATTGGTACCTCCGCGAACACCCGTATGGAAATTAGAAACCACCAGATTCCAACTGGATACACAAAATCCCAAAACCAATTGTATAAAATCACTGCAAAAACAGGCACAATGCAACAGATGCTGCACAAGACAAGGATCACTTTTGTTAAGGCGCAATATTAGGAGATTAGAAATCAAGGATTAGTAAAAAGCGCGAAAGACGAAACCTCGGTCCACGTAAACGTGTCCGAAATGAAAAGCGCGTGAGTATACTAATCTAATCGGACGACTAGAAGAACCACAAACCTTCGAAGCCCGCTAATACGATGCGAAGTGGTGGAAGAAGCGAAGATACTCCCAATCCCAACCCGAATCACCCATCTCTCCGCAAGACTTCGCATTCGTGATCAAAGCAAAAATCTTTTCATCTTCCGCATGTTGCTGGCCGGTTTGTCTTCGCAGCTCTTTTCTTTTCTCTTGAAATGTCCGCACAACACCATTCAGCCGACCGACACACAATGCCCAACAACAACAGCAATGCTCACAGCACACCAACCGCGAGCAGCTACGACTATATGATTCGATCGCAACACAACATTCTTCTTGGAATGGAATACCTTTCTTGATTCATTTGGGACACCTTTTCAACATGTTGCTAACAAGTGACTGAGCAACATTTATCTTGTTTGTTGTTGATTTTGATGAAGTAGTTCATCTATTGTCCGCATGGAGTAGTTAATACAGGAATACCCCGATTTACGTCAGGGTTACGTTCCAGAAAAAAGCGACTTAAGTCGAAACGACTTAAATCGAATCAAATTTAGGTATGAGTGAAAAAAATGTGGTAACGAGAAAGTGAAACGTAGAGTACAGACAAAATTATTTTTTTGACTCAGAAAACCGATCAGTGGAGGTGGAAAGTGATGATTTTCAACCAGAATTAGACAACAAAATACGGATATAACGTTGTATGCTCCTCCACAAAGCAAGAATTTAGATTCTTCGTTCTAACATGGAATAAAATCAGGACATTATTGATCCTTCCTTTGGTATTGAGCGTCGAATAAGGCAAATAGTTTCCATCATCTTTGGAATATCGATTGGTAATTTGGCAAGTACAAGTCACCTGATTGATATATTTCCAGACCGATACATAAGATTCTCGCGTTTCCACTAAAATCAGTTACATGCACTCAGTGCCCGCTCTAGCACTACCGCCGCCCCGGGCAAGACGGCAAAATGCCGCCCCTAATATTTTGGATTTTTTTTTGCTTCTTGGGATACACTGATTTCAGTATACGGACAGGATGTTTATTTTACATATTTCAAATTTGGATCCCACCCAGAAATTAGTACTTCGTTCCAAAGATTCGATACAAAAATAAAGAGAAGACCATAAAAACAGCCAGATTCCAACTCAGCGACCCTTTCTTTATGGTCATCGTGTGCTGATTGATACAATTTTGAGCTATTCTGTAAGAAATAACGGAAGGGATTAAAACATAAAAATCCTTATGAGATCGTGGTGATGGAATCGTTAAGAACTGCGCCAGAAAGATTTAACACAAGAAACATAATTACGCTAATGCCGCTTTTTTTTCTTTTTGTCAGATTGTAACACATTTATTTTACTACGCGAAATTAGTTAATTTGTCGTTAGTGGACAAATTATCTGCTACTGCAATACTGGAATAATCCTTGCCAATCTCAGCAGGACCTGAGTAAACCAACCTTATAGTGAATTCTCGGCACTTGTTAAGTTCAGGCTCTGACTTCTAGCTTAAGGTTAATATACAAGAACACAGTGGCTTCCTTCGGGTGCTTTGATTGCTTTACAAAAGCTGAAATGCCAAATATGGAATTTTTATATAAAATCGAATGAACTATTTTTTATTTTATTTTAACCGCAAACGTTTGGTGCACATTTTGAAAGAGAACGATGCACTCTTAGCAGTATTGTTGCGAACTGTTTTAGGGATAGTTCACTAACAAAAACATGTTTTACTTTTACGTTGATGTCAGTTTTCCCCGTTGGACTGTATAGAGTTGCTGTCCTTTCTCAGTAACAATTATTGATTTAGCTTAAATTTCGTTACCATTAATTTATAAGTGTTTTATTTCTTGCCGAACATGAATTCCAGCTTTTTTGTAGGCTCCTTTCTATAAAGTTCTAGCCGAAATGCCGCCCCAAAAATTGTTTGCGGTTGACACCTTTACTCAAGAGTGTGAAAACTATAGCTGCTTGTAGTTTACAGATAAGATAATTCATAGATAAATTAATCCACATTTCATATATGATAACAAAACTATATAATTTACGATTGATCTACCGGTTGAGTAGCGCTTCCACAATGAAAAGTAGTCCTTTTTCTTGTAACAACTTCATGCGTACACTCTCCGAATAATGACTCTATCTATCGAAAGGTCGGTTGTAAAGTAATAAATTTTTTCCGAAAGGATGTGATTGTTTTACCAAGATATTTTCTATAATGCCAAATACCATTCCCATTTTTGATTTTCTAAAAAACAAAAAAAAAATCACGAAACGACGTAAGTGCGAAGCAAAATTGTCGTAAATCGAGTTGTAAGGTGGGAATTATTCAACGACTTAAGTGCGAAACGACTTAAATCGAAGCGACTTAAATCGGGGTATCCCTGTACGATGTTTACACATACAGTCCGATTAAAAATTTTGTCGGTTGATTTGATTCGTTTGAATTACATTGTTTAAAAGGGACGTCATGCAATAGCTTGCGAGGTATTGAAAATGTTCTATTGGAAAGCACTAAAGTGCAGTTTGGAATGGTTGTGTCTTGCGAACGCTGATAAGTAGAGACTTCGAATTTTGCAGTAAATATGAGCGCTAATCTGCTGGACAAGTTTGCTAAATTTCAGAAAGAACAGCCAATGTGCCCCACAATGGCCAATTGGTGGGGCCTTCTCTAAAAGGTTCTATTACAAGTCACATAAGTACATAGTAATATTTATACACTTGGCCGCAAAACTATCGACTCAACCTAAAAGCGCGTGTATTTGTACGTGTTTTTCGGAAAGTATAGCAGTTATCCATAAAAATCGTATGTCATTGAAAAGCTTAAGGCCTCAGCTTTACGTTGGTACCATTTTAACCAATATTTGGTGAGTACTTTTAAAATTGATGCTCTTTGAGCGAAATCGTAGCGAAAATGAGCAAATGTGAAAATGGTTTTTGGTTGGGTTTTTTGGAAATAAAACAAAAACTGTTGGAAAATAAGTTAATTATTTATCATTTTAGTATTTGGTATTGCCTCCTCTTGCTCCAATGACAGCTTCCAGGCCAGTTAAGTGACGACATATTGGCTTCATTCAAGAACTGCCCAGTGAGGCGCGATGCATGACACCGGGCATTTGTAATGAAGAGTCACTCCCAGACGGGAAGTGGGCCAACTGCCTGCATCTGTGGTCGGGTAGCTCGACGAAGAGGATTGGTCGGGGGGTATAACTCTATGGCCATCATTACATGTCTGTCCACAGATGCAGTGTTCTCTCTCTCTTTAACCAACGACGCAGCGAAGAAACCCCTAAGAATGGTGTTAATACATATTTACATCATCATTCACGCACAACAAAAAAAAAGAGGATGCATTTCGTTGAATCTATCTATTATTAATTCTCGTTCGCGTTAAACATATACATTTGACAAAATCTCATTAATTAACATACATATTTTGATTTGTTTTTTCTTCTTTTTTTTCTTTTTAAGCTTGTTGTCTGCACTATTTATATATTTATAATTCTTTCTTTTTTTCTACTTCTAGTTTCCTTCTCCTAACGGCCGCTACGGACAAGAACAACTACTCATAACATCAATTTATTACTAAAATTTTAAGTTGCTAAAATTCATGCACGACAACAAGATTTTTTTTTATTATATTTTTTTTTTATAGGTGCAAAGCTAAGGAATTTACGTTTTAATAAAGATATTTGACACAGAACAAAAAAACACATAATTTTTTTTCTTAAAGAAAAGGTACATAACCTCAACTGCTCCTCCGAGCCGTGATCTTTGGTGGAAAGCGGAGTGGCACTCACGCTCTTCACCGACACAATGTGCTTTAAAGCTTGTTGGCTGCCGAATCCTTTACGGCTCCACGTAGGCACCTGCAGAATTCCGTGCTGAACGAATGTTGTGTTCCCTCGGAATAACGGACGGATCATACACCGGTGACGGATCATGCACCTCTTTGGTCTTTGCTTTGGAAGCGTTTTAAGGAACGTGGTTCAGGGAAGAAATACCCCTACGTTAGCATTCGTGTTTTGTTTTCGCGAAACCACACTACAAAAAAAAAACCACGCGGTCACGCACAGTGTACCGGATCACTTTTTTTTTTTTCTTACCGCTATCCGCACGGATTCCTAACGGCTGCTCCTACTAAGCTGCTCCTAAATGCACGGCCTTTATGCTTATATTCTCTTTTTGCCAGGAGTGTGCTGTGGGGGTAGAACGTGTTTTTTTTTTATTTTCGATAATTTCCCCTTTTTTTTTTACAAATTACCTGTTCATTCAGCAGCACTTCCACACAAACACGTAGACCACCTTCCTCTCTGAAGAAGCACGCAAGAATGACAGGTTTTTTTGTGAAGTGAAGTGTGGCGCGCGTAGTGAATGTACTGCGTGAAGTTGACTGTAGCGCTATGTTCCTGTGCTAGTTGATTAAAAGTCACTATTAAAATACTGTGCACAACTTTAACAATTTATTTTTAACAAAGAAATATATTTGAATCACCGGACGACTACACAACAATGAGCTCAATACAAAATGCTTCATTCAAATTTATATGTTTTCGAATATCTTCTTAGCAACATTAGCAACTCTGGTGGCAAGTTGTAGAATCAACGATGTTGCCTGATTGTACTACAATACTCCCCCCTAAGTGTCAACCGTAGTATCGAATGACACTGATTTGCTGGAAGTAGCTTTCATCCGCGGACCGGAATATGTCCTGAGAGTTTCGTTTGTCGTAGAAGTTGTTGAGTCTCGGTTGAACATTATTGTAGAATCGATGTCGTGTGGTAGATCGGGATTGCTGAAATGCGCTGGCTTGAGGCGTTCAGTTGAAATTGTTAAATCTTTTCCGGCTATGCTGATTCTGAAGACGCGGTCGTTGATTCGCTCGATGACTTTATACGGACCCGTGTATGGACGTTGTAAAGACTTTTTACATTCCTGCCGCACAAAGACATGCGAACATGAAAATAAGTCCTTGAAAACAAATGACGAGTCCGTACGATGATGATTAATTGGAGTTGGTCGAAGTTGCTGCATCCGTTCCCTGAGTTGTTCGACTACAATGTGCGATTCCATTGGGATGTCATCATCGTTAACGAAAAACTCGCCGGGTATACGTAAAGGTGTGCCATATACCAGCTCGGCGGGTGAACAGTTTAAGTCTTCCTTAACCATCGTTCGCAGACCTAGAAGCACCGTGGGTAGTGCCTCTGTCCATTGCTTCCTATTGTGACACATCAAAGCTGCCTTAAGCGTTCGATGCAAACGCTCTACCATGCCGTTCGCTGCTGGGTGGTAGGCGGTTGTCCTTGCGCGTGTACAACCGACCAAATTCAACATCGATTTCATCAGAGATGATTCCAGCTGAGAACCACGGTCTGTCGTTATTATAGCGGGTGCGCCAAAACGACTAACCCAATGTGTATAAAACATTGTGGTTATCGTTTCTGCAGTAGCGTCGACCAATGGGATGACTTCAGGCCAGCGAGTGAACCGGTCGATTATTGTGAGGGCATAGCTGAATCCGTTTGAAGTAGGAAGAGGTCCTACTAGGTCGAGATGCACGTGATGGAAACGGGTATCAGGAGCTACGAAGTGTTGCGGTGTATTTTTAACATGCCGACTCACTTTCGACGACTGACATGCAATACAATTCTTTGCCCACCTCGCTACGTCCTTCGAAATGCTGGGCCAAACGAATTTTTGCCTAATGATTCGACTGGTAGCTCGACCACTGGAATGAGACAAATTGTGAAATTGATCAAAAATTTTCTTACGGTATATTAAGGGAATGTAAGGTCTCGATTGCCCGGTAGAAATATCGCAATATAGGGTTTTATTATTGTCGATTATCACAGGATGCAAACGCAGAGAGGTGTCTCCTTGTAAGAGCTTTTCCAACTCTTCGTCGTTGTGTTGTGCATCGGAAATCTCGGTCGGTGAAATGTTGATTGGTGTGTTGATTGAAGAAATGTTGATTGATGTGTTGATTGGAGAAATGTCTTCCACACGAGACAATGCGTCGGCGATAATATTTCGGGATCCATCAACATGAACGATATTTGTTGAAAACTGCGATATAAACTCTAGCTGTCGAATTTGTCGAGGTAACGCCTTATCGGATCGTTTTTGAAAGGCGTATATGAGCGGCTTGTGGTCTGTGTGTATGACGAACTGCCGGCCTTCCAAGATGTAACGGAAGTGTTTAATAGACTCGTAGATGGCCAATAGTTCCCGGTCATAGGTACTGTATTTGAGTTGTGCGACGTTAAGCTTTCTAGAAAAGAAACTTAAAGGTCTCCAATCTCCATTCTGCAATTGTTCCAACACAGCTCCAATCGCCGTACTTGATGCGTCGGTGGAAAGTTTCAAAGGCGCATCAGCTAACGGATGTGCAAGCAATGCGGCATTTTCAATCAAGGATTTACTATTTTCAAATGCGCTTTCTGCTTCCTTATCCCAAACAATCGGTGTTTTATCGCGCTTTTTGCTTCCTTTAAGAAAAGCGTTCAAGGGTGCAAGTACGCTAGCGGCATTGTTGAGGAAACGACGGTAAAAATTGATGATGCCAAGGTAGCGACGAAGCTCAGCGATATTCGTTGGACGCTTGAAATTTTTGATGGGCTCAACGCGTTCAGGTAAAGGCCTGGATCCCCTGTGATCAATAAGGTATCCCAGATATTTTACCTCCGGAACTCCGAAAACGCATTTTGATGCGTTGATTTTTATGCCAAACGATTGCAGTCTGTCGAAGATTTGTCGGAGATGCTCTAAATGTTCGTCTTCAGTGTATGATGCGACCAAAATATCATCTAAATATGCATAACAAAAATTGAGACCACGCAATACGGTATCAATGAAACGCTGGAACGTTTGCGCAGCGTTACAAAGTCCAAATGTCATGCGATTGAATTCAAACGAACCAAACGGTGTGTTTACAGCTGTTTTAGGAATATCGTCTTTGTGAATAGGGATTTGGTGATATGCTCGTTCTAAGTCTAGCGTACTGAACACTCGTTTTCCGTACAGTATATGTGTGAAGTCCTGAATATGTGCTATCGGATAACGATCCGGCACAGTTACTGCATTTAAGCGGCGGTAGTCACCGCACGGTCTCCACTCGCCATTTTTCTTTGGCACTAAATGTAAAGGGCTTGACCACGGACTGTCTGAGGGTTTGCAAATTCCTTTCTCCACCATATATTCGAATTCACGCTTCGCTATGGCATACTTTTCCGTAGAAAGACGTCTTGATCGTTCGTAAACTGGAGGACCAGTAGTCACAATTCGATGACATACATTATGGGGCTGTGCCTCAAGGAAATTTGACGATGCAGTAAGTTGTGGGTAACGAGTCAATACCGCAGAGAACTTATTGTTGTGCTGAATAGCAGACACGCTAATGTATGTTTCATGTGATACCTTGCCGAGTGTATAGAGTTGGGTGGTTCCGTCGATTAAACGTTTCCTTTTAAGATCAACAAGCAGGTTGAATTTTTGGAGAAAATCAGCTCCAATAATAGGACGTGAAACGTCAGCTACACGGAAGTACCATGGCATATTGCGGCGTAATCCCAAATCTAACGTTAACAATTTTTCACCGTATGTGTGTATTATTGCATTGTTGGCGGCAAATAACTTAAAATCTGAAGGTTGGCACTGTTTACCGGATGATGAACGCGGCAAAACAGACACTCCAGCTCCCGTGTCAACCAAAAAGTTTATTCCTGTACTTCGACATCTAACAACAAGACGGTGCGGCTCTGTAACGTCGTCTTCCATCGCACCATTGGACGACGACGAATCTAGTTTCCCGATTGGAAGTTACATGGGGACTGGCATTTCCTTGCCTTATCCCCAAAGCGATTGTGGTAAAAACATAAATTAGTTTTACCGCCTTTTTGGCCTTTCCGAATCGAACGATTTCTCGACTGCGAACGGCTACGATTTCTGTTTCGTAAGCTTCGCTCCAGTCTGTCGAAACGAGCTGTGAGCGCTTCAATGGCACTCGGTTCACATGATTTCGGTTGGATATGTTCGGTTACTTCAGCTACTCTTGACCACGAGTCGCATTCAACAATTATTCGATCTGCTAATTCAGCTAATATTGTAGCCTCCACTTTGTCTGTTACTGTAAGGATGGCACGGACACGTGCAGGCAGCCTGCGCAGCCAAAGGGATTTAATTGCGTCGTTCGAGAGTTGATCCCCGGCCAACGATTTCATCTCACGCAGCAAAAACGAGGGCTTCTTGTCCCCCAACTCAAGTTCTGTGAGTACTTTCGTTAATTTGCTTTCGCTTGAATCGGCAAAACGCGAAATGAGTTGCTTTTTAAGCTCGATATAGCGATCGGTGAGGGGTGGTCTCTCCACAACGTCGGCCACGTGGTCGAGGACATTAGAGTCCAAAGACGCGACAACCGCATTAAATTTACTGTTGTCGGAAACTACCCTATTCATAGCAAATTGCGCCTCAACTTGAGCGAACCATAGTGCGGGACGCCGTTGCCAAAACGGTGGCAGTTTCATGTGGCTCACGGAGTCTAATTGCACTTGATTCGAAAAAGACGAAAAGTCGCGCGCACTTAGAGGGCTTGCTGGAACTCGCGACTGCGTACCGGTAATTTGTGAGGAAGATGGTGGCAAGAGTTGACGAGGAGTAGCGCTGCCTGTTGATGCTGGCGGCGGGTCAGTATTTTGCGTAGTAGAGGGCTCAGACATTTTAAATGTTTTAATGGGTATTGGTATAGACGCGAATTCGTTTTAACAAAAATTTAACAAATTGGAAAATTTTTACCTTGATCAATGTTGATAATTGTTCTTAATACTTGCTGTTATAAATTTTCCACGTGCTGCTGTTGCAAGATGCTCCGCTGGACGCTGGCTTGTTGAGTGTTGAATTGTACACTTTTTGGATGCGCAATTCGCTGGATGCACGCGAACCTTCCACAAATTTCGATGCTGTTGCGCTTTTTGCTGGCTACACGTGCACTTTCTAGAAATCTCGATGTTGATGCGTAGTTTGCTGGATGCCCGTGCACTTTCCACAAATTTCGAAGCTGATGCGTAGTTTGCTGGATGCCCGTGCACTTTCCACAAATTTCGATGCTGATGCGTAGTTTGCTGGATGCCCGTGCACTTTCCACAAAATTCGATGCTGATGCGTAGTTTGCTGGATGCCCGTGCACTTTCCACAAATTTCGATGCTGATGCACGAACAAATTTGTTGCGATGGCGACGAGTGACTCGATTTTTCGGTACATTACGCTTTCAGGTCCCCAAGGGAAATTTTTGATGTTTCCGATATTTTCCGTCATAAAGCGGACACATAGCTTTATAGCGGATGGTGTCGCTAGTGTCGATAAGAAGAACAAGAAAAATTTCCCTTGGGGACCTAAAAGCGTAAAATACCGATTTTTCTTAATGTTTCGCGGTTTCCAAGAGCCGGGGTCACCAATTATGTAGCGCTATGTTCCTGTGCTAGTTGATTAAAAGTCACTATTA
The DNA here is from genome assembly GCA_949715475.1 of Microchrysa polita. Taxonomy (NCBI): domain Eukaryota; kingdom Metazoa; phylum Arthropoda; class Insecta; order Diptera; family Stratiomyidae; genus Microchrysa; species Microchrysa polita. Next base: position 74,649,783 of record OX454419.1, read on the forward strand.
AAATACTGTGCACAACTTTAACAATTTATTTTTAACAAAGAAATATATTTGAATCACCGGACGACTACACAACAATGAGCTCAATACAAAATGCTTCATTCAAATTTATATGTTTTCGAATATCTTCTTAGCAACATTAGCAACTCTGGTGGCAAGTTGTAGAATCAACGATGTTGCCTGATTGTACTACAGACACTGAAGCACAGGCCATCTATTGGTGAGGGCTGTCACTCGTGAGACATTGGGTGAGGTTATAAAACACAACGTTGCGCAACGTTTCGCGCAACGTTTCAAATCAACCGGCCGTTACGGATCAGAAACTTCTCCCTACAAACAGATCCTCTAAGCGCCCCCTTGCGAGGCATAGCTTGATTGATTGGCAGAAATTTACAATCTGCCGTCGAACCGTGCATTTCCGCCCTCATGTATTTATTAAACTATTTATAATCAAAATAAAATGTATCTGCATCTCGTTTAAAACTGGAAATTTTAATTTTCGAGCAAAACGTATCAGCTGTGATGTGTCAATTGTCACATTTGTCACTTTCCGAGAGATGGCGATGGGATCACCAAGTCTGATCCGGATCTATGCGTTTACAGAACACAATAGGAAACGTTTCGGAAAACGTGAAACGTTACGCGAACGTTGTGTTTTATAACCTCACCCATTGGTACCATTGTACCTTCATTACACATTGTCGTGCATCAAAGTGAAGTTCTCGCCAATAAATGCTGCATGGGGCACAACTTGGACACGGAGAATATCGGTAACGTATCGCTCGGCTGTCAGCCCTCCTCCTGGGCCTCCTGCGGGCACGAATACGAGATCCGTTTTTCCCTCCATGGAAATGTCAGCCCACATCATACATGTACCGCCGTCGTATGCAACCGTTTCAGTGAAACATCACTGCGCAAATCGCTCAGTTGGACGCCTGTAGACTCGACATCTTCTGTCACTGCCATGCAGAAACATTCTCGACTCGTAAGTGAACAATACTGAGCTCCATTCCATATCGCTCCAAGTATGATGATCTCGATAAAGTAAGAGGCGCGCTTGTCGGTGTCGTACAGTCAATTTGGGGCCCCTGGCAGGCCGTCTTGGAGTGATATTCGCTTCCCTTAATCGTCTCCTTACTGTCCAGACACTGACAGCTACTCCGCGAACACGCCTCAGGTTCCGCTGGCGCAGCAACACCCGTGAAGAACCCATTTCGCAACGTACTTGTAACAATGAAACGGTCGTCTTTCTCTGAAATGGATCGAGGGCGACCCGTTCTTGGTCTCGAATTAAAGTTACCAGTCTCTCGAAATCTCGTGCTAACTCTCGAGACAGCAGACTGACTCATTCCAAGACGGCGAGCCACGGTTCGCTGACTATGATTTTCCAACAATAGGGCTACAACTTGTGCCGCCTGATCTGGCGTCGTAAAGTTACCTAACTTTTCGTTATGTTATATGTTATATGTTTGATAAAAAATGAAATAAATGTTATTAAATTCAAAATGCATCGTACGAGTACGTATAATGTACTGCTTTATTTCATTTTTTATCAAACGAAATGATGGTCTCCGAACAAGTTGCAGCTAGCTGATTCAATTATTTCAAATATTTATATTGACATTGACACCTTTTTGGAAAGCTGACACCACGAGTATGTTTTTCCAGTGATCTGCAGACTCCGTGTCATATATTTTTTTTTAGTAATACTACATTAAAAATCAACTTTAAAAAAATTTAAGAAATTTTTTTTTATTAAAAATTAAAAATTTCGAATTATGATGGGTTTTTGAAATTTTAAATGATTAAGAAATGTCTGCTATAGTGTTGACTAAACTCCAAAAATAAGTTTTAACCCATTATCTTAGTAGTTTTCTTTAATTCTTACTTTAAATGGTAAAATTCAAGGTTATTTCAAAAACACCTAAAAATTCAAATATCTCAGTGACCATTGAAAATCGGCCTAACATTTATGGCCTCATTTTGTTGCATTTTGACCCTATTATAACGTGTTGCAGGGAATAGGTCGACTTAACCAATAACCCTGTATAAAATGTAATCAAAAATCACGTTGCAGCGGGTCAGTGTGCAAAAGGATAACGTCGTTCCAAAAGAATCTGTTTTTAAATTAAAAATGCTCCTCAGTACATTTCACCTAGAAAAGCAGGTTTTTAGGGTTTGTACTTGTAGGGTGAACTTCTGTGCATGTTTTTGAATGTGCTTCGAATTTGGTCGCCACTTGTAACGAACCGTTTTCGACGCACTTTTGTATACTTCTGAATATGAAAAATCACTTCAGGGGAGTGTGGTTAATATCTGTCTCGAGTTGACACGAATTTTTGTCGGGAGTCGAGGGGCAGATGTAAACAAGCAAAACCTTCTCTATTACGAACCGGGAACCACCAAAAGAAACTCGGGAGATTGGCACATACACTGCCTGTCAAAACTATAGCCGCAGCATAAAACAGACTGATCCTTTAAAATTTAAAGAGACCACAGTTATTCCACATACTATAAACATAAGGGATATTAAAAAGATAAATAAATTCACAAGAAGTTTCCTTAAATTTCAAACCGTTATTTCTCTGTAAAGGAAAATCTAACTGTCCCATATGTCATAGCCATAACTATAGCCGCACTTGGAAATAGTATGGGAAAAACAGATCAAAAAGCTGAAATTGAGGAAATTAATAGCGGGAAAAATCTTTTTTAAATAAAATTTATTCCGATGGATTATTTTGTTTATATCTCAATAAATAATTATAACGGTTTTTGGATTTTTTGCTTATTGACCTCTCAGTATCGATTACCTTTTCTTTTACATATACAACTCTTTCAAATATTATTTTTATACGTAATAATGTTTCTTAAAGATTTCCTGTCTGATTTTGATGAAGAAGGGGCCACCTCCGTAACATTTGTTACATTAAAACCTTCTTTGAAGTGCAATGATTGGTGGGAGATGATGCAATCTCTTGCTATAAATTCCGTTATGTGTCATGTCTTCTGTATTAAAACGAAAACAGTTAATGGTCACGATATTCCAGAAAAATTTCCACTGTATTAGAGGTGGTTACAACAACTTTTAAATAAATAAACAACCCTGAATAATACTATTAAAGAACTCTGACCGAAGTTTGTATTGAGATCTATGGAAATCCGGCAAGTGCTCATTAAACGTATTAGCCAGGATAAGGATAGTCTATCTACAGAACAGTTGATTTCGTCTCTTCCAGCATCCCAAGCAACAATTCGTTTGCTTTAAAGAAGCACTTCACACTGTAGCAACCATATAGTACCACGGAATTCATTTATCGTGTGACATCGCTTAAAGTAATATTTTGATCCGATAAACCATCCTTAAAGTATTTTCCGGAAAGCTTCTGTCATCATTATGGAATAAATTCAAAGATTGTGGTATAAAACTTCGATAAAACTGTCTCTAAACGTCAACCTAAAAAAGACACTCCTTTAAATACTCCACTCTTGTGTTTTATTGGATGATACAGCACACACATGCAATAGTCTCTCTAGTTAACTCACACACATGCATATATTCTTCTATAGCACAGTCGGTGTCATTTTTATCGTGTGACATTCGTATGGTCATCCAATAAATTGTTCAGCCTAGTTTTATTGAAGGATGGACTTTGTGATTTATTGAATTGACACTTATGAAGTGCTCCGGAATACCACGTTTCTTGAATTGAATTCATTGAAATATTGCATGAAACTAACATTTCCTCACTCCTTGTTAACTTATGAATCAATTAAGATAATCTCAGCGCAGAAAATGTCTGCATTTTGTTGATGAATGTGTGGATTTATTCAACTTCAATTGACTGACATATAAAGAAGAAGGTGCAATGGAGAAGAGTCGATAAAGAAGTGTTGAGCACTTGTAGTGTTTACGAGCAATGTTAACTATATGTGAGGTTGGCCGAGTGGTTAGGGCGTCGGACTAGCGTCCGACAGTCGCTGGTTCGACGCTGGCTGGGGGATTTTTTTTTTCTTTTTTTCACGAGAAAATGACAGAAAATGATGACATAACACATTGATGTATGTCTTTTTCAAAGCTTAGTTCAGTGCTACAATAAGGTGCAATTGGTTCAAAAAACGGCGCCAAACGCCATTATTGGACTATTATTCAGAGTTTATACCCTGTAAAGTTCCCCTATTGTCGTTAGAAGAAATATTTTACGAAGTATTATAGGGATGAAATTGTTACTTGGGATAGGAAACAATTCATGGGAATGTCCTGACGATAAACAGCTTCCATTTTATATAGAAAATAGGACACATAACGGGTTTTGAAGCAAGATATTGTATCATCTCTCACCAGTCGTCGTACTTCAAGTTGGTTCCAATGGTACAAATGTTAGGGAGAGACCTCCCATTCCCATCTATCCAAATCAGACACCAAACCTTGGAGAAACATTATTACGTACAATTTATAAAAAAAACGCGATTTCGAAGAGTTTTTTATGTAAAAGCAGCGGTTATCGATGCTTAGGGGTTAATAAGCAAAAAAACGAAACAATCCCTCAGAGTCTATTTTATTCCAAAATGATCTCTCCCGTTGTTATTTCAATTTCCGATTTTAATCAGTATTTCCCATACCTGTTCCAAGTGCGGCTATAGTTATGACAGACGGGAAATTTATATTTTCCTTAATTTACAGAGAAATAACGGTTTGAAATACATATAAGGAAACTTCTCGTGAATTTATTTGTCGTTTTATTATCCCTTATGTTTATATTATGTGGAATAACTGTGATCGCTTTGAATTTTAAAGGATCACTCTGTTTTATGGTGCGGCTATAGTTATGACAGGCAGTGTATACATATAGGTAGATATATACATAGATAGATATACACTGCGTTTCACTTGAATAGCACATTCAGTTTTTTCATTGTAATTTGCATATATATCAATATTCTTATTACTTTGCTAGTAGTTTTTTTTTGTCTTCTTTGTGTGGGCTCCCCGAAAGAAAAATTGTGCTCTCGAAATTAACCCTTACATTTTTTCACCAATTTGCTTCAAAAGAGAGCAGATTTTTTGTTTCACTAGAATAGCACAGTTGGGTTTAACCTTCACATACGGGGTGCACGTGGTCACAATGTCACAATTTATAGTCGTTTTGAGTATTTTAAATACAATTCGTTGATTTAAAAAATTTTTGGGTCTTGGTAAAGCCTTAACAAGCGAAGAACAAGTTAAAATAAAAACCTACAGGGATTGTGACCTTTCAGTGACTAAAATAACAAAAAAAAATTGGAAAAAGCAGAAACGTGATTTACAATTTTATTAAAAATGATGAAAATTATGAAAAAATATGAAAGGTCGAGTAAGCAGTGTACTCTCTAATGCAGATAAGCAATCTATTTGGCGTGAAGCGTCGAATTCACATGATTCTGTGGGCAAAACTCGGTTAAAAGTTGGTCTCAGCGCGAGTAAAACAACTGTATGGCGTGCTAATTCAAAAGCTAAACACCTTAAGCGTCTAAAATTAAAAAATACACCACTTAACCCCGCTCGTAAACAAGCTTGGTTGAGTTTTTGTCGTACCAACATGTCATGGACCAAAGAGTGGTATCGCGTTGTTTTTTCTGATGAGAAGAAATTTAATTTGGAAGGGCCCGACGGATATAACTGTTATTTTTATGATTTAAGGAAGGAGACTCACCAGTTGGACCGTTTGCACAGTCGAGTTGGCGGCGTTATGGTTTGGGGAGCCATATCGTACTTCGGCACTTGTGAACTCCAATTCTTAGACACCACTATGAATGCTAAGTCGTATCAAGGTGTTTTAGAAAAGGCTTTTGCGACATTAGAAAGTCTCTTTGGACCATTGCCGTAAACTTTCCAACACGAGAATGCACCAATCCACACTGCCCGTGCCGTAAAGTAGTTTATCGAGTCCAAAAATGTTACTCTTTTGAACTGGCCACCATACTCGCCGGATCTAAACATAATAGAAAATGTTTGGGGATGGCTGGTCAGAAAAGTTTATGAGTCTGGCAAACAGTTTTTAACAAAGACTGGCCTAATTGAAGCCATTCAGCAATCATGGGCTACAATATCCCTTGCTTACATCCAAATTTTGTACGATTCTTTGCCTAATAGGATCTAGGAGGTTATTTCAAACGGGGGAGGCTCAACCCATTACTAAAATTGCTCATTTTAATTCAAATTGATCTCAACTTGTATTCTGAACAATAATAAGTTATCCTCCCTGCATAAAAAGTTAATTAAAATAAGTTTTTAAAAAAGTGTGCTATTCAAGTGAAACAGAATTTATGTGTTTTTTCATTGGTGCTTTACATTTTTTTTCTTTCTAAGATTACATGTTGGAAAAATTCGAATTCTTTTTATTTCAAATTAAAGCTAATTAATCAAATGACAAATAAAAAATACAAAATATCTGTTGTCTTCATTTTTTTTTAAGATATTAAGAAAATAAATTTAATGTATAGAGTGTGCTATTCAAGTGAAACGCAGTGTATAATTCATTTACTTCATCAATTTTGATAATATAAACAATGAAGTTAACATACGTAAAAACGAAAAAAATGCTTGAAATTGAAAACTCATCTGCAGAGGAATTGAAAAATTATACAAAGTCATTTCTATAATTTAGCGCGTGCTTACAATATTGATTGGTCCAATTGGAACCATTAAATACTTCAATAGTTTCTTCCAAATTTAAAATGTATTTTTTTTAAATATAAGTTTCTAATTTCTTTCAAAATCGGACATATAGCCGAAAAATGGAGGGAGTCCTCTCGTAAGTCCAGGTTATAGAGCTGGCATTTAGAGTCAGATCACGAATGTGGGGCGTAGTTAAGGCGGTGTAAGTCGCCCCTGATTCGGAAAATGGTTTAAATGACATCGATAGTTAGATCGTCTTTAAAGTAATTCCGGAGCTGAAGATCATGGGACAGCATAGGGTATACGGACCTCGATTGGCTTGCTAGAGCATTTTCAATACTCTGTTTGTATTGCATTTCATCCTTTTGTTTGATTATCGAATACAATAAGCTCCGAAATACATCCGCGTTTGATGAAACTTGCATTCCCAAAACTTGTGCAGAGTTCCTGATTTTAATCCACCAATCGACATCGTCATCCATAGACACTATTGCTATTTTCCTGACTAGGCGACTTTCGAACACAGTTGCATTTTTAAGCAAAAAATCATGATGCAATTTCAGAATGCTTATATAATAGTGATCAAAGCCCGGTTTCCAACGAAATCATATTTAATTGGTGTATTCTTCGGCAATCGAAATGTTTTCTTTATGAAGAAACATAAGTAGCAACTTCTACACCGGATCGTACTGCTTAAATTCCCAGCTTTATACGATATATATACAGGTTGTCCGGAAACTGCCGCATAAACGCACCGGATTCTGATTCCTCATGTGACTTCCAGCAAAAAAAGTTGTTGGGAACATACCTTAAATTTTTAACCCCTGAGCTGCCACGGACATTTGAAGATTTAAAAAAAAATCATTTTCTTGTACGACTAAAACCTCAATATCTCAAAATCTAGACTAGCTATAATAGCCAAGTAATGATTATTACAGCCAACAAATTTACCTAAAAAAATAAAACTAGCCGCACTAAAATCGGATAAGAGGTTTGGTTTTTACAGAACTTCAAAGTCAAATTTTTGTGATTTGACCCAAAAACAATATGTATATTTTTCCATCTCAATTTTCTCCAACTTCTGCCAAGGTGAGGTACTCGTACGATTCTTTTAAAAATTGGCACATAGTCTAACGATAATTTCTTTCTTAGATCATTTTATTCTAGCTTCGTTATTTCTAACAATTTTAATGGCTTAAGTATAGAAAACTAGTGTTAATTTTAGCTCGATTTCAATTCAATTCAATCTGCCCCTAAAGATCTGCAATTTGGTAAAATTTATTCAAATTATATCAAAATCAATCCACAATTTACCCTACTTTTCTGTATGTTCCGTACAACTTTTTCGCTGGATTTTTCACATTGAGCTCTAACAACAACCTCCACGTGCCTCCAAGGGCCTGTTTATGCTACATTATTGCAGAAAGTCTCAAGATTACTAATATGTAAGAATCATAACCCCATAGAACTCCCGGCTACTTTTATAGCCGATTTTGTTATGCATGTTGGCTGTTTTAGACATGAATGATCCTACTGTAAAATATGTTGGGGCCCTTTGAACCGGAGACAACGGTAGTTTTCATCCTATTGAACTAGTTTTTGGTGGAGAGTATAAAGGGACTCTATCTTGGCGCCAAAATTTACCCCCTCCCGGGAGGAGCTATGGACGTGTCGGCTGGAAAAGTTCTAATAGGCGAATCAGGCGTGTCCTTGGTTGGAGCAACTTAACTTTTGGCAGAAGTCAATATTTCTCTAAATTATTCTGGCGCAACTAGCATTTCTTTCAGAGTAAATGTCAAAAAAATTATAATAGCACATTTTATTTTTTGATAATTTATCAAAATAAATGTAGTCTGGCTGGTCTAGCGGTTAGTGCGCGCACCTTCGGTGCACAGGGTCATGAGTTCGAATCTCACCGTGAGCCATGGTGTTTTTCGAACTCACGAGCTTGTGACGGACTATGATCTCACTCAGATGTTAAACGAGTACCCAATTATGGGGATAAATAACACTGCTGAGCGTGATGCTGATCTCATTACCTCAACAAAAAGCAGATAAGATCTTGGAAATAGGATTGTCACTAACACATCCTGCGGCCTTAGTCCAATGTTGGATTGTCGCGCCTGTTATTTTATTTTTATCAAAATAAATCAATTGTTTTATATGTGGTTGCAAACGTAATTTTGTGTAGTTTCATGTGTCCTCAAACCATTTTGCTGTAACTTTTAAAGTTCTCAAATGTAATTGCTAGTGAAAGCTATCTGTAGGACTTTGAAATTCGCATATCTGGTTAAAAACTGCCGAATTGCTCTACAAGTGTACAGTGTTTCAGAAACAACAGTCAATTGGCCAACAGCTTTTTTATAATTAAAACGAGACCGAGGCTAATTTCGGGTGCGTTCGAAATTTGGATACCCTTCAGTCTAAGTTCTGTGGCGTCGATAAAACAATATTTGTGTGAGGTCTGGTTGGAATAAATGGGCAAATAAAAAAATGTCTTCTCTGGAGGTTCATAATCTGCAAATTTGGTTAAATAACGTCATTTTTATTAAAACTGGAGTTTTACTGATATCTAGAGGTCTTTTTATATTTCGTGTGTTGCAATTATTTATACATAGTTAAGAATACCATGGAATCTGATCTTTGAAAAAAAAAAATATATGAAGCAATTGCGATACCGTTATGGAGTCTAGAGCAAACTTTAAAAATTATTTGCCGCAAAGCCCTAGTGCAATTTTTAAGTTTGGTGAATTAACAATTTTGATCTTTCGGTTTCACAAAGAAGGTGTAACAAGCTGGTTGGTATCAAATTAACACATTTTTCAGTGAAAATAAAATAACAGGATAATAATCGTCATCATATGATCTCAGCTTTTTAAAAAAATAAAGAACTTGAACTACGACTGCACATTTAAAAAAATCTTTCAATAAATAATTGATATTTTAATAGATACTTTTATTTATATTTTTTTTTTAATTTAATTACATACTTATATTGCTTACATATTTGTTTACGACTAACAAAAATAATAGCAGAAATATAGTGTGATAGATTAATCTTAGCTAATTTTACTTTTTACATCGTCCCTGTCTCGCATCAGTTATAGCACCCCAAAGTTCAATAATAAAATCATCTGTAAAACCGAATGCCTCCAAGTCCGAATTATCGATAGCCTCGGCAAAGTCCATGGAATTCGTTTTATCTTCACCAAGATCCCAAATCTAAATTTTCAGAGAGAACAAAAAACATAAAATTAGACTAAAAAAAACTGCTCAGTAAAATCTGAAATGAAACTACTCTTCATACTTGTGTTGCAAGTTCGGCATCGTTGATTCCCATAAATGAGTCCAGAAGGCAGTTGATTGCATCAATGGCACACTGAGTGCTTTCGTCATGCTGAAAAAATACAATTCAGGAAATATATGAATAATTTAACCTAAAAGCTTATTTTTTAGTGTAGTTTTGGTTTTTTATTTAAATTAATTATAAATTCTAATTAGAAACATGTTTCTCACAAATTGACTTCTATAAAGATTGATTGTTGAAACTAAGGTGTCAATCCCCGACAAATCTTAATTATTATTTTTCGAGATCAGTGAACCCAGACCATAAGGCTACATGGTGGTACAAGATGTACCTTTAAAACATTTCCTAGACTTTCATCGAACAACGTTTTCTTAGGGTCGAATAGCGCCTTACTTAATAGAGAGTTTTAGCATATCGTTCAAAATATTATACGATAGGACGAATAGGCTTTGACATTTTCTATGAAAAATTCGCTTGTCTGCCGTATGCAATACAGTATACCACAATTTTGTATGTTCGAAGTAGGCATAGCCGACAAATAAAATATCATTAACCCACAATTCGAGCTGTTCATAGTCAGTCAAATTCACGGAAATACCCTACACACACACCTCGTACATATGTCTACTTGGGACATGAAAAATTGTGGTATACTGTTTTGTGTACGACAGGCAAGCGAATTTTTCATAGAAAGTGTCAAAGCCTATTCGTCCTATCGTAATATTTTGAACGATATGCTAAAACTCTCTATTATTTTACACTTATGTATACCTAAAATTATGTTCATGCACATTTATTTTTATGCTAAAACGTCACCAAATAATATGTTAATTGAAGCACTGAATCGAATAAAAACACAATTTTTTCCATTTTCACATTTTTCCGGGAAAAATGTATTTTTTTTTTCGAGCACTGTATATCAAATTAATTTAAATTACCTTATCTTCAATGGCAGCATCACCATTCGCTTTAAATCGTAATGTTTCCTTTCCACTTCCATATCCTTTCTTGCTAGTCTTGCTGCCGGAACGCGGGCCAATCCCTTGAAAACCACTCTTCATAGGCTCAACAAGTCGCAATGTAAATGTTGATCCCGTTGGAATATCTTTCAGGAGTCGGGCAACTTCAAAATGTCGTTTACCAATCACATTTACGTCATTCAGTTTTTCTATATGATCGCCAACCTAAAATCAAAGAGGGAAAAAAATAAATATTTTTATTATTATAGGATAGGAATCAATAAAAATAAATTTAAAACATTTGAAAATCATATGTACAAATATTTACCATTATGTGCGGGATTCTATCAATAATGCTGCCTTCTTTTATTCTCTTGATAAATGCATATCCAGCGCCATTATCCGTTATAGTTAGACCGAGTGCATCTTCCGATTTGATAATTTCTATTTCCTTGGGACGTCCTTTTCGATGTGCAAAAATGAAATCGTCCAGTCCGATTTGTCCGCCGAGTAATTTTGTCATATCAACTTTGTGTGAATTTAGTGTACAGAAGAGGATCTGAAGTAGGGTAAATAAAATTAGGTGAGCTGTGATATAGGCAATAATTGTCAAAGAAAATACAAAATATACAAAAGAAGATACACGATCGGTGAGTTTTTGATGGATTGCTGGGGATAGTCCAGTGATTATGAAAAAAGGATTGACCATTTAGCCACCTACTTTAACTTTGGGAGAAATAAGAGGTAAATTAAACGAAACCCTTAAATCTTTTGGATTAAAAAAATCTCGTGTTGACCCCTGTGTGTACTTTAATAACGACGTGACTCTAATAATCGCTATATGTATATGTGGACGATTTTCTGATTTTTTGGAAAGACTCTAAAGTGCATGACAGCTTAAAATCCGCGTTGTGTAAATCTTTCAAAATGAAGGACATGGGAACTGCAAAGAATTGTCTTGGTATAAACATTGCATATGACTCTACTGGTGTTTCTTTGGATCAATCGAAGTATATCGAAGAACTTTTATCCAAGTTCGGTATGAAGGATTCTAAGCCGGTTTCAACTCCTTCAGATTATATCCAGAAGCTTTCGAAGAAATTTTGTGGCGATGTAATTTCGGATGCGAAGAGTATACCCTACAAGGAAGCCGTTGGGTCGCTGTTATATGTAGCCCAAGCTACGAGGCCAGACATAGCTTATTCGGTTCATGAAGTAAGTCGATACAACAACAATTTCGGCGAAGTACATTGGTACATCTTTCGTTACCTAAAAGGAACAATTCATTATAAACTTCACTATAATTGCAATGATACTCTCAAAGGTTTTTCAGACGCAGATTGGGCTTCTGATCTAGATGAACGGCGGTCTTGTACAGGATATGTTTTTACTCTCAGCGGAGGTGCGATATCATGGGGAAGCAGACGTCAGCCAACCGTTGCGTTGTCAAGCACTGAGGCTGAATATATGGCGCTTTCTTCAGCTGTACAAGAGGCGGCTTGGCTTAAACAGTTTGGACAAGAATTTGACAAGGCGCAGGCGCTGCAATCTCAACCGACAACCATGTTTTGTGATAATCTCAGCGTGATTAATTTGGCGAATACGGACAACTACCGAGCGAGATCGAAGAATATAGATGTCAGGCACCATCACATCCGTGATCGGATTATGAGTGGGATAGTGAAAATTATTCACGTTCCTACGGAAAACAATGCAGCCGATAATTTAACAAAAGCGGTTCCTACTCATAAACATTTGTTTTGCTCAAGAAAAATTGGCTTATATTAAAAATTAAAGTAGCTTACATACATGTTTGAATTGATAATATTGAATTACTATGTATATTTTGAATTTGTGAACTTTAATATTTTAATAAGTGGGGGTGTTAAAAATACATTCTTTTCTTTCGAACGCATTCTACAGTATGAAAAACTTAACGTACATCATTTATAAGTGTCATATCTTAATTGTCATATCTTCCTGTTCAATAAAACCTGACTACGGAGATGGACGTGTTTTTCTCTATCCGAGTCAATCCCATTCCATCATAACAGTCTGCCTGTCTGTCCGTCTGTTTGAATACAAACTAGTCCCTCAGATTTGAAGCTATCGGGCTGAAATTTTGTATACAAGTTTCTTTTAAGTGTACGCTATATATATGTCGGAACGAATGGAATCGGACCATGTAGTCATGGGGCTGCCATAGAAACCCAAAATCCAAAATTTGGTTCTTCTAAGAAAAGCGTTTTTCTTTATTAACTAATTTTAATCAAACTTTACCCAAATTGGTTTCTAGTAAAGCCCCAAAATATATCTAGGAACAGATGAAATCGGAACACTACGTCATAGGGCTGTCATACAAACAAACCTAAAAAAATTAGGTTCTTCTAAGAAAAATTTTTTTTTAATGAATCAATCATAACCAAACTTTACCCAAGTGTGTTCCTAGTAAATCCTCAAAACATATCCAGGAACGGATGGAATCGGAACAATACGTCATAGGGCTGTCATACAAACGAACCTCTGAAAATTAGGTTCTTCTAAGAAAATTTTTCTTATTTATGATCCAATCTTAACCAAACTTTACCCAAATGTGTTCCTAGTCAAGCCTCAAAACATATCCTGGAACGGATGAAATCGGAACACTACGTCATAGGGCTGTCATACAAACCAACCCCTGGAAATTATGTTTTTTCTAAGAACATTTTTTTTCTTAACCAAATTTCATCCAAATGTGTTTCTGGTAAAGCATCAAAACATAACTAGGAATGGATGGAATCGGAATATTACGTCATAGGGCTGTCATACAAACCAACCCCCAAATATTAGGTTCTTGTAAGAAAAACTTTTTTTCTTTCTGAATCTTAACTAAAATTCATCCCAAAGTGTTCCTGGATTAGCCTCAACGCATCCAGGAACAGATGGAGTCCGAACACGTCATAGGACTGTGGTAAAAATTGTTAACACAAAAGAAGCTTAAGTTTCATTCAAATGTGACGGGTATTCAAATTTCGGCCGCGCCCGATATTAGCCTCGGTCTCGTTTGTTTTAATCCTGCAGAATAAGTACCTAGTTTTTTTTTAATAAATTGATGTGCATATCTTTTATCTAATATATTCACAAAGTAAATAAAACCATCTGACAAAACGGTTCAAACATTCACTATATAAATTTCTTTGGACTTAAAGGCCAGGGTCAGTCAACGTCTTCATACATGCATAATGGCATATTTTAGACCCGATGTCACGGTTGTGAGCCAACAAATCATATATGATCTATTGTCGTGTTTTAGTCAAAGTGTTTCTTTTTGTTCCACAAAATTATCATATTTATACATAATACGCAATACGTGCAGTTTTTTATGAGCTAAACAATATTGTGTAATTAGTCTAGTGAAATGACTGGACAATAAACTTGAAGCTTGTTCGTATCCACGAGACGGTTTTTTTCTGTTTTTGTCTATTATGGCCAGTTATCACATATAGCCAAAATGAGTGAATGTAAGTACAATTAGGTGCTATAAGGCTCTCCTCACACTCAAACTCTAGTTTCTGCGACCATAAGCGACATGGTGACTAGAAGTCCCGATTTTGTAATTATTTGGCTAAACTTGCACTACATTACACTATACTGAGCCTGCAACCGAAAACCAAAAAAAGCATATATTAAAGCGGGTTCGGAGGACTTCTACCACTTACATCGTGACACGGGATTTTCATAGATATAGAAGAAGAAGTTGTATACTCTGGGAGTTCTACAAGGATCGGTTCTCGGCCCAGTATTTTTTGAAGAAAATAAATAACGATGTTAAATTATGCTGAATAATATCTGATTTACCACTATTACAACTAAAGTTTTCCAATTGGCCAATTTAACTGATCTTTTATTATGTTTGTTTTCCAACCGGAAGCCGGTTCTTTGTGAACCACCACACCACTAACTACTTTAGCGCAATCCAATACTTAACAGCTGCAGGCATACCATAGTTTGACCGCATTGTTTGGCTTCTTTGCACACATCAAAGAAGTTGGTAATTTGATGAAGCGTTGACAATCCATTGACTGCATATGTACCTACATATTATGAATCCAGCCTCCTAGCGAAAGCTAGTAAGACTGAAGCAGTCTGTGTCTGTCTATTTGATAAAACCTCGTCTAACTCTAAGCTATCTTTCAGCTTATATTAGTTTTCTTCTTATCGTGTTTATTTGCGCGTTAAGAAAGCACATTTGTATTGGCTTCTCTATCGATATATCGGTATGGGCTTTAACACATTAAGCCTCTATTACTGTTATAGTCGATCAGATAACAAGAAAAATAAAAGTCAAGTATCTCATTCAAGCGGCATTGCGGCAACTGCGGAAAATGTAAAGAACCAGTTTTCGTTTCGGAAATAAGAGAGTCGGTAACATTTACCTTAGCATTGCACAAAAAGATGGAAAATATAATAGAACATGTGTATCGAAAGATACACGTATACATAGAGCGATGTTAGCTCTCATTCACTGAAGAGACGAATATTATTGTTTTTAATGGTTTGCGTTCCTCGGCGCGAACTGCACGATTATCACACAGCGATCGTAGTTGAGCAATCGGTTTTGAGCAATATATGCATATAATTTCGATAGACATTTATGTTTTGTTAAGTGATAGTCGATACTTGGTCTGCAGTCACATTAAAGAAAATGCAAATATGTAGTGCTTAAGGTACATTTTCCTTGACACGACTGCATCGGCTCTAGCGACAGCGACTCGCTCATTTCATATAAAAACTCATTTTTCTCTCATTCTAAAAACGAGTTTTTATATGAAATGAGCGAGTCGCTGTCGGTAGAGCCTCTGGGGTCGTGCCGAGGACAACGTACCTTTAAGGCTTATGTTCGTAGAGACGACTCATGTCATCATGTTGTCCAGCACCCAATCCTGAGCCATATTTGCATTTTGTTTGTTACATTCCTAGTATGTATCAAATATCTGTCAGTATAGAAAATATTTGCATATAGTGTTCAAAAAAATTTGTCTAACTACGATCGCTGAGCGATCATCACCTAAG
Organism: Microchrysa polita; assembly: GCA_949715475.1. Classification (NCBI taxonomy): domain Eukaryota; kingdom Metazoa; phylum Arthropoda; class Insecta; order Diptera; family Stratiomyidae; genus Microchrysa; species Microchrysa polita. The sequence goes on from OX454419.1 coordinate 74,665,753, forward strand.
ACCTGAGTCGTCTCTCGGAACACAAACTGAGTTGTCTCTACGAAAACAAACCTTTAGACTTATATGTAAAATATACATATGGTGCTCAGAACTACGATCGCTGAGCGATCATCGCATGAGTAGTTTCTAGGAATACAAACTTTAATACTATAACACTGACTACAAATACGTTTCAGGTTCGTACATTCACACACGATGATAGATACATATTTGCCGACATTTATGATTGAAAAGGTTATATTTGTATTATGTACACAATCCAACCCGGTCTCTGATGTTTCTTCAGAGAAATTGTACGGCATGCGGTTTTTGCAACTCTACCATGATTAATCAGGTTTTTGTTTTCTTTCTTTCTCTCGACAAAAATGGAAGCTCATGTGTATCTAATTAAAATTCAACGAAGAAAACTATTTATAACTCTCATTTTTTAATAATTAAAAATTCGAAATGATAGTGACATTGAATACAGTGCAAGAAAGCCTCTTTTAGGGCACAAGAGTTGAATGAAAATAGGAATCGATTTTATTGGAACAATCCCCGGCTAGACTAACTAACAAGCAAAATATTTAAACTATTATTCAAATTAAGTGAAAGTAGTTTTGCATCGAACATCGATTGCAAGTACATACATATATACATAGGTCCATAATGTATTGTACAAGTACACGTGCTTTTGATTTTTTTCGTTACATTCCTCCTACATGTTCCCGCCATGTTATTTACAAGTGTAGTTATTTTCGACTACTCATAATTTCAAAATTTAGTGGAGTAATTTTCTTTTATGGGTATACACTTTTAATCAATTTATTTACGGATACATATTTTTAAATTAGACTAGCTACACAATTAGAACCGACACATGCAGTGGCGCAACCACGGGAGGGGCTAAGGGGGCTAAAGCCCCTCCCAGACCAAATATTTTTGAAAGAAAAATGCAAACTTAAATATCAAGCAATGCATTTCATCGCAGATTCTATAAAATGAATTTTAGAAACATCCCTGGACAAGAGATCGTCTGTAGTGTAACACCCGCAGAAAAAAGGGACCTTTTGTCCGCAAGGACATCTTTTACATTATTACTGGCGACACTAAAATATTATGGACCCTACTATTAATTACCATTCAAGTTTGATTGAAATTGGTCCTATCGCAAAGAGCCAGGGAAATTAATTGAAGGATGTCGCAGTGCCTAGGGCTACCATGTAGCCACAGTCCACTTCAAATCTAATCTAATCTAATTGAAGGATGCCTTTTCGTCCACTTCAAGGGTTAATTTCCGCTATTCCAGTCACTGATAAAAATTCACTAATTAATTCACATCCGAGGTTCACACTGTCTTTGTCCCTGGATCCATTGGAACGATAATAGCCAAATTTTGGTACGAGTTTTGTTTGTGCCTAATTTTATACATATTTTGCTGCCCGGTACTAAGGGGATTCACAATTTCCACATCATTTGTTCATCGAACTTTTAGAACTTGGAATGTGTACACTAAGAATAGGAATTCAAAAGTTAGCTCCGACATCTGGCTAACCTTTTTAAAAATTTATACCAGAAATACTGAAAATCGTAGAGGCTCGTTTTTTTTTCAAATAGTTTTTGATTTGTCTCACGTTAACTATTTAAAATTTGACAAATACAACTGTCAGATTCGACAAATAGAGCTGTAAGATTTGACAAATCGAAACGTCAATAATTCAAATTCGACAATTCCACGTCCAAAATTGAAAATTCGATGAATATAAACTGTCAATTTTTAAGTGTGGAATAATTATGCACCTGTGCGAAATACAATTTAAACAAAAAAAGTTGGGACACTATTTAAAAAATCTAAGCGTATTTCTCACATAATCATCATAGATTCACGCGGGAGTAGGTCTTTCTATACCAGTGAAATAGGTTAAAGATAAGAATGGGCAATTAAAAGCCAAGTCGATGGTCTTAGCTCCCTCCAGGATAAAATCCCGGGTGCGCCACTGGACACATGGACATGCATTTAAAAGAAGTATTATTTATTTATTTACGTATGTTGTTACGCATTGAATGACTTTATACTTAATTATTTAAACATATATGTACGTACATAATACCGTTTCAGTAAGGATTATATATGTACAGGGTGGAAAGGAACAGGAATTTTTTTTTTTTTTTTTTTTGCTGTGGCTTGTATCTTTTATGACTCTCAGTGTATGACTGTAGGGTTTGTGGTCATATTACACACATACACAATGGTAGCTTTCCTGGATATTGAAGGAGCCTTCAACAATATAAGGCCCAATGCAATTACTGATACCCTCACGAAATTGAACGTCGAAGGTTCAATTTGTACCCTCATCAATACGATGCTCACTTCCAGACGCATTCACAGTGCTTTGGGAACTTCGTCCGTATGTAGGTACGTATGCAGGGGTACCCCGCAAGGAGGTATTCTCTCTCCCTTACTTTGGAATATGGCGATCAATCAATTGCTTTTGAACTTAAGGCCTGAATAGACCTCGGGCGGAATGAAAATGAAATTTTTGTCCGCGGCGATTTTCTCAATGAAAATCCATACTTACTGTCGTGGAATATGTGGTAAATGATGGGGAATTCCATAAACTAAAATCCGAGAATGGTTTCACAATTTTTCTCTGCCATTGTATGTGTTATTTTTCGATTCCCCGGTCATTAGATAATTTCCGCGATGAACTCGTCGTGGACAGTGAATCGGTTTGACGTTTGCAAAACTCACCACGCCCGACGGAGAATATGCTACAGAGTCGACTCATTTTCACTTTGAAAATGCATTCGGACAAGGGGGAAATTATTTTTTTAGTTATTTTTAAGATGATTTAGGACGTAAAACAGCTTTGCAGCAATTTTCGAAGCTAAAATTTTAAATTCACCACGGTTTTTATGCCGGTTCATTACCGTTTCATTTTCATTCCGCTCGAACTCTATCCGGGGCTTTAGAGAGAACTGGCTGCAAAGTCATCGCTTATGCTGATGACGTTGCGATCGCTGTTAGAGGTAAGGATGCCCTTAACGGGCTTCTGGAGCAGGCTCTAACTATTCTAACTGGTTGGGCTGATCTCAGCGGTGTTGGAGTTAATCCAGGCAAAACGGAATTGGTTCTCTTTACGAGAAAGCGCACGATTCCAACTATTATCCCCCCTAGGATAGGGGATTGTCAACTTGTGTTTTCTGATAGGGCCAAATTTCTTGGCCTGATCTTGCACAAAGAACTAAAATGGAAACCCAACATTGAAGAAAGGGTGAAGAAGGCCACCACGGACCTGTATTTATGCAAGAGGGCTGTTGGTAAAACTTGGGGCTTACAGCCAAAAGTTGTATATTGGATGTATACCACTATTGTGCGGCCCATACTACTCTACGGAGTTAGTGTATAGTGGGCGGCACTAAGTAGAATTACTAATTACAATCTGCTTGTAAAAGTACAAAGGCTGGCATCTCTGATTATAACTGGTGCCTTTCGTACCACCCCCTTAGCCGGATTAGATATGTTATTGGGTCTAATCCCGCTTGACATCTTCGGTCAGCGAATGGCTGCTTTTGCGGCTCTGCGCCTGCGTGAAACGGGCTTGTGGCGCATGTTGGACTATGGACACTCAGCGATACTTCGCAACTTTATCCTGCCAACAGCGACTGACTACACTGTTCCTAGGTACTCTTTTGGTAGCAACCATTATAGCTTAATTCCGTCGAGGGAAGCTTGGGATGATACTATGGCCCCGGACAGTGGATCGTGTGCTATCTACACTGATGGATCCAAGACAGAAACAGGAGTCGGTTTTGGAATCTACTCGGAGGAGTTGGGCATTCGGTTGTCGCTCCGTTTTCCTAATGTCTGTACCATTCTCCAAACGGAGGTCTCAGCTATATATGAAGCCTTAGTTTGGTTAGGTAGTCACGTCATCTCTAAAAGAGATATTGTTCTGTACACCGACAGCCAAGCTGCAATTCGATCGCTAGAATCTGTACTGACGACATCTAGAACTGTTGAAAAATGTCGGGCACTACTCAGAGAGTTAGGCTGCTTTTTCAATATAACCATATGTTGGATACAAGGCCATCGAGGGTTTACAGCAGTACTTCCCAACGAGTGGGGCGCGCCCCCCTAGTGAGGCGTGACGGTTGGCAAAGGGGGGCGTGGGCTCAACTCGAGTGTTGATGTGATGGATTATATAATGGCCATGAGCTGGTAAAATTCTTAAAATCATGAACAAAATTTCTAAATCGCTTCAAGTACAATATAGTAGCGAGGAGCCTCTGGCCAAAGTTTGTTTGATGACGATCGCTGAAATTGTTTTAGGAATAGAGACCGAGGGAAGGAAATTGAAATGATGCTTCATAAAATACATGATTTAAATTTACCTTGCTGACGCACCGCTGAGCCAAAAAAATGGACCTCGCCAAAAATGAGTTTTTGGTCCAAAACCGGATCTTCAGGCAACATTTTCAGCGCGCAATAACTGTCTTATGATCATGTGGCATCAACTCTTGATGTATAGTTAGATTTTCGCGATATTCCAACAAAATTGAATTAAATTTATGAGTTATGCATATGTTAAACAAATTATGATAAATCTCTAAATGGGAATTTTTAAAGAAAAAACGACACGCTAAATCGAATGTGTTTGTGGTTCAGACTGCCACTGTTAAATTCATAGTTCAAACGCATTTGAACGTAAAATGATATCAAAATTTATCATTTGGAGGGAATACTTCTACTAGAAATTATGGGAAATTAAAAATGTCACGTTGCAAATTAAATTGAAAAAGGCTTTACTTGAGGCATCCGGATAATCCTATCTTTTAGACCGATCCGCCCTATACCTTAAATAATTCAATTTCGTAGCTATTATAAATAAATAAATTAATCTTTTATGATGTAAGAAATGCTTTTATTATAAGTTATCTTGGAAGATAAAGAAGTTTCATAGCAACGAATTTATTCAAGACGAGTGCATCCAGAACGTACAGGATCACAAAAATCCTTGCAGTGATTTTTATTTTTTTTTATTGCACCAAAAACTTTTGATGTACATATACATAGTTATATACATATATGTATAGTTACTGCAACAAACTTCTTTGTAATGTCTGAAATTACCACATTAGATACTTATTTAATTTCGATGGACGCTGAAGCTCTCATCTGACACTTCGTTGCAATTGCAACAAACATAATAGTAATTGCAAAGCATTTCGTGCGCATGCATTCAAGTTTGTTTCCTAACAATAAATTTGATTAAAGCAGCAAATTCAATCTGATGGAAATATATTTTTTCTTACACACTCATACTCAAAATAAGATCGCAACGTTTCTTGCTTCCAATCTCTAGCAAGGAAGAATACAGTGAATGGTATTGTATGCATTTTTTAAATTTTTATACATAAAACTTAAGTGAAGAAAAATTGTCCGATATTATGGTCAACTTAATAATCAGCCTGGCGTTACTTTTATAACTTACACTTTTAATTTTAATGATGCACACAGTGCACAATCACTCTTTTGTTGAAAGATGTGAAAAAAACTTAATAATGGCGTAAAAACATTGTTAGACGGTTGGTCATATATGAGAATGGTCTATTATTAAAAAAGTTATTCAACACTGTTTACTTTTAAATAGTAATTGCACATTTTTATGTGTTTTCATTACCACTTGCATGTATGTAATTGATTAACTTGTTTGCGGAAGTCACGTTCATAGTATTCGTTCCTGCGGATGATCAATTTTGGTTGAACGGAGGTAATGAAAGACGGGTAATCACATTTTGTTGTGAATGTATGAGGTATGTATGTACATGCATACATACGGGGATGTGTAATGTATGTATGCATGTATGTGCAAAATTTTTTTTACAATTAAATGTATTTCCCATTTCCGAGGTAAATATAACTTTTTTTTGGAAATATGCATATAAGTAATATTCACGTAAAAAGCCAGGACTTAAATTAAATTAAAATAGAAGAATAATGCAGAGAATATACCGTCAAAATGGGCAACACAACACAGATTTGCCAACACCCCAGGTGCAAATAAACCTACTTACCACTTAACTCAATTGTAAAATTCCATAATTTAAAAAAAAAAAAATAATCACCAAAATTATGGGGGAATAAACGTCTGGTTTTTCGTGCGCAGAGTACGATGCACCAGAGCGGAAAAGGTCATACTTTATTTTTGGATCGAATGACAATTCCTCGACTCAAACCAAAACAAATTTCTCTGTAATTTTCACAATGTTCCGGAATATGTTGTGCATTAGTATACGTTGTCTGATACCTCCAAAACCCATCCATTTTGACTCACTCGCTCATAAGTAACTTAAGCAGTAAGTTTTACCTTTTTGCTATGAAAAGAGCATCCAACCATTGCGGACAAGTTCGGTAATTTTCTATGAAAAGAGCTGATTACTCATATGGCATGGTGCATTATCGTCCAGTGATTTTGTTAACGTTTTTACAGAATTCGCTGCGTGTGATCATAAAAGCATAGTTCCGTTTTGTGTTTTAGTACTGGTTCCTATTTTTAAATCGAGTATGCTATTATTATGGATACTATAGGTAGAATGGTTACGCTTATTTATAATACGTACATATAAGGTGGGTTTTTAAATATGGAGTACAGTATGCAGCGTGCCCTATACCCATGTACAGGCCTAGAAGGCACGCAAAAGCTGAAATTTACAATTTAATTTTTTTAGGGGAGGATCAGGCACACTTTTAATATCTTAACGGGGCTTCCAAAAGCTACCATTTGACACAAATGTGTTTCACGACATTCTATCAAAAGATTTGGCTAAATATATCTTTGTAGGGATAGGGGTGGTAAGGCCTTTTTCACTTTCCATCAGCTTAAAGTATATGTCATAATAAGGCATTAGTTAAAATTTGAGGTCGCTAGCGATATTTTGTCGAAAGTTATGGCCGAATGAAAATATCAAGGATGAATCATTTGTATGGGGGGATAGGGGAACCCTTGGTTCGATTTGGCCCACTTTCAATACCGTCTAAGATTTGATCAAAAGAATCATATGACCAAAATTTCAAACCGCTAGCTTCATTATTTCGGGAGTTATTGTGCGAACTGACAGGCAGACAGACATTTGGCTCATTCGAATCAGTGACCGATCATGATCATTTGTATACAGGGTGTCCCGCATTGGGTGGTCAATAATGTAAGGGTTGATAGCGCAACTTGTTTCAGCAAGAAAATTACCAATACAATCGGATTTTTTTTTACCGTTACCTTATTATCGCTCTTTTTGTGAAAGTCATCGAAAATCGTGACTTGTCACGCAAAATCGTAATTTGCAGCACTCCTGATGATCCAAGATTTGATTTCAGTTTCAGAAACTACGTAAAATTTCACAAAAACTGAAGTTTTTCCTGTTGCCAACAATCTCGGCACTTTCAAGATACAGTTACTCAAACTTAACAGAAATTTTAAAATCGATTTTTCATCGAAAATTCAAACAGTAATTGCATAACGGTGCTTTATACGTACAATTCTGCAAAGTTGATAAAAGTTGCTTCAACATGTTGGTTTTCCAACGGTATATCACTTTTCTTATTTACATTGCAGAATTCTAGGTAAACACGCATTGAATGGTAAAAATCATGGCTTCAGTGGAATCGTTAACAATTTTCCCTTAACTCGAAAAAAGACATACAAAGGCAATTATAATTCGGGATAGAATCTCGCTACATTAGTTTGACCAGAATTGTAAGATATTTGAAATTTATTACATTGTTTGGCAAATGCAACGGTACTTATAACAGTTAAAATTTAATATTTGCTATTTATGGCAGATAGACGGGTGCGCTCATAATGCGAGACCTATCAAAGAATATTTGGAAAACGAATTTTCCGGAAAGTGGATTGGCAGTTTTGGGACAGAAGCGTGGCCTGCGAGAACCTTACTCCCCAAGATTTTTATTTATGGGGTAACTTAAAAAGCAATGTATATTCCGAGCCGATTACCTCCCGGGAACAGCTGCTGCAGCGAATTAATGATGCTTGTGACAACATTAAGGAAACCCCTCCTGAAATTCTTCGGGACGTTTCTTCCATGCGCCGAAGGTGTCGAGTCTGCATACAAAATGGAGGAGGCCAATTCCAGCAGCATTATTCCAATTCGTCAAACAGACCCATTTAATCATTAGTTAATATTTTAGGTTATTGGTTCTTTCTTATATTCAAAACTTTATTTTCATTTTCATTTAACAAATTTTCAAAAATGCGATAGTAAAATATAAAAAATAAATGAATAAAATTTCAGATTAAATAATCCGATAAGAAAATAATTACCTTGTTTTTTTACATCCAATATGTGTAATTCTAAAAACCCCGCAATGCAAATATGAAAAGTGATATACCGTTGGAAAGCCAACATGTTGAAGCAACTTTTATCAACTTTGCAGAGTTGTACGTATAAAGCACCGTTATGAAATTACTGTTTGAATTTTAGATGAAAAATCTATTTTAAAATTTCTATTAAGTTTGAGTAACTGCATCTTGAAAGTGCCGATAATGTTGGCAACAGGAAAAACTTCAGTTTTTGTGAAATTTTATGTAGTCTCTGAAACTGAAATCAAATCTTGGATTAATTCATCAGGAGTGCTGCAAATTACGATTTTGCGTGACAAGTCACGATTTTCGATGACTTTCACAAAAAGAGCGATAACAAGGTAACGGTAAAAAAAAATCCAATTGTATTGGTAATTTTCTTGCTGAAACAAGTTGCGCTATCAACCCTTACAGTATTGACCTCCCAATGCGGGACACCCTGTATATACTTTGCCATACCTCTGGTGGCTCCTTTGAGGTGTTATATAATATCGGCGTAACAAAAACAATATACCCTGCATATATACCATCTATCAAGGCCTGAAAAAATGCGCTTGGGATCCAGTATTACGAAATTGCGGTGAAACTATTCGCTTAATCACGCAAAATATCCGCTGATAATTGCATTAACTGCATAACTCAAAACTAAAGAAAATCAGCCGGAACTACGATAAAGTCCATACAAGGGCCGCAAGGATAACTGACAATCACATTATCACTATGGCGAAAAAAGTTTCCTTCGGATTATCGACGCTTATCGCGGAAAGTATTGGACAAATCGCATCTCTCCGAAAAGTTATTCGAAGACTACGAGAAGTTAATTAATTTTGGCTATTAGCTTCAAGTTTCCTTTGCGATCACATCATATTGTGAGACAATTCCAGTATAAGAAATATTGCTTAACAAACATATCGCAGTATCTTAAAGAATTTATCCAAGTTAGGTGGGCAATTTACCCGGATAATAATCTTAACCACACTTCATTACTTCGTTTCATATAAATGGAGTGTATTTTTTTGCTTGGTGTTGTAGTCGTTTACCGAACTTGAATTCTTTACAAAATTTTTGAGGAGAATTTAATTAAAGATTTGGAAAAATGCAAGCCACAATAAGGACACAATTATGAGAGTTTTCTTGAAGTAGCTTGGTTTACGGTATCATTTGAGCCATGCAAAAATAAGTGCTCTGACACACCGACAACTCTTTGGTCCATTTATCCCGACAGACTTCGGTCTAACACTCTCCAGATCTCGTACGACATAATGTGTCCAATATATGCAAATTTAAATCGGGGAAAGAAGAAGGTTCAGGGAAATAGTTTATGTGAATTTATTGATTCTTAGATCGACTCTTTTTCTTCTTAGTACCGTATAGCCCCATGTGGGGCCAAGGTGTGTTAACTCAGCCGTTTATAGGCAATTTCAAGTCAACGTTACATTGCTTATCATTTCGGAGTGTATAAAATGTTGCAAGCACTATATACATATTTCCTATCCGCACATGTACGGAAATTTCGGACCACGCCGAGATTCGATCTCCGGACCTCTAGATTACTACATAGCATCGTAGAGTGCGACTCAACCAACTGAGCCACAGAGCGTGGTGATTATGTATACAATTTTTTAATTTAATTAATTTTAATTTTTTAATTTAACTTTTTTAAGCTACAGTTAAATTTAGTGATAGTGATAGTAACTCCAGGTCAGCATATTTATTGGTTTGGTTTAACATTTTATCCACAAATTTCTCTCAATGTGGAATTGAGTTGTTACTTTATGAACTTAATTCTTGATAAGTCATGCACTATGTGCAATCATAATTTTTTTACGAAGTGAAAAGATAACAGGCATATCAATGGAAATTCCACTTGATGGACCCAAGGCCAGAGACAAACCGAAGAGTACGTGGAAGTGTCAAACAAACAACAACAACGCATTGGTCTCGGCGATGACACCGATCCAATATAGAACTGCCTGCAGAAATAGGCTGAGACATTACCGTCAGAATTGGGGATGTGCCTACACAACAGGCCCAGTGACGCAACGCCATGGAGATAACGGCTATGCGTTTCCTTTCATGTCAAGTTTCCAAAAGAAGAAAAAAGAATCAAATTCCTTATAGAACCATGAAGACACTTTCTGGTGGACAGTATGGGAATCAAAAGCGCGGCGCCAATAATGTAAGTCACTATTTGTATGCTCATTTTGTCAGACAACTAATCTTCTTACATATAAAAATGGAACGTGATTTCTTTGTGACGCATACACTCGAAAACCGCTGGACCGATTTGGTAAACTCTTTTTTAGTTTAATCCGTAATACGCTGGAGAATGTCTAAAAACCGAGAAAATTTTCACGGTGGCCATATAGACTGTGCACTATTTTTCTCTATACAGATTTATAAATCCGTACTATGTGAAAAAGCTAGTAGTCTAATGTTTCCCAAATTTCTTTCGTTTGAAATCTTTTTTGGTGTAAAAAAAATAGTCCTCCTAAAAATCAGTACTATACTTTAAAATTTGATTGACAGTAAATTTTTCTACATTACTTTTCATCGGGGACGTGGCTGCTGCATTTTCCTTAAGGGTTTCGCTTAAATTTTTCAGGAGAGGTTTTGAAATATTTAGCCAAGTTTTTCTTAAAAATATTAACCCTTATGATGATCGCGAATTTGGCTTTCCAATGTCTGGTTTTCAAGAGATCCTATAGTCAATTTAGCGATAGCTGGCGTTTTAAATGTTTACTGAAAAAAAACATTACTTCTGCGCCATACTTCCTAGGTATGGCGGTCTTGCCATATTCAATGGACACTAAAAATTTCGTCACACGTCTCGTGTCTCTTAACTTAATTTATCAAAGGCCACAGAAATTTCTTTGGACGTAATTTAGTGTAGTCATTACCTACATGATTTGAGATTGCAAAATGTGGTGGAATTTTTTTTATTCTTATGTTTTTTTGCGGTGTTGAGCTCGAATCCGAAAACTAAAATTTTTCGGAGTATTTCCGTTTTTCGGCTTATAACTCCGAAACAACACATTTTTGCAAATACCTGTTTCTCTCCCTTTCCTTCTTGCAGGTGCCGGGCGAGGGTCGCGGTCGAGATGGTAACCCTATCCAGCTTCATGTCAACATTCAATTCAGAGAAAAACGCAACTAAACCTTTTAAGAGCAGCACTATTTTTAAGATAAAAGACATGAAAAAAAAATCTTTTCACTCAGCAAGTAAATATCTTTGGCAAGGTTTTCTATTCGGGCCAGGTATAAGCATCGTTTTTGTTTCTAGAAGGGACCCCACATATACATAAACATATTTTTTGATTATAACCGGACCCCGAATAAAAGCAAATCCGGTTATAGTTATCGATATCGCTTGGCCAGTTACGGTTGACTATAACCGGGGTCTACTGTAGTCCCTCTGTTTTGAAGTCATGTCCCATTGCGTAATGGCATCATATGCCATAGAAACCAAACTTTCTAAATTATGTTCTTCTAAGAAAAACTTATGGATTTAATAAAGTCCTGATCATGTCCTTAATTTATTGATCATATCATATCATAAATAAAGATCAAATTTTTCTATCGTTTTTCGAAGACTTGTATGCATATTAGTAGTCATGTGCTCATGTGAAAAGTTAATGGTTATTTTCCAGCACAGAATTGGCTAAATACAAGGAACTCAGCCAAATTGAAAACCGAACAAAAATGGTAATGTGCAAATGAGAGTGGTACGATCATACCAGTACATGAATTACAAAAAAAAATATACATATGTATGTATAGTAGGCGGCTGCATTAATTAGTTTACCTCCTCGCACATGTACGAGTAAAAATCATTATTATGCAAATTATTTTAAAAACAAAGACCTTTCCAGATATACACACATAAACTACAATTGTGCTGTTTTTCACAATACATTTAGTAATAAAGTAATCTGTACTGTAGGAGAATATTTCTTCCGCTCGTGTAAAAGTAAAGATAATTCCACGAAGGTATACGTAACGTGCCTATACAATACGTACATTGTGAAAGGGCTTATTGTTAGCTCAGTCATCTCGTCAGCGTGAAAATGTCATAGAACTACAAAAACACACATCGTACAAGTGAACTGTATGCATCCGAGAAGATAACATACGTATGCATACATATATAAAAATTACCATAAAGGTCTTGAACAAAACAAAGAATATTTTAAAACAGATATTGTTATAACTGGTCTTTCGCACGTAGAGATCAAGGTAAATTTCCGCTTCATTCATGCAGCAGTGTTAGCGTTAGCGACTCGCGTACGGATTTATCTTGTGTTCGAAAGTAGGTCTTTTCGTCGCAGCATCAATGTGCGCAAAAGTCACGGGGCTAATGTGATAATAATAATAATAATTTACTATTCACTATTTAATCTCAGCATATAATGCATATGAACGTAGAAGAAATGGAAGAACATGATTACATACATATATTCTTATTTCAGCGATTGAAATTGAGGACTTAATCGCGAAGAAGAACGAAATGATGCACAAACACGCGGGGTTTATCGCATGTAGGCCTGTTCGGTACCGAGATTTCAGTACCGGGTTTCGGTTTTTTTCAATACCCGGTACCACAAGCGGTTTCCCTGACTCAGGTTTTTTTTTCAGTACCGACGGTTTTTCTAACCATAAGCCGGTTTTTTTGAGTACCGGGTTAAAAACCGACTCAGGTTTTTTTCAGTACCGACGGTTTTTTTTAACCATAAGCCGGTTTTTTGAGTACCGGTACCAAAACACCTGAAAAAAAACCGGCTCATGGTTGAAGTGAATCGTTCTTTTTAACTCGGTACCAAAAATCCGACTCGTCGGTCGGTTTTTTTTAACTCGGTACCAAAAAACCGGGATATCGGTACTTTAGAATATCGGGTCCGGTACCAAGTGAACACCGGTTTTGTACCGGGATCCCGGTTTTTGGAACAGGCCTAATCGCATGTATCCATATTGCAAAAGCGAAAATGACAAATTGGGCCGACTACCAAATCAGATTTTGATTGGTTTGATTAATTGAGTTGTTTGGTGATTTAAATATGAAATTTCTCTCAAAATGCATGGTAATTATTGTAACAATGTTTTGTGTTTTCACGGAATTAAAAAAATTATTGATTGTGGTATGTAACTAGTTCTATTACATTATAGTTACTGTACGACTTCCCATGCCGTTAAGATTTTAAAAGCAGCCTTCAAATTCAGAAACCTTCGCTAAAAAAGGGGAAAATTCGACAACACATAAACAAGAAACCACAATCCCTACACAATTAAAACATAAATTTAAAATTATAAAAAAAAACTAACCATTAACCGCATGGAAAGGATTTGTAACACGCATCACACTTCACACAACACAGCCCAACATTTTTTCAACATCGAACCCACAATCTTAACTCGATAGTTCGGATCAATTATTGCAAAGGGTATTCCGGACCAACGGAACATCCGCAATAATTTTTTTCTGAGGAAAAATAGTCCAAATAAAGAAAAAAGAGGAATAAAAATCCGGACTATAAGATACATAGTGGAAGCATTTAGTGGTCCGGATTAGCGTGATGTCCAGATTAGCGTGATATCCGGATTATAGGTGATCCTGATTATCGAGTCAAGAGTGTATGTAATAGAAACCTACACCAACAATTAAGATTTTTCAACAGTTTAAAGGAGGATGGTCAAAACGGTCGTTTGATGAACAGCAATGAAACGTATGTCAAATGAAAGCTTGGGACGAGTAGATTAACGTTTGTTCTAGCGATATTTAGCTAAACAGTGGGAGATCGGAGATATGGGCTATTTAAGTTTTGACAAAAAATGAAAAATCTTACTGCACTAAAATCACATTTACCGAAAAAATATGTAACTCAGAGACTTGAAGTTAATTTTCTAATATACCTAACAGTTTTCACTATCATTGATGGAAAAAATGATTAAAAAATATTAAGTCGTTTTGAAATTATACACGTTCAAAGTCAAAAGTTTCGAATTTTTAATGTTGTTTTTGTTACTTTTATCTAATTCTTTCTATATTGCGAAATCATTACATAAAATATATTTCATAAAATGAAATCTTTGTTTTGTAGTGAACAAATCTTCTCTACATATATTTAGTCTATTTTCAAAAGTTGAGAAATTAATTGGGCTTAAACGACGTAAAGTCTCGCAAAAAAATACACAATTTTACCAATATATCATAACGTTGAACGTGTATGTCGAATAAATCGGACTATCAATGGAAACGGATGGGTAAAAAGTTAAAGGATTCTCAATCGTGGATTTAGGGATAGTTTTGGTATTTTAGAAGCATATGGTTATGAAGCTAATGTACCTCCTACAAAGGAAAGGGGAGAAAGCCAATTAACCACGGAACAGGCGAATAGATCAAGACTTATAATCATATGCCGGTGGGTAGTAGAAGTTATGAACGGAAAGATGAAGCAATCTTATATGCTGTTTCGTCAAACCAACTTTAATAGATCTCTTCCCCACATGTTTGACGACTTTAAAATAGGAGCTAGTCTCTTAAACGGCTTTTACAAGGATCATCGTTTGGCTCCTGAAATAATTAATATAATTAATGAAAACATTAATAAGCCGAATCAATCCGTCTTTATAAATATGTAGAGATGATAATTTAAATAGGCATCGAAGTAATTTCGTGGGTATGGAAGCAAACCTCTCATTTTTAGAATACTTTCTTCGATTAACAGAGGATTGTTTGATTTTGCACGCTTTAGACACATATCATATAAAGTTAGCTAGGTCGTATGTTGCAGAGCATTTTGCGGGAGGGGATTTACTATGTTGAAATGTGTAGGCATGATACACTTGAAGGTTTAAGCGAATGCAACATTACGTAGACTAATGTATGGTTTTACGGGTTCGACTACATTCGCGGCATGTGAGAGAACGAATTTATTATGTCTATATTTTAATTGGCAGGGAACAGCATGGTATACATTCCATTATAGAGCATTACTGCAACTGTCATACTGGCAGGCGAACAGTGAGAAGCTGCGCCCATATTCTGCCAGTTTTATGGTATGTAGGATTATTCAGATTTGAAGAATTCATTCCTCCAGAGCAGCATTTACTAGATGTAATAATGTAATAATGACCAAATTAGCCTTTTGTTGCCTAATTTTAATGTTTGTTTTGTTAAAGTGCAATAAACAATGTATGTTTTTCCCATATGTGTGACTAATTTGACGAGGGGATGAGAAAAAAATGCGTTTGGGTTTTTATATACTCACATAACAACCCATAACATCAATGAATGCATTTTAAGGAATGGACTTTTGTATGGAGGGGGTCTTAATATTTGTGTTGGCGAGCTCCCACGAAAAGGACATAGCGAGAACGCAATAAGAAGGCAATTTCCAAAAAATCAGCTCAATTGGAGATTTTTTCGCAGATTTAGAAGCCAAAAATGAATATAGGGGAAAACGGTTTTTGTATCAAAAGTACCCTTTGTTTTAAAGGAATCGTCCCGATTCTTTTACAGTAGCATAGTACTATAGTAGGGAATAATTTGACCAATTAAGACAATTCAACTGCTATCCGGACGAAAGTTATACCAAAAAAATTAAAAAAAATGTAGGGGAGGTAGAGGAAATATTGGTCGCATTGTATTCATACTTTACAAAAAGTAAGATCCTATAGTAAAAACCACTTGTACAAAATTTCAATTCTCTAGCTTCATTCTTTCAAAAGTTATAGATCGGCAAAATTGCCCCAAAGGACGAACAAAAGTCGTCCTTTCTCATGAACCCCAGTGTTTACGGGCCTAAAATTTATATATAAGTTACCCTCTAATATAGCCCTTTCATTTGACACCAGTTTCATTGCTGTTCACTCAACGACCAACTTTCATACAAAAGTGCCCATCCTCCTTTGCCACACCAAAAATATTGCTAGAAGAGGTTTTAAAAATTTTAACGGCCAAATTGTTAGCATGGACCATCGAGAATGACCTTGACCATATTTTAACGAAAAAATTACACCGATACGTGTTTTGAATTTTATTCTCGATAACATCCACATGAAAAGGCGATTCCACGATTTCTGACTGATCCTTTTTCGTCGACATTTCGACATTTCGTCGACAACTGCTGTTATGAGTCAAATACCAAAATAAATGTTGATTCAGATCAGAATGAAAGCGATACTCATTTCTTTTCGAACATAGGCGACACTCCATTAGCAAATTAATTCGTTGAAAAGATTAGAAAAAAATGGGCTCAGGAAGGGGCTTGACCTATTATTCTAAAAAACAAAGTTTACAAAGTTTGTAACGCATTGAAGGAAGCATCTCCGACCATATAAAAACTATACATATATGATCAGCATGACTTGGGGAGTCGATTGGGGGATGTCCGTCTGTCTGTTTGTTGCAACGCGTTTTACTCGGCCAATTTAAAAGCTATGAAGCTTGAAATTTTACACAAATGCTTCTTTTTGTTTCAGGCAGTTTGTATGTTTGAATCGGTAAAATCGAACAATGGGGTCATGGGGCTGCCATACAAACCCAACCCCCAAATTAGGTTCTTCTAAGGAAAACTTTTTTATTTGTGCACCAATTTGCGCACCAAATTTCACACAAATTTATTTCTATTTATGACACAAAACATATGTAAGAATGCATCAAGTTGGACCATGGGGTTATGGGGCTGCCATACAACCCCATTTTGGTTCTTCTAACAAACATTGTTTACACCAATTTCACAAAACCTTGAATTAATGTGTCTTTGTCAAAGCAACTTAAAAGTTCAAAACAAATGGAATCGTACTATGGGGCCATGCTCCCGCATCCCCAATAAAATTTTCTGAATAAATATTTTTAATTGCCCACTTATTCCAACCAAACTCCACACAAATATTGTTTTGTCGACGCAACGCAACTTTTGTGAAGACAGAAGGAAATGAATGGGGGGAGGGGATTTAATACAAGTCCTAGGTACGCCCGAAAAAAACTTTTAGCCCGAGGGGAGTGAAGGGTATCAAAAATTCGGCCGCGCCCGAAATTAGCCTCGGTCTCGTTTTTGGTAGAAATTCGCAGAATAAAGGAACTCACAAAGGCGCAGTTAAAGTTTCAAAACGGCAGCAATAAGTACGATTTCAAAATATGCTTACCGTGTTGTTTTCTAAGGCCGTCCATTATAAATTAGATTTTAAAAATAACGCATGATCCAATTTTGCTCTTGTTGTAGCGGTCCTATTGATTTTTTGTCTCTTTAATCGATCGATCCTGGCAATTTAAAAAAAACATGTCCTCCCGCCCCAACGACCTCTATATCGGCCACGCCACGCCCTATAAAAAAATTGCCCTTAGTACGCCCTATGGAATTCTATTGGTGCTGGGTCGCACTTTTGTAACTTTCGAAAAGGCTTGAGCTGGCGATCGAGATCCCGGTGCGGGGTTCTAAAACTAGAGTTACTCTTTCATGCTCCGTTCCGAATTAGTCATTCAAGTACCACTAGGAATACTCGTAAGTTGCCACTTTCCGTACGGCCAGGGTTAGGGGACCTGTGAAGTATAATATAAATTGTCCTGCTATGAAGACCGGTATGCCAGGTATATTTGCAGCAGTATATTTATGTGATCTGCCTCGCGAATACGTCTTGTAACAAAATTTTATTATGCCCACCCATGCAGGTTAGGCGTTTTAATTTGTGATACTTGGCGGACTTTTGGAACAGAAACGGTAGTGGTTTCAGATATAACATAAACTAAAAAATTCTGATCACTCCTCGAAACGATTTAAAATTATCAAAAAAAAATGTCCTAATTGTTTTCTTTTGGGCTCCAGGAAATTACCATTTAAAATTACATGGAATCGAATGCTGATCAAAGATCAATGGGACTTTAGAATTTCGGCACATAAAATTACCATACTAAATTTACCGTTATATTATATTGAGTATTGAGTCATACATTTTTAAGGAAATTGTGTCTCCTATGCACTGTTGTACATATTTCGAAAAGTTAATCTTGAAGCTCTACAAAGTTCTAGTCCTATAGCTTTCCCCAGATAATACGTGCCGTTATGAAAAAAAACAAATCGGCTCTTTAAATGAATACTAAAGGTATGTACTGAGTTCACCGAGCGAAAAACTTGCATATATGTCTCCCGTGAAAACGGTGCCGTGGAGACTTGCTTTTTATTCACTCAATGTAAGATAAATGTTCACTCGCGTTCTGATTGATTGTCGATGACATCTTTTCATTGTGAAATAAAGTGCAACTGCATTATTTTCGCTGGCGAAATGTCAGAAACCGGTGTGGAGACTTTCGTGTGAAGTGAGTACCACCGAGCGAATTCGATTTCACGATCACCAAAATTTTGACAGTATTTGCATGGATTTCACGTGAACTGACGATGTTAGTACCTACTCTAAAGAGTAAAAGTCTGTCAACCACAGCACTACAAAGTAAGCTGGTGAAAACTGTGGTCAGTCTTGTTTGCTTTTAGCCTGTAAAGTTTGACCCCCCGTACGATCGATATTTAGCTAGATAATAGCACTTTTATGTTTGACAATCGCTAATTTTCGATAACTCGGGAACATTTTGACCGATCTTTCAAATTTGGCACGCTTGTAGAATTACTTGGCGCTCACATTTTCTTACAATCTCAAGTTTCTACACTGAAAGAAAAAGGTACCCTGAATCAATGAAATTGTTCATTAAAGTAATGATATCCCACCGAAGACGGCTTTCATCAGACTTATGAATCTGTTTTTTATCAAAACAACGAACAAAATGTTCATTAAAGTTATGAACAAATTCATTAAATTAACAACTTATTCATTGATATAATTACTGAGTTCATCAATAAAAAAAATTGGCGCAGGCATAAGTGCCGACGACATTTATTTTACCTCTGCTCTGAAAAGTCATCAAAAATTACCTACCTACCTACAGTGGGAATCAATCCCGGGACCCTATGATTTGAAGACATGCGCCCTACCAACCTACATCAAACAGACTATACGTTATGAAGGTTTATAAAATACACTTAAAGCGATAGTTACATCAATATGATAGTTACATCAATCCTATGAACGATGTCATGTAATTAATGAACAATAACATCAAATTTTGTTTTATTTACTTACTACCGCGGCTAATGTATGGGTTCATAGCCGGAATGTACAATGCATAAGATTCTACTGGAAGTTCATTGTGTTCATGATCGCTTTACATTAAGTTGAAATTTTGTTTTCGTTATACTAACGACCGGTATTTCGTAAAATAGATGAACTCTGTATTATTTCAAGGAAAAGAAGGTTTATTTACTATGAACTAATTCATCAAGGTGATGAAAAAAAGTCTATAATCTTAGTTCATTAATATTATGATGATTTTTTTTCAGTGTACGTATCAGCGTTCATTAGTTACAGCGGCCCTAATCCGAGTTTTGTGTATTCTAATAGAAAATTTTCCATAACTCGGAAATTCGTGTGCGCAGACTTGGTGAAAATTTTAAGGGAAACATTGAGGACTTTATGGCTCCCTTATGGACCCAGTACAACAGAACCTTGCCTTCACAAGGTTCACCACATACATATTTCCCCGAATATCGGCTGCGGCTCAATTCTGTTTACAGAAATGAAGGTAGGATAATATGAGGCAGGGACGTAGCCAGGATTATTTTCGGGAGGGGTCCGATACTCAGTTTCAGAAATATAACTTTAATTGGGGCTCTTTTTCAACTGGACTCTTTCGGGGCTTTGTATTTCACATTGAACTCTTGAAATTAGTGTCATAAACTTCATAGTCTGAGTCATTGAAGAGTTGCACTGAACAGGGCCGGATTTCCCATATGGGCAACGCGGGCAGCTGCCCAGGGCGGCAGATTTTAAGGGGCGGCAAATTTTTGAAACTTGCTTTCTCGCGGAAATATTAGCATTCATAACTCGAAAAAATTGGAGAATTGGAGATATCATAGTTGGCAGTGAAAATGTTATTTGGCTCTTTTATTTCTATACTACTTTGTCTTATCTTATGATGAGATATCATGCATTCAGGACCGGATTTCCCATATTCCCCCAATTTTAAAGGCGGCATATTTCTGAAGCTTTCATCCATTGAATTAATGTTGTGTGAAATATACACATTTCGATATTGTAGGAGGCAGTTTAAATAAATTAGAAAAAAGTAAAGAAAACACTGCAAAAGTCGTTCCGTTGGTCAGTATGGCGGACTAACATATCTGATGTCAGTAGGCTCTTCGAGTTCTGCCGCCCTACCAAACCTTTTCCCTTATTTTTACAATTCAACGATTGATCAATTGATCCTCGACTCAAAAATTGTATCAATTAGGCTGGCTAATGAATTGCACACCCTTCTAAAATTGGAATAAAGTCTGATCACTGAAAATTTTTTTTTAATCTGTGCACGGGGCGTTAAAAATGCCGCTGTAGGTTTCAGCCTGCCAGTTCACCACTATCTTCTTCTTCTTCTTGTTTGTACCCAAACCCCTTGTGGGGCATGGTGCGTTCACTCAGCCGTTTATAGTCTAGTTCGAGCAGTGTACGCAACCAGGATCTTGTCCTGGAGGGGGCTAAGGCTAGCCATATTACTGAAAATTTGTTCGTGATTTTTGCGCATTTTCAAGTCCTAGTACCATCATTAGATTCCACAATCATCGCTCTGAAGAATACCGTCAGAGCGAATGGTTTTCTATAATTTTGGCTTACATTTTTGTTTCTCATTTTGATCTTCCTAGGTTGGTAAGTTCAGTGCAGAAAGAGTGAAATTACCGTGAATCTGGATTATCCAAGGATTGTTCTGGGTATCACTAGTGATGCACAGGAATAAATGTAAATTCCAGGGGGTTGAGCAGGGTATTGGAAGAAATTGCCACCGCGAACAGAGCGGAATTTATGAATGCTCGCGGTACTACACGAGATAAAAATTGAATTAATAGGCACAAACAAAAATCGAACCGAAGTTGGTCTGATGCCTGTTCTTTATGTTACTCTTGTATCTAGTTCAATTTTCGTTTACTATAAAATATTTGTACAGCAATGATAAATATATTTTTGCGAAAATTCCTACAGAAATATGTTTTACCGATGCCTTCCACTTTTTACCTTAATACGTACAGCAAGCTACATACTAGTTATGAACAAGACAAGTAAAATGAACTTTTCGTCTAGATATCTATACCCTCTTTTGAAGCGTAAAGTCTCAAAAACTTAAATATCACTGAAAAATTAAAATTTTTAAGTTGATTTGCTTTTTTGCAATGTCTGCGGTGAAAAATATTTAGAACTCGGTGAAAATGATTAAAGAAGCAGGCGGTGACAATTTTTGTTTAATCATCTCAAACCAGTGCGCTTGTTTGTACACAGAGAGGTTTCTAATAATCTGTTAAAGATGTTGTAATCGGCACAGACTATCGACAATACTGGTGAAGATCCAAGAACACAATTTTTTTGGAAATCTGCAACGAAATGCCTGGCCTCATATTTCATTTTAGAGTTTTTCCTTTCATAATTTCTTGGTCTGGAAGGGGCTTTACATTGCATATAGAGGAGTGTATATAATGTTGCAAGCACTATATATTTCCTGGACCACGCCGAGATTCGATCTCCGGACCTGTAGATTACTAGCATCGTAGAGTGCGACTTAGCCAAGTGAGCCACAGAGCGTGGGAGAAGTAACATACACTCGGAACCAAGAACACAGGACACTTTTACTTTTTTCTTAATTCTACCCTATTATAACCTATTATATGGGGCTGCAGCTGGAGGATGGTTGGGTCTAAGAGAAAAAGGACTTAATATCCATTATTTGCGAGTCGAGACCTTTCGATTGACTTCAATTTCACTAAACATTAGGGAAACTCATCCCGTACTGAAAGCAATCAATTTAGTGGGGTGTAGCGGAAGAACGGACCCCAAGGACTATCCGCTCCTCCATGAGCATATATATACTTCTGAACATTAGCATTGATTAGAAGTTCAATTCAAATAATAAGAATTAAATTATCTGCAATTTTACCTGAAGTTCTGCTACTTCCAGAAACGCCGGAAACCAACGTACGTTAAACAAAATTGTACACCTCCCATGAATGCGACTGATCTATTTTCAGCTTAAACTAGTGACGAAGGGCGGCAAGTCGACTACTGCCCAGGGGCGCTACAGACGGTAAATCCGGCCCTGGCACTGAATGAGCCAAAGAGCCACATGCAGCTCGCGAGCCGAAATTTGCTCTGTTTATTTTTGAGTTTAATTTTTGTTATGAAGTGATCGTGAAACAAGGCTGACCTCACCCGTTTCATCGATGATAAGTGTAAAATTTTTGTATTTAATGCAAATAAACCATGTTCAGTAAACTACTTCGGTGAGCCATTATTCCAACAGCACTTTGGAAAAGCACTCTGACTCTATATCGAAAATGAATTTTTTTTTTCAAGTGGCCCTTAAAAATTAAACGAAAACCATGTGTATTAAATTGTATCCAGTGAGTTCCGTTAGGTCTGTACATATTCTCTATTTTTCTACTTCTTCATGCGTTCTACGCACAACTACAACTTCTTTTTCTCACTAACGAAATGTTCACCTATAAGTTCTCCCAAAAATGATGCATGTAGCAAATTAACACAAAACTATCAAATCTGTGGCCTTGAATCTTTAATTTTCTCCAGGAAGAATTTTTTATCATTATACAAAATTAATGGCTATAATCTACGATTTAGCATCGTTTATCATCATTTGTTCCCCATAATTCAAACATTTTGCAATATCGCCATTAAAGAAAACGATAAAAGTTGAGATGAAAGTTAACCAAAGAAGTGAATTTCATTTTTCTAATGTCTGAGCTCTTTTACATCGGCTCGCATTTAAAAGTAACACCCATTTTCCGCCCAATAAGATCTTTAATGAAGAAAACTTGTTTTACTGGCGAAAAACAAGATTACTCAGCCGAATAAAATGCACTGCTGAGTGCTGACGGCGATGATGAGTTGTGTTGAAGCAATAGGAAACAAAAGTTCTGGTATTTCAACAATAATTCGCCATTAAAAGATAAGATTGTTTTTGATAAGATTTTCCGCAGAGCGCTATCTCTCGCGCGTATGTTTGATCTTTTTTTGTGTGTGTTCTCTCTAATTAATTAACACTAATTGAATAGGACACGAATATTTGCAATGTTTCGTCACACTTACCTCATCCGGAGAAAACTCGTAACATTCGGCAATCTTCTGGTACAATTCGCGAACACTGGAGAAGCCCGTTATGAGTCCTGTGGGGCTTCCGTGAGCCAGTTGGCAGTGGAAGACCAACTGTGGTTTTGTCACATTCGATTCTTGTTGAGCATTGGACGGTCGCTTTTCCGGTGAATTGGCAATAGTTGATCCGTTGGTGGGTGGTATAGGTGGAGGAGGTCCTCCAGATTTAATGTTGTTATTCTCGTACAGGGGTGGAGGAGGAGGTAGCCGCGTGTTGGGCCCATCATTTTGGGTCCTGGGCACGAGTGGTTTCTTATTGAAAAGTGGCATCACAAACTATACGACTATACGATATAATGACAAGATAAGGTGCTTTGGGGCTGACCAACTGATAAAATGTAAGTCGCGTGAACTTGGTGGACTGTAGCTGTACAACACCTAAGCAAAAATACACCACTAAAGATAAGATGTTATCGCGCACTATCTAGGAACGGGTCGGTCGGTGCAGACAGGGTAAAGATATAAAGAAAACAAGCAGTGTAGATTTATTCACTTCTGAAATGGGAATTTTTCTATTCGAAGGTAATCTAACTTTTTTTTTTAAACTTTCCCGAACGGTGCTTTTCACTGAAAATTTATATTCCTTCCGTCTTTTCACTGAGCTTTTGAACCACGTCACATTATGCGCTAACGAATCTGTCGATTTTCCGATTTCCGGCCGTCGTCGTCACGACAAATTATAGCATTGCACTTGTTAAAATTTCCAAAACTTCCGATTTATTCGCAGATAATTTCACAAAATTAATATCTCGTCCGCAGGAAAGATCAGAATGCAATTTGCGGGAAATGCAATCGTCAGAACTGGTCCGGAGCACTGCGACTACGTGATATGAAAACGATGGCTGACATTTGAGTCAACGCGATTCACTATACTTTGCCAGGTGAAAAAAAAACGTACGGGTGCCTGGGATCGTGCACTGGCAACAACACCTGAGACGTAAGTAAGTACGAATGGAGCGCGAGTGTACAGTAATCAGTAATAATGGTTGGGGTTTGGGTTTGGGAGCTGCTTTAGTGCGATTGTGCGAGGCCACCGATACCGATCACGAGTTCACCGCTCGAGCAGCGATAGACGCTCGTTCGTTGAGCACTGGCTCGTTGGGAACG
The DNA here is from genome assembly GCA_949715475.1 of Microchrysa polita. NCBI lineage: Eukaryota > Metazoa > Arthropoda > Insecta > Diptera > Stratiomyidae > Microchrysa > Microchrysa polita. The sequence continues at coordinate 74,690,466 of OX454419.1, forward strand.
GCCTCTCGTATGGGTATCTGCGAAGCCTTTCCGGCGCTCCGCTCAAGCCATGCTAACCATTCCATACCAGGTTGAAGTAGATAGCTTACCATCACCTGATGGGAAAGCACATGAGACAATTTCTATCTGAAATGGATAAAGGTAAGTTGTTGCGCTCTTGCTTCTTGCATGCATGGGTCGGAAATTTGACTACTATGGTAATTAGCATGAGGTCTGGTCTGACTCTGGATGGAAGTTCTTTCGCATCAGTTGGTAACTCTAGTGAGTACGAGTATAAAAGGGGAAAAGTGCATTTTGAGAGACGAGTACGTTAACAATTTGTCAAGTGAATACGTAGGGGAGATGTGGGCTTTGTCGGAAATTTGATGGAGAAATTAAAAGTATTCACATGATACATACATACACTGCCTGTCATAATCATATTCATAACTATAGACGCATCATAAAACAGACTGATCCTGGAAAATGTAAGAAGAGTACAGTTTGAAATAATTGGAAACTTTTTTGGAAATTATTTGTCTCAAAACATCAGTTAAATTTATAGTATATATTTCACAACTAAGTTTCCGATCAGTCATTCATAAACTATAGCCGCAGTACACGGCAAGAAAAATGTGCAATGAATTCAACAAAATCATACACTGAAATTCACAACATGCAATTTCACTAAATTTGTAGTGAAAATTATTAAAATGTAGTGAAATTAATTACAATGTAGTTATTTTTACTGGTTTTGGGCTATTGTAAAAATGATTGCAATGTAATGACAAAAATCATTGCGCATGATATTTGTGTGGATAGTTACATTTATTGCGTTTGAGGCAATTTTCACCACTGTCTGTAATCAATATACAACAATTACTGAAATGTACAAGGATCTGTAATAACTATTATTACATGGTGTACATAATAGTTTTCATCCTTCCGTACATGAAATTAACAAAAGCGCGTAATAATTATCATTGCGTGTAATAGATTTCATTGTTACGATTGTTAATTGTAGTTAGTTAATTTTATTATCAAAATTTTACAAATAAATTGGTAATTTTATTACAGCGCAATGACATTTTTCATTACAGATGTAATAACTTTTACCATCAGTTGCAATAGGGTCAAAAATAATTACAAATCAATAGTTTTAATTACAGTTTTAATACCTTTTCACTACATCTTTCCTCTCCGTGCATTGGCGTAGATAAGGGGGGGGGGGGGGGGATCAGGGTGATAAATCCCCCCTTCGGTCACACAATTTTTATTATTACTTCAGGTACGTAAAACAAAGCAAAAGTAAACTTTTTGCTGGAATTATTCAACGCGTGTAGTGTTTCATAAAGACGGGAAACCATGTTCATAACTCTAACAAAAAATTTAGCACTTCCTCAAATTTCCATTGTATAATAGAAGCGTATCGATAGGATAGAAACACTACAGCACAGGGCTTTACAATCATCTACTTTTTCACATTGGATCTGGAGTTTCGTACAGACAAGCCCTACTGAAGTAATCTAGAAGTGCTGCTAGAAAAATTAAATGTAAGCACTGATTGAAAATCTGTTGCCGGAAAATCAATGTTCGGTTCAAAAATTTAAAAATAATGTGGAACACACGGAGCTGCAAAACTGCTGGCAATTTTTGAGCATCCTTAATTGTTTCAGTTTATCAACATTATTTTTTCTTTTTCATCAAAAATTATCATTCGATTTTAAGATTTCTCTAAGGTTTGAACGGGTGTATCAGTGTGTAGTCTGTAGTGGTGAAGTGTGTAGTCTCAGAAAGTGAAGTCATATTCGTTACAATGTAATAGCATTTTTTGTAAATTGTGTCAAAATGCTCAACTTGCCGAACTAAATTAAAATTTGCCACACTACCGAAATGTTTGGTGGTGTTGCAAATTTTGATTTAGTTCAGCCTTAGAAAAAGCATAGCAACCCATGCCATGCGTTAGTCCAGAATGGCTATGTGATCACACAACCCATATGTGTTTGATTCCAAATTTATTACACTACACGAAATAATTCAAACGTCAAAATATTGTCGATGCAATTATTAACCCTTCTGTCGTCGCCTACGAGCTATTATGCCTAAGGTGTAGCTGAATTTTCTGTGAAATCAATCTTAATTTTTGAAGAGGTTTAATTTTGGATCTTGAAACAGTTTACATACTATGTCTTACGACGATGCGCCGTTTTTTCGTTTCTTTAGACATAGTTTACCGAACGTTTGATCGCATTTGTGGCCGTCCTTTGAAATATATATGGAAAGGGGTGGAAAATATTGAACGATATTTTTCATCATGATATAGTACCAATGGTCTGTCTGGATATATACGCCAACAGAAGGGTTAAATATCACGTTGGCATTTTAAGAGAGTAATAAATATTACGCGGATTTTATACTCTCAATTGTAAACAAAAAATTGACGTTTGAATAAAATTTTCACGCATACTATGAACTGCAATACTGTGAAAACGGTGCCATTTTTATTTTCTGATGGCCACTCTGGACTAACGCATGGCATGGGTTACTATGCTTTCTCTAAGAGTTCAGCATTTTCACACAATTTACAAAAAATGCGGTTGGTTGAGTTGCCATATTGAATATCAAAACTGGACGTGCACGTGTCGCCATTTGGCGACTAATTTAGATGGACCTTAAGGTATTACTTTGCTTATTTTTCACCAAATAGTTTTACCGGTTTTCGAGTTTTTTGCTTTTTGACATCTTAGAGAGGTTTCACACTGTGGACAGGATTTACAAAAACCACTAAATCAATCGAGACGAAACCCGCCTTCTAGATTAATTCGTATGTCATTAAATTCAAAATTCATCATATAATGTACTTGCATTATTCAAATTGCCGTACAATATGGTACAACTTTTAACTAAATCTAGGATTTAGTAAATCTTGTCGATAGTCTGAATCGCCCCTTAGTATCGATAAATCGCTTCTTTTACATAGAACACTATTTGAAATCGTATTTTCCGAATAAATTTTACGTAATAATGTTTCTTGAAGGTTTCCTGTTTAATTTGGTTCAAGGAGAGGGCACCTTTGTAACATTGGAACCAGTCTAGGGAGCGTCCCACCCGTCAAAGAAAAACGAAGAAATTTGAACAAATTGTTGCAATGACGGCGGTGCGCAACAAAATCAAAAGTGAGAAGCGACTAAGACTTTACAGTTTACACGACGGAACAAGTACGGGTTTTCAAACCTCTGTAGCTCGGACCCTGGTTAGTCCTGAGTGTTCAAATTAGGTAGAGGTTATCGCTCGCGCCTTCTTACGAAGTGTAGCAAATTTCAAGAAGATAGGATGAAAAACACCGGAGATATAAGAGTTTGAAAATCGCATTTTTTCCAAAATCTTGTTCTCGTTGTTTTCGTTGTTCTTTTTGTTTATTGACAGGGCTACAGCCTCGTAGAGAGCATCTCAAGATTCGCTCTCTTTTCCCATTGATAGAGTCTGCCCTGAAGGTGTGCATAGGCTATCATTTGCTTCGATCCGTACAGTAGAAAAAAAAAGATACAAGAGTTTCTGGCTTAAGCCTTTTTATATGTTTTATACAGGGTGTCCGGAAACTGCCGCATAAACGCAACGGATTGTGATTCCTCAGTTGATTTCCAGCAAAAAAGTTGTAGGGAACATACCCCCTCAGCTTAACCCTTTAGCTGCCACAGGCATTTAAAGATTTTTGAAAAAATAATTTTCCTGCCTGACTTAAAGCCTAATATCTGCAAAGCTAGACCAACTAGAATAGCGAAATCAAATGAGTATTACAGCCAACAAATTTACCTGTAAAATCAAACTAACCACACTAAAATCGGATAAGAGGTTTGGTTTTTACGGAGCTTCAAAGTCAAATTTGCGTGATTTGACCCAAAAACAATCTTTTTTTCCATCTCAATTTTCTCCAACTTCTGCCAAAGTGAGGTGATTGTACGATTTTTTTAAAAATTGGCGCATAGTCCTACGATCATATCTTTCTTTCTTCGTTTTATTCTAGCTCCATTACTTCTAACAGTTTTAGTACCTTAAGTGCAGAAAACTAGGGTTAATTTTGGCTTTGGAAATTTGAGGCCACGCCGAGATTCGAAAAAAGTTCTTCTTCTGACACCATACATGGTGATTTTTATGAAAAATTACCTCCAACAGTTTCCGAGATACGCCCCTCCCAATTTTACTTTACGGTTAAATTTATATAAGGGCCCATTCTCTCGTAGATCTTATAGAATGGTTAGTCTTATCGCCCAGAGAAGACACACACAATATTCAAAAAGCTTCTCCATTATATTGAATTGATTTTTTGGTTATTTTGCATAGTTATGTTGGATGAAAGTGCGCAAAGATTTTTTCAATCTAAGATGATGGTTTAAACAAGCAAAATATGGCGTAGCTATGCAAAATAAACAAAAATTCCATTCAATACAATGGGAAAGCTTTCTAAATATGGTGTGTGTCTTCTCTACGCGATAAGACTAATTAGCCGACAGGTACTGAATAAGACCTATCAGAAACCCGGCCAAGGTCTGTTAAACTGATTCTGAATTTGAGTAGTTCTCACTCTAGATATTTAATTGACTCATCATTTGAGCTTATTCGATGTTATACAAAAAGAATGAATTTAATTTTGGGATTTAAAATGATCCTAAAAAAATTGTGGTCTTCTACACTTCTCAGTTATAAATGTTAAGCTGTATCTAAATGGCAGCTCCCGATGCCAACTGACAGTTTTTGTTTCCCAAAAACGTCAAAAATGTATGTTAAAAATGTCAGCCCCAGATTAGGTGTTAGAATGCGTTCGGTACTTATTTTACTGAACAGCTTGGTCCTTAGTTTATGGTTTTGGCAGAGATGTTGTTATCCCTGAATGGAGTCAGATTCCAAGACATTTCTGAGCAATAATTTCATTATGTTTTGCTGCTTTAATTTGTTGCCTTGCTTTAATTCTACTTCTCTCTACTTCTCAGTAGCTTTACACTCGCCACGGTCTGAAAGCAAGGATTTTTAAATATCAATAAAATTTAAAATCAAAAAGATAAAACTCGTCTTCGAAGAGTACAATTAATTATTATTTCCGGTGTTATTAGCTTATGTCTATACACAATTCCTGCAAAAATAAAAAACAATTAAAATCACAAGATTATTTTAGCTCTATTTTCATGGGAATTCCTTGATGACTAAATCTATTGCATCATTCCTAGAAAGGCACTTACCATTGTATGCGTATGTAATATTGACCTAGATAAACATTTACTTAGATACTCGTATTATTATAACAATTATCTATTATGTGTATTGATAACCATTTCTTTTTGCTTTTGCTTTTTTTCAATGATGTCTCATCGACCTTCATATTGTCGTCGCGTAGTTCCAATTCATTCACAAAGTGTACACATGTGTGTTTATTATACTTGAAATATGTTCATAATATAAATTGATAAACGACTGATAAAAATTATTGTAGGGTATTAATGTATGACATTTATATATGCAATAGTTAGTTAGTTATTGATTGCAGTCATTAGATCAAAGTGATACCTACTCATACATATAACGAGTAACTTTTATTAACATGAATGTATTGGGTGATTCCTCGGAACGTTTTTTTTCTAAATTCAAATAAAATACGCAAGAATAGGTACAAACATCATCATTTCACGTGAAATTCACGCAAATACTGACCATATTTTTGGATGATAGGGTCTCTTTTGATGTTCAGCGAAAATTGACCCCTTCTTACCGTTTAATCTTAAAACGTTCTCATAGGGGAGACTGTCGTGCCCTTAGAGCGACTCAATGGTAAATGGTAAAAGTCAACTTCATTTACTTATGAATGTTTTTCAAAAATATCATGGTTGAACTTGCATTTCTTCCTGAGTTATGGTAAAAAGTGTAAATGTAAAAACTACCTATAAATTTTTTTTTTCAAAAAAGGTCTAGTGTATTTATACATAATCGCCACAAAAGTATTTTTGTTTTGTAGGTAGGTAGATAATTAGTTTTCAGACAAGTTTGCTGTAGCTTTTCAGATTTTCAAAATAATCAAGTAAACTGAAAAATTAACCTTTACCCCTTCGTTGTAGGTACAAAGGGGAATTCACAAGGGGGGTAGAAAACTTGGATGTTAATCAACAGGATCAACTTGTATAACATACTACATACCAAATACTTAACCTTTTGCAAGATAATAATATGCTCTTTTTCCTGGAGTAAATCAATCAGGGTGCGAATGTACATTTATCTTAAATTTAGTGAATGAAAGGCAAGTCTTCACGGGACATTTTTTCAACATACATAACTTGAATGGCCACTTTTCGAAAGAATACTTATCTTTCTATCTTGCTTGATGCTACTTGGTAGGTAGGTAGGTAGTCGAAAGCGCCAAAGTCCTTTATTCAGGTAATGTTCTTTTCAAACTCCTTCAGAATACTAATACGTTGAGCATTTATTGTTTTCGATGCCTTTGGGATATAGTGAAATTTCAAATTTGACTAGGATACTGAGATAACCACGACACCGAGTACGAGTTAAACCTTCTATCAAAAAGTACAAAAGTGCGGGTTAATCAGCTCTAACTTGCGAACGCTTATAGGCGGGATCTTGAAATATGAGCCCCAGAATGTTCGACAAGGGTGCCAAATTTCAGAAAGATCAGCTAATGGGTTCCCGAGTTATCGAAAGTCAAATATTGCGACATCTATTATTGACCTATATTCAAACAAAATTAATATGTTAATTTTTCGCACTGACACGCAATTCCCCATTATGATTTCCAACAATACAAAATGCCCCGAGATCTTAACTATTAACTATTACTTTGTATCTATATCAAAAACTACTTAGAAAAAAATAAAATAGAGCAGGGTACCGCATTAAACTCGGACAAACGTTTTTATTGCTACAGACCTTCAAAGACGATCGTAAATTGTTTAGGGAATTTCATGGGCCTAGCTAAAAGGGTAGAGATGAGGGCTTCTCCCCCTCTCCGGGCTGGGCCGGATTTTGCCTGCATGGGGCTTCTGGGCAGTAACCGCCCTCCGCTACCGGTTAATATTGGAAGTAGTAGTATGTAGTCTGGCTGGTCGAGCGGTTAGTGCGCGCACCTTCGGTGCACAGGCTCATGAGTTCGAATCTCACCGTGTTCCATTGTGTTTTTCGAACTCACGAGCTTGTGACAGACTATGATCTCACTCAGATGTTAAACGAGTACCCATTTATGGGGATAAATAACACTGCTGAGCGTGATGCTGACCTCATTACCTCAACAAAAAAGCAGATAAGATCTTGGAAATAGGATGTCACTAACACATCCTGCGGCCTTAGTCCAATGTTGGATTGTCGCGCCTGTTATTTTTTTAGTAGTATGTAGTATGTACGCACAGGGAAAGCAAAATGCTGCCGACCCTCTGTGATATGAAAATTTTAGTCAAGAGAGAAGTCCAGGGGGCACTAGTGCTCTGTCCTGACTGGATCCTATCAAAATAATGTCAAACAGAATGATTTTAAATTTTTTCCAGGAATCAATAGGGACTTCAAAACAGTGAGTGTGAGGTTAGATGAGTTTTTTCTTGGAGGTGACTTGATTTTCCGAAGTATCGACATGACCAGACATTTTCTTCCAATCTGGGGGTATTAAGAGGCAATTAGTCGATAAATCGTATGCTCGTGGCCAAGTTTTTGTGTATTAAAAACATTCTCAACTTTTAATGTAGATTCAGAAGTTGAGGTACATACCTCAAAGCTCCTTTAGGCTTTCTATATAAAAAATAGACACTGGCCCATTCTTTCGTAGATCTTATAGAATGGTTAGTCTTATCGCCCAGAGAAGACACACACAATATTCAAAAAGCTTCTCCATTATATTGAATTGATTTTTTGTTAATTTTGCATAGTTATGTTATCTTTTGCTTATTTACGCTGTTGGATGAAAGTGCGCAATGATTTTCTCAATCTAAAATGATGGCTTAAACAAGCAAAAAATGGCGTAGCTATGCAAAATAAACAAAAATTCCATTCAACACAATGGAAAAGCTTTCTAAATATGGTGTGTGTCTTCTCTACGCGATAAGACTAATCAGCCGACAGGTACTGAATAAGAGCTATCAGAAACCCGGCCACTGAAGTATATGCCCTTGTTTCAAGTAGAGTAAATGCGTTGCGAAGATGATTTCTAGTCCTAACCTAACCGAACTACCCACCACCACCAGCAGTATGCCATTCACAGTGAATGGCTCTAGCTCGTTCCAAATTTCGAAGGCCGAGTCACATCACAATTTGAGGTAAGGGTGCAATTGGGCACCCTTGATTGAGGCGAGTACAATGTCATATCGATATCGAGTAGGCTTAAGGATATGATAATATCTATTTATCATATATATGACTGTGTGTAATGGAGCCCTTAGCTAGAGTAAATTGAAGAGAAGAAATTAAATTTTATTATGTCAGTTGCTCCTTAAGTTTTCAAAATACATCTTCCTCGGAATTTCAAACCATCGAAATGATTCTAAAGTTTGCCGCCCTTCAATATCTGCGGCCCGGGCAGTTGCCCAGGTTGCCCATATGGGAAATCCGGCCTTGTCTCCGGGCCGACGACGGGCACTGTAAGGAAAAAAGTCTTTGCTGCTGTCCGACAATCCTTGTCTCCGGGCCGATGGTCGCTGCATAGAAAATGTCTTTGCTGCTGTCAGACAATTTAAAAAAGTCGCGGAATGGGTTTGACTCTAGGCATGGTCAAAACATTTTTTGCTGGTGGCTTATCCAGGATTGGCATACCCACGTGGGAGTGTCATTATGACAAAGGGTATACAGATTTGCCTAATAATGTAAAGAACTAGTGTCATACGAGGGTTACTACAAAAGTTTCTACAAAATAAATGAAAACGATTTTTTTCACAAATGGTTTTATTACATATTTTTCAAAATATTCGCCATGAGCATCTATACACTTTTGCATCCGCTCAAACCAATTTTCGAAGCATTTTTTCCACTCCGATGGACATATCTCCAAAACATATGGCTTCTGAACGCTTCAACAGTTGCTTCGGGCGAAGAAACTCGTTCACCACGTAATTTATTTTTAATTAATGGGTACCAAAAAAAATCATTCGGTGCCAAGTCAGGGCTGTAAGGCGGATGACTCGTCAATTCAATGTTTAGACCGGTTAAATAGGCGCTAGTTTGAACTAATGTGTGAAAGCTCGCATGGTCATGATGAAAAACGATTCGACACAGTTCTTTTTTTGAGCTATTGTGAAATTATGAAGGATCCAACGCGAACAAACCTTTTTTACGGCCAAGTGTCCATGCAGCATTGAATGTATGGCCGGGGAGAAATGGCCAAGGATGCCTCTATTGCACGGTATGTCACATGCCGGTCTTGCGTAATCATTTCACGCACGGCATCCACGTTTTCCGGCAGAATGGCTGTTTTTGGACGACCTTCACGAAATTTGTCGTTGAGTGAATTACGCCCACTTTTGAACTCGTTAAACCAGTTATAAATTGTCGGACGAGATAGTGCTTCATCGCCAAATGCAAAATGAAGCCGATCGAAACACTGTAGTCAGGCCCGGATTTACCCTCTGTAACGCGCCTGGGCAGTAGTCGAGTCGCCGCCCTCTGTCACAAGCTTAAGCTGTAGATCAGTAGATCAGTCGCATTCATGTGAGATGTACAATTTATTTAGCATACGTTGGTTTCCGGCTTTTTCAGAAATAGCAGATCTTCGGTGAAAATAGCAGTTAATGTACTTCTTAGAAAGGTATTTGGACTGAATTTGTAGTAAAAGTTAATGTTAAAAAGTATGGGTATGGGTACTCTATTGAAGGTGAAATTATATGCTCATGGAGGAGCGGATACTCCTTAGAGCTCAAAAGAATATTTGAAAAAAAATTGATAATTTATGCATTGGATGCATAACCAACCCCTAATATTGTCACATGATGCGAAATAATTCGATGCCTAAGAGCTGGCAATATAAAACTAAATACATACACTCGGTGCCACCTACGGGTACTTTTTTTTTATTCGTTATTTATTATTTTATTATCGCGAAAGTACTTGACATTCTAGGAGCGGATTTAAACTCGTTTTGCCCGGAGTGAACTTCGTTCTTTAGAAAAAATTGTGCAAAAGAACACTATTAATACGTTGCGTCTTAAATAAGTACTCAAAACTGTCTCTCTCATTAGAGATTTCCGCTTCGTGGCTCCTGAGCCTTCTTCAATCGTTACCACAGAGCAAAATTAATTCAAAAATTGTGAAAATTATGTCGTTAAATTAAAATTGGGTAAATCTCCGGCTTCATTGAATTTCGAAAAAAAAACGTTTTTTCTTCCATGATTTTTCCTTGAAAATCTTGACAATAATTTCATAACAGTTCATTAAACTGGTAAACCTGCAGAGGTGAACGAATTCACTTTAAGACTTTCCAATAGACCACCTGCCTGCCTTCGATTTACGGGTCACTAGCGTATAAAATACGGGTTTTCAATTTTTTTACGGGGCAAAAATTAAAAAAAAATATGTTTATGCCGTTATTTTTATGTTATTTGAAAATTGCATTTTATTTTAGGCTCACCTTTGACAGTGTGAATATTAAGTCGGCTCGGGCTATCTGTCCATGCGTTACCGCGAAGCGAGAATATTCTCTCGTACGGTGAATTAATTGCCAGGACGAGTATTTATAGGAAACCTTGTTCAGTTCGTCACCTGCTTGGGGTCGTCCCCAATCGATGAGCTTTCTAGTGGCAAAACTACCCAAAACCCTTATCGATTTCGTCCTCTGTACTGTACGTCGAGTACATTCTATGTCAAAAACAGCACGAAACCCCCTTAACCCCCTTCTTCAGCTCGAACAAGTTTTTGCCTGTTTTCGACATAAAATGTACTGGAAACCCTATGCGAGCTCGTCCACTTTCAGGAAACGAAATCGATAAGGGTTTTTTGGTACTTAGTCACTAGAAAAGATGATCGATTTCGTCACCTGCGTCTGGACAAACTGAACACTACAAGTACACTAAAGGATAGAAAAGACTAGTTTCAAAAATCGAATCATATTTTGCTGCTATTGTTGATAGCTTTAAATAATTTTGTCCGTGTGTCAGAGTTTATCACTTCATCTCACGGCATCTCTTCATCCCCTGAACATATTTATTAATTAGGGGCGAAGTTACGCAAAATTCCATTATCCATTGTTTGCCCCGTATTTGATTTTTTGGATTACGGGTTTTTGGACTTTCGGTGCCCGAAAAACGGGGTAACCCGTGAAATACGGGGAATCTGGCCACCCTACTTTCCAACGACATGTTATTCCTTTTGATGTTTTAAGACTAAAGGGAATTCTTTGAAAATGGGATTCGTTGGATCGAAAGACAAAATGTTTTCCTTCCCTCGGACATTCAGCTCAAGTTTTGCTATTTTTGCGCAGTGCCTCCACGAAACTGGACTGTTTCAATTTTAGTATGAGGAGCTCATTTTTTATCATTTCGCATCGGTTGTTTCCCAGATTTCCCGAGAAATAGTTTGATCCTGATCTCTAGCTGATAAACTATAATTAATTTTTTGCATCTATTGTGTCGAACTGACAAAAAATCTCTCATTCCTTAAATACATACACTCGGTGCCAAGAACGGGTACTTTATAATTCGATGTTTATTGTTTTATTATCGCGAAAGGTCTTGACGCCCTAGGAGCCCGGGGTGACCCCCGTTCTCCCGATACAGCACACTAAATTGATTGTTTTCAGTATGGGATAAGTTTCTGTAACATTTAGTGAAATTGAAGTCAATCGAAAGGTCTCACCTCCCAAACAATGGATATTAAGTTAAGCTGACCATACGTACAGCATTTTGCTGTACAGTACAGCATTTTCACCTGTCGTACAGCATTGGTAAATGTACAGCAAAATGTACAGCATTCCTAATGCCACACAATGAAACCTAATTCACTAAATAAACGGTCGACAAAGGGCGTCTCGGGAGCCACATGCGGCTATTTGATTCATTTAGTGAGCTTTGATGACTCAAAGCATTTTCAAACTCTCGGACAAAGTATTCTTAAAAAAAACCATATTTACCCTGTGTGACCATGGTAGTATAAAAGTCATAGCCCATGTTCCACTATCTGTTTATATTTTTTTTGGTAGAAATTCGCAGAATCAAAATATGTTTAAATTTTGGCAGCTGCTTTTCGTATTGTTTGGTAATGCCGTCCATTACATATTATATTTTAAAAATAACGCATGATCCAATTATGCTGGTCCCGTTTCACCACCGCTCTATAAAAAAAATCCGAAAATTGTACCTCCTATAGAATTTTATTGGCCTTGGGTCGCATCTTTCGATGGCTCTAACTTTCGAACGGTAACGGCTAGGACTCTGAAATCTTCAGCCAAATGTGCGCTCCAAAATCCGAAAATTAGACCCTTATTGCCCTTGGTACCGCCTATGGATTTTTTTTTGGTCTTGGGTCGCATTTTTGAACAGCTGTTATTTTCGAAAAGCTTTGAGCTGGCGGTCGAGATCCTTGTGCTGGATTCTAAAACTCCACATCGTATTTCATGCTCCGTTTCGAATTCATAATTCAAGTAGCACTAAGAATAAGTTTCCATATTCCGTACGTTCAGGGTTGAGGACCTGTGAAGCATAATGTAATTTTTCCTGCTATGAAGACCGATATGCAAGGTATATTTGCAGCAGCACATTTATGTGATCTGCCCCGCGAATTCGTCTTGTAACAAAAATGTATTATTATTTACCTAAAAAATTAAAGCCCTCCCATACAGGTTGGGCATTGTAATTTGAAGCTCTACAAAGTCCGCTCATGTTCACAAATTTAGAATGTTGTGAACTGTGGAAACTATTTTCGGCATTGCCCCATTGCAGCACATGTCTCCTCTCCCAATTATGATCGAAGGGGCATGGTATAAGTACGAAGCAGCAGCCTAGGGCTACTTAAACAATCGCAATACATATACGACATTTGCTCCCTTTATAAGGTTTAACAAAACTATTGCCCATAGGTATAAATTTACCTTACCTACAAAGTTAAAGCATTTACTGACTGTTGTTTGAGTGAAGAAGTATGCAAAGTATGCTTGGGCTCGCGTATTCGCGTAAAAATGACTTCATTGGTACAGGAAAATATTTTATTTAAAATTTTGGAGCCTGTATGAAGCATTACGAAGTCAACCAATCGGCGTGAAGAGGGGGGGTAGTGCGGTTGAGCATTTGTCTGAAAACTTAATTCCGCAGTATGTGTACAGCATTGGGCCTTCGGGAGTCTGGTCACCTTATATTAAGTCCTTCTTCTCTTAGTCACAACCGTTCTCGAGCTGTAGCCCCACGAAATGGTCATTTTCAATACTTAATGAAACCAGCCTGAAATCGCAGTTTCTATACCTGCTATTGCTATACCTATAGCAAGAAATTGAATCCAGGAAACATTGGTGGTCAAGACCTTTCGTTATAATAGGGTAGAAGTAAAAAAAAAAACGTAAAAGTGTCCGGTTTTCTTGCTTCCGAGTGTATGTATCTCCCACGGGTGATTCCCAAAGCTATAGTGGTGAACTGGCAGGCTGAAGCCTACGGCGGCATTTTTAACGCCCCGTGCACAGATAAAAAAATTAATAGTTCAGTGATCAGACTTTATTCCAATTTTAGAAGTGTTCGCTTAATTCGATAGCCAGTTATATTGAAACAATTTGCGAGTCAAGGGTCAATCGATTAATCGTTGGATTGTAAAAATAAGGGGCAAGGTCGGTAGGGCGGCCAAAGTCGAAACGCCTACTGACGTCAGATATGTATATTTCACAGAACATTAATTCAATGGAAGGATGAACGTTTCAGAAATATGCCGCCCTTCAAAATTTGCCGCCCCGGGCAGTTGCCCAGGTTGCCCATATGGGAAATCCGGCCCTGACTGTAGTTGTGATAATCCAACTTTAAAATCGTAGAAAATCATTTTTCAAATTTGTTCACGTGTTAATTCCATTTTTTTCCTAAATTGACTTTTTTAACTAACTGCAAATTACACTACATAGTATCATTTGTCATCAAAGTGTTCTGAGCAGGCATTCGCTAAAAATGGTCAAACTTTCTGATGGAAATCCCAAATTTTTTTCAACATCATTGTTGATCGCAAAAATATTGTTTGAAATATTTTACATTCGAATTTTAAGGAAATACCGTTGAGAATGATCTTGTTCGCCTTTTAACGACAAGTGGCACCTGCCCATGTTTTCACTTTTATTCCTTACATCTAACTCGCCTAAGAATTATTTTTAGCCCCAACAGAACAAGACTAACCGCTAGACCAGCGCAGACTACTAGAATAGAAGATAATAATTATCATTTGTTCTTTCTTAAAATTTGGTTCTGAAATTTGCCTAACCATATTTTTGTGTCAATTTCATCATCTTTCTTCTTCCTTGCCTCGTTCTTTATACCGCTCCATGGTTTCGCGTTGCTCGACCTGCAGTGTAGGCACATCGCCCGTTTTGGCGATAATATCTCAGCATATTTCTACAGGCAGCTCTATCTTGGATCGTGTCATCGCCGAGACCAATGCGTTGTTGTTGCTTTTTCATTTGACACATCCAGGTGTTCTTCGGTCTGCCTCTGGCCTTAGGTCCATCAAGTGGAACTTCCATTGATATCGCTTTCTTTGCTGGGTTCTCAGGCGGACGCCGTTGAACATGGCAATACCAATCCATTTGTCGGTCTTCGAGCTTTTCGGTGATTGGTTGGTCTATGGACAAGCTGCCTCGGATGTAGCTACTCTTGATGTGGTCCCTTTTCGTTACACCAACTGACATGCGTAACATTTTCATTTCAGTCGCTGTCATTTGTTTCGCGTAACCTTCATACATGGTCCAGCATTCTGATCCATACATGAGGCCGGGACGTACAACCGTTTTGTACAACTTGCCCTTCAGCTTCAGTGGCATTTTCTTCTCGCAGAAAACTCCAGAGTTTTCTCGCCACGTCATCCACCCAACCTTTGTGCGATGTTTGATGTCATCATCGCATGTAGCTCCGTTGTTCACCATCGAGCCAAGGTACTTTAACTTGGTACAAGACTTAAGCTGCTCTCCTTTGACGTACATTTCTGGTATCGGTGCATCTGGGTCTGAGAATGGGCAGCATAAGAACTCAGTCTTTGTTATACTTACCCTCAGTCCATGCTCCTCCAGAATGTCACACCATTTTGTAAGTGCAGCTTGCAAGGCAACGATGTTTGGGCTACTGAGGACTATATCATCGGCAAAAAGAAGAGATATTTCTAGGCCGTCGGATATACGTGTTAATAAGTAGCACATGATGATGTTGAAGAGCAACGGACTCAATACACTGCCCTGGTGTAATCCGATATTCACCGGAAATTCTTCTGATTCACCGGCTGTGCATCTAACAAATTTCATCATCTAAGAAAATCATATTGTTTAAAAATGTTTGGCTTGCCCCCCTAACCGAAATCCTGGCTACGCCCATGAAGAAAGCTGATATGGTATCGGTTTGAAGTTACACGACCTGATTTTAATGCTCGTAGGGAATATTTGTTTCCATTTACTATTTCTACATTTACCAGATTTCCCTCTAACAAGACAAAAAAAAAACACTCATCAACTCATCATCTGCCCAGATTGAGGCGAAAATACACAAATACCCCTGGAAATCCGTGTCTGTCTGAACTAAGATAAATTGAAACTATCCGACAATCATTAACCACAATAAGTACACATATGATTTATTTGAACTTCACTGCATTTTAAATGCATCAATCGGTTAATAATAATTTAATAATTAATAGTAATAATATATATATATTTATGTATATATAATATTTTTCATTTGTTGTTCTTTAATAATAATCACTTTATTCACAATTTCATCATTTGTTTCATCTTTTTTTTCATTAATATCTATGTTCACATTTAGATGTTTTGTTTTCTGTTTTTTCTTCTTTTTTTATTATTATTAATTATAATTTATTATTTGTATAAATTAAAACAACTTCGATGTTTTTTGTCTTTTTTGTTTGCATATGTATGATTCTTTCTTGCATTTTGTTTGCTTAAATGTGTGTGTTGTTTGCAATTGCTATAGTTGTTCGTTTCGTTTTGTTTGTTTGTTTTTTTTTAACAATCTTGCCTTTACTGTATATTATGTATTTGCTTTTGTTACGGACATTTCGAAGTTGTTCCCAATTGTTTAAAGATTCCCTATGCGAATTTAAAGATTAAATGATGTTTTTTTTGTTTTCTTGTTTATTTTATATATGTATAATGTTTTTTTTTCTTCTTTTAAATACGACTTCTTTCTCCACGTTTCTTTTGTTTTAGTTAGAATTGACACAAATATCAGATAAATTATACTATATAATAGATAATATTTTTTATTTTACGTTTTTTTAATGTATTTTTTTTTTGGTATTTTTCTTTTTGATAAATATACAGAGTATATATTTTGAGAATAAATTTTATTGCAATTTTGTGTAAGGTCAATGTTAATTATATATGTATATGCGGAAAAAACCGTGTACCGATACATGGCATTCTAGAATGTTTTCTTATTGTGTTAAATTTCTTTTTTATGTTTCTTTCTTTTTTTGTTGTTGGTTTTCTTCTTGTTGTTATGATGTGCGGAAGATTTTTGTTTTAATTTGTTATTAAACTTGATTTTTGTTTTTATATATTTTCAAAACTTTTAAAGTTTCTAGTTTTTAGCATAAAGTTATATTGGTATGTATAGGAATTTTTTTAGTGCGCCAAACATTTTATAATTAAATGTAAATAATACTAAGGGTCAAATGAACTGTTAAATCTTGTCCTATTTGTATATATATAATTATTGTATATAATTTACAGATGTTTTTAGCGATTGAACTATGTACAATTTTGGTGAAATGTGATGTATATATTTTTATATAACGAAATTCTGCCACACACTTTGTCTAACAATTCGGCACTACAAAATATTTTTTTTTTAATATTACTATAGCAAATCCATTTGAAATAGAGATAAAAATGAGAAATGTTCAGTTATTTAATTATATATTTCTATATTTAAGAGTATTTGAGTAGTAAGCTAAATTTGAAGAGCTCTATTTGTTCGGTGTATTTGAATTTTCATTATAGTTCGCTTCATTAGACCAGTGTTGAAATTCAATTTTTTCATTGTTACTTAGAATAATATCAAGTGATGTCTACCTATTTGTTATATTCGATTTAATTGATTAAAATTGATTCAAAGCGCACACACGCACATATTTTTGTGTAACAGAAATTGCTGTTCCATCGCATTCTCGTCGCACTCACAAATGTGCTTCCGTGTCACAAAGGACTGGAATTGTGTTTGACCCAAAAACGGGAGATTTTCGAAAAAGAACTACACGCGCAAACTGTCACGTCATTTTTCACATTCATAAAATTCTACATATTATACTTATTAGAAAAATGTTGATATTATTCAAATATTCAAGACTGGCAACCGACATTCGTAATATAGTCGAGAGTTTCTTCTACATACCTACAAGGACTATTTTCATTTTCACATCAAAAAGAGAATTTCTTGAGAAAAACAAGATCGGATTGAAATCATTGTGTATATATCCGTATTTTTCAAGCCAATTGCTTAGTACTTAACTACTATTTACATGGTGCATCTATATAATCCTAAATCGAGAATGGGAAGGGTCTTAATGCATTATACAAAATGTATAGTGTCTGTTGATAGAAGAAGAACTTTGAATCAATTTTAATGGAAGTTTTGAAATGATTTTGTGGCGAACTAAATGTCCGTTTTGATGTCTTAACAAATAGCGCTCCGAGTGTTATATATAATATATATATTTTTTTTTTGAATGTTTAACATGAATGTTATTGATGAAAGTTAATTGTCGAAATGCACATGAGACAGATTTCCATATAGTCATTCAGGCGTACATATCTCGTATGCATTTCAAATGGCAGTTTAATGGGTGGCTCTCATGCTCTTTTGAAATTTTTTATTTCTATAAATTTTAAATGTTTTCTCTTGTGTAACAAAATAACGTGCTTGTCTATAGGTATGTATGCAATTAGCTTTACTAGGGAAGACAACAATTATAATTAAAAATGCATTTTTTGTTTTAGGCATTTCATGACAACTTAATCTAATTTTAAATAAAATATTCTTTTTGAGAGTTGTAGCAGTTTAATTTTTAGGAAATAGTTTTTTCGACATTCCGTCTAACCTAAAATTCTCCACGTTTTTCGTCTAACCTCAAACTCATTACAGCGGGCGACCCGAATGAAGAAAAATATTTTCCAATTTTGGAAATTAAGAGTTATCTTTTAGGCAACATACGCCTTGTTGACATTTTCCCAGAATGATGGAGAGGCATTCCATAGCATTTGTCAGGCCTATTCAGGAACTGAAGTGCCCATCGATAGGACGTCAATTACCGCAAGTGGATTGCACAGCAAAAACACCAGAGACAGGCGGAAGAAATTTTAGGGTATTTGTCCGTTCCCACGGCTTAACTGAATGACCCACAAAGGTCTACCATTATTCCTTTGCAGTGCATAATGGAGTCTTTTTTTGTTCAGCTCTTCTCCGAGTGAACGATAACTCCAGTCCTAGAGAGTATTTTGCAGGATTGTATAGTTCCCGGGGAGATGATTATGATGGTAAAGGAGTACCGCTGGCTTTTAGTAATGAGAAATATTAGCGGCACTGACGTGACACGAACAGGAGAAATCGAATGACGCGTTAAATATTTTGATTTTGTTTCTGAAAGGTGGAAGCAGGATTTGTAGCTCTTGGTTGTTCAATTCATTTATTCCGGACTTTTTTTTTTCACGAGATGGGGAAATCTTCTTAGATTCTGCTAATGCAGTTATGCCGGATTTCTACCGGCTAAAACCAGACCACATCCTTTGCAGCCCTGCTCGAATAATCGATTAATCGTATTGTAAACGATTATTTTGCATAATCGATTATACTAAAATACGATTAATCGATTATTAAAATACATAATCGAAAATAGAATTAATCGAGAATACGAGTAATCGAGTATACAATTAACCGAAAAATACGATCTTCGCTGCTTGGCAGAAGACGTCTGTCTGGCAGCAGACCGACATGAAAACTTACGCGTTGCCAAACAAAATCAAAGGGCAATCGAAAGGTCTCGACTCCCTATTAATGATTCCGTCATTTTTCCCCTTGGTCGTCTCGGTATACCCACTGCAACTCCGCAAAGTGGCTATTTCGCTGCTTAGCGCCCCTAGACATCCCCGTTCTCCCGCTGCAGCTCCGCAAAGTGACTGTTTTGCTGCTTGGCGGGAGACGTCTGGCAGTAGACGGGAAACGGCAATTTTCATGTCGCGGAACGAAATTGGTGGCAATACAAAGGTTTCGACTCCCTATTAACGATTCCTTAGTCATTTTTCCCCTAGTCACTTCCGTTCTCCCGCTGCAGCTCCGCAAAGTGGCCGTTTCGCTGCTTGGCGAAAGACGTCTGGCAGTAGACGAAAATTACAGTGTTCGTATCGCCGAACGAAATTGGTGGCAGTCGAAAGGTCTCCACTCTCTATAACCGATTCTGAAGTAATTTCCCCCGTAGTCTCCCCTATACCCACTGCAGTTCCGCAAGGTGGCTGTTTCGCTGCTTGCTAGGTAAACGTCTGGCAGTAGACAGAAATGACAGCTTTCTTGTCACAGATCGACATTGGTGGCAATTGAAAGGTCTCGACTCCCTATTACCGATTCCTTAGTCATTTCCCCCGTAGTCTCCCCTATACCCACTGCAGTTCCGCAAGGTGGCTGTTTCGCTGCTTGGTAGGTAAACGTCTGGCAGTTCACGTGAATGACATTTTTCATGTCGCCGAACGAAATTGGTGATAGTCGAAAAGTCTTCACTCCCTGTTAACGATTCGGAAGTGATTTTTCCCCTAGTCACCCCCGTTCTCTCGTTGAAGCTCCACAAAATGGCTGTTTCGCTGCTTGGCGGTAGACGTCTAGCAGTAAACGGAAATGACAATTTTCGTGTCGCCAAACGAAATCGGTGGGATTCGAAAAGTCTCGACTCCCTCTCAACGATTCTGGAGTCATTTTCCTCCTAGTCGCTACCCTTCTCTAGCAGCAGCTCCTCGAAGTGACTGAGACGTCTGGCATTAGACAGAAATGACAATGTCGCCGAACGAAATTGCAGCAAAGGAGTTCCCCGCGTGACTACCTCTCGCTATTACTAAATTATCCCTCATGCTGATTTCTTGACTTCCGTCTAGCTTCTTCTCTTTGTAGTTCTTTGTGGATGCAGACAAACTCACTCGCTGCCCGCCAATTGTGTTGGAGATGAGATGAGAGAATAAGTCCATCTACCGGTTACAGCTTCATCCCATCGCTCTTGCCAATTTTTCATGCTTTCCTGCCTTTCCAAGTTTACAAATTCACAGGCACAGGTCTCATTACGTCGCACCTACGGTAAACAGTGCTTAATTTCTGAGCGTTCCTAGAAGAATCTAGTGAAGTAGCCCAAACCGGTGAGGCAAACAATAGTATGGATGTAAAAACCTTTGTCAACAACAGTTTATTGCTTGATTTTGGGCCTCCTATATTCGGCATAATCCTTACTAATGACACGGTGGCGACCGCCGCCTTTTCGCATACATACTTCAGATGCTCTCCAAAGTACAGTGTCGAATCAATCATAACCCCCAAATACCTAATGACTTTTTTTTGCGGCTATGATATTGCTTCCTACTGGGATATTTAGAGACCACATTTTTCTACGCTTACTGATAAGAACTGCCTCCGTTTTTTGCCCAGTAAGTGCTGGGCCAACCGTTAACAGCCAAAGCTTTATAGTTGTACTTCGACGCATTCTAGTTGATTTTCTACAACCCCAACTGCAATGTCGTCTGCAAAGCCTATCACAGTCACTCCTCTCGATATGGGAAGTTCCAGAATGCCGTTGTGCATTATAAGCGATAGCAGGGGGCCAAGAACTGACCCGCTGTAATCCTATACTCCGTGAGTCCATTGCTGGTGTCGTGTCGGAGGACTCGATTTGAGAGGTAGCTCCCGACTATTGCGTTCTTGACATCGAGCATGTGCCGCTTCGAAGTGATTCCTTTTGGCAAATTGGTAACCAATTGAATTGCATCCACCGTAAACCGCGCTCATCTAAAACTGTACTGTTGGTGTGACAAGCTCCCTTTTTATACCCTTCGCTCGTAGAGTCAACGAAGGGTATATTAACTTTGTCATGAAGTTTGTAACGCATTGAAGGAAGCATCTCCGACCATATAATAAGTATACATATATGATCAGCATAACATGAGGAGTCGATTGGGCGATGTCCGTCTGTCTGTCTGTCCGTCTGTCCGTCTGTTGCTACGCGTTTTACTCGGCCAATTTAAAAGCTATGAAGCTGAAATTTTACACAAATGCTTCTTTTTGCTGCAGGCAGTTTGTATGTTTGAATCGGTAAAATCGGACCATGGGGTCATGGGGCTGCCATACAAACCTAACCCCCCAAATTAGGTTCTTCTAAGAAAAACTTTTTGATTTGTGCACCGATTTCAACCAAATTCCACACAAATGTATTTCTATTGATGACACACAACATATGTGAGAATCGAACAAATCGGACCATGGGGTCATGGGGCTGCCATACAAACCTAACTCCCCAAATTAGGTTCTTCTAAGAAAAACTTTTTTATTTGTGTACCAATTTCAACCAAATTTCACACAAATGTGTTTCTCTTGATGACACATAACATATTCTAAGAATGGATCAAATCGGATAATGGGGTCATGGGGCTGCCATACAAACCTAACCCCCCAAATTAGGTTCTTCTAAGAAAAACTTTTTTATTTGTGCACCAATTTCAACAAAAGTTCACACAAACGTGTTTCTCTTGATAACACAAAACACATCTAAGAATTGATCAAATCTGACCATGGTGTCATGGGGTGGCCATACAAACCCAACCCCCATTTTGGTTCTTCTAAGAAACATTCTTTGCACCAATTTCACAAAACCTTGAATTAATGTGTCTTTACCAAAGCAACAAAAAAGATAAAACCGAATGGAATGGTACTGTGGAGTCATGCTCCCGCAACCCCAATAAAATTTTCCGAGTTAATATTTTTATTTGCCCACTTATTTCAACCAAGCCCAAAACTTTTGTCAAGACGGAAGAAAAAGAATGAGGAGGGTGATTAAATACAAGTCATAGGTACGCCCGAAAAAAACTTTTAGCCCAAGGAGAGCGAAGGGTATCCAAATTTCGGCCGCGCCCGAAATTAGCCTCGGCCCCGGGGGTTGGCGAGCGTAGCGAGCAGGGGGCGAAGCCCCCTAGTTTCCACTACAAACAGTTTTCCCGAGGTGTCGAGCAAGCAGATTGACCGATATGAGCTTGGCTCTGCAGCTGATTTATTCGGTTTGGGGAGGAGCAGTAACTTTTTTGCGTTTTCATGTCATAGGAAAGGTGCCTTTGACCAAACAGGTTTCAAAAACGTTATTAGGGATTCCATCTGGTCCTGGAGCTTTGCTCTCCTATAATCTTGAAGCAGCTTGCCAAAGTTCATCATCTGTTATAGCAGGAATGTGGACCATCTGTGCTGACGAACTTTGTCCTACGGGCCGCAGTTCATGCTGAGGGAACAGAACTGAGACAATATTTTGGAGCAGTGTCGGACACTTTATAGTTGTAGTGCTTTTTGGCCTATTTTTCATCACCACCCCCTATACACCATTCCCCACGAGATCTCCGCTCTATCATTGGTCACTTCCGTAGAGTGGGATTCGCACCTACGCTCCGGAAACCTAATTCGATGAGCTGCTGAATGCCTTGAGATATGAAGAGTAAAAGACGTCTGGGTTATTGCGCGTGATATAAATCAATAAAGAGTCGAAATCACAAATCATAAAAAAGAAAAAAAGAAAAAATCAGTATTCGCTAGTATACGTAACAGTATTTAGTTACTGCCGTTATGAGTTCATTTATTTATGTGTAAGTAAGTTGCGCCCATCGTAAAAAGAAATACCGTTTTACTAGGGAGCATAAGTTTAACTTTGGATGAAGGCTGTAAGGTAAATTAAAAAAAAAAAACATAATAGATGTAATGTATCTAACATCCAGATTTATGAATCGCAACTTAAATACGACTTTTTCTAGATCACAACGATCCTAACCTAAACCAAATACAGCAACGCCATTTTTTATTTGATTTATAGAATGCAATTTAGAAAGTTAATTTTTTCTTTAATATTGGACTGTTTTTTTTTTTTTCAATGGAATATAATCGTCATTGATAACATATTAGGTATTTCGTTAAAAACGTATGCAAATAAAAAACAATTAATTGCATTCGTACTATAACTGTTCAACTGTTTGGAAAGAACATGATCTCTAGGGTATAATTAGAAATAGAGAGAAAATTTTACCAATTTTAATTAATCCCTAATATATAAGATTCCATAAATGGGAATTCATTTTTCACATATTTTTACTCGTTTTTCCTTTTTTAATTATTTTATCTACAATATAAACAGTTTAAAGTACAATTGTGTTTCTATGTTTTAATGTTTTTTTTTTCTTAATTATTGCTAAATAAATTTACAATAATATCATAGCTTTATGTTCTTCATCATCATCATGTTTTCTTTTTCATTTATAATATTGCAATCGCCATGATAGACTTACTAAAGGCTTTAGATAATATCACTTTTTTTATTTAATTTCTTTTCCACTCGATTTATTGAACATTGAAATCGAGTTTGTTTGAGTTTTCCAATTTTTTCGGTTCTTTTTCTAGCATTAATTAGTTGACTTTTCACGCCGATCATTTGCAATGTCGATATAATTTTTTTTTGCAAAATAATTGTATAATTATCATTTCATCTTCCTAATACATTGATTAAGTCTGATGGGAGTTTAGATCAATATCTGAAAAATGTTGGTGTATTTTCATAAAAACCTATCATGCTGAATTTTCTGCCAATATTTTGCTTGAAACAGATTAGACGGGTTGATGCTGCAGAAGAAAGCAGCACAATGCATTTTAAATGGCTGGCAAGTTTGTTGCTGCTGTTCAACAGCAACAGAAAAAACATGTCAGCCATTTAAAATGCATTGTGCTACTTTCTTCGGTAGCATTCTACGCGTCTAATCCGTTTCCAGCATTTTTGTTTAAAAATTAAATTAATACTACGAAATGGTAATTTATTTGTGGTTTGACTGCCAGACAACACATACATGGCGCTTAGCCTTTGCCGACTGTTTACTCTTTATGCTTAGTAGGAATTCACTATAAATGTTAATTAAAAAAAGTAAGGAATTCACTACAAATATTAGGTTAAACACACAACAAAAAAATAGTTAATAATATTGGGGAATTGATAAGTAGATTTGCTAAGGCTGCGGTTAGGAGATTATGCTGGCTGAAACTGCATGAAACTGCGTTTAAGCTTGTATGCTTAAATGCTATTGCATGCAAGATTCGGCAAAATGTCCTAAGCGCAGCCTACTATTAGTTAATTGGAACGAAACCGGCAGGGAAAAAAAATGTTCTTTTAATTTTAGAGCAATTGTTCTCACTTTTCACTTATTGGCATTGACATATTGTATTCTACTTTTTATCTCCTGTCAATCCTTTCAAAACATATGTAAATGGATATTTGTGTCCGGGTTTTATCTATATTGTCCAATTTGCCACTTTTCTCAAATCAAATAAGGATGAAAGGCGTACTCACATGTACATATTTTGAAAAATCTACGATAGTCGTTAAGAACATCCATATAATATGTATTATGCAGTTCAAAATCTAGTATTGTGTACAATGTACAGAAATGATTAGAATGAATGCATCGAAATGTGTTTTTTTATGGACTTTAATTTTAAATTAAACTTCCATTTCTACTGAATGTCTCTGTGCGCTTTGGTATTTTTTTTTATAAGATTTTCTAACTTGTATCGCTAACTAGCTACCTTATCATTATAAAAGTCAAGACAAGACAACAAGCATAAATGTTGTCAAATTTGCCAAAATCATGATCGTCTGAGATAATTTCGACGTAAACAAAAAAAAAAATGCTACGAATCGGTGTCAATACGCGTATATACATATGTATAATATTGATAATTGAGCTTTAATGTCTTGCATGTAGAGATGGCTGAGATGACTGATATAGACAAATGTTGCTAAAATTTTAAAATATACAATCGAAGAAAGTATGTAGAGCAGTAGCGCAACCAGGAGCTTTTCCTGAAGGGGGCTACCAGTTAATCACTTCCTTCTGCTGTTCATGGAAAACCAATTTTGAATAACTCTTCCAGCATTGCGATTGGGGGTTTTTAAAACAGAAACATTGCATTTGATGAAATAGGAGTTTCGATGGACGATACGAATTGACTACTTACGGCTTAATGTTAAGGGACTTTCAGGACCTAGTAAATGCTAATCCAAAAGTATAAGTACGGAGAATAAATACGCGCACCAAGCAATTCCATAAATCGTCGTTCCGAAAAAATCATTAGGGTTTCTGTAATTTCGATTTTTCGCCATTTTTATCTTCTTCCTTTGTCGCCAATACAAAAAAGTGACAATCGCGTATAATCAGGCGGCAAAAGCCCGACTTCGGGCTATCCTGCCGCATTGATGATGACAATCGCGTAGGCCGTGTGTCTAAAGGTTTGTGTTCGGAGAGACGACTCATGGATTCATCGCTCAGCAATCAAAGTTAAACCACCGGTTTTTAGCACTATATGGGTATATTTTCTGTACAGACTTGTTCCTTTAATCCGCAGTCGATACTAGAAAAGTAGAACTATTCAAAAAATATTTAAATACGGCTCGAAATGGGATGCAAAACTGCAATCGCTGAGCGATCATCACATGAATTGTCTTGACGAACACGTACCTTAAGGATTGTAGTCGTTGTAACCCGTTCCGGAGATTGAACGGGTTATGTTATCTCACATCGTTTTACGAGTAAGATCATGCGGTGCCTGGGTATTGAAACAATAGACAGTGGGAGCACGCTGACTCTACCCTCACACAGAACCAATTGGTTTTGCGTGTGAATGCGATGGCGGCTCGTTGTGTACAATATATAATAAAAAGATGCATCGCTTGTACTCGTATCCAGTTATTTTTTTTTACTACATCAAAATCTTAGACAACTTCAATTGCAATGAAAAATTTAAATTTTTGTCTCAGCTGTAGAATATTTAGAGCTCGGTAGCTCCCACTCGAAGCAGGAGGATTTTTTTGTCGAACAATTAATTTTGAAGAATTAATTTTTGTCATCGAGCGGATTTCTGGATCTCCCTCCTTTTCACCACGTTGCAGACCGCCTATCCCGAATAATCCTGTAAAAATTCAAAGATGCATACCTATTTTTTTGCCGATCAAATGTTGTACATATTTTTCTTCGACTGGTAAGGATGTTGCAACTTGCACAGGCCATCGAAACAGCCTAATAATAAATCAATGCTCCAAGAACAAGAATTATTTTTTATAAACTCAGCCATTGCATTTATTCGCATTTCATTTTGCACTTTTTAATTTCTGGGTCTGGGAGGGGCTTTAGCCCCTTAGCCCCTCCCGTGGTTGCGCCACTGATGTAGAGCAAACTTTAATTAAATCAGGCTGCATTTTACAATCAGAACATTGATGGAGAACATTTCTGAAATATAATGCACCTCAGAATGCTTTTTCGGCAAAATCCTCAGCATGATTTGTTCTACTTAAAACCAGACATTAGTAGAGCAGAACAGTAGAGTAGAGTAGAGAGGAATACTTCCGTTTACCTACTACATTTACATCATAAGCCAAAGCTGTTCCTCACATTTGGTATTACCTCACCGAGGCGGCTTGGTTTGTCACTATCAGAGGCGTTTGAAGGTAAGTGTGCCAAACGTTTTCCATGAAAATTGAGCTATTCACCCTCACCCTCACGCCAGACCCGAACCGAGTTCTTCGTATGACTGAATCGATCCACCCAGCCAACAAAAAACACATGTGTGAACTATAATTAATGTACCACACGTCACCCGAGATACCTTTGTCATTTATGACGTTTTTATACAAACAGTATATGACGATATCATATACACACCTTTATGCCTTATTACGGATAAATACTACAAAATGTTTACTCATAAATATGATGCAATAACTATGCATATGTTTCATGCATAGCATAGCATAACTTTAGAGTTTAGAGTGCAAAGGTGATCGTAGCTCCTATATAGAAACACCCGATAAAAGATAGTGCCATCGAGCCAAGATACTCGAACTCGGGACAAGACTTAAGCTGCTCTCCTTTGACTTACATATCTGGTATTGGTGCATCTGGGTCTGAGAACGGGCAGCATAAGAGCTCAGTCTTCGTTATGCTAACCCTTAGTCCAAGCTCCTCCAGAATGCCACACCATTTTGTGGCTTGTTCTGCTATCCGTTCTCATAACGAGAACTTTAGAGTTTCCGATATTGTCCGTTATATGGTGGCTGGTAAGGTAAATGTCGCTAGTATCCATAAAAAGAGGAAGATAGCGTTATATTCCGCTCCATCATTCATGTAGCCTGTAGCGTATAATTCTGACGTATGCCTCAGGGACATTTAAGTGCTCTCAAGCACTATATCAGATCACGAGGTACTCTATCGAATGCCTTTTCCAAATCGATGAATACAAAGTACAAGTCCATTCGTGCTGTTCTATATTTTTCCATCGCAATACGAATGCACTGAATCGCATTAACTGTAGATCGACCTTCGACAAAACCGCATTGATTGTCATTCAACCGCACAATCTTTCTCAATCGGTTGCAGCTAACTCGCTTGTACATCTTCAGTGTATGTTTATAGCCCTATAGCTGTTGAGTTTGCATGAGCCCCCTTGTTCTTATAGAAAGGAAGCAGAAAACTTTCCCTGAAAGCGTCAGGCATCGGTTGTCCACCTTTGATTTTGTTGACCCAAATAAGCCCGACATTTTCAACCAAAATTCTGCAAATATTTTATCCGGTCCGACTGCCTTTCATCTGATGCATTGCCTCCATCACGTCTTCCTCTGAGAAATCTTCGATATTTGTGGTATTCGGCTCAACATCTTGAAAAGCTGCTCAAGGAAATTCTTCATTTAAAAGTTCGTCTAAATACTCTCACATCCTGCTACAGATTGCCATTGGCGTATCGACAACCAGCAGCATTCATTGCGAGTCCTCCACGTACTTTGGCGTTTGTATTTCCCGAGCGTTCTTTCTCCTTTGGGCTGCGACTCTAAATACCCTGGCGTCGTGCAAAGATGGTCCTTCCGTCGTAGTCTGAGCTTCTAGTTCTTGGTAGAATTTCTCAGCTGCCTTTGCCTTTGCTTGAGCTACCAAGTGCTTTACTTTCGTCCGGCATTGCATGTAATTTTCGCGAAGTTTAACCCGTTCGACTTCACTGCTTGACGCACATGTCGTCCATGTCTTAAATGCGTTTGATTTGGCTTGCACTGCTTCTTTAGTTTCGGCGGTTTACCACCATGTTTCTTTCTTCGTATTGAGTGGACATTTTGGAAGTGCCTTTTCCGCCTCACCTACTGACATTTCAGCGAAATTATTTCACATTTGTGTTGGGCTGTGCTGGGTGCAGTTGGTGTTGTTTTGAAATCACTCCGTCATTTTATCAATGAATGAAGTTACTATAGGTTCAAAGTTTTCGCTTGAGAGATTGTGCCACTTAATTTTTTCGACTGGCTTGGGAGTTCTTCTATTTTTTGCTCCTCCTACTTTAGAAATAAATTCTGACAGGAGCAATCGATGTTGGCGAAACAAAGATTCATTTTGAAGTCTTTTACCCACCGTCTCATAAGCACAGGTGGTAATCGATCTGCTTTTCCTATCTCCATGTCCACTACTGTAGGTGATTAGGTGTCTTTGGTTTTTCATAAACCATGTGTAGGATGACTAAACCGTGCGATCTAGACATAGACCTTCGTCATTTCTGACCGTTGAAGGGCTATACTTGAAGCTTGAAGCTGAGGCTGTTCTACCAGCTGATTCTTTCATTTTTGTTATATGGGAGCAGCACTTAAAAAGTTACCGGTGCTACAAACAAGCTGCAAACATTCGTTAAATCGACGAATTGAATCGCAGGCGAAAGTGGCAGTGGATTGGTCATACGCTGTGGAAGAGTGATAACTGCATCGTTAGTCGCACTATGCAATGAAACCCCTTCTCCTCCAATGGAGACCAACAAAGGGGTCGAACCTAAGCTCGCAGACCTGCGGATGAGGAATGTGCGTGATTGGGGTTAGATAAGATACATGGTCAGAAATCATACGCGATGGCGAATAGGTGTAGTAGGCGACTTAGTAGTAGTAGGTCATTGAAACAATCAAGAAGGAGTGCTGCTTTCCAATACTGCTTTTGTGGTTCTGATCATAACAGATTGTGTCACTAGCTCAATGAAGTACTTACACCCAAGAAGATTCTTTTTATGTCATCATTTAGAGAATATAGAAGAGACAATTATTTCTCTTGGATAGCATTGATAAGATTTCACTGCAAAATAGGTCCCTCTTTTGACTTAATAATATAATACAGTCATAAAACCACTATTTGAAGTAGTTGAAGTTAAAAATTACTGTTACACTGACAAGACGAATATGTAGACAACTTCAACTATCTGGGTTGTAATTTATCAAAGGACGCCAACGAAACCGACGAAATCAAGCGACGGATACAACTAGCCAATAAGACATATTTCTCGGTCCTCTCTATAATTAATTCGAAACTTGCGCACAGAATCGCCAACCTCCGCGTATAAAAAACGATCATCCAATTCGTACTATGTTATGGCTGCGAAACATGGACCCAAGCCTCCGAAATTTTGCTAGACAGATTCGAACGAAAGGTCCTTCGTCGAATTTTCGGGGCCGAGAGCTCGCTGGGAAAACTCCGAAGGTTAAAATGAAAAAAAAATGAAAATGTTACGCATGCCATTTGATGTAACTAAAAGGGACCATATCAAAAGTAGCTACATCCGAAGTCCACATACCAACCAATCATCGAAAAGCTCGAAGACCAACAAGTGGATTGATATTGTCATGTTCGAAAGCGTCCGCCTGAGAACCCCGCAAAGAAGGCGATATCAATTGAAGTTCTAGTTGGTGGACCCAAGTCCAGAAGGAGACCGAAGATTCCAAATGAAGAAGCAACAACAACGCATTGGTCTCGGTGTTGACACGATCCAAGATAGCCTGTAGAAATAGCTACACCGAGCGACGCGACGCCGCGCCATGGAGCAGTAGGAAGAAGACACTGACAAGACGCAATCTGGCAAATAGGGAGATAGTGATCAACTACTACACGATCGTTCACAACATGTTGGACTAACCATGATCTTATGGTGATAGGCTGAGAGGCCTGAAATTTCCAGGATTGTTCTTACGGCAAACATTTTACATAAATCATATCAAATGGCTTGTGTCAAATCATCGCACAATCTCCAATAAGTTAAGGCTATCTTATAAAAAAAACTCGTGGGAAACGCAAAAAGAACGCACTATGCATGTATCGCAAATACTGGGATGAAAACTTTGGTGGCCATTTAACTGATATTATTTTTAAAAAGCCACAATCCCCACTGCGGTCCCGTGTGATACATTAAATTAACTTGGACGCGGACACAGATCCCGTTCTGTGTTATGCTTCGAACAGAACAAAAGCAGAATAACAGCTGACGAAAGCAGCACAACGTATTTTAAATAGATGACGTAACTCATTTACAATGCATGGTGCTGCTTTCGTTCGCTGCTGTTATTCTGTATTAACCATTACGGGGCCTTCAATACGTTTCGTTTCAGTTTTGAAATTTTTAAATATTATTTTGGACATGGTTTATTGTACTTCCTTTATTAAATCATAATGCATATTTCTATTTTGTTCTGATAATGAAAATACAAAAAAAATCCCATATTCTATCAAAAAAATCCAAAATCTATTGTTTCGACTTTATCTTCCCCATTTGACTAGATTATGATGGACAAATTGTCTAAAAATTATAAATAGGGGAAAAGGATTTTTTTTTTCAAATGTATAAATTTACACGTAGATTTTTCTAGGCCTTCTGCCTTCGTTTTTCTCTCGTTTGACAATATTGGTTTAGTTTCACGCTATTATCCTGGATGTTAATATCCAAATATTAGCTTCAATTCTTTTTTGCAATGTTCCAATTTATTTTTGTTTTTATTTTATAATAATAATTATAATTAGTAAAAAGTTGTGTCTAATTAGTTATTTAATAAAGAGTTCAATTTTTCATTCATTGATAATATCATAAAACACTCTCTTCGTCGATTACAAATTATTATAAATAAATTAACGAAATTTACAACCTTATCTATTATAATGTTCTTAATATGTAGTATGCTAAATTTTTTTTTGGTATTTTTTATCCTCAAAAAATTTGTTTGTTTTTTTTTTATGCTTATTCGATAATAATTAATAATAATATTTATGTATATCTTTTTTGAATGTTTGATTATATCACACATTTTCTTGAACAATTTTATTGATCGGGTTTTAGCTGTTGTTGTCATGATAATTTGAAGAAGAATAAAAACAAAAACAATTTAGGAAAATATCAGAATTTCACAGTTAATTTGTTATTCCTATATATTGTGGTGTTTTCTATTGGGTGTACGATTGAGAGGGAGAGGGACGGGGAGTTGAATATCCAGGTTTATGTCACTCTAATTCTTCACTCATTTTGACGCTCGCTCGCTCACTTTTCTCTCACGATTAATATAATTATAATAAATATTTGTCTTCAGTGATGTGTATATATTTTTTTCTTTATTTTGTATGATCTGTTAGATATATTGGCCATATCTATTGTTTTGCTTATATATGAATAGCTATTTTTTTTTTATTGTTGTTTGTATACGAAACAGATTATTGTTGTTGTTTTTTAGATTCGACCACAATTGGGCGAATAAAATACGAAACAGAAAACCAACCAAAATTATACATTGATCAGAAAATGTGATTTTGCTTAATTATCTAAAATCTATTTATATAACAAATTTAATGAAAAATGAGTATTTTGTAGCGTACATTAAATGTAGTTGCTATGTGTGTTTTTTTTGTCTTTGTTTCCACTCTTTAACTTATTATATTTAACAACAATATGAAAATCGCATTTTCTGATGCAATTGCTTAATTTTTTTTTTGTTTTATAAATTTATGTTGATCGATGGTGTTGTTTTTTATGTTCTGAATTGATTTTTTGTTTTTGTTTTGTTGTCTGCTCACCTCAGTTCTTTTCTATATTCTTCACAATTTTTTATAATAAGTTTAATTTTTTTTCTGTAATAGAAGCTGTAATTTGGAAGAATATTATGCAATGCTTCTTCCATTGAGTAGCTATAGGATTGATTTGGTTTGTTTTTCGTATATGCACGGCTATTTATGTATCTATAGTTTTGTATGTTAAGTTTTTTTGGAATAAGTTTTTGATATATTTACGTCCTTGCCAGAAATACTTGATTGCTGTTCCAGTTTGTATTTTCTGATTAGTGTTGATTAAGTCCTGATTTGTTGTTGGTTGTTGTTGTTGTTGTTGTAGGTAGGTAGGTTCCTCGGTTCGCTTTTGACTCATGTGTTTCTTGTTGTTGTTATTCTTGTTTTTTATTTGAAGCTTATGTAGAGTATGGGATACAATCTGAAAAATGTGTAAAGAATTAGTTTTGTGTTGCGAATTCGCCTTCAATTTTAAATGAAGCGAGGGGATGTGGCAAAAGCTAGGAAATTTTATGCATTTTTGTGCTAATCATTACTCGGGGTGTCTGTGCATTGTAAGAAATTCAATATTTTCTTCTTTATTTATTTAACTAAGTACCGATTTCACAATGACTTTTTTTATGTGTTTACAAGATATTACCATCGTCGTTTTTGTTGTGCGATTTGACTAATACTGAAGTAATGACGACATGTGAAATACCTAAAAAGCTCAGCGTTACTTTACATCTGAGCAATAAACTGCACAGTTCTGTACGATGAAGGCCCTAACAGAGGCTGTTTAGACTATAGGATATGGTATTTCGTTGCGCTTAACGGTAAACAGTCCTAGGGCTCAAATAATTCTTTTGCTTAAGGAATATTTTAACTTTCTTCTTCCTTACTCCTTATACCGCTCCGTGGCACCGCGTTGCACGGGCTCCGGTTTTAGTGATCGGTAATGTCTCAGCCTATTTCTACAAGCAGCTCTATATTGGATAGTGTCGTCGGCGAGGCCAGTTGCATTTTCATTTGACACATTCAGGTGTTTATCGGTGTGCCCTTGGTCTTGGATCCATCAACTGGAAATTCCATTGATATTGCCGTCTTTGTGGCCTTGAACACGTCAATACCAATACATTTGTCGTTTTTCGAGCTTTTCGGTGATTGGTTCGTCAATAGACAAGCTGCCTCGACAGGTTCACATAAGCCTGAAATAGGCAATACATGTGCTTTAGGGACGTAGTTAACATGTGGACTAGACTCAAGTTGTGAACGCTTTTGTTCACGAAAATCAAGCAGCTATAAGGCGACCAAATCACCGAATGGCCAATGCTATACACACACGAACAGGTTTTGCATTTAAAGGCATATTCAAACATACTCCAATCCTCTTTCAAATTTGAAGTAATTTATGAAATATTTCCAAAAAAGTTGACTTTTTTTTTGTAAACTATGGGATAAGATCTTTATTTATACTTTAATCAAAACATTTAGGCGGCTCCGGTGTTCCAGGAACAGGAGCGATCCAAGAATCGAAATTTTCTGTATACACTGAATATCGAGAGGACCTCGCTTTGTACCCCTTTGACGGTAGCGCATTATTCCTCAGAGCTACTAAGCATCTATCCTATAGTTGGTCTGAGTTGAGTTTTAACGTCTATAAATCAGGATGTCAGCCTGATGGTTTTCTCGATTCTGTCTCAGTGCTCTGAACCTCCAGGATAGATGAGCTTGCCAACGCTAGTATAGTATTGAAAATGCTGTACTGTACAGTATGCTGAACGTTTGTTTAGCCACTATAAACTAGTGCTATGTCCAATGAAAATGTTTTAGCGTTGGCTGTCCCACTTCATTTTTGAAGGGGCCACTAAAATCGATTAGAAGCATGGCGAGCCCAATTAAGCCAATATTTGTTCCCACCGCCCCAAAAGTGGCTAATGTGATGACCGACGCGACACCTGTCAACCAATTTAAATGCCATTATGCGATATTTTTCATTTCAACAAACTCTCTAGGTATAGGGAGGGCGAAGCGGTTTTGGTGACAATTCGGGATTTTTTTTTTAGTTTATTAATCCTTGCTACGAATTTTAAGAATTAAAACAGATATCCATGGATTTAATAATGGTATTTGGGCAGTTCACTGATAAACAGATGGTGCCGTATGAATGGGAAAGTGACAAAAAGACCTACAACCACTGTCCATATTTTTTCGCGGTACTCATTCGCAATATCAAGGGCCAAGTATATTGC
This sequence comes from Microchrysa polita, assembly GCA_949715475.1. Classification (NCBI taxonomy): domain Eukaryota; kingdom Metazoa; phylum Arthropoda; class Insecta; order Diptera; family Stratiomyidae; genus Microchrysa; species Microchrysa polita. The sequence goes on from OX454419.1 coordinate 74,724,984, forward strand.
TGCTGCGATAGGGTCTTCTCACAGTGATTATGGTGTTATGTCAGGTGTCCTAGAACAAATAGGAGGCTGCTATTGTCAAGGGTTTGCCTGTCACTCCCTCTCTCTCTCTCTCTCTTTATCTCTTTTCTTGATTTGTCCTAGCTCCTAGTGGCGACTACCGTGTGTAAAACGTATGTTTTAACAAGAAAAGCTAAAACAAGGAAGAATGGAAAATAAATTATTGGCAAACATTACAACGCGATTATCTCGCTTGACAGCTGGAGCCTTGAAATTTTCGTCAGATATGAGCAGTATGGATCTCTACCAGTTATCTAAATTTCAAAGTCTTACGCTAACGAATCTCCGAGCTATGGACAATTTTCAATTAGAAAACTTAAAATTACGATTTGGGCAGCCATAACTTTTGAACGAGGTTAGGTGGGACCGTGTAACTTGGAGAAAATGTGAGCGCCAACTAACTCTACAATTTCAGAAAGATCGAGAATGGTTCCCGAGTTATCGAAAATGAACGATTACCAATCATAAAAGTGCGATTATCTCGCTTAATATCGATCGTACAGGGTACAGTAGTGCCAATTTAAACTTTAAAGGCAGACAAGACTGATCACAGGCCTTACCATTGTGTGGAATGGGAAATGCTGTACATTTTGCTGTATATTTCCTAATGCTGTACGGCTGGTCAGATTAACTTAAATGTGGTCGATGATAGGTGCGCATTGAGAGAGTGCTGTGCGTACCGAATCACATCACATGAAGCCGCCTTTATGCGATAGCCGGAATGATGCCTTTCCAGAATCTGATGGAAGAGATAGGTAGGTGGCACAACAAAATGAAGAAACGTACGACTCCCCAGAATGCTCCATATGAAAGGGAGTTGCGGAGGATGCCAAGCACGTCCTAAATGAGTGCCTCCGATTTTGAGATGTTCGCAGTCAATTGGAAGTGGAACTGAGAGCAAAGTAAGCCTCGATAGCCTAGTGGCCCTTATGCTGCGATCAGGACAAATGGAATCCACTAAGTAATGCAATTTGTGCAGTTCACATAGAACTACGAGAGAGGACGGCAAGTCTGTTACCAGCACTGATGGCCGATTATTTGGAACTAACCCTACGAAGCAATGTTTAGGTTTAGTCGGTAAAAAAAAATCCGACATAAATGCACGGCGTTATTTGCTACACAGCATGCCGTAGCCTTTGCTTTCCCATCTCTATATAAAAAAAAAGAGGTGCGATTCGGACAGATGTTTTGAATGTCCTGGAGTATTCGAGATAGATATGAATTTTGCCGCGAGCCAAAACCCGTTCATAGTTGTGCTAATATCGTCGTGGTGGCTCTCGGCAGCGTAATTTTCTCTATAGTAGTGGCAGCGCAGAAATGACTCTATTCACACCTAATTTCGAAACTACCGACTTTATTCCCTTGGTGTGAATCGCTGCAATAGGGGCTGAGTATTTCTCATAATGATAGGGTTCCCTCTATTGTATTCCTCTGAACCTCTTTCGCAGGGACTCGAAGCCTAAGCCTGGCAATGCGTGGGTTGAGGAATTACGGGCCATGCGATAATCATTAGAATGATTGATGCAGTGCCTGGTCTAGCACTTATGTACTTCGGGCAAGACGGTAATTTATTTTTTAATTTTTGAATGGTTAATATGGGGTAATTTGACACATTTCAAATTTGAACCCCTTCCAGAGATGCGCATTTCAATTCCAGATTGCAGGTCAGGCTTTCCTTATGCTAATCGTGTGCTGATTGATACAAATTTAAACTATAGTTATTCTGCCGAAAATTCCGAACGGGATCTTTTTTTTTACATAAAATGATGAATGAAATGAGGAACGTGTAGTGCTTCAGTCATTAAGAACTGTGGGAGAAAGAATTATTTAACACAAGAAACATAATTGCGCTTTTACGGACTTTTTGTCAGATAGTCGCACCCAGTTATTTTACCAGACGATACTCGTCCATTTAATTTGTCGGCTAGATTGAACTCCGGTCTGGGTTGTGCTACTACAAACTCGTTAGTGGAAAAATATTAAAAATAATCCTCATGGTTATATAAAGAACGCACGTCCTTACCGGAGCGTTAAAGAAATGTCGATCTCAGCAGGGCACTCCCCACAATACCTGAATATTGGTAATCTTTGGGATTAGCAAACGTTTGTTACTGAATTAGTGTTTGGACATTTTTTTGATTGTCATTAAAGGTACCTTTCGAAAGAGAGCCCTGCGCTTAGCAATTTTGTTTGAATGACGGTTATAGTGGTCTTTCATGAAGAAAAACTTTTCTTAAGTTTATATTGATTTTAGTTTTCTTCGTTGAAATTTATAGAATTGCTGTCCTTTGTCAGTAGCAATTAAAGCACCGCTCTCGAGTTTGTTACCATTAATTTTTAAGTGTTTTATTTTTTTTACGGAACATGAGTTTCAGCTTTTTGTAGTTTTTTTTTCTACACGCGAAATGCTAGCCAAAATGTCACCTCAAAAATTTGGCGCCCACTGTGACCGCCCGGCTTGCCATTCCCTAAAGCTGGCACTAGATCGATAGCAACTGAGAAGATACTGTTATAGTACGAGATTAGGATATATATACTGGCATAAACTGAGTGTCCTCATGTACATGGACCTCGACAGGGTAAAGGGGACCAGCGCCCGCTCTAGCACTTACGCCGCCCCGGGCAAGTGGACAAATTGCCGCCCCTTAGGTACTGTAACAAACAGATTGATAGTAGATATCCATACTATCTAGATCAGTGGTTCCTAATCTTTTTTAGTTCATGCCCTCTTGCGTAAATAAGTTGTAAGTTGTGGGTCTCTTTTCACATTTTAAATTGTTTGAACATTTTTTTGTTAGTGCAGCTCATATTTTGGAACTACTGGAAACTTTTAGAAGTATTTAATTTCGTCGTGAGTTCGGCCGTAACCATGGCTTCGTCGAGCACGAAAAATCAGTGGCGGAACAACTTCACTCGGGGCCATCCAGCCAACTTCTTGAGTGGCCCCCCCCCCTACACTCAGAAAAAAAAGCACAGTGAAATCTCACTGTGTTTTCGATTGATTAATCAATCGACACGCCTGAAGGCCGATCCACACTTTTCAGGCATCAGTCACAGTCCTTTCCCATACAAATTGACAGATTGCCAGTCAATCAATTAACTGACAATCTGAACTTGTATAGAAAATGACTGTAACTGATGACTAAAAAATCGTCGCTCGACATTAAACGACCACTTTTGAAAAATGAATTTGGAGGTTACAGTGTTTCCACTAAAATTAAGAACGTCGTACTAAAATAACTTTGCTAAGAGCTACTTTGACTCCTTGCATTCTTATATTGGGAATAGCGTTCTTGCTGCAACGTTTATTAAGCATAAATGGGATTCGATCCCGCGAACCTATGCCGCACACACATGGTCGATCCGAATTCATTTTTTTTTTGAATTTTCGTTCTGTTATTAATTGAACTCTATCCCTTGTTTCAGCTTTAAATTTAAATGTGCTCTAATTTAAATCTTTCAATTTTAAGAAGGTTTGTACTTAATATTAAGTTCAATTAATACAGCAATCTTGGCAAGACTCCTTTCAAACCAAATGTGCCCTCTGTACCACAGCCCTAATGACCGTGTATATACCGCAAGCAAGATCGAATATTTTAGTCTTCAACGACATACTCGATACAGGCCGTGCTAACTAGTTTGAACTAAGTTTTGTACCACTCTCAAACTATTTTGTTCGTGTTCGACAGTTCATGACAATGTGAATTGGAATGTAGTCCGAAAGTTTAGAAAAGGTACTATCAACTAATTTTTTGTTTAAATAGTTTATTTGCAGAGGGACCTAAAGACTCTTTTTGCGGGCAAGGAAAAGAGTGGGTCGGATTGCAAACCGCGAGCTGCAGTTACAGCAAATAGCGCAGCCATGCAATTTGAGGATCCGGATTGTCTCATGAACTTTCAAAGATTTCAGGACATATTAAATGTGTTTAACCAAGGGACCCGTTGAAAGAGTAACAATCAATTTGGCATTTGCTTTGACTTCGAAAAGTGTCTCCCTTCTTGTCTACAAAAAATATCTACGTCGAAGTGTTGCTTTTCGCAGTCGTGCTGTTTTTATGGTTCGAGAAATCTTTCATGTGGCTTTTGGGCCCCTAAATTTTGGCCCCCCCCCCCCCCGCCACGCGTGCCCAGCGAGCCCTTATGCGCCGCCCCTGCGAGAAATGATATCACCGCATCGACCGTTCAGCTATCATATCAGCTACTCTTAAGCGCAATTCACCACAGTTCAGCAAGGCCTTATCTTATAGAGTTTGTTTGGAATTTAAAAATGTTAAAGCTTGATGTAAAAAATCGAAAATGAATGCGAAATTTTGTTTTCCACTAAAACACTTAATACATTTTTAGAAAACTCTGCCCTCAAAAATGTTAGGCCAAAAATTGTGCTCGCTTTCATTACTAATCTCCTGCAGTTGCTTTCCATAAATTCCTTAAAAGCTTCAATTAGCTGGATTGCTTCAGGCTTTTCAATGTGCATGGCTTATTTTCATAAATGTCCCATCTCGAGAATTTTTAAAGAGATTAAGATCAGAGCTATTTATATCGCCAAATAGCCAAATTCCGATATTAGCATGTCCGAACACAAATTAGGGAGCTCTGCAATGTTTTCTGTGGTTCGATGCCTCATCTTCCTAAAATCCAAACCAGCTTCTTCGTAGTTTGCCCTCCAATACAAAATGAATCAATGCAATAGGGACCAAGGTAATCCATTGACGCAAAGGTTTGGCGAATCGAATTTAAATTATGCTGGGAACTGTCGATGGAAATTATGGAAAACAACTCCAAACAAATTATTGATGAAAATAATGCCTTTGTGGATAACATTTATCACAAAGGAGTCTGTTTTAAACGTCTTAATGTGCTCAACGTTTATTCGACTCCCTATTTCCCATTTCATAGAAAGGAAATCGCAGACCTTCCCACTAAATCGAAGTTGATATTGATTTTTTTGATCTTGTTTTTTTAGTGTGCTAGCCAAAAAGCCGGCCCTAAAATTTGGCGCCCCGGGCGCAAGTAGCCGTCGCTCGTCATACCGCTCGATGGGTGTCCAGTATAATTTGATCATCTTTTCCCTAGGAGTTACCATGCCACAGCATTTTATCGCATACCGAAGCTGTTTCCTGATGTATTCTCGAATTTGATCCATGTGACCCCATTTCTCCAGGAAGGTTTTTTTTTCAGAAATAAGTCGTATAATGGCCTCATAATGTATAAGTACTTTTGATACCCGAATGTAAATGGTATTCATATTCATGCTTTGAGAGGATGCAAAAAAAATGTTTTTTTTTCTTGTTCTTATTCTGTTGAGTTATTTGTGACGAGCTGCAAGTTATGTAAATAAAACAATCCTCGACATACCTACATTTAAAGCAAACTTTCAATCCTGTGAAGCCGTTGCAAAACGTGAAGCCCAACTTTTTTTAAATGATATGGAATGATTTTAACTGCTGGTTCCAATCACTTTTTTTGTCAATTTTCCCCTAATCGCTCGCGGCCCGTTTAAAGCTTTCCTGTGACTCCTTCTCCTGTGCACTGCGCTTTTTTGTGAGACAGTCTGACGCTAACCGAGACTCCGTGACTCATATCTCATGTCGACGGGTCTTCCGCCGGTCAATGCTAAGTCGCATGGGCCTATACCAGATTTTGTTTTAAATTTCAGTTTTAATCTTCATAAGGTCGCTTACTCAAACATATTATCCATAATTTAAACTTAAAGCATACTCGTAGCATGGCCGTTTACACTGGCTTTAAAATGCTTTAAACTTATCTATTGGATAAAATGTATGAGTAAACCGGCCTTAATCGTTCATTTGAGACTGAGCTTGAACACAAGTTTTGAATGTAAGATGGACAGCGCGTGAAGCTTCAGTTGCCCGAAGGAAATGATTTACCAGATCCCATGCAATGCTAAATTGGACAAGGTACATGTGAAGCCGCAGTAATTGTTGTAATCATAATACATAGCATTTCGGGAATTATGTAAGAGTCTCGCAATCAATCTTTTATAGTTTTTTTAGGAGTTTTTCCGTCTTACAGCAACGTTGAACTAAAGGTTTAAAAACAAAAATATGTATGTACCATCCCATGGTTATAGCAGACACTGGTAATATCCTGTAAACTCACTTTTCATCCCATTGGACAGCTAATCACAGCCAATATGTTCACAACTAAATTTCTACATAAAACAAATATTGAAAATCAATGAAATCAACACTTATCATCTAGCAGTAACTATTCATCATTTTACTGGTATTTTTTTTGGGGAAATAATATATTTATATGAAAATTGTAAATTTTTACCCAATAATTTTAGGAAAATTTCTTCTATTTTTTAGTGCCGTTTCATTTATACCTCTTAGGTGTTCTCTTGGCTTCATTTCAAACATATTCACACGCATTATACACACACACATTTTCATGTTTTGTTCTTCTATATTTTATAAAAAAAAATACGAATTCAATTTCCAATTGCTCTGATTTCATTTTTGTTTTTTTTTTCGATTTTCGTTTTCTATTCTTTCTCCAGCACACAACTGTTTTTAGAAAACTCCAAGATATCCGGCTAGTGTTGATCCAGCTACAATCAGTAGAATACTCAAACACACCAAGATAATGATTTTCTTCTGCACAATATCAATTACAAGTGAGAGATAGAGATATAGTTGCATTTTAATTGCATTTTTTTTTGGAAAGATAGAAAAGAGAGAAGAAATAGAAAAAAATAATTATTGTTTTTTTTTCAAGAATATTTTTGACGACGATTTAAAATGTTTTAATTTGACGATATATTTTGTATTTGATTGATTTAATAATAATAATGTTAAATAAATTGGAGTGTCAAATCATAATAAAACAGACAAATTCGGAACAAAGGAAAACTATGCTCGATATTCTAAAAATGAATGGGTGATTTAATTGCTTGTTTATTAATAATAATTTTGCAATATGGTGTTTGGTACTTATGATTACTCGTCAAAATACAACATTTCGCTACGTCTATAAAAGAAAAGAAAATCAAAAAGTAACTGAAAATTGCCTAGTAGTACGAAAAAAAAAATAAATGAAAAGGGACATTACAAATACTAGATGCAAATATATAATGTAGTTATAAAATTATAGCGATACCTGTAGCCACTTATCATGTTGCGTTGTTTCACTTTATCCTCCTATTACGATAGTTGTTATTTTGATTTCTTTTTTCTTATCTTTTGTAGGACCATAACTATATTTTTTTCGAATATTCTCCTCTTCATTTTTTTTTTCAATTTTTACTCAGATATTTTTATTGTAGTTTTTTTTATGGTTTTCTTCTATAAGTGGTGATGGTGGTGGTTGTTCGTGTTTACATAAAGTAACTACTGACGTATGAGGCCACAATTAGACCCAAGACAGTGAGACATATCAGAATCATGATCTTCTTCTGCAGTTGTGCAAGGTAAAGTGCAAAAATTAATGGATATTACAATTAACAATATTATGAATGAGTTTTGTTTTAAATGAGTATTAGTCAGTTAGTTAATTAAAAAAAAAAATATTTAGATATATATGTACTAATGTTAATTTTGAGACATTTCCGAATTTTATAAAATAAAAAGAAATTATAAGTTAGGAGACTTTATTGAGTGAGGGGGAACTTTAAATAAATAATTTGTTTCGTCATGTAGCTACTTGACATACTTTTCATCACACTATGTATTAGTTTCGTTAAAGATAACTGTTCTCTCTACCAAAAGAAAATCATTCACGAAATTGTTTTGAGTGTTTACAGTGTTTAGTGATACAAAACGAATATTTGGAACAGATTAACTCTCTTACCATGCTTTAAAAGAAACTCTACGTTATAATGCTATAGTGTGGGTGGAGAATTTTGTATAATAAATTCGCAACTTTTTTTTGTTGAACTTAACATAACTAAAAAGCTCGTAAGCTGTCCAACTTACTGTAACCGCAAGTTTAAAAATTACAACAACTGTTTTTTTCCTAGGGACAGGACAGAACAGCACAACTTGCTTGCATACAAATTTTACAGTTTCTGTTCTATATAGAACAAGACTTCTGTTAAATTAGTATTGAAGTTGTACTGTACCTACTGTCCTGCACTCGATTGAAAAAAAAAACAGCTATTTATGATTTTCAAACTTTTGATGAGTCAGTCTTTCCTTTAATAGTGCGCAATACAGTCAAACCAATTTCCGTCAAAAGAATTTGTTATGTAATCGTGCAGTGTTTCGACTTTATCACTTTTGTGGTAGATCTTTTTTTCGAAAATTTGGACAATATATTTCCACGAAGGCGATTTCTCATCTAAACATCATCACAAAATTTCGATTTGCAACAATAAGTTCGCCACTGTGTATCAACTTTGAAGAAATATCCTTTGCTAGACAATTCTTAGCGTCGATGCTAAGGTGATGCTTTCCAAGTGAATATTTAATTAAAAAAAATACAGTTTGTTTCAAAAGGTTAAGTGGTTCTAATTGTTATGATATTTTATATACATAGATTGGTCTTGTTGATTCTAAGTTTTCGACGCCAATGCCAACACCTTGTGCAATCCGTTTGGCGCCCCTAAAATTGAGGGGTAAGAGGTCATTTTTCAGTTTATCTTAATTTTCATTTTTTTTTAAAATCGTAAAGGCTACAGGAAAATTATATTAGAACGAATAATCTTCTTCTTCATCTTCTTATGGAACGTGATTCCCTTGTTACGCATAAACTCGAAACCAGCTTGACAGATTTAGATGATTCTTTTTTTGTTTAATCCGTCTTACGCTGGAGAAGGTATAATGACCGTGAAAATTTTGAAAATCTCTATGAATCTCTAAAGTGTAACTCCGATAAATTGTATTCAAGATGACTACGTTCTCTCTTACGTTGCATTGTGATAATAATTTATATACGGATTTCGATATTATTTAGAGGAATTATTTGAAGTCTGTTGTAAGAAGTAAATTAACGTAATCTTGACAACTCATCAATAGTAGTAGGAATACGATTCACAGCGATCAAGTGTCAATTTAGCATAGTGGTAAGAGTCGTGGATTGGGTTATACCACATGGGATAAATATTCCGGCTATAATATACCTGAGCGTGCAATTAAACGTAGAGGTTGACCGCGTCCTCCAGGTCTCCCAATTCGATAAAGAAGTATGCCCCGAGAATTAAACTTTCTTTCTTCTCTCTGATTGATAAGCCTGGGCAACTACAAAGAAAATAGAAGATACTCTCCACTTCTTTCACATCCTCGCAGCTTCTGGAGAGGTCGTTATATGGAAAACTTACGCTTTCTGGCTTAAGGGTGTTAAAGCAAGCACAAGCGACAACTTGTTCTATATAATAATACATTTACAATGATATATTTTACTCTAAACTTTTATAGTTGACTTCACCCAGAAAAGCCTCAAAATATATCTAGGAACGGATCAGTGGCGGAACAACTTCACTCGGGGCCCTCCCGCCAACTTCTTGAGTGGGCCCCCCTACACTGAGAAAAAAGTAGAGTGAAATCAATCGAAAACACTCTTGAAAGACGATGCACACTTTTCAGTTATCGCCCACAGTCATTTTCCATACAAGTATACAGATTGTCAGTTAATTGATTGACTGATGACTAAAAAGTGTGGATTGATCTTAAACCAACTTATTTGAAACATGATTTTGATGTTACAGTGTTTCTACTAAAATTAACAACGTCGTACTTAAAATAACTTTGCTAAAGAGCGCCACAAACCCGACGATTTCTCGGCCGATTGATTGGGCAATCGATTGCTCACAATCGATCTGCCGCCCGTACAGCACATACATTAGGCAATTTATCGGGAATTCTGAAATTGTCAGTCTCACGGTCCACAAGACACAACACAAAATAGCGAAAATTATACCATTTTTGGCGATGGAAGATGGACATCCGTTGCTACTTTAATGGAGAACGACCGCCACAACCACAGCATGAAGAACGATCACAGGTTTATGTCAAAAAATCTGCAACTGAGAACACATGATTGTCATGTCAGCTTGCACGGAAAATTGGAAATTATCATTATTTTGCGTTGTGTCTTGTGGACCGTGATTGTGGGCAATCGATTGACCAATAAATCCCTAGGTATGTGGCGCCCTTTAAATTCATGATTTCATCAATTTTATTTTTTATTTTAAAGTAAAAACGCTCACGCAGCGCAGCAATGACCTCTATATGTGTTGGTGATACTTAAGCATAGTGCCTATAATGAAATTCGATCCCGCGAACCTATATGTTAGTTTTCAACGACATATACAGGCCGTACTAACTAGTTTGAACTAAGTTTAGCACCATCACTTTTGTTCGTGTTTGTTCATGACAAAGTGGATTGGAATTCGGTCCGAAAGATTAGAAAAGGTACTATCAAAATGTTTTAAGAAGTTTATTTTCAGAGAGACCTGAAGAATCTTTTTGCCCATATGGTACTTGGCAAGGAAAAGGGTGGGACGGATTAAAAGCCGCGGCCACAGTTACAATTAGTGCAGCCATGCCATTTGAGGATCCAGATTGTCTCACGAGCTTTCAACAATTTGTTTATCTAAGAGACCTGGTGAAAGAGGAACAATAAATTTATCATTTGTTTTGCCTTTGGAAAGTGTATATCTCTTCTTGTCTACAAATAATATCTACGTCGGAGTGTTGTTTCGAGAAATCTTTCATGTGGCTTTTGGGCCCCTAAATCTCGTGGGCCCCCCCGCCACGCGGGCCCTTATGCGCCGCCCCTGGAACGGATGGAATCGGAACATTGCGTCATAGGACTGCTATACAAACCAGCCCCTGACGAATAAGTTCTTCTGAGAAAAACTTTTTTCTTTTCAATCCGACCTTAACCAAACTTTACCAAAATGTGTTCCTAGTAAAGCCTCAAAACATATCTAGGAACCGATGGAATCGGAACACTACGTGATAGGGCTATCATACAAACCAACCCCTGAAAATTAGGTTCATCTCAAGCCGGCCCCAGACCGACCGGAGTGTGGCAAACACCGCGCAAAAGATTGATACGAAAAATCGTGCTGCAGCAGTGTGGTTGGGCGACTCCAAAGTATCACTTGATGCTCAGTCGAAATTCAACTCCTCAGGAGGTGGTCTGGATGCCCTCTTCTTCCAGGCCTTCCGGGGCAAACTGGGCATATTTTACCCCATCTTTAGATGGCTGTATCTTTGAAACGGTGATAGCTAGGAGCCTGGACTTTCACCAAAATGTATGGGATGGATGTCCTCTTCATCGATTTTTGAACCCCCTACTTTCGAAAATTTTAGTCCCATTATACTTTTCATCAAAGATGAATTCAATCGGGTCAAAACCAGGGATTTGGAGCGACACATTTTTTCGCTCCGCTCCGCTCCCGCTCCGACCAATTTGAAACCGCTCCGCTCCAGCGCTCCGCTCCGACTAAAATTTTTTCGCTCCGCTCCGCTACACGCTCCGCTCCGCTCCATTACAAAAATACAACAAAATTTCATTGTTCTTAGTAAATATTTATTATTTTCCGCGAATTATTCAATTTAACGTATATCTACTCACGTATTATAGAATATGACTTAACAGGTGCGTTTTATTCGATCAAGTACAGAACAGGATAGCACCAATTTCGTAATCCGGATCAATTATTGCAAGGGGTAATCCGGATCATTGGAACATCCGGATTAGCACAATCACTTTTTTCTAGGAAAAATAATCAAAACAAATAAAAAGGCGGAACAAAAGTCGATAAATGTTTTATTTGTTAGAAATTAGCCAGCATCATGTCAATTGCTAAACAGTCCCGTAAAAAAGTACGAGACCAAATCTACCATTTCACACTGAAAATCTCAAATATCCGGATTTTAGAGTCAACATTGCTGCCGATATCCGGACTATAGAAAACATAGTGGAAATATTTAGTCGTCCGGATTAGCGTGATATCTGGATTAAAGGAGATCCGGATTACCGAGTCAAGACTGATTATTAATGTCCTTTTTAGCAAAATAGGTGCTGAATTCTTGACTCCTTAGCATTTAAAGATTTTCCAAAAATGCTACCACTAACACCTCCGTGGGAGAAAAATGTATATGCAGTAAGATCACAAAATTTTGTCTTTGAAGCTGTGTAAAAACTAAACTGCTTATCTCATGGGGTTTATTCTTAAGAAAAATTGTTGGGCCCAACCGAAAGAAAATATGTACATATATGTAAAATGTTAAATTTTTGAAAAATCTTTAAATGTCTGTGGAAGCTGAAGAGTTAATACTTTTTTTATACTCCTTTTTGCTGGAAATATCACGAGGAATCATATTTGGGTGCTTTTATGCGATATTTTCCTGACATCCCGGATAGAACGAGATCTCTCAAATGGTTATGGAAGCTGCGCTGTCCTGTACTCCATCCAATAAAACGCACCTAATAACTAATTTAAATTAAAAAGGGCGATTCATTTATCGAGTACAGGACCGGACTTTTCTGTCGTGGATGATCTTGAATTTCTTAATAATGAAGAGTGATGATTATGACTAAACGCAAAACCTCTTTTATCACAATGAATTTCACGATAATACAAAATTTTGCAAGTCTCTCAGCGAATTCTTCGCCTTTAAATAGCCCAAAATCATCAATTCGTTCCATAAAATGAAAAATTTCGTCGAAAAAAATCCTTTTTTTCTCGGAATTTTTTGATTTTTTACATCGGAGCGGAGCGATCTTCAAAGCAAAATTCGCTCCGCTCCAGCCTGCAAAAAATCGCTCCACGCTCCGCTCTTTCGCTCCGAAATTTAAGGTCGCTCCGCTCCAAATCCCTGGTCAAAACTAATGGAGCATTGTACACTATGACCCGCCACTCATTAACTTAAGAATATTTAAAAAAAAAAATATTATCGCTGTACACAATCGAACTCACGCCCGTACAGCAAACACACTATGCAATTTCTCGCGCAATCTGAAATGAGTCTCACGGTCCACACAGCGAAAATTATCTATTTTGGGGCCATGGAAGATGGACATCCATTGCTACTTTCGATGGAGATAGACCGCCACAACCACAGCATGAAGAATGACCACCAGATTATGTAAAAAATCTGCAACTGAAAACACTCATGATTGTCATGACAGATTGCGCGAAAAATTGCATGGCAATACGTTCCACACGTCCGATCATACACCTTCCAGTTTATCTCGCAATCCAAAAAGTTCTTCAATCGAGCGGAGGATTTGTGGCGCCCATAAAATATGTCTGCACCACTAGACAGCGGTAATGAGATCAGCATAACGCTCAGCAGTGTTATTTATCCCCATAAATGGGTACTCGTTTAACATCTAATTGAGATCATAGTCCGTCACAAGCTCGTGAGTTCGAAAAACACCATGAACCACGGTGAAATTCGAACTCATGAACCTGTGCACCGAAGGTGCGCGCACTAACCGCTGGACCAGCCAAAAATAGGTGAGCAAAAATTGTCAATGGCCAGGAATGTCTTAAATTTTGGATGTAAGTTCGTAGTATATTTCCGCAATTTAAATTGTTTGAACATTTATTTGTAGCCCATATTTTGAAAAAAAAAAATGCCCCATATGCCTAGGTTCTAGGGGCGCCAAAGGGATGCACAAGGAGTGGGATGTAGAACTTGGAATTTCATCAGCAAAACTAACCCATATAATATACTATGACCAAACAAAATGTAAGGACACAGTCATAGATAAAAAATGTGTAACCATTTGCTATCTCATTCATAATAGCAGTGGCTTGGACGTTTTTATACAGAGGGGTCAGCGCAATTTAGTATTAATTAGTTTTCATTTTTTAATCGCTTTAATAGCACGTGATAGCCGTTTAACCAGTATGTTCTTCAAAACCAAATTGGCTTTACGTAATCTTTGTACTGAATTAACGATTTCATGTTCATTATTTCATGTAAATGAGCACCTTCAATCATATTTTACCCTACTCCCTTGTCCATGACATAAAAGCAACACAACCAGTGTATTGGGATGAGAGCCAGACTATGAAAACATATATCAACGCCATCTAGATATATCATAGCCGCAACTCAGCTGTACAATGACGTCATAGTTCGGGCTCAAAAGTTCTTTTTATGTTTGGATCCCTAAAAATAAAATTAGGTGGTATTTTGTATGGAACACTAATAAGTGCACAACACACGTAAGTGCACGAAAAAATGTGCATTATCAATATGCACTTATCCGTGTTTTACTGTTTTACTGTATATAAAAAAATTAGAACTTAACCTTAACCTTTAACCTTTTACAAAGAGGCTCTATTTCCCGGAGTAAAGACGGAACGATTTTTAACCTATTGCTTTAGTGGCATCATATACCGTCATTGTGTGTGACTATGTATGATAACAAAGAAATCCCTGACCTGAGAAAGAACCTGCAACGGTTACTTCTAAAAAATAAAAGCAATCTTGATAGATTTTATCGTTTAGCGTGCAAAGCGACCATCCTCTGCTTATCTTGCTTTTTCGACCCGGTTTTTTTCAATGTTTTTTTTTTTTTTTTTATTTTCAGTGTTATTAGTTTTTAAGTCATCAATTATCCATCTCTCTATTTATAAAAAAGATAAGGAAAAAATGGTCCCTTTTATTCTTGATCTGATTGGTTGAAATTGGAAATGACGTGATGATTTGCTAAGTAAGTAGTTTAAGGTGGTGTGCGACTTCAGTTGTCAGGTGATAGCTGAAGAATATGGGTCGTGTGCGGAAAAGCTCAGAAGAGAAGCGGGAGGTACGCAACAGTGGACGACGGGGTCGCAGATTAAAGCAGTGCGCGCTTCCGACGTGTGTTTTATTTTCCGACGTGTGTTTTATTTTCCGACGAAACATAGCCGCGAAGCGAGAATGTCGCGAAGTGACAGTGCGGGGGTTGGCGAGCGAAGCGAGCAGGGGGCGCAGCCCCCTAGTTATATCAAGGAAAATTTATCATTTTTTTGTGTTCTAAGCAATAAATGGGTTATTTTCGAAGTTTAAAAAATTAACCACTATTTTCAAGGCAAATCTACCACACGGTCCTTAAAAAAGTCGAAACACTCCTCGTGTTTCCCTAATATTGAATACTTACTGATGGAATTCGATGTTATTATGATGTATTGCCTTTTTGTGTGATAAATTTTTAATTGTAGATTTTTTTTTAATAGTTTTATCCAATAAGTTGTGTCGTGATGTCGAAATTGTGGAATGTGTATATGTAGTGTGTTTGTGTACATAAAGTTTCGTGTTTAAAAAAAACTGATTGTTCCGCCCCCAGTCAGACCCAAAACAGTGAGACCTATCAGAAGAAGAGTGATCTTCTTCTGCAGTTGTGCAAGGTGAAGTGCAAAAATCAATCAATATTCCAATTAATAACAAAATTAGGAATAAATGTTATTTTAAAAGAGTATTATTCAGTTAGTAAATTTTGAAAAAGTATACTAATGATAATTTTGATAATTATAATTTGGGGAAATTCATTGATTGAGGGAGAACTTTAAATAAATCCATAAAAATAATTTGTTTCGTTATATGAGTTACCAGCCATAATTTTGATCACAGTATGTATTAGTTGCATGCACCGCACATATAAGAATAAATAATTGTCAATAAATCAACTAAATAAGAAACTTTAAAGATAACTGTTCTTTCTATACCAAAAAAAAAATCATTGAAGAAATTATTTTTAGTGTTAACATGTTTAGTGATACAAACGAATTTGAAACAGATCGACTTCTACCATGCTTTGAAAGAAACTTTAAATTATAGAAATGCTATAGCATGCTTTTATAACTTTTAAACTAAATGTCGCTGAATAGCTTGAAAGTTGTCTAACTTAAAATATTTTTACGCAATTCATGATTTGCCTATATTTGATGAGTAGTCTTTCCTTTTTTCCAAAGTCAGCGAAACTTTGACCCGTTTCCTCAAAGAGGGTTTTGGATGTACTCGTAATAAGCTATCAGTACTTACGTTTCACATTCCATGTTTTTATGAGGATACCAGCATAATCCCAAAAACAAAATCCCGCCCGTTCATAATCCCGCTTTTTACCAAAAATCCCGCGTTACATTATCCCACCATTATACAAAATCCTATACCATCTCAAAGATCCCGCGGATAGTGAAATATTCCCGTCAAAATACCATCACCATCACCATACTTTAAGTCTGGACTACCGAAAGGCAAGGCCACCTATTTTTCGAATTAAGTCACCTGGCCCTTGGGTTTCCGAGACTTGAGTACCCATTTTTTTTAACGGTATAATCAAATGGCGGTTTAATTAAATGGCGGCATATTAGAACGACGAGATTTTGAAAAAACGGGAATATGATGCGCGGAATATTGTAGCCAACCCGTTTTTATGGTGTATTGACCGTTGTTTTTTTTTTCAGAAGCAAAGCAGGCATTCTGTAAAAAAGATAGGCGACAATCAGTTTCACTTCTTGGTTATCCTCAAACGCTAAATCTGTCAAGATAATAGAACTGAAATGCCTACATACCATGTTGACGATATGTAGTAATTTTGCGTTCACGATATTGCCAAAATTATAGTAAGACGATATACCAAAGAAATTAAAGTGACTGTCGCCTATCGCCGTACAAAAAATGTTTCAAGTATCAATAATAGTTTAAATTTTTGGACCTACAACGAAAAAAAATGTTACTGTGGTAGAGGCGTCTGAAGAATATTATGTGCCCCCGAAAAAGCGCAGTCAGTCAAACTGAACTGATGAACAGTTTTTTAGCACAAAACAAACCGAAGAAGTTGGCAACAATAGTCAACCATTGCCTCCAGGGTCGAATCCAAGAAGCATGCTGAATCCAAGAAGCATACAAATTGCAAAAGTTTTCGACCAGGCCCGATGCATAGTGCAGACTGACCTAAATACCTATGCGAAAATAAATACATATATCCTGAATTTGTCGTACACAAAATGGGTAGCTATATTACCTCAAAACTCGTGAAGGGTATGCGCTGGAGGGCGATTAATCGGTAATAAGCATCCTCATTAGAAGACCGATGAAGAGAGATAAGCACAAATTTTAAAGACAAGGCCTTGCGACACCTCTATGTCTCGGAAAAAGTATTTAAGCCAAAGAGAGGAAAACTGCTGGTGGTCTGAAGAGGTTGCAAATTTTAGGCGAAACTGTCTGAAAGCGCGACTATGTCACACTATGTCAATATGTCTGCACAAAGAGGTGCGGCATCTGCGGAGTACTGGAGGGAGACATACAAAAACGTTGGCAAACCACTGAAGCTCGCGATTATAAAGAGCAAGCAAAACTGTTTTAGCCAGCTCTGATAAGATCTGTGGATATAAATTCACAGCATAAAGCATCACAACCCGACGCTATTTAGAAATTTCGTTTCAATTCTGTCCTGACAAAACGAACAGCGCAGAAAGCTGTATGGCGACGTCCATTAAAACAGGCATGTCACATTCTCGCCATTACCGAAGCAAAAATGTGACAAGCTGCTTTCAGGCTGAAGGATGGAGAAGCTCAGGGATCAGATGGAGTCCCTAACAAATACAAAGCGCTAAAAGTAGCAATTTCGAAAATTCCCCTCAGCTCGGGCTTTTTAAGCCCGATAGAACTTGAAATTGTAAAAAATAAGACAAACAATTAAATTTTGATCAAATACGTACATACAGTAGAGCGTCGATTATCCGAACGTCGATTATCCGAACATTCGATTAACCGAACCAGGCAATCAGCTTTTTTTCATATGACAGACTTTGAATTAAATGAAAAATCAAGGGTTTGAAGGAAGAAATCTCTCATCTGCATAGTTTAATTGCCTCGAATTTTTTATTTTTGTTCAGTTCTAGTCGTTTTAAATGTTTTCAGTTTGTCGCTTATATTCATATTTGAGCTAT
Organism: Microchrysa polita; assembly: GCA_949715475.1. NCBI lineage: Eukaryota > Metazoa > Arthropoda > Insecta > Diptera > Stratiomyidae > Microchrysa > Microchrysa polita. The sequence continues at coordinate 74,742,901 of OX454419.1, forward strand.
TTTCTAATTTTTCCATGGAAGCTCGATTAACCGAACTTTCGTTTATCCGAACCACCCTTGGTCATTAGTTCGGATAATCGACTCTCTACTGTATCTGTATTTGTTTCAGTATACTCTGGCAAATCATCATGAGTAAATACTCACGCTTGCACAATGCTACAAATTTACTTCGAAAATCAGTCGTTAATCCGCGCAACTTATAGACGACTTCGTGATTTTTATGGGGATCGTCCATTTGAGCAAGCCATCCATCGAACTGTGGATAGATTTCGTACCACATACTCTCTAAATCAGTGGTTCCCAACTCAGAAATGTCTATGGACCACTTAGCCTGAAACGGAATCTCCACGGACCACCATTTAATAATAATGAAAGAATTAAGGGTTCGATTTTTTTTTTGTCGAGTTATTGTTTTCAAGAGTTCACACTCTATCTTTAATCACAAATTTCTTTTAATATTTTTGCTATTTCCTACATAAAAATAAAGTGGGAAATCACATACATTACGTTATCTTGGAGCGTTAGTCTGAGGAAGATGATTAATTGAAAATTAGGTTCGGCTTCAATCTCTTCAAAGGCACTGTCCGCAAAATCCCGACGCAACCGATTGTCATTGGGTTTGAATTTTTCTACTAACACCATCATGATTTAATATTCGTCATGTTTGCCAGGTGTCTTTCCGTTGTGGAAGAGCTAACTTCGGGTAAAAGTTATCCAGTAAAAGGTATATCTCAGTCTTAAGACTCCGATTTGTGACAAGTTTTAGCACAAAAAAACCAACCTTTCGAATTTTTGCAATCTATACCCAGTAGCAAAGTATTTGCTGGATAATCTGTTACATGATGATGATGGGCCACTTTTTCGAGCACTGTTGGCTGCTCGAAAAAAATGGCCCAAAATTTGACGTCCGGAATGCGCATCGTCAAGAACAGCAACGGGGGCCATATTTTTTTTTTTTGTGTTATTTCTTACAATTTCAAGTTCTATTGGGCTTAGAAAACACCCTTTACAAGCCCCGTTTATATTTTTAGGTGTCTTCGAAGCTTTTTAGAGAAAACACCTTCCAAATAACTTGGAAAACTTAGCAATCGGTACTCCTTCCTAAGCCAAACTTATAACTGAAAATCTATCTGCTCGATACGACAGAATAAATTATTGCCGATTGGATCATTTTCACCAGAAAATTGTAGAGAATTGTAGAAGAAGGTGTATGTTAGACGAATAGTACGGGTTTAGACAAGCGCGGTCTAAAGTAGATGCAATTATAACGGTGACTAACCTAGTGAAAAATCACTCCAAAAGTCCTTCGTGATTCGTAGTAACGCAAGACAGGGTTACTGCGGGTGTTCCACTGGAGTGTGTTCTGGATCAGCTGATGTGCATCATAAGGAGGATAATAGCATCCTGGAACTCCCCATGTCTAAGGCGGTGACGAAAGATTATTTTGCACATTTCAGTGCTAAGACGATTTTTTACTGACACATTTCGAAGTACGATAAAACTAATAGGAAAGCGTCGCTACTTATGATTGCAAGGTATCTAATTTGACGAGTTAAGTTAAGGCTTTATTGTGAAGCAGAAACGGACAAAATTGTGCGCAATCGAATTATGATTAACATATATCCGATTCGTGTCAAAATTAGGTCAATAAAAATCGGCGATCTAACTGTGTAAAAAGCGAAGAAATATTGTAGATTTCAAAAAGTTTGGGAATCATTGTTCCACGATCCTGATAGTTGTTCCCAACCTGTTTGAAGTTGCGGAATCGTCACCATTTTTCTTTGCGGAACCTCAAAACAGGAATTTGAATTCGTCACAATTAGATAGGTCAGAAAAGCGAGGATGAAGGGACGCGAGCACACTCAGTACAGAATAGCGGCAATTGGAGGATAGGCCGACATTCAAGGCCCGACATCATGAAATTTTCGTGTATTCGTGAACAGATTTGTAATTTACTTCATTGTTTCACAATTTATCGTTTCTTTGAAGAAATATTACAAAATTAAACTAAAAAAAAAGGAATTTTCGAAAATGTTTACTACCATTAATACTGAAGATTTGGCAGACCTAAAAAAAATCTGAAGACACAATTTTGAAGGCAACAAAAAAAAAACATTCTCTAAAACTTCTTGACATGGGAAAAGAATTTATTTTATTATTTTAACGCTATCAACTGATAAAGGGATTTTCTGCTCCTGACAGCAAGTAAACTAAGCATAGCTTTAATGGCTGCATTCAGAAATTCCAAAAGAGCGGGAATCGTGTTTTAATTAATAAAACAGTGGGTCATGATTTGCTGTGTCTTTTCTCTCTAATAGGCCTTTCTGTTCCTTGAACTACCAAGCTATGAATTCAATGTCAATGAAGAGGTCGGAATTCCGTTAACTGCGATCAAATTTATAAATTTTATGATCACAAAGATAGCATTAACGCGTTCCATTAATACGATCTGAGTGAAAATAGTTACTCATATTAACTCTCCGTTTCGCAACTATGACAGATGTTAATGGGCGTAGCCAAGAGTGAGGGGGGGGGGTGAGATTTATACTCTACAAAAAAAAAAACTCCACAGAAATGTTTGGAAGCGTAAAAATGCGGATTTGAAAATTACAAAAATGTTTGTACTGAAAATAAAGAACAGCGTGTAGGAGTTGATTAGTGACGGCTGATGTCAATCCGCAATTTCAAGATTTCTTTAAGTCGGAAAATTTCAATCTTGGGGCCTTAGATATTCCGAGACAGGAGAACTACCATCTGCACACTGCTGTAGATCTGCACACTCGAAAACTAATCATAAATCGTACTTTTCAGGCCTGTTAAAATATATTAATATCTTGCAATCTCGCTTGTCGCTTAATCCTTCGAAACAGAAATCATTCTCTTAGAAAGACCCTCCTAAGGTTTTATTTTTGCAAAGTAGTATCTACTTTGTGAGGGTAAAATACTTTTTTGCAACGATGAAAGTTGTTTGGACATCAGAATCCCAAACGTAAGTGGTCGCGATCCTAAGAGAAAAATTTCAGTTATCATATTAAACGTTATGTTGATTAGAAATTGATGATTTCCGTTAACCAGCTCCCAATTTCATGCGTAAACTAATAATTTCTATTAAAACTGGATTTGGAAATACATAAATAATGCCACTTCGTTTGAGAAGAAAAACAGTGACATGTGAAACAGATCTTACGATTTATTTCCAATCACAAGTAGATTATGATGTCCAAGGGACATAAAAAGCACTGGGTATAGACTAGCTAAGGTCTAAAAACAGAAATCCCAGGCGAATTGGATGCAATCAGCATCATTTATCGTTTAAAATGATGAAGTAAACTCTCATGATTGTCCTTTCTTAAAATAGTATTTCGAATTTTTAACAATTTTTCTAACAATATGTTTCGGGCGGCAATTTAAAATAAAGGCAAATCTTAATTGTTGTTGTTTTATTAAAGTTGGTTTTTTTAGTTCGCCACCTGGTTAAGGAAATTCCAAGCTATGATCATGAGATTGCAAAAATGTTGGACTTGCCCAACTAAACGAAATTCTGGCTACGCCCATATGCATATGTTAGAGATTACTACAACTCCGACTAGGAGTGAATAATGGAACGCTTGATTGGACTGCGCATCGAATTTGTACAGTTCATGCTTGGTTGGGCTTGCCCAACTAAACGAATTTCTGGCCACGCCCATATGCAGATGTTAGAGATTACTACAACTACGACTACGAGAGAATAATGGAACGCTTGGTTACTCAGAATCTGCTGTCACTTTTAATCGATTTACTCGTATGCACGAGGTTTTATACATAGAATTTATAGTATGTACATACATGGAATGCGCATACAATATGAAAATATCATCAAAGAGTGGCTCCACCATCTGGGTAAACTTTTTGAATATTTAGACCAGATTTTCAAATGTTACTAGTAGGCGAGTTGTTTAAGGCCACTTTTCGAACTAAAACAGCATCCACTCTCTCTCTCTCTCTCTCTGGTTCCTTTTAACCCCTAGTGGGGCATAGGGCATTGACTACGCCTCTTTTCCACCTCTACCTATTAGCAGCCATCGCCTTTAGCTGGTCCCACGATTTGCCTATAGATTTTCCTTCTGCCTCAACAGATCTTCTCCATGTATTTTTGGGTCGTCCCACACGACGGCTAGCATTGGTTCCCTGAGGATTCCAATCTAGAGCCTGTTTAGCAATGTTTTTAGGCTCTTTTCGAAGTGTATGACCTATCCACTGCCACTTTCGCCTTGTGATGTCGATGCCTATCCTATTTTGGCGAGTAATTTTGAGGAGGTCGTCGTTAGATATAACCTCAGGCCAGCGAATTTGTAGGATGCGTCGTAGGCACTGATTCACGAAAGTTTGCAGCATCCACACGGGCTGCCAAATATCAGCCGAAAAATGATGCAATTAAAATTTCATTTTGAAAGTTTTCACACATTTATTTATCAAAATCGGACACTGTGCTTGTGTTAATGTTAGGTCATTCGGCAATTTTATAGTTTTAAACAAAAAAACAAACAAAACTTGCAAAATTGTCATTATGTATTCGATAAATGGTTTGACAACTGAATGATACATCACTGCACAAATAAATTGGATATCTAAATTTGGCAGCGAGTGAGATTGTTGCTGGTGTTGAAACGATGACTGCTTCCAATTGACTTCACGAGCTACCAATTGGCAGCCCGTGTGGATACCACCGACAGCTGAAACTGTCAAATTGTAACGGTTCGACCAGTGAATGCTATGATTTATAGATTTTAGAACAAAAAAGTTTACCCAGATTTTGGGACACTTTTTAATTAGTCTAAGTGCATTCCATAGTCTAGAAGTTCGATGGTTTTATACCACTTCAAAAGTTTTCTTGTGATATTATTTGTGTTTTTTGTGATATTCAAGATCATCTATAATAATTCAGAGTCGATATAGCAAAATGTCCATAGAAATCGAAATTTGAAATGAAGAATTTTTAAAAGACGCAGACAATTTTGAAGAAGCTTTCATTATAGGTATAATACAAATTTGATTCTCTGATAAAATTGCGCCTTTAAATTAAGTTTTATATTTTAAGAATTGGGTGGAAAACTCCTTATTTTTTCGTTAACGCACCATACTCCTCCAGGAGTTATGGCAACGAAACAACATTGACAGTGGGAATGGAACTCCCGACTCTGTACCTTGAAGGCGAGTACGGAAACCACTACACTCACCAGACTAGTGAACTGAAATAATAATGAAAAAATAATAATACCATGCAACCTTTCGATTGCCATTTAAACATTTTTTTTTCGAAATAAATTTTGTATTGTATATATTTCTTGGCTCTTAGCTTGCAAACATTCGTGCTATCAACAAGTACAGTTTTTCGCAGAATTTTCATTTTAATTTCATTGTTTTTCTCTCACATGAATTAAATGTAGTTGATTTTTTGTTTGTTTAAGATTTTGCCATGCTCTATGTGAGTGTGCTATTTACTACTAAGTATATAGTCGATTAAAATACAAAATATATAATATATGAGGAAGAGTAATAAATGTAAATAATAGATAAAAGAAAACGACGACGGCAGTTGTTGCAACAAAGCCACAATATTCATCATACTGATTGAATATTTATACGAAATAATAATACAAAGTGATTGCATTGGATATAAGGTAGAGATATATTAAATGATTAAAAATTTAACAACACTAGAAAAATTAAAGCTTTCACTAGAAAAAAAAATATTCAGTATTTATAACAAAACAAAAACAGGTGGCTAATATTTCAAGGGCATGAAAAAAACAACAATTACGTTACTTGTTCGTTATAAATCATATAATGTGTATCAAGATTTATTCAAGATTCTACTTTCATAATACATACTTTAGATTTGAAATTGTTTTGAAAACTTTTAATATACTTAATAGAAAAAAATGCATTTTCGTTTTATTCTGTTTGCTTTTATACGTTTCATGTCATCTTTTTCGCAACAAGAGTAGTGTACACTACATTTATTAGGAAGTTTAGAAAATATGCGTTAGACATTTTGACCCTAAAATTACGTTCAAAAAATTTAATAAGGAAAAACATGGGTATAACAATGAATATCTATATATGTATATATAATTATCTAGTGATAAATCTAAAATAACGGTATGTATAAATAAATTAAGCTTAGCATTAAGTTAAACCACATTAACTTTGCATGTACATATAGAACTCATTACACAGGGTCGCCTTTTTAGTTTACAAATTAAACTATACTAAGTTCGTTTATACGCGCGATTTAATGTTTAGTATTCACAATGATATTTTGGACTTTTAAAAACAATATGTTTTGCGGAACTTGTTTTTAAATGTTTACCATATGACTAAGTTTCAAGTAATTTGCTGTAAGTTAAAACTACTTGTTACACGCAGTTCGTATGCTAGAAATTGTAGAATTAGATGAACACTGAATTGTATATATTTTATTTTATAAATTGCAAACTCGACTCGACAGGATAAAGTGTTTTTTCCCCCATCAACAAAAGTAATTCTGTCAAAGACGCATTATTACTTCTTAATATTCCGTTAATAGTTACGTGGACGATACGATTTTTGTTCGTGGCATTTTTACGTTTATGCATTATATGCATATTTCGGATATTGAATATTACAGTAGAGTCATCCTTATAGTAATTGTAATTTCTGTTAAATTTTCTTACAGCCATTTGAATGCAAAATAATAAAAAAACAAAATATTTTGTTATTTGATATGAACGCACCCCACATGAACATACACAATGTCGTCAACACTATAATGACTGCTAAAACTACAGAAAAACAAACAAAAAATGTTTACATTGATGTCCGGATGGTGTATGCTTTGTCGTTCATATTTCTCTATCAAATCACTATAGAATAATAGTCCAAACTAATTTTTATTCGTCTAGTGCTTTTCGCAGCGCAAATTTTATTCGGATTAGGATAGTGTGATGGCCAGGACAATTATTAAAATAACTAGAGTTATTAATAAACATATGGCTATCATGATCTTTTTCTGAAAATAAATAGAGCGAAAAATATTTTTGTATTTAAGAAAAAAAATCATATTTCAAATTAAACAAAAAAATCAAATAAAATTTTAGCTATGAATGAATGATTATGCCATTTTTTTTTTACATATTAGAGAGTTTTAGAAAGTCGTAAAATGGTTGTGGTGTACGAGTCGGCATTATACGTATTGAAACAGGTCACGATAAAGTTATGAATTGTCATTGCATTGAGTTCGTCTGGCTTAAATTAAGCAAAACACATCTTTCACTGTATCCTAGGATACGCCGACAAAGAAATATTTCAATTTATATTTGACGTTTTTAGTATTTTTACGGCTTGTTAAAACTCTCTATTGTATGTATATACAATAACGTATTTTCACCAATGAATAATAATGAAATTTGAATAAACATTTCATGATAAATACATTACAAAAAAAACCCAAATGAAAACTATACAAATAAAAAACACAACAAAAGCACTAAATTGTGCCTTTTGAAAAAAAAATAACATAAAGAAAACCATTATTCTGTAAAATCCCAATGACGACACTTTTGCTAAGTATTTACACGCTTCCTTTTTCTGTTGTTGTGATTGGCACATTGCAAGCCACTAAACAGCCACAGCACACTCACGTTAACAGACGACATACTGTTCGGTGCACTATTCCAAATAAGGGTTGTTTTTTTTTACACAATATCCAACTACGACATTTCAGACACAATTATACTAAACAAATGAATTCACAGTGTTTTTGTTTTGTAAGTAGAAATGTTTATGAATGCTGAGAAAATGTAAAGCGTGTTGTTAAGGCCCACCGCAAATTAATGACACGCGAGGCGCACGACAAAATCAATTTCTATTCTATCGGTTTTGAAGTGATATACACTTGCTAGAAAAAGGCTCCGTACATAATATATGTACATACATAAAAAGTATATACATTTTCCGGTTAAATTAATATAAAATAACAATTAAATTTGACTTTTGTATTTAATAAGTGGTTTTTGGTTTGGTTTTTAACTGAGCTTCAAAGTTAAATTTTTGTAATTTTACCCAAAAACAAATTATTTTTCATCCCAATTTTCTCCAACTTTTGCAATGATGCAGTGCACAAAACCAGGGTTACATTTAGCTCGAATTCATTCCCTAATGTTCCGCAATTTGGTAAAATTAGGTTAAAATCGAGCCAAAAAGTGAAAGAAAGAAATTAGAATAAAACGATATAATGAAAGACATTATTTTAAGACAATTTTTTTTGGGTACATTTTTAAAAGAATTGTACTGCTTGGTACACTTTGGTAAAAGTTGGAGAAAATATTTTGTTTTTCGGTCAAATCACAAAAATTTGACTTTTATGTATATGATTTTAGTGTGGTTAGTTTTATTTTTAGGTAAATTTGTTGGCTGGGATAATCATCTTATTTCGCTATTGTTACCAGTCTAGTTTTCGAGATATTAAGGTTTAAATCGTGTAAGATTTTTTTTTTCAAAAATCTTCAAATGCCTGTGGCAGCTAAAGGGTTAAGAATTGGGGCCATGTCACGTACATATATTTATGGTGGAAATCACATGAGAATTTCCGGTGCGTTTATGCTGTAGTTTCCACTACGAGTATATGCTACCCTTCTACATAGAGCAATTCTCGGGAAAACTTTGTTTTTTTTTTTAGTTTTACCTCCATTGGGGAGCAGGTACAGATCAGGTATTTCTGCATTATATTTAGATCTATAGAAGAAACACATTTACTGTAGACACTTTCCCGCATTCGTTACCGTTAAGAAGATTTTCACGAAATTAACAAAAAATGCCGTTATTGTATGGTTTGATTTTTTTTTAACCAAAATGTGAGTCAAGCAGTGAAACCGAACGGGTTCAACTTCGCGAAAATTATATGCAATGCCGGAAAAACGTAAAGCGCTTGGTAGATCAAGCAAAGGCGAAGGCAGCTGAGAAATTCTACCAAGAATTAGAAACTCTGACTGCGACTTTGCGCGAGAGACCTAAGCACGACGCCAGGATATTTAGGGTCGCAGCCCAAAGGAGAAGGAACGCTCGGGAAATACAGGCGCCAAAGTACGTGGAGGACTCGCAAGGAATGTTGCTGATTGACGATACGGCAATTTGTAGCAGGATGCGAGAGTATTTTGACAAACTTCTAAATGAAGAATTTCCTCGAGCAGCTTTTCGAGATGTTGAGCCGAATACCACAAATATTGAAGATATCTCAGAGGAAGACGTGATGGAGGCAATGCATCAGATGAAACGCGGAAAGGCAGTCGGGCCGGCCGGTTGTACGTCCCGCACTCATGTATGGATCAGAATGCTGGACCATGTATGAAGGTTACGCGAAACAAATGACAGCGACTGAAATGAAAATGTTACGCATGTCAGCTGGTGTTACGAAAAGGGACCACATCAAGAGTAGCTACATCCGAGGCAGCTTGTCCATAGACCAACCAATCACCGAAAAGCTCGAAGACCGACAAATGGATTGGTATTGCCATGTTCAACGGCGTCCGCCTGAGAACCCCGCAAAGAAAGCGATATCAATGGAAGTTCCCCTTGATGGGGAGAGGCAGACCGAAGAACACCTGGGTGTGTCAAATGAAAAAGCAACAACAACGCATCGGTCTCGGCGATGACACGATCCAAGATAGATCTGCCTGTAGAAATATGCTGAGATATTATCGCCAAAACGGGCGATGTGCCTACACCGGGGGTCGAGCAACGCGAAGCCATGGAGCGGTATAAAGAACGAGGCAAGGAAGAAGAAAAGATTTTTTTTAGCCAAAGTTACCATTACAACCGTTTGACCACCCAGCACCGTTAGGAGTGCACGAACCAATATCGACTTTTAAAGTTTATTTATAAACCATAAGAGCTATAAATTTGCCATATACACAATTTTTTGAACATCTTAACGTTATCGAGATATTCAGAAAAATCTGTTTTTGAGGGTCTTTGACCCTCTGTAACACCGCTAGCGGACTTTCGGGGTCTTGTGTACGACCTCATAAGGCTCGTGCAAAAATCTAGCTTTCGCCAATTTTTTTCCGAAGTTTGCCCAAATTTCTGTTCAAATTTCCTGGAGTAACATTAGTTTTCGTTGATCAACTCATGTGATGATCGCTCAGCGATCGTAGTTCTGCATCCAATTCGGAGCCATATTTGCATATATTTTGAATGGTGCTACTTTCCTTGCAACCAAACTAGTGGTAGAAGTCACTTGCCCGTTCAGTATGTCATTCATTAAAACATACCATGCGAGAGCGGTTCCATTGCCCCAAAAATCCGTTCGCAAAAAAACGAGCACTACTTCAGCCAGTGAAAAATAAAATCCGAGATTGACTGCGTCTTAAATTAGCGGAAAAGTTATAAAATCATTAGGTAAGGATGTCAACGACGATACTATACGCAAGACGTTACAAAAAGATGCCTATTACGGTCGAGTGGCTTGTAGAAAACTATTCATATCGGAGGTCAACAGAAAGAATTGAATAGACTCCACAAATAAAACAGAATTTGAGAACATGTCTTGTTCTTCGACGAAAGCAAGTTTTGCATCTTTGGAATCAAAGGTAGAAAGCTATAGTGTGGCGGAAGACCGGTACGCCCCTCGTTAAAAACACAATCTTGTGTCAACTGTGAAACATGCCGTTGGTGGCTTGATGGTGTGATAGTGTATGGGCCATTTCAGACTGTACGAAAACGACAGTACGATCAAGCTTTTACATTACATTACACATTACAGCATGAATATAATCGTGCGTACGTACGCGTCATACGACCGAAAAACAATTGTACGTACGCCGTTTGTTTTAGTATAGTCTGAAATGGCCCTATGCCGGCTGAAGGAGGTGGCAAACTGGTGTTTATATACATAGATAGAATCAACGATGGATCAGTTCGCTTAGCTCAACATTTTAAAGATGAATATGAAGCAGAGTGCTCAGCATTTGGGGCTTAATGATGATTTCTGGTTTGTAACAGGACAACGATACAAACCACACAGCTTTCAATGTGAAGTTTTGATCAGTGTTGCCAGATAGATTGCGTGGCTTCCCCCCAAATGAAACTTGATTCTCCCCTAAAATGATGGTCTTCTCCCCAAATTGGAAGAAAAAGACAAAAAATTACCAAAAGGTATTCACGCTGATGGGCACCAATTGTGATATGTGGACGAGTGAACGAAGTCTAATGGTACCGCAAAGATTAACCTTTAATCTGTGTCTTTACCATTTTATAAATTAATCGGTGTCGTGGAGTATGTCAGTAGCCCAAAATCTTAATAACTTTTTCCGGCATTTTATAAAATGATTTTGCGGTTTTTCGAAAAAGCGGGAGTTTGAAAAATTGTGATAATTTTGAAGCCATTTTTTGTAGTTTTTTAACTTAACCTTACGAAAAAAAAACAGATGAAAAGGTAGGCACTTTTCAATTAAACTCTTGCTAAAAGTAAAATATAAGGATACTATTTGACAAAAGCTACTGTGTCACTCCTAGTAATTTTCACTTTCTGATACAACGACAGACTCCTTATAATAGAAAAATGTGTTTTGAATCGCCAAAATAGAACTTTTGTAAAAAGTTATGAAAAAAATGTGCGGGTTAACAGTGTCGTGGGGTCTTCTAAAACCGCAGACAAGAAAGTTGTATTAATTTCATAACATTCTTACTGAAATTATTTTTTTTTTTTCTTACACATTCAGAATCAAACCTCTTAGTTTTGGTTAGGTTCATTTGACTGGGGTACTGTGATACTTCACGACACCGATTACGCGTGATTACGATTAATGACACACCTATGCACGCTGTAACCCTAAGTCGGGCTAATCCAAGTGGGAGTTCCACGTCTGTAGTCCACTACCACTCAGAAAGACGAAAAAAAAACAATCAGGTTGAGGCTAGCTTCGTTATTGCTCCTAAAATATGTCGAGGGGCAAAAACTCTAATCCGGTGAAGATGGACTCAAAACTTCAAAAAATTTTCTATTACGTACCCATAAACTGACATGTCGGTGCTTTGTTTATAATTCCTTATCAGACAAGCAACTCGTTGGTGATATCTATTCCTCTTTCACGAAAAAATTCCGCTCAACCTCTCCACGTCACTTGATTTTATCTTTTTAAGAACAATTATTGCCAATTTACATATTCATTGGCAATCGAAAAAATGCGTACCGACCTCATAAAATTGATGTTGGACTTCCCAATATGAAAAAAAGAAACTAAATGTGGGGGATCTTCTCCTAGTCTGGACTTCCCAATATGTGTCTGTAGGTACTATATTTCTCACCGATATCGGTCCGAAGATATTCTGGAGGTACAGGACAATTAAACAATTTTTGTTTGGTAACAATTGTAACAACTTTATTTCCCTAAAATTCCCCCTAAAAAGATGGGAAAAACCCTAAATTTGGGGGATCTTTCCTTAGTCTGATAACATTGTCTTTGGTTGCTCTACAATACCAATCCCCGGACTTAAATTATAACGGGCATTTGTGGGATTTATAATAGTAATCGTCGAAGAATGAGGGGAAAACTGCCAAGGAATGAATACATCAATTGGTTCAATATGTGCCAAATTATCTGCAAAATTTGCTCAATCGGAAAGGTTATCAAACAAACTAATAAACCTTTATCTAATTTTATCAAATAACTAGCTGAGAGAGCTCGCGTTGTTCACTTCGATCACAATTTGACACAACTTTAAGTTTATGAGCGATTTTGACTCCCAACCAACCTCCTAACTATACCTATAAATATTCGCCTCGCCCAAATTCAACGCCTTCAAATAAACTCAATTTTCAGTGTGATTTATTTGAATGAAATCAAAATCAGTAGAGAGCGATATTATAAACAATGTTTTTCGTTTGTTTTCTGGCGAAAAAAAAAAACAAACAACGAAGACGGTTTGCCAACACGCGAACAGGCAGGCTGACTTTACGAAAAACAGGAAATCCACTTGAATTGGAATGGAAGATCAGTTGGAATAATCGGAATTCGTGGGATAAGTTCTTCCTCTCCTTTGAATTTTCCCTTGATGATCGTCGCGTCGCTTGAATCACATTGTTCATCAGTTTCTTGACGGACTGCCGCGAACCGTTGCACAATTTCGGATGATTCAGATTCCGTAACATGTTTATGATCGATCCCACCTTCAGCTGTAAATTATGCGGCGGGGCTCCTCGCACATCAAGCGAGTTCAAAAACTCCGTCGAATAGTTGGTCGATCACGGTGTCAACGGATTTTTACGAATTTTTGGAAATTCAGCAGCCGATGGGTCGTTCTGCAATGCGACTCTCATGTTCGTAGTCAATTTCAACTTCTTGACATGCCGCCACAAAGATGACAATTTCAGGCATGCATTAAGTTCATCCGCAGCAGTCGATTTCGGGATGACAGGAAGCGTTTGACGAAAATCTCCGGAGAGTAATATCAGAGCCCCACCAAATCGTCTCGAATCACCTCTTAAGTCCTTCATCGTTTGGTCAACTGCCTCCAAAGCTCGTTTATGCGCCATCGTACATTCATCCCAAATGATGATTTTGCATTCTCTCATCAAGTTCGCTGTTGCCGAACTCTTGGTGATTGTGCATGTTCGCTTCTCAACCAAGAGTAGATTCGTCGGCAGCTTTAAACCGGAATGTGCAGTTCGACCGCCTTCCAACAAAGTAGCAGCAATGCCAGAGGATGCAAAAGCCGTCGTAATTTGACATCTTGACCGAACAATCAACGACATGACGAATGTCTTGCCTGTCCCACCAGGAGCATCGAGAAAGTAAATGCCTCCTGTTCCATCGTCAACAACCTTCATAAGCGAATCGTATACGTTCTTCTGCTCGGCATTCAAGAGCGGGACATTTATTCGAACTCTTTGGTCAGCTCTTCTCGATCATAATCTTGCTCCCGTTGCAAGTCGCGATTAATTGCATCCATCAAACGATTCGCGCTGACATTCCCAATTTCGACAGCAGACTGCCGCACATGAGCAGGGTCATGTCTTCGATAAGAACTAACGCTTCGTTGCGCATCTCGTCGTTAATTTCAAGATCGAAATTCGAAGTTGTTATGCCGAACTCAATGCAAAATGTCGTAAGCCATCTCGTCCTTGTATTTGTTCCACAATGCGGTCGGGATACGCCAATATGAACAGAAGCAGATGAAGGTAAAGGTGTGAGAAAATGCACTGTCCTCATAATTTTGCGCGTGTTTGATAGTTATTCAGAGCACAGCAATTATTTATCTCTTTAGCTTCTTCACCCAAAATTTAACGCAAAACATATTTTTCCCAGTTTTCTACTAAGAATTTTATATTTCTTCATTCGAAAAGCTATTGTGGAAAAAATGCAAGCAAAACAAACAATTTTCATGTTTTCTAATTTTCAGGAGTGTCTTCCAAAATTTTCTTTCGTATAAAACCTTCTCCTGGCAATTGCAAACAACTGAGAAAAAATTTGAACTAAATTGGCCCAGCCGTTTTCAATTGATGAATTTTTCCAATTTTCCGACTTTTCCGGAGAGTTTTTCCAAAATTTTCTTTCGTAAACACCTTCTCCTGGTAATTGCAAACAACTGAAAAAAAAATTTGAACCAAATCGGTCCAGCCGTTCTCAATTGATGAATAACTATATGTACATTTTTTCGCTCCATTTTTATATATATATATAGATTATAATATTTTTTACTTCTACTATTATGTACGGAGACTTTCTGATAACTTTACGTGAATCCTTTTAATTTTTCTTCTATCATATTTAGGTTTTGAATACATATCGTAAAAAATTGTTCCGAAAATATTTGTTAACTACCTAAATAAACATGTCGGATAAATCTTTATCTAATATTTAAATGTAAGTTATTGATTTTCAATTAATTTCGTAATTTGGCATTTTGTTTTCCGTGTGTACGAAAACTTTTCTATCAAGTGTCCATAGATATGTTTGAATTATAAAAAGACACAAGGGTTTGAGTAGCTACATACATATTTTCTGTAAATTAGTAGCAACATTGGGAGTTGTATTGTGGGAATGAGCGTTCGCGTGTTTTCAATATGCAGTAAGCCTTATTGTATTATGTACTCATATGCCAAAGCTGCTTTTATAGAAATTGTAAATTGTTGTATCAAGTAAGGGAAAATATATTGTTTAATGTTCCAAATCAAACCTTACTATTTTACAGTAATTAAAAAATAACTCGAAGCTGAAGGGGAATATATTTTACTTCGACTTATAGAGTTTTCGAGGTATCGAGTTTTCGCGTCTTACTAAAAGAAAATTGCAGATAACAAAGAATTTTCATTAAATCTTTTGATGGCTATGGCCAAATGTCAATCGGATACCCGTTTTTTGTTAATAAGAGACTTCAACCAACGCCATCTAGACATATCAAGGCCGCAACTCAGCTGTACGATGACGGCATGGATCCTGCTTAAATTGTTCGTCGGACACGGGCAAACAACAACAATGTCTTGAGAAGCAACAACAATGCAATGCTATTTAATCTGAGAATTTGACGTTTACGAGTCTACATTGCGGCCTGACGGCGGTGCTTCAACGTATAGAATCTTTCGTAGGAACACTTCGAATAATAGTCTCGCCGGTTGCCAAACACATAATTTAACATAATTTAACTTCTAGTTATAGATTCGTTCTTTGAGTTACCTTTTTTTTCTTGTCATTGTTTTTTGCTCTACTTTTCTACTGTAATGCCAAATAGTAAAATTTATCTTAGTTAATTCTACTTGACCTGTTCTTATGACAGTTGCACTATTTGAAAGCACAATATTTTGTAAGAAGAAATCGATTTAATATTTTATGCCAGTAAACGTTAGGAATTGTCAAAATTATGTCAAAGACAGTAACGCTTAAATATGTCATGGCAAGTACAGTGGAACCGCGCTAATCCGACCCTTTCGGGACTAGAAGGTAAGTATGAACGGTCGAAAAATCGACAACGCACAACAATTAGTGAACTTATCTAAACCTTCTGTAGTGTCAGAAAAAAAGTTTGGTGTAAGGAGGATGAATTCAGTGATATTTGTCATAAGATCTTTCTGCCTAGTAAACACAATTATGTATGTAGTTTTCTGATATTTGGTCACTCTAACAGCATGCTTGTCCACTTTAAAAATAATGGGGTTCTAAAAAGTCCAACTACAACATAGAGGAATTGTACTGTTAACCGTTATACAGATTTGGATGATATTTACATAAAATATTATGAAAACTATATCAGGAAATAATAAGGGCCGGGGTTGTCCGTTAAATTTACGATACCGTTACAATGTTCATTCGATGCAAGGGGACAATAATAGGTATATACTATAAAGTACACTCTAATTTATTCATTTGCAGCCATTAATTAAATAAAACTATTTGAGACATATAATAAAAAAAATTATCGAAATACACTTGCGAGCAAAAATACTGAATCAAAGCGATGGCGCGTGTATTTGTATGAATATCTTGAAAAGTGTGCTATATGTTTCCTTTAATAGTGTACGTCATGTATCAAAATAATGGTGAGGCATCAAGCTACAACCTGACAATCAATTTAAGAGAAAAAAAAATTGCGCAATTTTGAAAATACATGAACACATATTTGCGCATTTACTTTGATTCAGCATTTTTGCCCGTAAGTAAACTTTTGTATAGCACATCTCACAGGAAGAGATTTATTATATCGACGTAATCGACCACTCCTTGATACTGCGAGACTGAGAATGCTTGGGCGTTATACAAGCAGGAAACAAGCTTTCGGCCATTATCAGTTTGTTTAAAGCGTTTGAAAACCGAATATACATTCAATGGGTGGTTTCAGATTATTAGCACAAACAAACGGACGGCGAGAGCTTTTGTAGTGGCCAGCAGACAAGCATTGTGCATTTCACATTGTAAGAACGATGGTTCTTGTCGTGCAAGTTTACCCGTCCACCCTTTTCATTCATCACGTTCGATGTTCGAGGTCGGAGATTGAATATCCCCACGTGAGGTTAACCATTTGATTCTAAATGCTCTTTGAATCGCAGGGACTAAAGTCTCCTCGTGTGAGGTGAGCCAAGGTGTTGGTCTAAAGGTCCATCTAGATTAGCCGCCAAATGGATGCGCGTCCAAAAACTGGCATCACGAACAGCCATTTGGCTGCTACTTAGCATCTACACTAGCAGCCAAATGGACACAAAAAATTACATAACCGAAATTTCATTTTGGTGATTTTTTTAAATTTAATTATCAAAATCGGACTCTGTGCGTTTGAATTATTACACGGCCATTCAAGAATTATTCAATTTCACACAAAAGAACAAACAAAAGTTGCAAATTTCTCACTTTGAATTTGACAAGCGGTTGGTTGAGTTGCCATATTGAATATCAAATGGCGACTTTTGGATGGAATGACAACAGCCATTTGGCTGCACGTGACGCCATTTGGCGACTAATCTAGATGGATCTTAACATTTAACTGAATGATTTCAGAATGCTGCCATTTTTGTTGTGGACTATTATACATATATTCACCTAACAGCCTAAAGGTACATAATGTAGTATGTCCATACTTTAATGTAGTAAATAAATTTATATATTATGTATACGTTCCTATTTTTTCAATAGGTTTTTACTTATTCATACATGCTTGGTTAGTGACGCATATGTTCCTATTTGTTAGCAGGATGGAACACATTCGTTAGTTAATGATAAATTTGTTAAAATATTAATTTTAATACGGAAAATAGTTAAAATGATTTAACATTATTATTTATTGGGTTTGTGGTTCATCGAACAAAATTAACGGGGTTCAAAATCAAATTTACATCGATATTAGTGTCAAGTTAAATTAATCTGTTTTTTTTTTTTAAACTTAAAATTATACTAATTTTGCTTGATGAATAGTCTTTTTTTAATCTGACAGAAAAGTTGATTTTTTTTGTATTTTACGGACCCTGTATACACTCTTATACCACCAGTCATAACTATAGCCGCACCATGAGACAGACTGATGCTTGTTTGTGATTGTGATTAAAAGAGAGCACAGTTATTATACATATTATAAACGTAAGGGATATTAAAAAGACAAAAAAAAATTCACAAAAAAGTTTTCTTTTATTTCAAACCGTTATTTCCCTATAAAAATAAATAACAAGCGCGTCAGTCCAACACTGGACTAAGGCCGCAGATATGTTAGTGACATCTAATTTCCAAGATCTTAACTGTTTTTTGTTGAGGTGTTGAAATCAACAGCACGCTCAGCAGTGTTATTTATCCCCATAAATGCGTACTCGTTTAACATCTGAGTGAGATCATAGTCCGTCGCATGGGCCGTGAGTTCGAAAAGCACCACATTAACTAAATTGGTTCACGGTGATATTTGAACCCACGATCCTGTGCACCGAAGGTGTGCCCACTAACCACAACACCAACCAGACTACATTTCTCTATAAAGGAAAAACTAAATTTCCGGTCCGTCATAATCATAACTATAGCCGCACTTGAAATTATGATGGTAAAAACTGATTAAAAAGCGGAAATTAATATTAATCCTTTTCGAATAAAATACATAAATCCTGCGGGATTGTTTTGATTATTTTAAACGAAATTATTTTAACAGTTTCGAGTTTTTTGGTTATTAACCTCTTAACATCGATCACCGCTGCTTTTACATAAAAACTTTTTTTTATATAAATTTTACGTAATCATATTCCTCGAAGTTTCCCAGTCTCATTTGGATCAATGTCCACTCCCAAACATTTGAACTAACTTTAAGAACTACGACTGGTGAGAAATGATGCAATCTCTCCCTTGAAAATCCGTCCGTCAGAACAATCTTATGAATTGTTTCCTGTGCTGGAAGTGACGAAATCAGCTGTTCCATAAGTAGACTATCCTGGCAAATACTTTTAATGAGCTTTTTTTCTTCTTCTTCCTTGCCTCGTTCTTTATACCGCTCCATGGTTTCGCGTTGCTCGACCTGCGGTGTAGGCACATCGCCCGTTTTGGCTCTATCTTGGATCGTGTCATCGCCGAGACCAATGCGTTGTTGTGTTCTTCGGTCTGCCTCTGGCCTTGGGTCCATCACGTGGAACTTCCATTGATATCGCTCTCTTTGCGGGGTTCTCAGGCGGACGCCTATGAACATGGCAATACCAATCCATTTGTCGGTCTTCGAGGTTTTCGGTGATTGGTTGGTCTATGGACAAGCTGCCTTGGATGTAGCTACTCTTGATGTGGTCCCTTTTCGTTACACCAACTGACATGCGTAACATTTTCATTTCAGTCGGTGTCATTTCTTTCGCGTAACCTTCATACATGGTCCAGCATTCTGATCCATAGATGAGTGCGGGACGTACAACCGTTTTGTACAACTTGCCCTTTAGCTTCAGTGGCATTTTCTTATCGCAGAAAACTCCAGAGTTTTCTCGCCACGTCATCCACCCAACCTTTGTGCGGTGTTTGATGTCATCATCGCATGTGGCTCCGCTGTTCACCATCGAGCCAAGGTACTTGAACTTGGTACAAGACTTAAGCTGCTCTCCTTTGACGTACATATCTGGTATCGGTGCATCTGGGTCTGAGAATTGGCAGCATAAGAACTCAGTCTTTGTTATATTTACCCTCACCTCAATCCATGCTCCCCCAGAATGTCACACCATTTTGTAAGTGCAGCTTGCTAGGCAACGATGGGCTACTGAGGACTATATCATTGGCATAAAGAAGAGATATTTCTAGGCCGTCGGAGATACGTGTTAATAAGTAGCACATGATGATGTTGAAGAGGAACGGACTCAATACACTGCCCTGGTGTAGTCCGACATTCACCGGAAATTCTTCTGATTCACCGGCCGTGCATCTAACCTTAGTCGTAGCTCCATCATACATGTCTCGTATCATCCTGACGTATGCCTCAGGGACATTAAGTGCTCTCAAGGCCAACCATATCAGATCACGAGGTACTCTATCGAATGCCTTTTCCAAATCGATGAATACAAAGTGCAAGTCCTTTCGTGCTGCTCTATACTTTTACATCGCAATACGAATGCACTGAATCGCATCGTCTGTAGATCGACCTTCAACAAAGCCGCATTGATTGTCATTCAACCGCACAATCTTTCTCAATCGGTTGCAGACAACTCGCTCGTAGATCTTCAGTGTATGAGGTGTTAACTTTATAGCCCTATAGTTGTTGAGTTTGCGTGAGTCTCCCTTGTTCTTATAGAAAGGAAGAAGAAAACTTTCCCTGAAAGCATCAGGCATCGGTTGCCCACCTTTGATTTTGTTGAAGAGAACTGTGAGCCAACTAAGGCCGATATTTTCCATTTTCAACCAAAATTCCGCGGGGATTTTGTCCAGTCCGACTGCCTTTCCGCGTTTCATCTGATGCATTGCCTCCATCACCTCTTCCTCTGAGAGCACTTGCCGGATTTTCATACACTCGGCCGCAAAACTATCGACTCAACTTAAAAGCTCGTGTATTTGTACGTGTTTTTCGAAAAGTATAGCAGTTATCCATAAAAATCGTATGTCATTGAATAGCTTAAGGCCTCAGCTTCACGTTGGTACCATTTTAACCAATATTTGGTGAGCACTTTTAAAATTGATGCTCATTGAGCGAAATCGTAGCGAAAAAGAGCAAATATGAAAATGGTTTTTGGTTAGGTTTTTTGCAAATAAAACAAAAACTGTTGGAAAATAAGTTAAGCATTTATTATTTTAGTATTTGGTATTGCCTCCTCTTGCTCTAATGACAGCTTCCAGTCGATTCTGCATTGATCTGATCAAGTTGCTGATGGTATCTTGAGGAATACCGGCCCACTCCCCTAATAGGGCTGCCTTCAATTCCTCAGTGGACGAAGGGACTGGATTTCTGGCTCGGACTCTTCTGTTGAGTTCCCATAAGTGTTCAATGGGATTGATGTCGGGACTGCGTGCAGGCCAGTTAAGTGACGACATATTGGCTTCATTCAAGAACTGTCGAGTGAGGCGCGATGCATGACACCGGGCATTGTCGTGCATCAAAGTGAAGTTCTCGCCAATAAATGCTGCATAGGGCACAATGTGGACAAGGAGAATATCGGTAACGTATCGCTCAGCTGTCAGCCCTCCTCTTCGGCCGCCTGTGGGCACGAATGTGAGATCCGTTTTTCCCTCCAAGGAAATGCCAGCCCACATCATACAGGAACCGCCGCCGTATGCAAATCGCTCAGTTGGACGCCTGTAGACTCGACATCTTCTGTCACTGCCATATAGACACATTCTCGACTCGTCAGTGAACAATACTGAGCTCTATTCCGTATCGCTCCAAGTAAGATGATCTCCAGCAAATAAGAGGCGCGCTTGTCGGTGTCGTGCAGTCAATTTGGGGCCCCTGGCAGGCCGTCTTGGATTGATATTCGCTTCCCTTAATCGTCTCCTTACTGTGCAGACACTAACGGCTACTCCGCGAACACGCCTCAGGTGCCACTGCGCAGCAACACCCGTGAGGAACCGATTTCGTAACGTACTTGTAACAATGAAACGCTCGTCTCTCTCTGAAGTGGATCGAGGGCGGCCCGTTCTTGGTCTCGGATTAAAGCTACCAGTCTCTCGAAATCTACTGCTAACTCTCGAGACAGCAGACTGACTCGTTCCAAGACGGCGAGCGACGGTTCGCTGACTATGATTTTCCGACAATACAACTTGTGCCGCCTGATCTGGCGTCGTATCCATTGATGACCAAACAGTGATTGAAATTACTTCAGATGTAAGTTACCTAACTTTCCTGATGCAACTGATAATGAGAAACCGATTACGGGCGCTTTAAGAGGGGTAGTTTACCTGACCTGACCTTTACCTGAAATTTCAATTTTTCTGGGTTTTTTGTTACAAGTGGGAATAATACACGCGCTTTCAGGTTGAGTCGATAGTTTTGCGGCCGAGTGTAGATCTGAATACAAATTTTGCACAGAGTTCCTTAGTACTCGTAGTGTTAAGCAGAGTTGTTTATGTATTTAAAAGTTGATGTAACCACCTCTAATACAGTAAAAAAAAATTCTACAATATTCTGACCAAAAACTGTTTTCCTTTTAATACAGAAGACATGGCACACAAGGGATTTTGTACCAAGAGATTGCATCATCTCTCACCAATCATCGTTTATTGAGAAATAAACAAAATAATCCCTCAGTCAATTTTATTAAAAAAAATATTTTACCGTTATTTATTACACCAATTTCCGCTTTTTGTTAAGTTTTTGCCATACTTAGTCTAAGTCTAAGGCTATAGTTATGAAGGATTTAAATTTTTCTTTTTAGACGAATGACGGTTTGAAATAAAAGGAAAATTTTTGTGAAATTGTTTGTCTTTTTAAAGTTTATAGTATCTGGAATTGCTGTGCTCTCTTTAAATTTCCAACAATCAGTCTGTTTTATGGTGCGGCTACATAGTTATGGCAGTCAGTGTATATTGAAATAACATATCCTTATGATATAAAACATGTACAATTTTCTCACAAACAGTAAAAACTATTTTAATAGTAATAGAATATGTTAATTTACAATTAAATTTAATTACATTCTATTATAAGGTTAAGTGCGCCTAGTACATATAAACTAGGCTCTATTTTTGTTAGACAATAATAATCCCTGTATAATTGTAAAAAAAAATATTTCTCGCGTACCTTTCTAGCCTTGGACTGATACTCTTGAGCTTTCTCGAGTTCGAAGTGTCCGCTTTTTACATAATTCCCACTTTCCGCCACATGATTTTCGATGCGATCCACCATATCTCCCTTTTTATTGTGTATTTATGCAATGTGAATGTGATTTGTTTTCAACAGGCCAAAGCATTTTTGTGTTTTTTTTTTGTTGGGTGATTGATTTGATATTTTTGATGATCGTGTCAACGCATTGATGTTTTGATGTTCGATCAAATATAAATGTAAACCTTAGGACAAGGGTATAGGGGGCAAGTGGTGTTTTGAAAATGATTGGGATATTGGTATTTTCAATTTTGTGTTTTTAGTTATAAAAGTGTTTTATAGAAGTTTCAATAGATATACAGATTTACGCAGAGAGTCGTAGAGTACAAACACATTATAAATGGTAAAAAGTGTTCATACGTTGAAAGGGGGAAAGAAATATATTGTCGTTATTTGTTCGTTAATAATTAAAAAAGGATTTTAATTTGATTAATCATATTATTATAGGTCATTTTAATGTTTAATATTTTTTTAGGAAATTGAGAAAATTAGAAATCATTGTTGTACACATTATTTTAAATTTATCAGTTAAATAGATTTATCAAAATCGAATCAACATCAAAAGTGCAGAAAATTTAAAACAGTGACGATAATTCATTTTTTTTTAAAGAAAACCATTCCAAAAGCAACAAGCGCAAATTTTCAAGCAAACATTCCAAAATAATCAGAAGGAAAAATAAATCAAAAACAAACCGACAAGGCAAAACGACGAAGGAAAACAAAAAACACACAAGCAACATGCATCATGCCCAAAATTTAATTATTCGGTTAGGATTGTGTAAAAAGGAAATAAATTGAATTAATTAATTTGCAATTTCAATTGACAAATTACAAAGTGACACAGGACAAATGGGATGGATATTTCATATGTGGGACATCAACAGGAGGACAAGGACAAAAGGACGTTTTGAACGAACAAAACAAACGGAAGAGAATGAAAAAAAAAGAGAAACAAAAAGAAAAACAAACATTAGTAAATTCTGATGGAATCAAACTTACCCGACGTGCTTTACTTTGATATTTGAGTGCTTTTTTCGTATCTTGTGTCGCCGTCTGGACATAGTCCATGGCGTGCTCTACATGATATTCTATACGATCTATCATTTCGCCCTGTTGTTTGGCATTATTTAAAGTTTTGTGTTATTCATTTTTTGTTTGTTTTAGGAATAAATAAATATAAAATATTTTTGTTGAATATTTTTTTTTTTATATCTTCGAAAAAGGATAAATAAATTGATTTTAAATTTTATATTGCAAAGAAATTGGTTCCAATTCATTTCAATTTGTATGTATAAATTTTAAAGTACATACGTACATATTGTCGCCGAGTGGGCGTGGTTAAACTATTACTTCCCATCCAGCAGAATGGCATCCTGGTCGAACAGTGGAAGCGACGAACATTTTTGAGAGTCTGTATTTACGAGGGCGGTTCAAATCTGATCGAGACAAATGCTCTGACACGTTTATTTATTATAGAAAAAAATACAAAAATTTACAGTTTTTCTAGGTACTCCCCTCACTAGTTACACATATTTTTCACCTCTCCGGAAGCTTTTTGATGCCGATATCGAAAAATTCCTTGGACAACTCGGACATCCATGTGCGCACAAACTCCTCTGCCTCATCGTCGGTGTTGAATTTTTTTTACCTCCGAGGGCTTCTTTCAGAGGTCCAAACATATGGTAATCGCAGGTTAATAAATCCGGAATGTAGGGGGAGTGCCCCAGTACATCCCACCCCAATTCCGATATTGTATTGAGCGTAAGGCGCGCGGTATGAGGACGCGCGTAATCCTGGAGAAGTTCAACAGTTTGAGAATCCATCGCACCGTTATTTTGCGATATTGAAGGTGTTCGTAGATGAGAGACTCTACACTACCAATGATGGAGCCGAATTCAGCCGAATTGTCTCGAACATTCATCCTACGGTCCTCCGAAATGAGTTGTTTTACGCGGCGAATGTTGCCTGGTGTGATGCTGGTTGCGGCTGATTCTCGGCGGTTTCTCGGCCATCCTTGACCGCTTTGGCCCATTTAAACACAGCAGTCCTAATCAGGCACTCACTACCGAACGGATTGTGCAAACGCAGAAAAATTTCCGTATTCTTAACGCCTTCCTTCACTAAAAAACGAATGACAATACGTTGCGCAATGGCGATCGGCACTTGATGTTCACTCATAGTCGTAGCACGAGCGCAAAATATCCCTTCGCGACGAAAACTATGCCACTCTGTTCGTAAGGGACCCAGCTATCATATACTAAGCCACGACCTTCAAAACATACATGCGCGCCATGTACAGCGTTTGTCTCGATCATATTTGAACCACCCTCGTATATTTACGTGAAGCAATGTCATTCTTTGGCTGAGTCTTTGTATTTTTGTAATCATCATCATCAATGTTGCACGATAGCCCGACGTCGGGCCTTGGCCGCCTGAATCGTTGACCTCCAATTGTCGCGGTTACGTGACCTCGTCCTCCAGTTTCGGAAGCCCAGCAGCTGTTGGGCGTCTTCACCTACGGAGTTCTCCCAGCGAGCTCTCGGTCGTCCACGCAACCTCGCTCCGTCAATTCGTTGTGCGTTCATCACTTTCTTTGGCATGCGATTATCGTCCATCCGTTGTACATGCCCCGCCCATTGCAAACGTTGAAGCTTCACGATTTTCGATACTTCCAGCTCATCGTACAATTGATACAACTCATGGTTGTACCGGTCACGCCATTGGTCTCGCTCGCGAACGGCCCCGAAAATTCGCCGAAGGACCTTTCGTTCGAATCGGTCTAGCAAAATTTCGGAGGCTTGGGTGAGGGTCCATGTTTCGCAGCCATAACATAGCACGGGTCGGATGATCGTTTTGTACACGCGGAGCTTCGTGTTCCTGTGCGCAAGTTTCGAATTAATTATAGGGAGGACCGAGAAATATGTCTTATTGGCTAGTTGTATCCGTCGCTTAATTTCATCGGTTTCGTTGGCGTCCTTTGATAAGTTACAACCCAGATAGTTGAAGTTGTCTACATACTCGATATTAAGGTCCCCCACTGTGATGCTTGAATTTGCTGGCGTCCTTGTTTTCGATTGCATCATGGCCTTTGTTTTGCTTTCGTTGATATGTAGTCCAACTTCCTTTGCGGCGTTATTGAGGTTATGCAGAAGGCTTTCTGCATCACCCAACCTTCGAGACATGATGTTGATATCGTCGGCGTACGCTACTAATTGAGTCGACTTGATGAGTAGCGTTCCGCTGCTGTCCATATTCATGGCTCGAATTACATACTCCAAAGCAAGGTTGAAGAGCGTCGGCGCCAGCCCGTCGCCCTGCTTGAGTCCAGTACGAGTTTCAAATAGGTCAGTGAGTCGATTCTGCAATCTGACCTGCGAGACGGTATTAGTCATCGTCATCCTTGTGAGTCGCACTAACTTTGCCGGTATACCAAAATTCAGCATAATGTTGTACAGTACACTTCGATCGATACTGTCGTATGCCTGCTTGAAGTCGACAAAGATTTGGTATACGTCGATGTTATATTCCCAGCACTTTTGGAGTAGTAGCTTCACTGTGAAAAGCTGATCGGTCGTTGATCGACCAGGTCTGAAGCCGCCTTGATACTCGCCAATGATTCGTTCTGCGTACGGATTAATTCTCTTTTCAAGAATTTTAGATAATATCTTATAGGCCGTACAAACTAATGATATGCCCCTGTAATTCTCACACTTCAGCTTGTCACCCTTTTTATGGATTGGGCAGATTATGCTTTTGCGCCAATCTTCGGGGATTTCCTCGTCGTTCCATATTTTCAGCAGTAGCACATGTATTGCGTTGGTCAGGCACGTTCCACCATGCTTCAGCAGTTCTGCTGAGATCTCGTCAGCGCCGGGCGCTTTATTATTTTGAAGCGACTGTATGGCAAGACTCACCTCCTCTACTGTTGGGGGTAGAACGGGAGGGCCTGGTTCGGCTAACTGCTCAAGAGCTGGCTCCGCGGGGGATGTTGATGGTGCATTGAGGAGCTCTTCAAAATGCGAGGCCCATCGTTTGTTGACGCTTTCGATGTCGCTGATGATGTTACCATCCTTGTCCTGGGTTGATATCCGTTCTTAACATTATTAATAAGTTTGTACGCCTGTCTAATGTTCTTACTGGCTAATCTTTGGTTTATTTGCTGTAACTGCTCGTCAAAATGTTTGCGTTTCTTACGTCTAATTAACTTATTAGATACTCGCGAAGCTCGTTATATCTTTCTTTCTTGGCTCGGGATGCGCGTTGTGTGTATTGGCGATAGGCTTCATTTTTCGCCTCAATCGAGGCCCTGCATTCTTCGTCGAACCAGTCTGCTCGTCTGCGCCGGCCTTTATAGCCCACGACCTCTTCTGCGACCCCCTTGATGCTGTCTTTGAGCTCCTCCCAGAACTCATGGATGCCTAAATTGTTGATGTCATCAAGCATGGGCGACAGTTTTTCCTCTAGTGCTGTTGTATACGCAGCCGCCGTGGCATCATCAATCAAATTGTCAACCTCGAAAATCTTGGCAGGGTTGATTCTCGTTAGGTGCACCGAAGAGATTCTGCACCTGTAGGTCGTCTTCACCAAATAGTGATCGGTGTCACAGTTGGCTCCTCGATAGGATCGAACATCTAGGACATTAGAAGCCCATCTCTTGCTGGTCAGTACGTGGTCGATCTGGTTCACGGTGTATTCATCTGGAGACTTCCAGGTCTGCTTATGGATTCGCCGATGAGGGAAGCATGTAGAGCTTATTACCAGGTTTCTGCCGCTCGCGAAGTCGATAAGTCGCTGACCGTTGTTGTTGTTTTCTTCGTGGAGGCTATGACCTCCAGTAGTTCCCCTATGCCAGCTTTCATTTCCGACTTTGGCGTTAAAGTCTCCTAGCAGCAGCTTGACGTCGTTTGATGGAAGTGAGTCGAAGAGTGTTTCTAGGTCGTTGTAGAACTCGTCCTTAATCGCGTCTTCTTTTACTTCTGTAGGGGCATGCGCATTAATGAGCCAGAGATTAGCGAAACGGGTCTTAATGCGGATCGCACATAGCCGCTCGTTGATGGGTTTGAAGCCGATAACGTGGTCCTTCAGCTGCTTATTCACGATGAAAGCTACTCCAAACTCCTTGTTGCCCTCCTCTTTACCACTCGTAAAAATAGTGTGCGAATTGAGGTCGTTAATTTCGCTTTTGAGCCATTTAGTTTCCTGGATTGCAACTATGCTCAGCTTGTATTGTTCTACCTGATCCAGGAGGGCCCTTAAGGCCCCCGGTCTATTCAGGGAGCGTACATTCCAGGATCCGAAAGAGTAATCAGTTGTTCGTTTGCGGGGTCGTCGTTGTTTTGTATCCGTCCAATCCGAGGCTTTTGTTTCAGGTTTCTTGACTTGAAGTTTTTCTTAGGATGAGTTGTCGGCACATCGCTAAACCATGATAGGGTTTAATCGTTGAGTAAAGGCCATCATGGGCATGCCTCGAAGATGCTGCTTTAGTGGTTGACTTAAATGTTTTCTGTCACCTATCACGTTAAGTAACCTGAGACGCTGCAGATGTTAATGCAGCACTCAGGCGCAGCGGTTACTCGGATAATGCGGGAAAGTAACGCCCCGTAGAGAGACATAGGAATTGGCCGAAGTCCTTTTCCTATGAAACTCCTCCTGCATAGCTAAGGGTCCGCAGTTATGCCACAACTGAAGAAGATATAGGAATTAGCCGAAGCCTTTCAACCTTTATCTTCCCCCTTACGGTGTAATGCTCTATGATATTTGCATCCCGATGCCAGTTGAGTCATTCGGAGGTGCAAACCGTATGGCAATGTTTTTTGTTGTTGTACCGGCACAAGCGAGGGATTTAGAACAATAATACAAAAATAGTAATCATAAGCATCCTGTCTTCTAGATTCAAATTTAGAAAGAAACGGCTAAAATCTGCTACCACACCGCAAGCGATGTAAGATGCGCGGGAGCAGCTGTGCGATTAAGATATGGTCAACGCACTAGCTCCGCAAGCAGGACATGTGTTTGCGAATTCGTTATCTATTCGAAACAAAACGAGGGGAGTTGTTCCGAAGTAGTGCGGGCGGCTCTTGGTTTTAATTTATTAGGAGAGATGGATGGTGGACTAGTGGCAAGTTCAAGTTGTTGAAATCTCGTGTAGCTTTATCAACCTTTTCGTAGATGGAACGGAAGTCACAATGGTAGGCAAATGTATGGGAAAATGCTGGCGTCCGGGTTTCAAACCGGACCTTGAAAACTAAACATTTCTCTGTCCTCACAACCTTTTAGTGCCTAACGTATTCACTTTACGGCTTTATTGGGTAGCACCAGTGTTTTTCTGTCTGTACCCCAAGTGCTATCCGCTAAAGTAGGGGTGTCCAACATATTTTTTGCATGGGCCACATTGTTGGTTTGCCAGACGATGGTAGACCAAACATTTACATGAGACAGAAAACATTTGTGCAAACATTTTTTTCATTCGAACGTAAGGGAAGAGCATTTCTGAGAATACAAAAATTCACAGCTAGTTAACAGAAAATCACATTCCAAATGTGCAGGTTTAAATTTGGGAACTCGCTCAGCCTCACAAATATCTTTGATTTGATCAATTACATTTATTGATATTTGCAAGGGTCCCACCATATTGCATATTCAAAAATTGGTATTTAAGTGAGGCAACAGCTGCTTTATCGCCATGATATTGACTAGCGTTTTTCGCGAAATTTGGGTTACAGTTGTCGATGAGGATGGAAGAAAAACTGCTAGGCGTTTTTTGGTTCGGGAAGTGTTCCATTCCAGTTTTGAAAGTTTTGACTGATGGAAAATATGAAAGGCTTTCTTTTTTAAATAAGAATTTTGGCGTAACTATGAGATATAGTTTTTGCCTAGCAAGCCTAGTTAAGTCCCGATTAGGGACAGCTACGATCTGTAGTCTAGTTACAATATGGGTGGCGCTGATTAGTTTTCCGGACAGGAGCGTTCCACGTCGAGTAATTTTTTTAAATAGAGGGATTATTGATAAGGCCAGCCAACGTAATATGCTCCTTGGGCGCTATCTGTGTAATTACACCTGTTTTTCGTTAGTACGTTCACGTCGCTCATTCAGCGAAAGGAATTGGATTTATCCATCTATCGATCAAAGTGAATGGACGATGGAAGTCGTCAGCCATCGAATTGTAGCATCCTGGGAAGGGAATAGCCTAGTATACGAAGACAGATTGGCAGATTGCGTAACAACATCATCTGTCCATAACGAAGAGGCATTTTGGTTCTTCTAACTAAGCCACGACTGAACGATTTAATAGAAAATATTTCTTTTGAACCAATAATGCGACTTTTTTCTCTATTCTCCGGGAAAATTTATTCATAATTTTGCTCAAATAAGCCGCATATGACCCCTTTTCCACTGAAGTCACTCGCGATCCGGATAAAAACCCTAGCTTTGGTGTTATATAAAAAATACAGCATTTAAGATATTCGAATTATTCCTGAGCTTTCTACGCCTGCAAGACAATCTTGAATAGAAGGTGGGGCATTAACCCAAATGTGATACTCTGACTCTACCCCGCGATTGACATATGGGGCACTGGTCTGGTGACCAGCGCACAGTAGAGATTACATTGTAACGAAGCTAGGCATGGTGCAATGATCGGAACGTCCTGGCATCGGAAGGGGTATGCGAACATGCCCCAGAGATGCATTGAATGAAATCCTACATCTTCTGCCTATCAACCTTTTCATCAAAGAACTGGACTGCCAAGCGATATATCTACTCTGATATTATCAACCAACTGCCACAAGATACGATCAAAGCTACAACGGATTATGCCGTGACTACACTAAGTTTCGGAAATAACTTCGATGTTAGATTTCCGACCAGATGCGAATGGATGGGGAGTGACTGTGGTGTAGGTGCAAGTGTCTTCTGTGGCACACTCAATATCTCTGAATTTTACCGTTTCCCTGGTCATGCCACTGAAATCCGTAGGGATATCCTCCAAGCTTGCGAAAAGCTGTAAAGGACACTGAACAACCTTGATTCCTCCAAGGCACATGGTGACCCAACTTTGGGTGCCGGGGCTTATGAACATACAGGTAAATGAGGTTGCAGATGAGTTGGCCAAACTGAGGCCAACTCGGGACGCCTCTCATGCGAAGCGAGTTGACATTCCGATGGCAGCTGTCAGAAGAAAAATCTCCTCTCATTATTTCGCGTATGGTAATCGTAATTGGCGGAGCATTAGAACTTGTGTAATATCAAGGAAGCTATGACCATCCTATGACCGGAAAAGAACGTCTGAGATTCTGACCAGACCGGGGTCCCACTAGGGCAGGAGTGTCAAACTCAAAACCTGGCGCGGGCCAAATAAGACTCTCCTCAGGTTTAGGTGGGCCGCAGGAGAAAAATTTCAAAAACTTTTATGTAATCATATTACGAAAGTTGATTACGGAATATTGCTTTTCAAATATAGCAAAAAGTCTAGATCACTATAGAAACTTCGGGATTATCCGTGAGAACTTCCTCCTTTCGAAAATGTACTTCAAGAACATTAAAAAACTAAGGCAAGGAGCAAAAACGTGAAAACATGATTGATCCTAAAGTAACCACAATTACATGATTTGCCCAAAATTTTGGATGATAAAAAATGTTTAGCACCAGTCATCCGAGGTCGCCCAAAATAGCATTGGGAGGCAAAATAGTCAGAATAAATTAATTTCAGCAGAAAGGTGGCTAAAAGAAACAAAAAGTTGTTTGTGATAATAGTTTTAAACAAACTCATGCAAATCCATAGGTCCAAAAATCAGGCAGTTGGGCTCAAATTATTATGTTGGAATTTCACATCCAGGTGATTTAGTCACCAATTCCAAGATTTCCGTAGTTTTTGAAGCTTTGTAATTTTACCAAATAAATCTCATGTTCGGTAAAGCTAACCAATCTTTTACTGCATTTCGGCGCAGAACAGTTTCATGAAAAGACTTAGTATCGTCCTGTGCAAAAAAGATGAGCTGTCTTATAAAATCAAATAAGCAGCCTCAAATTGTTGGTATAGTATTTGGAGAAAAAAAAACCTGAAATAACCTTGCATAAGCCACTGACGAGTTTTAGTAATTTTTGTAGACTTGAGTTCAATTTCTGAATTTATTCACCTTACCAATTTTACCATTTTTGTGTTGATACAGATTGTGCTGCTTCGACATGGCCGCGGGCCGCACTCTTATTCCACTTTCTATGCATTCGCATACCAGCTCTCGCCAAATCCTGCTACCAAACGTTGAATTGGGATGTAAGTTTTTTGGCCGCCTAGAAGGGGATGCGTCGGAGGCGAAAATAAGGGAGCAGCTTCACTTCCTAAATCTCTATAAATGGCTCTAGGTGCGTCTCCACAATCGAAATAATATTTCCTGTAACCTCCATCCTTTAAGTAGCTTAATGGTGCTTTCTCAAAACGGCGCTTTTCGTGCTAATTGGGCTCTTGGCCTGCTTCGCCTTTAGCCACCACTTTTACCAAACAGGCAACACCAATAATTTTGGGGTAACGAATACGCACGTCCACGCAGCTAACGTGGATGTGCGTCGCCAATTCGGATTTTTTAGTAACGTAATATATTCTTGGTTAAAGATGGTGAACAGACTGGCGGAGGATTGAGGCGCTGGGAGTTTCAGAATTTTACAGGTGGAAAAAGTGCTGAGTTCAACTAGGTCAGCTGAGGTTTCACATTCCTATGATGTCATTGCCAGTTACTGACGGTATTACCGTCGGCGTATGATAAGATTTCGAGTCATGTGGGACGCCTTGTTTATACGAGGACTCCAATGAGCGGAACGTAGAACGCTTTTGATCAGACAGATCAGACACATTTTGGACGTAATTATATTGACAACAGTGGTGGTGCTATGCATCTTGCGGAAGTCACAGAAGACAAAGGATTTTATTGGCCGCGATTCTTCAAGCCTTATCTGATTTTGGTACATATTTGAATAATGCGGCCTTTTCTCTAAAATTCAGTTATGATGATTTATTTTAGAGATATACTCAATGGCGTAAATCTTTTGGCTTCAATCTGTATGATCCATAGATCCTCAGATACACTGACAAACACAACCTCCCTGCATCAAATCTTAATGGCTCTTCCCAGGCTAGGTAAATCCTGTCGGGTTTTTTTTTAATTGAAAACAAAAACGGATCATAAGGTACTATAATGACAATCCGATTGTAGCCCTTACGTTCTTGTCGCTTATACGACGACGAAACTAAGAACAGATCCAGAGACATGAATCGCGGTTCACGCCTTTCTGCATCGCTTTTACAAAAACAACTATGTATCTAAGATGCTTTTCTGCCTGGAGTACATCGGTAGGTGAGAGAAGTACAGAAAAGTTTCAGTAGTTTTCCTTTCAAAACCGTTTCAATGGGCTTTACTATTATTGGTGTACGTCTTCTTCTCCGTATGGATGTATTGATTTGGCTTATTCAGCGTTAATATAATTGCCAGGTGGTCTGAGGAGAAAGTGAGGAAAGGTTCACACATGATGCTCATAATGAGCCCAGAGCCAACGGTTGGAAAGTTAGTTCAACTGGAGCATGTAACTCGCGTTTGGATGTCGTAATTCATTGGACAGAAATCAGATTCATCCAAATGGTTTGCGATGGAGTTACCTCTGGTGTCATTGTTGAGGTTGGAATGCCATGGATCGTGGTGGTGTGCATTCAAGTCACTCAGTAAGAGGCGATGGCGGCCGGTAAAAAGAGAGCTAATACATGCTGAGCAAAAAGTAACTCAAACCGTGCCCTCTTGGAAAATGGTGACGGAAAATTATCGTCGCAATTGCCTGATTTACAGGATCAATATTTCCTGACTCAACGAATATAACTTGTAATTCGTTGGTGGAGTTGGCGGCGGCAGCGTAAATGATACTGTTTAGCAACAGAATTATTAGTATCAGGAAAACAAAACTTCCTCCTGTGCTGCGAGGGATTAAATGTTATTTTTCCGTTGACTGGTATTGTTCACCCAGGTCGCCCAAAACACAATTAACTTTGGTGGAAAGGTGGCTATCAGAGACAAAACTTCGTTTGTGATACGATTTTAAACAAACTCATGCACCAATACAGCTTGATAAGTGTAGAGCTAAAAATCAGGCACGTGGGCTGTAATTGTTTTGTTGAGATTTCAAATCAAGGTGATTTAGTCACAAATTCCGGGATTTCCGGCGTTTTTAAAGCTTTGCTATTTTCCCAAATAAAACAAGTTTTTGTTGATTAGCCGCCTTATAAAACCAAATAACCATCAGCAAATTGTTTGGAGTATTCAGAGGAAAATTCATAGTTTAATCTAGCATATCGTGAGGTCAACGGCTGAGTTTTTGTCACCTTACTAATTTGACAATTTTTGTGTTGATACACATTGTGCTGCTTCTAAATGGCCGCGGGCCGCACAGAACTGCGAAATGGGCCACATGGATCAGGATTTTACATGCAAATAAAACAATAAAATAAAAATATATCCTTTTGCTGTAAGCGCAGTGGGTCCATGAACGAGGATTGGTTTTCATTTCGTATAATTAGAATTTGCAGCGGTCATGGTCATGGCAAGTTATTACGATTCTTGACCATACATGCATCGTTTCGGGGCGTAGAAAAGAAGCACAGAAATCCAGAACGAAAATGAGCAGGTCGCCGATAAGCCAATAATAAAAAGGAATTGTTGTGAGCCCATCGATTATATAGGAACCTGTGACATTCCGGTACTAAATCGCAAGAATGCCGTATAAATGAATGAAAATGACTCTCTTCAGAGCATAATTTCTTCTCTTCTGACACTAATTGAACTCTGTTTTTAACTACTTTTACTACATTATACAGCCATCCCACAGTTTTGAAACTACAAGGGCATCCGCCATTCTGCAGCACAATTGACACATTTATTGCTTTTTGCACATACAATAGAAGCAAGTGTGTATCCGATGCATACACAAAGGAAACTCATACGTTAACATGACACGCAGTTAATTTGTTTCCTAATAACTTCTCAATTACAGGCAAATGACAAGATGTCCTCTCGTTTTATCGAGAATTTACAGATGTCACACCCTGAATTTCGAAGTAATCATTTAATCGAATGAATAATTTCCCTCCCTAACATAACTTTGCATTCGCAATGCATTGCTTTCAGTAAACAACGGTGATAATTACTTCTGGTCCTATATGTAGGTCCAGTGAAAAAGCGCTAATCGTGGCCAAGACACTCCTAGGCTCTATTGGTGCAATCAAACCAATTATGAAAGTCCTTATCGAACGTTCTAAGCTTTCCATTTCCCCGCAAGTCTTGTAGTAGGGCATGTTTAATTACGTTTATTGTTCGCTCTTCACGAACTAATTTATTTATTAATTACAGAATGTCGTGAGCATTATTATGCAAAGGACATTGCAATAAACAATAAATTGAAGCACTCGGTACTTTACAAAACTGAAAGGAATCGGAACCATATTCTTTGCATTTAAAAATTTAAAACTGATTCAATATTTAATAATTTGCACAGGATACAAGGTACAATCTTTCGTGCAATAGTATAAAATGAAAAACGAAAATTACCTGACTCTCCACAAGCATTGCCATATCCATGAACATATCGTGTAGTTCCCTAATTGAGGTTTCCAATTTAATAATGTCAGCATGTCGTGCCTCAATATCAGCTAAAGTCTGTTTCGCTTGTTGCGTTTCCATTATAATCTAAAACGACACAATCAAAATCAGAGGAAGAAAACACAAAACATATGAACATAAATTTCCATAAATATAATGTATGTGATGTGTGTGTGTGTGTTCTTTGTAAAAGTTTTGCATGCATAAAAAGGACCTAAAATAAATATAAAAACACAAGGGTTAAATTCAAACGACAAGGATAAATTGAGGAATGTATGAAAAATAATGCTATCTAATTTACATGAAAGCCTGCGGTCAAAAATACATGTTATGTATGTCTACATACATAGGAGATGAATTCGTCCTCATATCCGGATATATAGTAGAATCAGTAGGAAGAGTGAAATTTATATTCCACTATGCCATCCCGACATGACTTGAATTGCAAATCAAATTCAGTCAGCACTTTCGAGACACACACATTCTCATAGAATGTACTTCAACGAGGATGTGTGCCTCTTTATTTACAGAGAAGAATAGCGAGGAGTGCACGACTCGACCCAACAAACACATCAGTGTTGCTTAAGCTTTTCTAGAAGCATTTCCGCTCAAATATCATTTGAAAATTGTCAACATAAGAAACACTTCGGTGACAATGGCTTCAGGTTTTTGGCCAACATTTGTAAACAGAAAATTATTTTAATTTTAGAAAAATTTCAAAAGACGTACAGTTTGTACACCAATTAAGTATCGTACAAACTTTTTGCCCGGGACGATAATGTAACTACAGAGCAAATGAATAAAATCTGCAAGTCAGGGATACACATATGAACAGCAACAACCTGTCGTGCTGTAATCGTCAGAACAAAATTTTTATTAATGAGCCTCGGCAATAATAACTCGCACACATTTCTGCCCATAAGTCATGACGAAATGTCCCGAGTAAAAGGACTCATTATCCGGCCAAGTAAATGAATGTCATGACATCTAATAGAGTTGTAATCACAAAGATGGATGGGATAGCATTACTTTTCATTCATTTTTTGTACGTGTTGCTCTATATTACACACACACGCGCTCATATCCTTGCCGCGTGACGATCCTTTTAAGCGCTAACAACATTATACATATATGCACATATAAAAGTGTGTGCTATACGCTATACACTTACACCTTGAGTAAACACTGCAGGATTTCCTTGTTCTAACATATCTTCTAGTTCCTCATTTGTAGTAGTTCTGCCAGCTATATAACGAATGGAATGAAGAAAGAAAAATAAAGACACGCATGGTTAGGTGTAGACTTTATCCTTTGTGCTCACAGCCAGTATGAGTGCTCGTTGCAATTTGCATTTAGAACGAGACAAGGATACACATAAAAGATATATTTGCACTTACTTATTTCTAACTGTCGCTGTATTCTGCCCTTACACCGTTCTCTGTAATCGGTCTGAGTTCTATTGTATTCTGTCATCACTTCGACGAATTTTCGTGATAGCGTCGAATGTTGAGTCTTTCGTATCCGAAGATCAGCACTGGATTTATTTGCTTGTTCCTCTTGTTCGATATTTTGTTCAATACCCTGAGCAAATAAAAGGAGAGTAAGTTACGAGGAATTTCATGAGTCAATTCAATTTGTTTGATTATTTTTTCATTTTGAAACTTACCTTAAGCTTACCCCGAACTTTATTTGCTGTTTTCTTAATGTCAGCCATAAGGTCTTCCAATTCTTGTTTGGTTTCTAAAAATTTAAAAGAAAGACGATCATTTAATTATATGAATTGAAAAAATTTCTTTGCAAAATATTAACATAAGTGATGATAAATAGTATCGTTTATCCGCTCGTCGACCGATGAATGATTTTTTGCCACCTCTTTGGTCGTACCACAGGAGCGACATGCAACAGGGATCAGAGCTTGTTTCATCTCAGGCTGTCAGCGCATCTAAAACATACGTGTCGAGAAGGCTAAATTTGTTAGACTCATTTGTTGGTTTCAGACTGTTGTAAGTAAGTGGGTGCAGCGTAGCATTGAAACAGGTGGTGCACATCATGAGGCGCACCATCGCAGCTCGAAAAAATGTGCTGGTTGCCCGGGTCTATTCGAGATAGGTAAGATTTGAGGCACGAACAAAGGCCTAAAGACGAGGATACGCATAAAAGCTGGGCTATAATGTTGCTCTTGTGGCTCTCGGGACCCAGACGAAATGGGTGGTGGGAGCTCTGGGAGGACTCTATTCCTATATAATCTCCCTATTGACGGACTTACAACGGTTTTGTGATTATCTGCGATGGCCGCATGGTATGCTGTGTCATCAAAAATATCGGGAGATGACCGTTTGTATCTCTGGTGTTCTCTCTGGAGACTTCTGAGTCTACTCCTGGATCTCATTCCAGTTTGTGTCACAAACGGTTTGCAACCACACCGGTGCTGCATAGCCAGGGATTGCTCGACCTATCGCTTTGTAAGTGAGCAGCATGGTGTCTTTGTCCTTGCCCCAGAAGCTGTCGCCCAGTGCCTTTAAAAATTTGTTCTACTATGTATTTTGTCGATTACGTACTCGACATGACGGTCCGACGTCATCATGGTGTCTAAGTAGACCCCAATGATCTTAGGATTAGTAACAGTAGGAACAATGTCGGAAACATGCTTACCAGTACGGATGTTGTTGTTGTAGCGGCGCAAGAAAATGGGGGGAGGAACAAGCGTCGTTATTCGTATATCGTTGGCATACTCTCTTCCAGTTCGAGACCTAGGAAGATTGCCACCTCCCACAGCGTAAGGGGTGTTAGGTGCGTTGATGCGGGTGCACAGTCGAAAAGATGATCGTGGTGGTCGAACGCGTAGGACACGATTTGCCTACAGATCACTCGTGGCCTTGATTTCCTCGCTAGTATGTATGGCTTTAGAACCACCTTGTAAGTGTTGGTGTTATCGAGGGGAACTCTTTTGAATCTTTGGACTTTCCTTTCCTTGTCCCTTAGCGAACATCTTACGTGTCGTGGCGGTGCGGTTTTGTCCATAAGGTCGTGGGTGTTCACAACGATAGCAACCAACAAGATATTGCTTAGCGAAGAGCTCATTATGATTTTTCAGATTTAGCAGCTTTGTCTCTTGGTGAAGGTGATCTTGAGATGTCATGCATACACATCCAGTAATTGTAAACATCGCTGCATTCTGACACGTTTGAATCCGCTTGGGTGTCGCAGAGACTGTTCGTCCATATAGGCTTAGCGATGGCTTGATATGTGGTAAGTAATGTCTCCTTTTCTGTTCCCCATTTGCTGCCAGTAAGAGATTTCAGAATATTGTTCCTGGTCTTTATTTTGTCGCATATGTTGTTGGTGTGGATGTTGAAAATGCCATGATTGCCGATTGGGGCGCCGAGGATTTTAGAGTGACGAACACTGGAGACTACGCTGTTCATTCGAAATTTGGTTTCAGACTGTTGTGAGTAAGTGGGTGCAGCGGAGCATTGAAACAGGTAGTCCACATCATGAGGCGCACCATCGCAGCTCGAAAAAATGTGCTGGTTGCCGGGGTCTATTCGAGATAGGTAGGATTTGAGGCACGAACAAAGGCCTAAAGACGAGGAGACTACGGTGTTGTTTACTTTGATGTCTAGTCGTAAGTTGTATTCGGGGTTGTACATGGTCAAAAGCGTGGCCGAGGATTTCGGCGCTGATAGCTTCAGGTTCTTGCTGTTGAAGAAGATGTTCCAAGTAACCATTGATTAGGTCGCACATGGCAGAAATATGGTTGCCGGATGTCATTATGGTACAGTCGTCAGCGTAGGATATTATGTCAATTCCTTCGGGTGGGATGCGAAGCCCTGACATGTAGAGGTTAAACAAGGTGGGGGATAAAACTCCACCTTGTGGTACTCCTTGTTTGATCCTTCTTAATTTAGATTTCCCATTTCGAAACTCCGTACTGGATTGACGTCTGGCAAGGTAGTTGGCAACCCATTTAACTATGTGGATGTGTTACGAAGATCCGTCAGTAAGAGCGTACCAAACGCTTTCGACAGATCTAATGCCACTAGGATGGTGCGCTTAAACGGCTTAGGCTGGTTAATCACATTAAAGACCTTGGACATGGCGTATTAGTGAGTTGTATGTGCTTCGCAAGAGTTTAATGTATCCGCGATTCCAGTATCTTTACACAGGAGATAAAAGCGTGATCGGGCGGTAGGATTCTCCTAAAGAGTGTTGTTTACCAGGTTTGGGTAATGGAATGATGCGACCCCTCTTCCAAATCTCTAGTATGATGAATGTTCGAAGCGAAGGTTCATCGTGGCAGTGATATATGGTGATTTGCAGATGTTTATCTACCGTGGTGTTTTGGATGGCTCGTGTGATTTTGCGCTTGAGCCTATCCTTGGGTGGATGCTCGACGAACTGCTTGATTGGTTTCTTTTTTTGTCGTCGCTCACGGTAGAGTTGCCAAACTTGATAGCGACCCTTACTTGTGTTTGATAACTAGTAAACCTTTTAATGCTATCCTAGTCAGCTTTGTTGAATTTGGACGGCATACCCAGCATAAGTAAAATTGGTGGTGATCAGAAGATATAGTGAGGATTGGTCCCATGTGATGTCATTGATATGTCCAGCGCTAGCGATAGAAATATCAGGTGAGCTGGTGCATGATTCAGTGGTACGAGTCGGTTTATCGTCGTTGATGGGACAGAAATCGGTTGCATCCAGTCGATCGAGTGCCATCGATCATGATGACCGTTGAAATCACCAAGAAGACGATATTGACCGGTTAGTAGGGAGCTTATATTGACTTTGTATCTGGAGAAACTGGAGACTGGAGGAATATGTATGTTGTAGATTTCAAAGCAATATTTCCTGATTTGAAGGTTATCCGCCTGTTGTTCCATAATTTTATCCGCAGAAGCGACATCAACGATGCTGTACGGTAGGTTGTTGCGAATTAGGAAGGCTAAACCATTGCATTGCTTTCTCGGCCGCGTCTGATGACGTTATAGTTCCCATATGAGCTAAGCGAATTCTTGGAGTTGAGTTTAGTCTCATGAATAGCGTAGTTGCAATGTGAGGAGCAACTGGGCCGGCCAAGATTGCTCCCCAAGGATAAAAACGCCACAAATAAGATACATAGCTTCTTTCCCCTTCTTGCGTCGAAGGGGATCGTTGTGACTCTTGGCCATGCTGGATAGCATGGATCGTTCCGGTTCGTAGAGCCGGCCGCAGTAGGAACATTCGTCGGCTAGCCTTGCGGCAGCAGTTGCCAAATATGGCCGAACTTTGGGTATACGTTCTGCCGGAATGAAATGAGCTGCCGCTTTGATAATGACGTTCCGTATACTCTTTTCATTTACCATAGCGTTGGTTGGAGTAGGTAGCGCGACGAACTTCGCCGTAGTGAACGCAGTGAAACGCTCCCAATTTGCCTTTTTGTGGTTGATAAAGTGATCCACAGAGCAGCAGAACTCTGATAGGGTGATAGGTCTTATATTAACGCGATGAATATACTCCTGGCATCGTTGCCGAGGAAACAAGGTTTTTCTAAGAAAAACTTTCAAGCTTTCCCAGGTTTTTTTTTGAAAAGGGTGTTGTCGCTGCATGAAACCTGGAATTTATAGGCTTCTCCTGTGCCTTTGTCAAAAATAAACATCTATGAATGCACCGAAATGTGCAGGTGCGACAGAACTCAGAACCATTATCTCAAATCTTACTCAAAGCAAATGTTGTGTTATTCAATTAATATAAAAACATCATCGCCACACCATATTCCATTTATACAAATAAATTTATCGCATTAGCAGCAATAATCATTTTAACCAAATAGCGAGCGCTCTTTTCATATTACTCGTATACATTCAAAGTAATTCGTAGTATGTACATCATTTTAAAAATATGAGGATTACTCTGGATCCGACTGGCATACGGAGCTTATATGTGTATCCCAGATCCGTAGATAGTCTACATCGAATCAGTCAGTCTCAGAGCCTACCATACTAGACTGTACGAGTATCAGCACATTACGAAGACGAATGGAAGTGTCGCATGCCTTTGGCTACAACTCGTATATACACAAAGCCGACAAGCGTGGCGCGTTATCAACTAAATTAAAGGAAATAAAACGACACTATATTCAACTTAAAGTCTCCTAAATGAAATCAAATTAAAATGATATGATTTGAGAAAAGTTAAATTATTGTGGTAGCTAAGTGTTTTACTACATAGTAGTACACATCAGACATGCCGACATGGCTTACGTCCGCATCGTTCTAGCATACTCTATACGACACAGTATATCCGTTCGTATACATCTTCTCACTGATTCCATCCTGGAGATGTGAAAATTGCCGGAAAATTTATGATAATGGGCCGAAGGAGTGGAGTGTGCTATTGCAAATGGGTGGGAACTGGAAAATGTTTTGAGTTGACAGGATTGCGTTGCGTTGCTTGTAATTTAAAACTTACGCTGACAACGCGAACGTTTTAAGTATTTAAATCGGTGTGGATCACGTATTTGCGAT
Source organism: Microchrysa polita (assembly GCA_949715475.1). NCBI lineage: Eukaryota > Metazoa > Arthropoda > Insecta > Diptera > Stratiomyidae > Microchrysa > Microchrysa polita. The sequence continues at coordinate 74,784,801 of OX454419.1, forward strand.
AAATTTAAAGGCCGGGTGGTCGGTTGAATTTATAATTAAGTGTGCACAGAAATAAAAAACATACATTGTATGGAGGAGAACGTTTATCGAAGAAAGGAAGGATATTAAGTTGTGAAGCAAGACGAAGGATGTGTAATTCTTTTTTATTGTCCTGGAATGATTTCGCATGCCAAAGAAGGTGATGAACGCACAACGAATTTACGGAGCGAGGTTGCGTGGACGACCGAGAGTTCGCTGGGAGAACTCAGTAGGATCAGGGGTGTCAAACTCAAACTTGACCCGGGCCAAATATCACTGTAAGCGGGCCGCAGGATAAACATTTAAAAATATGTTTTTGTCTAATTTTAATCTTAGAATATTTCTATTAAAATTTGACTATACATCGGAGTCACTAACAAACTCGGCATTATATCCTTTGCAAATGTCATCTTTTCATGTTCTTCAAACAAATTTAGAAACTTTGGACCAGTGGTTCTCAACTCACAGATATCTGCGGACCACTAAGCCTGGAAATGAATTGCTGCGGACCACTGTTACGAAAATTGATTAAAAATTTTCGAACATATTTTTATGTAGTGGCCATGGTTTTAATTTTTGGATTTTGCTTGTTTCAGTATTATGCCCTTTGTATTTGTATATATATTTTGTAATGACATCAAGTATGTTGTAGCCACGGCAACGGTAACAAGGCCAAACCCTTTCACTTTTATGATCTTATAATTAGGTGATTGTTTGCTTTTCTCATTGGAAAAGACAACCTTTCCTCAATCCAAGATATTCTTGCTCCAAAAAAAAAGGTAAACACGAAATTTAATACAACCTTGACAACTTTGTTCTGAACCGAATTTCGGGATAAAACAATTTTACAAAGGAATATTTTCCTGCTAAAAACAAATACACCTCAAACAACTGTCAGCAAATTGTTTATAAAACATAGAAGATTTATAAAATAGCTACATAGTTTAAGCTTGCACCGACTTCTTGACGTGTTTTAGTAAATTTACTAATAGTAGACTGATGCATTTGTGCTGATACACATTCAGTTTCTTCGACCAGGCCGCGGGCCGCACAAAACCGCGAGGTGGGCCGCATGCGGCCCGCGGGCCGCGAGTTTGACATGTCTGCAGTAGGTGAAGACACCCACCAGCTGCTGGGCTTCCGAAACTGGAGGACAAGGTCACGTAACCGCGACAATTGGAGGACAAAGCCTGTTATGCACGTCGTTGAAGTACATAGAAGAGTAGTTTTCCATAAATTTTTTGCACACTGCGCAGCCGATAAACTTCTTGAGAATCATGGCCGTAGGCTAGAAGGAGAGTACAGGGCACGGAGTGACTGTCATCTTGCTGAAACCCAAACCAGTTTTTTCGAAATTTTTCAACTCAATGCTAGATGAATCAATGCAACTGTTACCGACTGAGGTGATCGATCCACGAGGATATCAGGCGAATTGCAGATAAATTGCTGCCAAAGGTTATTAGAAGTTATCAGAAATGCCTAAACAAAATAGTGCAAATATACGTAATGCAAATGGTGACTTTGGGAATAAAATTCTTCACAGGAGTTTGTCTTAAACGCTTTTGTGTGTTTAGTGTTTATGCGACTCATTATTTTTCATTTCACATCAATTTCAGGAGTTCTTCCGCCAATTTGTTTAGTGCTCCCCCCAATTAGATTAGAGTGATTAGAGAAAAAATCTGCCACTCTTTATTGGCAAGATTACTAATTATGCTATGCTTTTGAGCATCACAAAATTAAGTTTAAATATTTTGAGAGAACTTGATATGTCCTCTATTTCACCAGAGACCTCAGTATCGTACAATTTTTATATCAACTATCACATTACGTTCATTGTCCCAACCAGTTCGGTCGCTCAGCACCACAACCCTACTATTTCTAGGGCGTGCATCGGTATGAATTAACGCAATGCAAGAAAAATAATATCACTCAAATTTCCCTGCAGAGGGACTTATACTTGTACAGATACCACGCAAAATGACGTGTTTTCATTGTATAAATTCTACGCCCTCCGTTCGCACGCCACTGATTGCCATCATCGCAAATGTATTAAGACCACATCGTTTGACTATTGAGTAACCATAGTTTTATGGTGATCAGTATGATTCGAATGAATTTTTCTCGCGTTTTTCAAGTCTTGGGGACAAAGGTTTATGTAAAATCCGCCGACTTTCTGGAACAAATTAAGATACTTTTCCGCAAGATAGTTTTATAAAAATTTGAGCGCCCGGCAATTTGTCTGAAAAATTTTCAAAAGTTTTAGGACTAAATTAGATTTTCTTAAAGTACAGGCTATTGCGCTTATGTAGATGAGATAGAGTTGGTCAAAGAGGCACAATAAATTAAGGATTTGTTTTGAATTCGAAAAGTGCATCTCTTCTCGTCTCAAAAAAAAAAATCTAAATTTCTGGAAAATTGTTTTTCGTAGTCGCGATTTATTTATGGTTCGAGAAATCTTTCCTCTGGCTTTTGGTCCCCTAAATCTTGTGTGAACTAAAGATACAGTAGAGAAATAAATGAAGGTTATGCCTTATTTTATTTTGCCCCTTTTTATTTCATCTGTGGGTTTCCTTTCCACTAAATCGAACTTGAAATTTCCCTTCTGAGTTTTTTTCACATTTTTTTTGAGTGCTAGCCAAAAAGCTGTCCCAAAAATTTGACACCCCGGGCGACCGCCCGGTTTTCCTCCCTTAAAGCGGGTGCTGCTGCCATTAACCAAGATTACCTATGACCTTGATTTAGGTATCGTTGCATACATTATTTATTTAAAACATATTTTCATATTTCAACAACAACATTTCTGAATCAACCGAGAAACAGTGAAACATGTTTTGATAGATATTGTTTTGACAAGTGAAACTTTTCGAAAACTACCGAGAAATATTGAAACATTTTTTGGTATTGTTTCAATAAAAAACGCCACATTTCAGAAACAATTGAGAAACATTGAAAAACTTTTAGATATTGTTTCGATCAAAACGCAATATTTCGAAAACAACCGAATAACATTGAAGCATTGTTTGATATTTTTTTTCGATAGTTGAAATATTTCGAAAGCAACTGAGAAATATGGTTTCGATAAGTAAAACATTTCGAAAACAACCGAGAAACATTGAAACATTTTTTATATTGTTTGGGGATAAATTAAACGATTCTGAAACAACCGAGAAACAGTGAAACATTTTTTATATTGTTTGGGGATAAATTAAACGATTATGAAACAACCGAGAAACATTGAAACATTTTTTCATAGTATTCCCATGAAAACGCAACATTTCGACAGCAACCGAGACACATTTTTTGATATTTTTACGATAAGCGAAATATTTTGTATACAACCGAGAAATATTGAAACTTATTTCGAGCTTGTTACGATAAACAATCGGGAAACATTGACACATTTTTTTGTTATTGTTTCGATGAAAACGCAACATTTCGAAAACAACCATGAAACATTGAAACATTTTTCGATTGACCTTTTTAAAACATCTTCCACTAGCTATACTACGGTGAAGAATTCTTTGCTGCCTTGTGGTAACGAATCATGCGTTGTTTTTATTTTGTACTGTTACGCTGAAAACACAACATTTCGAAATAAAAACAAAACGTTTAAGAAATAACCAAGAAAATTTGAAACATTTTTTTATAGATATGGTTTCGATAAGTGAAACAACCGAGAAACATTGAACCATTTGGTTGATATTATTTCGATGAAAACATAACATTGAAACATTTTTCTAGACGCTTTTAAAACATCTTTCACTAACTATACTACGCTGGAGACTTCTTTGCTGCTTTGTGGCAATGAATCATGCTCATGCCATATACATACAATTACATAGTATTAAAAGGATGTCGGTCTCTTTTCGTAACTTATAAACGACACAACGAAAATGCGGATAAATTAACCAGAACTCATCCTTCCATTAACTTAATTTCTCATATTCATTTCCCAGGATATTGTATCCTGTTTCAAAACAACATTAGATCCTGGCAGATACACATATTTGTCACATCCAATTATAATCAACTTAAAACGTTTTTATCGAAACGTTTCATTATCGCTAACGCCAACACAAATTTGTGCGGCGCGCGGTAATATTCGAAGCCATTTGGCGGCTTTCATCAATACAATTGGGAAATCCTAAACGAAAACTTGATGATACAACAGAGATAAATATGGCTATGTCCTTGATAGCAGTGTGTGCTTCTCTGCGCCTTATGCTGGGAAGAATTAATACACAAGCATACAAACATCGGGTATAGGGTGTGGGGTAAAAGAGGCGAAAAGCTAAACAAGAACTTACTCTCATCGGATTGTGGTGCTGATAATATGGCGCTGTGTTTCTTTTTAACTTCCTCGACATTTGCCTGAATTTTGTCGATCATTTCCCGTATCTCTTCCACCTCGTTGAAGAAGTCGTCCATGAATCCATCCCGACCGTCCACATTAACGGCAACATCGTCCGGTCCACCGTCATCTTCGTCGCTTTGAGCCTGCAGTGACAACAAAAAAAAGAAAGAAAAGAAAAATTTTTATTACGTACATGATATTTAATGGAAGGTTATCATTGACAATGAGAATATATATGGTGGAAAGGATAATAAGAACATACTCGCGTTAAACACGCAAACCAAGTTATGGGCAAGTGTTTATATTTTGTGTGCGTATTAAAGCGGAACTGTTAACGGTAATCGAAGAAAATACGGCGAATGATAAAGCTATCAAGCTTAGGAAAATGTATAGGTTCTCTAAGTGAAGTAGCAAGGCGGTTGTACTATAGCTGAGGGTTTTGTATTAATTGAAGACTTTTTTGGGAATTCTTAAGTAGCAAGAAACATTGGCATTTTTGCACATAACGGTAAATGTAATTTCTTTGAGTCAGCAAATCTAACGGTAAATGTTAAATGTTAATCCACAGGCTTGTAGTCTGGTTGGTGCTGTGGTTAGTGCGCACACCTTAGGTGCACTGAGTCAAGGGTTCGAGTCTAATCATGAACCAATTCAGTTTATGGTGTTTTTCGAACTCACAACCCGTCGACGGACTATGATCTCACTCAGATGTTAAACGAGTACCCATTTATGGAGATAAATAACACTGCTGAGCGTGCTATTGATCTCAACACCTCACCAAAAAAGCAAAGTTAAGATCTTGGAAATTTGGATATCAATAACACATCTGCGGCCTAAGTCCAATGTTGGACTGTCGCGCCTGTTGTTTGTTTACAACTAACGGTAAATAAAATTCATTTAAATGAGAAATGTGCCAACATCTCGATGTTACCAAACAAAAAATGAGATAAACTTTTCAAATAGGAAAATTACGGTTTGTGATATCAATATGGTTTCACTTTATGGATCCATATCAGAGACTGATCGATGATTAGGTGGATGTATCTTCTGCCTTAAAAGTTTTACTGCAAACAACTACCGGTTTTCGTCGACTTTACCACTCTCTGACATCCGGAAATCCATACAGTTCGGTATGAGTCACATGTGACTCATAGGCGTGAACAGGGAGGAAAACTATGTAAGCAGTGACTCATAGACAGTGGATGTGCTAATGCGCCGGCTCCCATAGATTGGCAGGGTTGAACGTGCTGTTGATCACACACCTTCGCAAGCTATCCGATACGACCAGCTAGCGGAATCTCGGGACGAGAGACATTGACTTTCTCTCCAGCTTTTTATTTTGCTGTAAATTGTACATACGTACATGTATATGTATTTCGATTATTCAGTATTCACATTCAGTTAATGACTAGCCTGCGGTGATAACTAGGATCAAATGCAAATGTTTGGCTCTACTATCTACTAAAATAGTCGCTGCCTTTAAAATTTCCCATAAAAAAAGGCCAACAAAACAAAACGAAAAAGTGGCAACAATTTCATCAGAAACCCATGCTCGATATTACAAAGCTCAACCATTCTATAAGCCAATGTTATTTTTACGAAAGGACATTATTTTCCAAACAACAGGCCAGAGAGAAAAAAAAGGTCAAACGCGTCAACGAATAGGATACATTATACATTCGCCATGCACGAGTGTGTATATGATTTCCTCTTCTACACACCACTGAAAACATCCTCCATATAAACTCCTATAAATACGAGTACAGTGTATATGATCTAAGTTATAAGAGAGTATGTATTTATGAGCTCACTGGCGACGACCCACTAAAATATCCTCACGGGATCAAACCCACTGAAACGACCGACAACGACGACAACTTTCGTGAATGATGTAACATTGCCAGAAGAAATTACGTTGCCGCCAATGTGGAATATTAAATATGAATAGTGGGCTTAGTATTCAATTCGGGCTCCCGCCGAAGCTACGCTTCGTATGTAGCAATTTTTGTATATGTACATATTCTTTTTATTCTGTCATCTTACAGGGAAATGCCCTCCCTATGGAGCATATCCAACTAAACGAAACGAAGCCATATTTAAGCCGGAGGTATATAGAATATGGAAAACGCGACCGAAGAATGATGTTTGGGATTTTGTGCGACATCATATCATTTTCGAAGTCAGTGCATAAGAGATTTATGAATATTAAAAGTAGCACCTGACAGCAGCGAAACTATACTACGAATACGACTATGTACGTATAAGTATGTAAAAAGCCGGGAAGGATATTGGGTGGGAAACTGAAGAAAGCGAATATCGTGACGGAGGCACAAGACTGACATTTACTTTAACATAAACATGAGTCGTCGAAAAGTCTGAAGGCGACTGAATATTATATTTTTATACAATAAGAATGCGTCTTGAAGATGGAGGACAAGTACCATACAGAGACGTTCAGAGAGAGTTTCACTGAAAATGCACATAGAAAATCGAGAGCAATCTTAGAAAAGTGGGCCAGAATTCCCATAAAACTATTTCAGCATGGAAGGACACCCGATTTGCAGAATAGCATACAAAAGGCGCAATTTTAATCTGCTTTGTACATTTTAATGTTGAAATTGCTGAGGATTTTAGATTGCATTCTGAATGTTGATGAAATCTGACAAGTTGTCGTTTTAGTGAATGAAAAAGGGAATATTTAATGCGGTTTTGTAAGTAGTGCATCTGTGGTCTGGATTGTGAGTAAAGGGTTTTTTTAACTCGGGAGTTATCGTTTTTCACACGTAATTATGTAATAAGTTTTTTTCAACAAATGTGTAATAGTGACAAAAAGAACCCTATCATCGCTGGTGGTGGATTTTATCCAAAAACACATGCTTCCATCACGGTGTAACAAAAATATAACTGTGGGCGCTGCAAAAGTTTTAATACCCTTCACATTTGAATGAAACTTAAGCTTCTTTGTGCTAATAATTTCTACCGCAGCCCAATGACGTAGTGTTCCAATTTCATATGTTCCTGCATATTTGTTAAGGCTTTACTAGAAACACACTTGGTTGAAATTTGGTTAAGATTTGTTCATAAAAAAAAATTAGATCAACCTAATATTAGAGGGTTGTTTTATATGACAGCCACTTGAGTGAAGTTTGGTTGAGATTGGTTTATGAAGAAACAAATTTTTCTTTTAACAACCTAACTTTGGAGGGTTGGCTTCTATGACAGCCCTATGACGTAGTGTTCGGTGTGCTTAAAACCTTTTATAAGGCATTTTCGCTCAAAAAGAAAATCTAGTCGAATGTACATCCCTGCTAAACGGAATTGAAGGTTGCTGGTTTGTATCAGTTTCGAAAAACCGAAATTCCGGTCAATCAAAATTGACGATAGACCGCAGCAAAATGGAAAATGTAATGCTGTATACTAGTACGACAATCAGAGATGTGATTGTCATTCGTTTTTTCTACGCAGATATGCAGAAGCACTGAGGAAAATTTTCCAAAAATCCGCAAAGACTTTCAAGAAATAGAAACAAAAATATGCGAAAAAGAACTCATTGTGAATTTTCTGCTTATTTCAATGGTTATACTGCCGGTCGGAGCCTTGTGTGGACCCATAAGGTGGGGTGAACTTACTGAAAACCTGTAATTCGCTCAAGAAAGACAGAAAGAAGTATAAGAAAAAGAATTGTCTTCATAATTTTTGCCCCATTGTGCATTTTTCATGTGTCTCGATAGTTGCCCTGTTACTTTGGGTAGAGACCAATCCTGTGGAATAAATTTACTGAAATCCGTTCATCTGTCAAAGAAATGCACGCAGAAATAGGTGAAAAAGAACCCATTGGAAATTTTAGCTCATTGTGAATTTTTTGCATGTTTCAATAGTTATTATGCTATCTGGCCAGAGCCTAATCCAACAAATCTAAAATCATGAAAATCTGTCCAGCCGTTCTCGAGTTATAAATGGTGTAACTAACACGACTTTCTTTTATATACAGAGTTATTGGTTAAGTCGACCTATTTCCCGCAACACTTTATAATAGGGTCAAAATGCAACAAAATGAGGCCATAAATGTTAGGCCGATTTTTAACGGTCACTGAGATATTTGAATTTTTAAGATTTTTTTTTAAATAACCTTGAATTTTACCATTTAAAGTAAGAAATGAAAAAAAAACTACTAAGGTAATGGGTTAAAACTTACTTTTGGATTTTAGCCAACACTATGGCAGACATTTCTTAATCATTTAAAATTTCAAAAACCCATCACAGTTCGAAATTTTTAATTTTTAATAAACAAAATTTTCCTTAAATTTATTTAAAGCTGATTTTTAATGTAGTATAACTAAAAAAAAATTATATGACACCGACTCTGCAGACCACTGGAAAAACATACTCGTGTTGTCAGCTTTCCAAAAAGGTGTCAATGTCAATATAAATATTTGAAATAATTCAAACAGCTAGCTGCAACTTGTTCGGGGACCATAATTTCGTTTGATAAGAAACGACAAATCCATAACACAATAAAAATACGTCTGTCAAGTTAGCACTACCACTTTAAAATTTCGACAAACGCTATAGTGCATTAAATTTCGCGATTTTGTCGTAATTCAATGGAAAAAAAAATGTCGCGCCCCTCCTTCCCCTTAAAAAACTACCCTTAAGTGCATTTGAGCCTCAGGTAACCAAATTCGAGTTCCAAGAATCTCCCCAATGCTAAGGGGTAGTTTTTAAGGGGAAGAAGGGGCGGACATTTTTTTTTCTTTTTCCATTGAATTACGACAAAATCGCGACATTTAATGCGCTATAGCGTTTATCGAAATTTTAAAGTGGTAGTGCTAACTTGACAGACGTAATAAAAACTTATCCCTGCACCATAGCTTTTATTTCATTTTTTATCAAGCGAAATTATGGCCCCCGAACAAGTTGCAGCTGGCTGTTCCAATTATTTCAAATATTTATATTGACATTGACACCTTTTTGGAAAGCTGACAACACGAGTATGTTTTTCCAGTGGTCTGCAGACTCCGTGTCATATAATTTTTTTTAGTAATACTACATTAAAAATCAGGTTTAAATAAATTTAAGGAAAATTTTGTTTATTAAAAATTAAAAATTTCGAACTGTGATGGGTTTTTGAAATTTTAAATGATTAAGAAATGTCTGCTATAGTGTTGACTAAATTCCAAAAATAAGTTATAACTTTAAATGGTAAAATTCAAGGTTATTTAAAAAAAAACCTAAAAATTCAAATATCTCGGTGACCGCTAAAAATCGGCCTAACATTTATGGCCTCATTTTGTTGCATTTTGACCCTATTATAACGTGTTGCAGGGAATAGGTCGACTTAACCAATAACCCTGTATATAAGATAGATTATTATGTTGTAGTTGTAGTACAAAAATTTTAATGATTGGAGATAAAATTAGTGCACATTGAGTTTTAACAACTATCTCCACGTGCGTCAAGGGGTACACGGTAATTGAATATTTCCAGCAAAATTTGTTGGGTCCCTTGGTTTTAGAGGTACCCTTAGTTTTGATACTATTGAACTACTTTTTGTTGGAGAATAAGAATATAATGGGACTATGAATCATAGCCCAGCAGCAAGCCATCCATGTGACGTACTATAGTATTTACCTCAGATGTTAAACGAGTACCCATTTATCGGGATAAATAACATTGCTGAGCGTGCTGTTGATCTCAACACTTCAACAAACAAAAAAATGGTAAAAATCTTGGAAATTGGTTGTCTCTAACACATCTGCGGCCTTAGTTCAATCTTCGACTGCCGCGCTAGTTACTTCTTTTTTAGAATGTGAGCCTGAACAACAGTGTCGCTTGTATCAATTCAAAAATGTTGATATCGTTATTCGGCATGATTGTAAATAGTTGATTAATGTTCCATATCTGTTAATGAGAATCTTTGTGGGATGTATGTCATCAATTGACTCCTAAGAATTGTGCTAATTCGGTGCTTCTCTACCTCCGAGTTGGATTTCGCATCATCAGGAAAGGCACAGCCAACTGACGAAACGCTATTCATATGTACAGTAGAATGGGAATGGGTCACAAACTTTCACTGAAGTTCGTATGTAGTTTCCGCCCATTAGCTTTTTAAATATTTTTTTTTCTCCCATATAATCTGATTGTCACTATAAATGCAATCACCTGAGGAAAATTCTGTATGCGCAGCATCCAGCATCGAAAAACAGATACGATATAAAGCTTTTTAATTAAATTGATTCACAGAGCCGTACGTTCCATAAAACAAAATATGTAGGTATTTCACAAAACTGTCTGTATGTATATGAATTTTTTATTATTATCCCCTATATTTTGGACCGGAAGCGAAACGTTCATCCTTTGATGTTCTTCCTGTGTGATTACTTGATTTTATGCTTGCATGATCTCCCATCACAGTACTACATATTCATATACACTGCGCGACAAATGCTTAGGTTCACTCATATTTCCTTCCATAAAGCGGTAAAATAAAACCTTACCAGTTCGAGAAATGTTATTTTTGGAAGTATTAAATATCACAAACAAAATGAATGGACTGAATCCCCACAAGATATTTTCCTTAAATTACAGTAATTGATTTAATTCAAAGAGTCAATTTCCAGTGCGACAATTGCTTAGGTTCAGGGACGATTTTACCGTTTTACATTATGTTTTCGCTGAAAAATTTTTCAGAAAAGTATGAAAGAGGATAAATACGAAAAAACAGGAGCATTTTTTTGTAATTTAATAGTGTGTATTTTCGCCATTTTTATTTATAATTTCATAAAGCCTTCGAGGCAGGTAATCGTATAAAGAATGCAGCACAGATATCGGTATTTTAGACCAAGCTGTCTTAATTCCATGAATTAACTCTTCTTTAGAGTCGTATTGTTTACCACTACTGTAAACCTCCCGAACAAGCTACCCCCAAATGTTTAATGCCAGAGGAGATGGGCACCCAGTCTAACAAAGCCACATTTTTCTCCTCAATAAGCGATTTAACCACCCTCGTTGTATGAATTGGGGCAAGATCATGTTGCAATATCCAAGGATCGCCTCCGTACATGACATTTATCATAGGGATTTCCTCTTCTAAGAGCTGTTTATAAGATGAACTGGTTTGGTAACCTCGTAGAATGACCAAGTCGATAGTTCCATGATATGATATGGCTCCCCATACAATAACGGAACCTATTCGGAAGTGATGGCGTGACAGGTACATAGGGTCCTTCCTATATAATCATGATAGTAGGAGAACCCATCTGGACCGTCCACACAAAGCCGTTTTCCATCCGTAAATATTACCTGCCTCCATTGCGATGTCCAGTTCATGAATCTTGAGGCGAAGTCCAGGCGCTGTAGGCGATGTTGCGGGGTTAAGGCTATTTTTTCCTTTAATCGTAAACGTTTTAAGCAAGATGAAGATCTAAGAACTCGTTGGATGGTCCTTACACTTGCTGATAACACCAAAATCTCCCCAAGCCTACGCGCAGTAAAGGGCGAGTTCGAGGCTTATCTTAAGAGACTTCGCCTTTATGCACCGGAAATCGCTTTTTTTCTGCCTCCTGCGTATCGTCGGCCATAATTTCCACTATCTCGTATAAAATTATTAACAAGGTTCAAGCTCCGCTGAATCCGTATTGCAATTTGTCTGTTTGAATATCCTTCTTGCTTTAGTATGGAAATTGTCGCCTTTTCCTCGGCAGAAAATTGATTTCCTTTTGACATTATCCACTATACGACTCACAGAGTATAACGCGAAAAAAAATGTTTCCACAAACACTTCTCACCAGGACGAGATAACTCCTTAAAGTAAATGAACCTATACAATTGTCGCAGTGGAAATTGCGATTTTCATTTTAAAAAATTCCGTTAGCTATGCGAGTTGCTTAATAGAAATGTAATATTTATTAAAATAACCGTTAGTTGAGAGAGAATTATTTAAAAATTATTTCCGATCAGAGGACATAGAAATTATATAATTTTAAAGGAAAATATCCATGAACCTAAGCATTTGTCGCGCAGTGTATGTATACAAACAGCATATGTATAGCTCTAAATTAATATTATTTTCCAATTTTCATATTCGATTGATCCCAAAAAGAGGTTACACAAAACGCTGTCCACTATATCCCCCTAATGAAACGTAATTTATGTAAAATAGTTTATCCGAAGGATATACATATCTATATTTGCATATCCAGGTTCATATGCTACATATGTATACCACCCTGTTCACATGGGGATATATGGATCAAACTCGTACCTATCTACCACTTGGAATTTTGTGCTCCCAACACAAAATTTACGCTTAAAGTTGTCGATACGGAATAAATTATTTAATTTGTTCCAATCCATTGGTATATAGGGATTCATAGTCAATATTGTACGAGTACGTATAATACTCCCAAACGTCTCACTGTGCCTTATCCGCGAGGATGTTTTACTAAAATATGTACACATTATCGTGTATAGTTCAGCGGAAGCATTCACCTGAAGACAATTTTAGTGTACGTATGTATGTATATATGTAGATACAACTCACTGGAGCACAGCGAAATGTGTATTGCGAATCATTTCCATTATCGTGCTGAGTAGGGGCTTTAGGATATTCAGTCGCATCACATATCCTTGGATTTAGAATGCTGCGGTGTAGTGCTTTGCGGAGTTAGGCTACTGCTGCAATTTCAATTTGAATAATGCATAGAAAATCAAATTTATTTGTAGAGAACCAATAGAACTAGTGTTTACAGTTTTACGGTTGGAGTAAATTTTAGATTCAGGATGGCGTGTAGTTGTGTGAGACTATGATAATAATGATCATTGTTTCACAGTATCTTCCGTGTTGTTTTTTTTTTGCTAGCAAAGTTCCAGATGGATAATAAGAGGCTCTCAAATTGTCTGATTCGCATAACATATATTCTTTAATGGTACACCATCAAGACTAGACCCATCGTTTATTGCTGTACAATTTAAAATGTCGCCTGACATTATCAACAATTTGGCCGAGTATTTGCCTTCAAAATGTAAAAAACTCACAAAAACTACTTCCTCGCACTATGTACCAAATTTGTGCACCAAAATTAAATCCCTCCCATCCCCATGCACCGTCAAGGGAAAGTTTTAAATGCAGTATAGCAGCATCTTAAACTCGATTTACAATATAAACTTCCCAACAAGGAATGGCATTCAATGCTCGTTTATGTTTTGGTGATATACGAGTAGTACGGATACAACGAACGGCACAAGCCCAGTACCGTCCTGTGTGTCGGTACTGATCTAGGATGCAATCGCATAGAATTCAATTTCAACTAAAATTTTGTACGGATTCTCGATGGTCTAAGTCGAGAGCAAATTGCATTCAACTGACCTGAAAAAACATAACTTTCGTCAGGATTTATCTATACATACATTCGCAACAAACGTGGGATTCAGCAATCGTGCAGTCTTCCTCTTCCTTTCTATCATGCAGTGCCGAGTGTAGAGAACATGCTCAATGATGCCATCACGTTATTATTCTGTACAGGGAACTTGAAATGAAAACCGTCGTAGAATCGAATAAAAACGAAAAAAATGCGTGTGACATAATCATTTTTATCTGTCATTCATTCAAGATGGAGCTTTTTTTCCGTTTTGTTCCACATAATCACAGCCCACGCATCGCGTCAGATGCATTATGGGCAGAGATGGGCATTGAGGAAAAAAAGGGGAGTCGATTTTGGACGAAAAAAGGAGTAGATCCAGAGAAAACGGAGTAAATTTTTTAATACTTGCATATTATCATACTGAGCACTACGATTGATAGACGTTTTTGTAATTGTGTCATCAGTGTCGGTGTTATAACTGCGGTGATCAATGTTTGGACTTGCGTGAACTCAAAACTTTCAATTTTTAAAATGTGACATTGTGTTTTGAGATTTGGGGTTTACGAAGGAAAACTGTTCGCTACAACAAAATCCTCATAAAGCTTAATTCTTCGAGGCTCCCCTACATTTTTTTCTTGGATTAAAATTACTTTTTTCTATTATTTTATTAATGATGATTAATGATCCTTTTTGAAAACTGAACTCCCACTTGTTTTCGCCAACTTTCGATCTTTTCCTCTTTAAACCCGTTTCTACACAGAAATGAATAATCAACTTATGTACACTATTTATGGAAAATGGACAATCAAAAAACTACCCACACTTTCAATAATAAAAAAAATTTCAGCATAAAAGGATGGTTGACAAAGTGACCAATATTTTTTCCCACCACTGAATGTGGAAATATTTAGTTATACGTAATTACGAACTTATTTCTCAGTATTTTCTTAGTAAAACCTTTCCCTTTGGGTTTTTGCTTAAAATCTTTCCAAAACACACTAGATAGACACTCCAGCCACCGAAAAGAATGCTCTAGGCTCCACCAACAAATGCAATGTAAACAGATTAAATACAGGTAATATAAAAACCGACATGCAATAAGAACGCACTTGAAACTCCAGCAGCTTCACTTAAGCCACCCAGAAGAAAAGAATGTTCATTGTTCCACCAAAAATGCAGACAAATGCAGCATGCAGGTCTATCTCATTTCCACCAGTATGAATTGTAATGTTTAGAGCAAGGGTGTCAAACTCAAAACCTGGACTGGGCCATTCAGGTTTGAGCGGGTCGTATAGGATGAAAATTTAAAAAATGTCTATAGAAACTTTATTTTTTCAAAGTCCCATGATATAATATTACCTTCAAATATGACTAAAAATCTGGATCTTTGAGGAATGACAAATTTTGAAAATGTTCCAACAATTAAATTTAATTAAATAAAATAAATTAAAAAAAATTAAATGGACAAAGAAGAAATGGAATGGAGTTAGTTGCTTGGATTTTGTAAAAAAGGAGTAGAAACGATTTACTCCGGAGTAGCGGAGCAAAACCAAAAAAAGGAGTAGATCTACTCCGAATGGAGTAAATGCCCATCACTGATTATGGGTTGAATGAAGGGTGAAATATTTTTTTTTTATTTTCATTTGACATCGAAATACAGTGCATATATCACGAAGAGATATACAGAGTGTGTACATGAACACGACTAAATAATTCTTTCGCATTATCACAGAGTTATGAATGAATGTCGAGGACGACATGCTATAAGTAGTGCATTTATATGCTTCCTGAATATATAAATATGTACATGCAATATGGTTAGTACACATTTAGTGTAGGATAGACGTAGATAACACTTTTATTGCAAGTATGTATGTACATTTTTATATGCATAGAATGGCCTTTAGTATGCCTAGCATGTTTGTGTGAAAACTATTTATGTATGTCAGAATTCAAAGTCGTCAAAAACATTCCAGTGTACTTATAGTGTTACGATATAAAACATGATGCCGATGTTTTGATAAAACAAAACATGATGATGTATTGCTGTCCTGTCCAGTTACCCTCGAGTTACCCTCTTAAATCTTTCATTCAATTTTTAGTTGATGCACTAACAGTTGAAATGTATTATTTAGTTTAAATTTATTCTTGATCGAAGATAGGCATGCGGGGTGTCAAGTCAAAGGGGACTTCGAGTACATAAGATAACCGATGTTTGTTCCCTGTTTCGAGCACCCACAAATGTGTACTAATGTCAAGGAAGTATAGTCCAAGCCCTAAGATGGACTATCGAAAAGGGGACCAATTTCGGTGTTCTCCTTCTCTTTTTATCCTACCATATGTATTGTTAGTCTCGTTTAGTCCAACTGTCTTCCCAGTATATTGGTTCCCACATTTTTGGCCTATGACTCTGTCCTCTATTTTCTTAGTCTGTTACTAATGTACAATTTTGACGTCTCTCATAGGAACGGAAATCTTGCTGTTATTGCGTTGCAAAAAAGTTATGGGGTGGTCCAGATTATTGGATATTCGAAGTTTCGAGGCTCCGGTCTACTGAGTACGGCACTGTACGTACAAATTAACCTCAGTCGTAAATAAACCGTAGTTTTCTTCTTTAAGGCAATCAAACGGTCAACGGCCAGAAATAATAGAACTAGCATGAAATCATGTCAGAAAAACTCGATGGTTAAGAGCACAAATGTGTTAAGTGCAAAAAAAGTAACTTTTACAGGAGAGCAAGAATAATAAAATGCAATTCATAAGTTGTGAATTCTCGGATTAAAACTTATTTTAGAAGTTCAGAAAGACACTAGAATCATTCTCTGAATTATTATTCAATATTTATGAGATACATGTGTCCACTCTGTTCTTTCCGTTCACGTCCATGAGTGACATAATAGAGAGTTTTAGCAAGACGTTGGAAATAGTACGACATAATTTGACATTCCATATAAAAATTCGCTTGCGTACCGTATACGTAACAGTATATCATAATTTTGCATGTCCCAAGTAGGCATGGGTATATTTCCGTATAGTTGATGTTCTCTAAACAGTCGGAATTGTCGGGTTGCGATTTTTATAGTTGTCATAACATTAGTTAAAAACTCTCGTATAAGTTTTACGTGTTATTCGCGCGGGCGTTTTTGCTTGTAAAATTTGTTTTACGTATACGGTGGTTTTTACGTTAGTGTAAAACTCTCTAATGTCTCATCATAATGTATGTAAATTTTCGAATGTCAGATGTAGGGGATAATGACGGTTAAATTTCTCAGACCATGTTTTGGTAAGAAAATTATTTGACACGTTCAGTGTCTGTGACTCACGTGTACACAGCGTTCCTCCCCGTTCTCATCTATGAGTCATATGTGACTCATGCAACAAAAGATATTCAGAAGAAGATGTGGTGATAATGTAGATGATAAAGGGTCACACAGTGAACGGCTTTAGATTAAATATGAATTTTCAACACATATAATGTTTTTCTTTGTATGATTTTAATTTAGTGTTTGTTGGTGCTAAGTTTGATTGAGAAAGAATCAAAGAGAGAGGCTCCAGGGGCTTTTAAACATCGTAGGCTGATTTTTTTTCTAAAGCCCTGTCAAACATTACGTCACTTAAACACCCACAGCTCCACTCCTGGGTCACGTAGGCTGACCATTGTGGTGTTGTTGGAAAGCCTAGACCTTGGGCTTTGTTGGTGCCAAGTTTCATCGAGAAAGAATTCAAGGGAGAGGCTCCAGAGGTTTTTAAACATCGTAAGCTGATTTTTTTCTAAAAGCCTGTCAAACATGACGCTGCACTCCTGGGCCACGTAGGCTGACCGTTGTGGTGTTGTTGGAAAGCCTAGACCTTGGGCTTTGTTGGTGCCAAGTTTCATTCAGCTTTGTGGCGTTTCTAATAGAGAATTACTTAAAACATTTTTGCAGACAGTTAGCTACAGGGCTGATGAATTAGTAAATGAAATTAACTCATTTTCATGAAAAACAAAAACACTTAACACATTTGTGCGCTTAACCATCGATATTATCGTAACGTAAGACTATGCTTAAACTTTGTAAAGAATCGTGCAAGCACCTAACCTTGGCAGAAGTTGCGAAAAAAATCATGTTAAAAAAATGTTTTAGGGTAAAATAAAATTAGAAACTGAATCGCCTATTCCATTTTAGTTCGCCTAATTCAGTTTTTTTGGAGATTGGCTGTGACAAACTTTTGATTTTAGTTTCCTAGCTAGTGTGGTTTTAGTAGTACACTCAACGTCGACAAAGCTTTCGAACTCTAACCCAATTTTCTCAAAAAGTATAAAAGTTACAACCGTGAAATTTATATCTACAGGAAGTGCACTTCATGACAATTAAAATGTATGGAAACCATTGGGATTTCTCAATTTATTAAGTGTTTATTAAAGATTTTACACAAAAGATTCGTTTTCGGGACTGGTAATCACCAAGTGAAAAGCACAAATTTAAGCCGAAAACAAATAAAAAAAGTGTTTGGTTAGTATTCAGTGTTCCCTCTTCCCTCTCCTTGCTCGAATAACTGCTAGCATCCTCGTATTCATAGACCTCACGAGGCTGATGATGAAATCTTGGGGAATTGCATTCCACTCCCCTTCAATTACGATTCGCAGCTCTGGAAGCGATGTTGAAGGAGGAACGCTCGAATCCAACGTTTCAGCTTATACCATAAGTGTTCTATTGGATTCAAGTCCGGGCGTCTAGCTGGCCAGTCCATCGTACGAATGCCGATGTCCTGTAGATACTGGGTCACCACATGAGCAACATAAGGCCGCGCATTATCCTACATCAACTGGATATTATGCGTAAGGTACCACATGGACTGCAAGGATTTCACTGATTTTCACCATTTTCGAAAATTTTCACTTGACAACACAAAATTGCCCATATCTCCGTCAATTTTGATCCTACAGCAGTCAAATTTGGCCTAAAAATGTTGCTGAACTTTAAACGGCTGTAACTCGGAAACGGTGATAGCTAGGACCCTGGTTGTTTCACCAAAATGTAGCTCTAAATACGCTCTACATCCGACTTTTTCAAAAACCATTTTCGAAAATTTTCACTTGACAACACAAAATTGCCCATTTCTCCGTCAATTTTGATACTACAGCAGTCAAATTTGGCCTAAAAATGTTGCTGAACTTTAAACGGTTGTAACTCGGAAACGGTGATAGCTAAGAACCTGGTTGTTTCACCAAAATGTAGCTCTAAATACGCTCTACATCGACTTTTTCAAATTCCATTTTCGAAAATTTTCACTTGACGACACAAAATTGCCCATATCTCCGTCAATTTTGATCCTAGAGCAGTCAAATTTGGCCTAAAAATGTTGCTGAACTTTAAACGGTTGTAACTCGGAAACGGTGATAGCTAGAACCCTGGTTGTTTCACCAAAATGTAGCTCTAAATACGCTCTACATCGACTTTTTCAAAATCTATTTTCGAAAATTTTCACTTGACAACACAAAGTTGCCCATAAATACGTCAATTTTGATCCTAGAGCCGTCACATTTGGCCTAAAAATCTTGTTGAAATTTAAACGGCTGTAACTCGGAAACGGTGATAGCTAGGACCCTGGTTGTTTCACCAAAATGTAGCTCTAAATACGCTCTACATCGACTTTTTCAAAATCCATATTCGAAAATTTTTACTTGACAACACAAAATTGCCCATATCTCCGTCAATTTTGATCCTAGAGCAGTCAAATTTGGCCTAAAAATGTTGCTGAGCTTTAAACGGCTGTAACTCGGAAACGGTAATAGCTAAGACCCTGGTTGTTTCACCAAAATGTAGCTCTAAATACGCTCTACATCGATTTTCAAAATCCATTTTCGAAAATTTTCACTTGACAACACAAAATTGCCCATTTCTCCGTCAATTTTGATCCTACAGCAGTCAAATTTGGCCTAAAAATGTTGCTGAACTTTAAACGGTTGTAACTCGGAAACGGTGATAGCTAGGACCCTGGTTGTTTCACCAAAATGTAGCTCTAAATACGCTCTACTTCGACTTTTTCAAAATCCATTTTCGAAAATTTTCACTTGACAACACAAAGTTGCCCATAAATACGTCAATTTTGATCCTAGAGCCGTCACATTTGGCCTAAAAATCTTGTTGAACTTTAAACGGCTGTAACTCGGAAACGGTGATAGCTAGGACCCTGGTTGTTTCACCAAAATGTAGCTCTAAATACGCTCTACATCGACTTTTTCAAAATCCATTTTCGAAAATTTTCACTTGACAACACAAAATTGCCCATTTCTCCGTCAATTTTGATCCTAGAGCAGTCAAATTTGGCCTAAAAATGTTGCTGAGCTTTAAACGGCTGTAACTCGGAAACGGTGATAGCATGGACCCTGGTTGTTTCACCAAAATGTAGCTCTAAATACGCTCTACATTGATTTTCAAAATCCATTTTCGAAAATTTTCACTTGACAACACAAAATTGCCCATTTCTCCGTCAATTTTGATCCCACAGTAGTCAAATTTGGCCTAAAAATGTTGCTGAACTTTAAACGGCTGTAAAGCCTCGTCTCCATTGTAAACAATTGTGGCGCAACTGTATACGAACATGATGTTTCAGTGCTCCCCAATTGTTCGCGAACAGTTGCTGAACAATAGTGTCACGTCCACACTGTAAACAAATGTTTCTGAGCTTTTGCACATATTTTTGAGCAATTGTTTCACGTCCACATTGTAAACAGTTGTATCGCAACATTGATCCTGAACAGTGTTCGCGAACAGCTCAAGTTCGTTTCGAGCTTGTTGCTGAGATGTTCATTGATTTTTGTAAGTAATTTATTGATGTTCGATGTTTTCCATTCAAATGGAAAACACGGGGAACATTACGCGAATTGAAAGAATTTTATCGAGAAATTAGGAGTTTTAGTGATGTTATTTGATAAAATTTTATCTAAAATCAAAAAATGTTGTCATTTTTAGAAAGAACCAAATATGTTAGAAGATATTTAGGTTTGAAGTTGTGTTAATATTCGCTAGCCTACGACTACGATTATGGAATGGTACTTCCTTTGTAACACATTAAAGATAGTAAAATAAAATAACCCGTAAGGCAGAAGAAACAAAGACTGGCCAATTTCTATGTTTTTCAGTTTTTGCAACTGTGGACACTTTGCTATGTAGTATGTAACTGCATAGTTTGATCGGATTGGACCGATTTCCGCGTGTTTCTCCACATAACCTTATTAAAGGCATTATCCGAGTAAAGTGAGGGAAGAGAATATACCAGTCCGCTTGTCGTATAGGACGTCGTATAAAGGGATAGGATTTGTATGTATATGCGGGTTCTATAAACAAGATTTACTTTTCTTAGCTACTTTCTAATTTAAATGCATTAAAATCCCATTTCTTTATATGAGTTCATATATTTGTTACGATTGTTACAAATAAAAAAACTTAAATCTAACGATAATCTCCCCTTGAACTCCTCTTCATGGATCAACAGAAACGGCTGTGGTAACAAAGAATGGCTCGGCCACTGGCAATGTTTCACTTTCGATCTCCTTAATCTTCATTGCGCTTAAAAACTTCAAGTTCTTCACGGTTCTTGGCACAATACGCCGAACTTTCAATTTCAATACGTCCGGCACGGAAGTCCGCTTGTCGCCGATTTCAGTGTTGAAATACACTTTATCGATTACTTCAAGATCTTTTGAGTCCTCGGAAACGCCAACGGTGGCCGCAAAAGCGCTAGCGACGTTTCATGTTGTGCAGCACCGGAAATATTCTTCTCTGGAGCGTTTGATATGAACACTGCCAACTCAACTTTTGTAAATCTCTAAAGATTTGTTAAACGATGATAAACGCGTTAAGTCACTGAAATAAAACCTTGATTTCAATCGGCAAATTAATCGCGCTAGTTACAAACTACAAGAAATTGCACAAATTACATGGAAAATTAGAACTGTCAAATAATAAATTAAATATTCGAACATGCCGCGCAACTGTTCACGAACAATATAGGTTTTTGCTCCGCAACTGTTCATAAACAACATGGGAACGTGTATAGCAACTGTTCAGAAAAAGTTCAGTAAAATGTTGCGCAACTGTTCGCAGACAATATTTTGAACTTTTTTGCAACTGTTCGTCAACAAATGTTTACAATGGAGACGAGGCTTAACTCGGAAACGGTGATAGCTAGGACCCTGGTTGTTTCACCAAAAGGTAGCTCTAAATACGCTCTACATCGACTTTTTCAAAATCCATTTTCGGAAATTTTCACTTGACAACACAAAATTGCCCATTTCTCCGTCAATTTTGATCCTAGAGCAGTCAAATTTGGCCTAAAAATGTTGCTGAACTTTAAACGGCTGTAACTTGGAAACGGTGATAGCTAGGACCCTGGTTGTTTCACCAAAATGTAGCTCTAAATACGCTCTACATCGACTTTTTCAAAATCCATTTTCGAAAATTTTCACTTGACAACACAAAATTGCCCATTTCTCCGTCAATTTTGATCCTAGAGCAGTCAAATTTGGCCTAAAAATGTTGCTGAATTTTAAACGGCTGTAACTTGGAAACGGTGATAGCTAGGACCCTGGTTGTTTCACCAAAATGTAGCTCTAAATACGCTCCACATCGACTTTTTCAAAATCCATTTTCGAAAATTTTCACTTGACAACACAAAATTGCCCATATCTCCGTCAATGTTGATCCTAGAGCAGTCAAATTTGGCCTGATTGTTTCACCAAAATGTAGCTCTAAATACGCCCTACATCGCCTTTTTAAAATCCATTTTCGAAAATTTTCACTTGACAACACAAAGTTGCCCATAAATACGTCAATTTTGATCCTAGAGCCGTCAAATTTGGCCTAAAAATGTTGCTGAACTTTAAACGGCTGTAACTTGGAAACGGTGATAGCTAGGACCCTGGTTGTTTCACCAAAATGTAGCTCTAAATACGCTGTACATCGACTTTTTCAAAATCCATTTTCGAAAATTTTCACTTGACAACACAAAATTGCCCATTTCTCCGTCAATTTTGATCCTAGAGCAGTCAAATTTGGCCTAAAAATGTTGCTGAACTTTAAACGGCTGTAACCCGGAAACGGTGATAGCTAGGACCCTGGTTGTTTCACCAAAATGTAGCTCTAAATACGCTCTACATCGACTTGCCCATATCTCCGACAATTTTGATCCTAGGGCAGTCGAATTTGGCCTTGACATGTTGCTGAACTTTAAACGGCTGTAACTCGGAAACGGTGGTAGCTAGGACCCTGGTTGTTTCACCAAAATGTAGCTCTAAATACGCTCTACATCGACTTGCCCATATCTCCGACAATTTTGATCCTAGGGCAGTCGAATATGGCCTAGACATGTTGCTGAACTTTAAACGGCTGTAACTCGGAAACGGTGGTAGCTAGGACCCTGGTTGTTTCACCAAAATGTAGCTCTAAATACGCTCTACATCGACTTTTTCAAAATCCATTTTCGAAAATGTTCACTTGACAACACAAAATTGCCCATATCTCCGTCAATTTTGATCCTAGAGCAGTCAAATTTGGCCTGATTGTTTCACCAAAATGTAGCTCTAAATACGCCCTACATCGCCTTTTTAAAATCCATTTTCGAAAATTTTCACTTGACAACACAAAGTTGCCCATAAATACGTCAATTTTGATCCTAGAGCCGTCAAATTTGGCCTAAAAATGTTGCTGAACTTTAAACGGCTGTAACTTGGAAACGGTGATAGCTAGGACCCTGGTTGTTTCACCAAAATGTAGCTCTAAATACGCTCTACATCGACTTTTTCAAAATCCATTTTCGAACATTTTCACTTGACAACACAAAATTGCCCATTTCTCCGTCAATTTTGATCCTAGAGCAGTCAAACTTGGCCTAAAAATGTTGCTGAACTTTAAACGGCTGTAACCCGGAAACGGTGGTAGCTAGGACCCTGGTTGTTTCACCAAAATGTAGCTCTAAATACGCTCTACATCGACTTGCCCATATCTCCGACAATTTTGATCCTAGGGCAGTCGAATTTGGCCTAGACATGTTGCTGAACTTTAAACGGCTGTAACTCGGAAACGGTGGTAGCTAGGACCCTGGTTGTTTCACCAAAATGTAGCTCTAAATACGCTCTACATCGACTTTTTCAAAATCCATTTTCGAACATTTTCACTTGACAACACAAAATTGCCCATTTCTCCGTCAATTTTGATCCTAGAGCAGTCAAACTTGGCCTAAAAATGTTGCTGAACTTTAAACGGCTGTAACTCGGAAACGTTGGTAGCTAGGACCCTGGTTGTTTCACCAAAATGTAGCTCTAAATACGCTCTACATCGACTTTTTCAAAATCCATTTTCGAAAATTTTCACTTGACAACACAAAATTGCCCATATCTCCGTCAATTTTGATCCTAGAGCAGTCAAATTTGGCCTAAAAATGTTGCTGAACTTTAAACGACTGTAACTCGGAAACGGTGATAGCTAGGACCCTGGTTGTTTCACCAAAATGTAGCTCTAAATACGCTCTACATCGACTTGCCCATATCTCCGACAATTTTGATCCTAGGGCAGTCGAATTTGGCCTAGACATGTTGCTGAACTTTAAACGGCTGTAACTCGGAAACGGTGGTAGCTAGGACCCTGGTTGTTTCACCAAAATGTAGCTCTAAATACGCTCTACATCGACTTTTTCAAAATCCATTTTCGAAAATGTTCACTTGACAACACAAAATTGCCCATATCTCCGTCAATTTTGATCCTAGAGCAGTCAAATTTGGCCTAAAAATGTTGCTGAACTTTAAACGACTGTAACTCGGAAACGGTGATAGCTAGGACCCTGGTTGTTTCACCAAAATGTAGCTCTAAATACGCTCTACATCGACTTGCCCATATCTCCGACAATTTTGATCCTAGGGCAGTCAAATTTGGCCTAGACATGTTGCTGAAATTTAAACGGCTGTAACTCGGAAACGGTGGTAGCTAGGACCCTGGTTGTTTCACCAAAATGTAGCTCTAAATACGCTCTACATCGACTTTTTCAAAATCCATTTTCGAAAATTTTCACTTGACAACACAAAATTGCCCATATCTCCGCCAATTTTGATCCTAGAGCAGTCAAATGTGGCCTAAAAATGTTGCTGAACTTTAAACGGCTGTAACTCGGAAACGGTGATAGCTAGGACCCTGATTGTTTCACCAAAATGTAGCTCTAAATACGCCCTACATCGACTTTTTCAAAATCCATTTTCGAAAATTTTCACTTGACAACACAAAGTTGCCCATAAATACGTCAATTTTGATCCTAGAGCCGTCAAATTTGGCCTAAAAATGTTGCTGAACTTTAAACGGCTGTAACTCGGAAACGGCGATAGCTAGGACCCTGGTTGTTTCACCAAAATGTAGCTCTAAGTACGCACTACATCGACTTGCCCATATCTCCGACAATTTTGATCCTACAGCAGTCAAATTTGGCCTAAAAATGTTGCTGAACTTTAAACGGCTGTAACTCGGAAACGGTGATAGCTAGGACCCTGGTTGTTTCACCAAAGTGTAGCTCTAAATACGCACTACATCGACTTTTTCAAAATCCATTTTCGAAAATTTTCACTTGACAACACAAAATTGCCCATATCTCCGTCAATTTTGATCCTACAGCAGTCAAATTTGGCCTAAAAATGTTGCTGAACTTTAAACGGCTGTAACTCGGAAACGGTGATAGCTAGGACCCTGGTTGTTTCACCAAAATGTAGCTCTAAATACGCTCTACATCGACTTTTTCAAAATCCATTTTCGAAAGTTTTCACTTAAAATAAAAATAAACCCATATCTCCGCCAATTTTGATCCTAGAGCCGTCAAATTTGGCCTAAAAATGTTGCTGAACTTTAAACGGCTGTAACTCGGAAACGGTGATAGCTAGGACCCTGGTTGTTTCACCAAAATGTAGCTCTAAATACGCTCTACATCGAGCCGCTGATTTTTACTAGGAAAGGTATTGTTTCGAAAGTAAATTGGATGCTTTTTATTTGGCAATTTAGTACAACTGAAAAATCACAAAAATTGCAAATTTGATAAATTTTTAGTGATAAGTGGTTAGTGTAATAGGGCCCTATAGAGCATTGATATTGGTCAACTTTAACGTTTTATTGCACGCTTAGGTTGGTCTCTGGCTCAGGGTCGCCGGAACGATTTATCCCGTTTGGTATCACCCGTACCCAGATGTGGTCTAAGCGTGTCCTGTCTATCAAGGCAGCCCTTTAAACATAGACGTACAAAAGAAAGACTGCAGTAAATGTAAACTAATTTTTCCGAAGCAAGATGATGGCGACACAGCACTGAAAATTGTGAACAAAATGGATTAGATTAACAACCTCAACCTCTATAGACTTTCCGTAGACTTTGTACATATTAGGTACACCCACGCGAGCAGCGTAATCCATCAATTAGCGACTTTATGTATATACAGGGTGTCCGGAAACTGCCGCATAAATTCACCGGATTATGATTTCTCAGTTGATTTCCAGCAAAAAAGTTGTACGGAACATACCCCCTCAGCTTAACCCTTTAGCCGCCACAGGCATTTAAAGATGTTTGAAAAAATCATTTTCTTGCACGACTTAAAGCCTAAGCCTGGAAATCAACTGAGGAATCATAATCCGGTGCGTTTATGCGGCAGTTTCCGGAAACCCTGTATAATAAATTAATCCTTAGCTCAAGGAAAACACTTTCAATACTATGCGTGTACTTATTTCCATACACACTGTCATTACGCTGAAATTAAAATAGCCGTCACTTGCCAATGTCGCGTGAAAAATTAGCAATTCGAATACATATTATCGATCCGCGTCGTTTTCCTAAGAATGAACATACATTTCCCGCTATACCGGGAAATTATCCTTTCAAGACGATATGGCAACGATGGTGTGGACGACAAGTTGGCATATGGCAAGACAAATTGAAGTGCATGGTGGAGAAATAATATCCCTTCGTGAGACGAATAACGCCTGGCCATAGAGACTCAGTGTTAGTAGGTATAGATTGAATCACCGTACAAATTTAGGACTCAAGAGTATATTATGCCAACAACGGGGCAAATTAAGTCAAATGGAGTAAAATCGACCGATCACTAAGTTGCCGGTTGTAGTTTATTTATATAAAACGTTGGTCACGATATACGATTACACACAATTTTTTCAATTTAAGTGTTATAGTGTTTACAGTCATTTCGTGTTTCAGGGTATAGTATTGCGGTTGTACTATTTTGAGGTATTTTTTTTTCTATTATTTATTACAGCATTGAGTCACGCTGCTGGATTTCGATTTGAATTCGAGTGGCGACGAAGATTGATGGAAATAATTCAATCTTACAACTTGTATATGAAAATGAACTATGCGGTAACAACGGGGTAATGAAAAGACATTTGAAGAGTCAAAAAAAGCAGTAGTGTTGTGTTGGTATAACCCTGCTTGCAACAGCTAGCTGAGACAATCTTCTTTTGTTGCAGAACTAAAATTGCAAGCTCTTCTCTATCCGAAACATCTGGCAAACGGCTCAAAAACTATGTTTTGGCGATCGGCGTTTTCATTCGCATTTCATTTTAGAACCGAACATTATGGAAAACCTCATGTAGGTATTACATAACCTTGTTTTTGTTCTTCTCTTCTTTTTTTCCATATTATTCATAAAAATTTCCCACAAACACATAAAAACCATATCATAAAAGAATGTTGTTGGTTTTTTCTTTTGAAATTCCACCAAATTGGAAAAATAGACGTCAATAAATTCAAAATAATCGACGGTAAATGACGGGTACAATTTCCGTAAACACAATACTCTCTCCGCACCGTGCCGCGGCCGTTTTTTTTTCGAAATGTGAACATATCCCTATATAATATATGAGGATATCTTTCATAGACCCTAAACTCAAGTTTACCCCCTACAATCCAAAGTGGTGAAATCTTCACAAAAGCAAAACACGAAAATTTATATATGGCTCGGGTCGACTATAGGAGGATTGCGTGTACAGCTATTTATGTACTTATGTATATCGCCAAACAATCCCATTCCAGGACTCTGGAACATGCAGTGCTGGCATGTTCTATACGCCCGGCATATATAAGACGCCAAACATAAAGGCAAAGGGGCTATAAATTTAATTGTGTCAGGATCTGTTTTCGTTCGCCAACAGGCGCAATCCATATAGGTTTGCATCTACATACAACCCCTCGCGAATTCAACATTCTGGTTTCCGCAGCGATTGGGCCTTCCCGCCTTAATCTTCGCCTTGACTGTATACTCTTTTCTTCGATATATGTATAGGAAACAGGAATTGGAAATTATTGATTAGGTCTGTACAAAATGTTGTTCTATAGTAGACGAAATGTGGGAGGGAAAGGAAAAAATAACCAAACGTCGTCGGCGGCCACCAACAACCGACATAGTTTGGTATCAAAAAGACATTCGAGAGAGCCGCCGTATAATGGAAGTTCTTTTTCCTTTTTCCTTGTTGACCCAAAAATAGCTGTTCTCTTGTTGTGTTGTTCGCACATATTCCTAGACAAGCGAGGCATGCACGTGGATAGACAATATGAGGCGACGACATCGACGACGTACATAATATGAGCAGCAAACCAAAGGACGAATGATAAGATTTTAATCAGTATAATTTTAGCTGGACACGAAGAATATTTCCAACAGATTTAATGGTATGGATGTTTATCGAAATGGAGGGAACGTGGGAGAATTTATGTTGAAGTTTGCGTAGGCTATTGATTTCGCGCTTCTTGTCTGGACGGAAGTTGTTTGTTGGGGTCGTGTCGAGGCGTAATCGCGTCGAAATCGGCAAAGGCTAAGGTGGGATGAATTTATATGCTCATGTTGAAATTGTTTTATCAATGTGGGCAATATAATAAAGGCGACTTGTTGGCGGAGGGTAAAAACTTTATCTGTTTAATTTCGGGTGACCAATTCGAGTCTACGTACGCATTTATTAGGCCAGTCAATAAACCGAAAAATAAGGCGTTGGTCGCAAAAAATTGCTCGGCTCTGGTTTTTTGGGATATTGTTAGGATAGATACCAGAAGTGTACCACCAAGTTTGCAACTTCGAAAAACCTGTGCTAACCCCATGACCCTCAAAAAACCTCAAAATTTTCGGACTTTTTTCATATTTTTGTTTGTAATTTCTAAAAAGTGCTTCCTACAAGTAAGTTGTCCACTGCACTGTTAAAGCTAAGAAAATCTTCTTTAATTTGAGTGTTACCCCAGCTTTGTGGGCGCAAAGGATCCCAAGATACAGCACTTTAAACATTGTTTTTTGAAAAAAAGTTCCAAATTGTAATTTCAGTCATGTTCCGAGCTGAATATCGGCTTAAATGCGCATTTTACAGAGAAAGTCATGTGACATGAAGTTATAAACCAGTTCCTTAGCTGTATATAAGTCGGAATGAATGGAATCAGACCATGGGGTCATAGGGCTGCCCCTGAACATTAGGTTCTTCTAAGAAAAACTTTTTTCTTTATGAACCAATCTTAACCAAACCTCACCCAAATGTGTTCCTAGTAAAGCCTCAAAACATATCTAGGAATGGATGGAATCGGAACATTACGTCATAGGGCTGTCATACAAACCTCCAAAAATACAATTTCGGACTTTTTTACAAAAAAGCACATTTTTTAAAGTGCTGTATCTTGGTATCCTTTGCACCTACAAAGCTGGAGTTACACTCAAATTAAAGATTTTCTTAGCTTTAAAAGTGCAGTGGACGACTTACTTGTAGGAAGCACCTTTTAGAAATTACAAACAAAAATATGAAAAAAGTCCGAAAATGTTGAGGTTTTTTGAGGGTCACGGGGTTAGCACAGGTTTTTTGAAGTTGCAAACTTAGTGGTACACTTCTGGTATCTATGCTAACAATATCCAAAAAAAAACAGACCCGAGCAATTTTTTGCGACCTAAAATCGGTAATTGACTGGCCTATATACATATGGGGATCAATAACTCGTCAGAGCGTGACGTTGATCTTAGTATCTCTGCGAAAAGCCGTCTAGATCATGTACATGGGATGTCGCTAAAACATCTTTCGTGTCAAATAACTGGAATTTTATTTAACTTCCTGCTCGTAAGTTTCCAGCGCAAGTGGACAATTTTCCGAACTAAATAAATCAAATTTCATGAAATACAATGAATAAGAGACCATGGCCTTACAGAAACGATTAATTTTTATTAGAGAAATAAAAATGGTAATACGAGTATGTTCACACTTCATTATCATCTTCTAGACACATACTCGTATAGATCCTACCAAACTCTAGCGTCTTCTTGTTCAATGTACATACATACATATCTTAGTTGCATGCCCATGCATGATGTATTACATTAAAATGCACTCAAGCAAAATGTATAAATCAGCAAAATTCACCCCATCCCCAATATGTCTTTGACACACTTCCGTACATACACACTTCCTCAGCATACATAAAAGAAGCTAGTGGCTAGGCCCTCGAGCTGGTTACGATGCAAGAACTAAATATAAAGATGAAGAGTGTACAGCAGTAGCAGCACTATAACCGCTGCTCGTTCACCCCTTCTACTTCCCGTTGCTGCTTCTGCAACTTCTTTTAATTTCTCCGGTAATCTTGACCTCAATCTTATAAACCTTTGAGTGTCATTTTGTTTCTTGTCTTAAAAATTCTTTAACCTCTCCAGATGATTGCACAAAAGCGAATTTGCACAATAGAACTTGGCGTTATTGAATAGTGTGACGCGAGCGATTGTAGTGGTACTGCGGGGGTGGTACATATTGCTCGCTCTGGGCTCTGATGAAAGCGTACACACTTACAGTCCTACAAGACTCTTTTTATGTTCTTGGTTTCTCGACAATATTGCAGAAATTAAAGTTTGAATGGATTATAATAGGATGGGGTAGCGTATGGAATAGACCCTCCTGTATAGGACACAAAGTGCGGAATGAAAGTTTTAAGAAAGTTTTATCGATAAACGGTAACCGTGGTAAATTGAAAATGGTATAATTTTGGGGTTTTGTTCAAAGTTTCAGTTGTGGCTTTTTGTGTTACAATATGGGGTTAATGATTATTTTGTGTCGACAGAGATGTCATGAATTTATGGTTGCAAGAACTTTTTCGGCGTATGCCTAAAACAAAGCTGAAGTATGTCGACGGCTTGAGTCAAATGATTGAAATGAAATATGCGCATCTGCAAACACTGCAAACACTCTTATGAACTAAAGTGAAATCAATACTTTATAAAGTTATGTTGAATAAGCCTTGTTGAGCACTATGACCCCTTCCCCAAATTTGAAAATCGCCCTTACTCAACAAAATGCTGTTCTATTATTTCGTTTCCTATATGTAATAGTATTTACTGTTATACTTTTGTCGAAACTATTAAACTTACTCGTAACTACTTCTTTTCGACAAGTGAAATGCGTATCAATTTAACAAAAAAAAACTATATTTAAATGTGGCTACATTCTTATCACAACTTATTTTTGCTGTTCAGCATATTCCCAACCGTGCAATGCTGCTGCTGTTGCTGCCAGTATTATATTTGAAGCCTTACTTTGCAACTACTTGATTCACAGTCCACATTAAATAGCATTCTATAAATTTCGAGGTTCCTTTCAACAACTTTGAAAGCTTCCTTTCAACAACTTTCGCAACTCTTAAGTTTTGTCTTCCCTAACTGCAATCTTTTTTAGTCTTGTGAAATGAATAAGGTGCTTCTCGAATAGTGCAGTCAAAATATCCCATTTCAGGCCTCCAAATAGAAAAAAAATAGAGTAAGGCTAAATTTTGTGGTTTTTGAATCAGTGGGCTCCCAGGAATATAAAACTCATTTTGCTAAAAAAAAAATTGATCGGAAAGGTCCCAAAAAGGACAAAAAAGGATACTTTTTAATCCTTGACCGGAGGTCAGCATGTGGGGTATCAAATCAAAGGGGACGTCGAATACATTACATATCCGGTGTTTGTTTCCTGTTTCAAGGACCCTCAACGGAATAAATCGAGATTAAATGTAAAATTATTGTGTTTTCCGTGTATCTTTCCAAAGCCATAACTACGAGAATAATTCAAGTTGTCACTACGTTTCTCACTTTCCCGAATCTATAATAGGTTAAGATTCTACCATTGAATTTGCTAAGAAAAAAATTATCGGAAAGCTCTGAAAAAGGACATTAAAGGACACTAATTACAAACCTTAATCGAACGTGAGCATGCGGGGTGTCATATCAAAGAGGACGTCGAGTGCATTGCATATCCGGTGTTTGTTTCCCGTTTCAAGGACACTAAATGGGAAAATTCGGGCTTAAACGAAAAACTACGGCTTTGGAAAGATACATATACGAGAAACACGAAAATTTTCCATTGGATCGCAATTTTGTCATGTGAGGGTCCTTGAAACAAGTAATAAACGCCGGATATGGAATGTCCTCGACGTTCTCTTTGATATGACACCCCGCATGCCCACGTTCGATCAAGGTTTGTAATTAGTGTCTTTTATGTCCTTTTTGAGAGCTTTCCGATAATTTTTTTTCTTAGCAAATTTAATGGTAGAATCTCTAGCTATTATATATTCGGAAAAGTGAGAAACGTAGTGACAATTTGAATTACTCTCTTAATTATGGCTTTGGAAAGATACACGGGAAACACAATAATTCTCCATTTAATCTCGATTTATTCCGTTGAGGGTCCTTGAAACATGGAACAAACACCGGATATGTAATGTACTTGACGTCCCCTTTGATTTGATACCCCACATGCCGACCTCCGGGCAAGGATTAAAGAGTATCCTTTTTTGTCCTTTTTGGGACCTTTCCGATCAATTTTTTTTTTAGCAAAATGAGTTTTAGATTCCTGGGAGCCCACTGATTTAAAAACCACAAGTATTAGCCTTACTCTATTTTTTTCTATTTGAAATGCTAATATGACTGCACTAGAATAGTTGTTTGAAAAATAAATTCAGTCGCATTACTCCTGATATCATTGATTAATTGACTTCTTCCCTGAAGTTTAAAGTTCAAATTGTTGATGTGACTGAGATGATCTGTAAAAAAATCTTAAGGCCGTACACTACTACTAGTCCTCTGATGTGTGTGATGTTGCGTGCAAACTTAGTTAATATAACATGCGACAATGCCATACTTAAGACGCAATGAGTAGGAAACTATTATCCTCCACAGAAATTATATTTTGCACATGTGTAATTTTTAAGGTTTTTTTAAAACCATGTCGCGGGCCGGATTGACTAGCCGAAAGGGCTGCATTTGGCCCGCGGGCCGTACTTTGCCCATGACTGATCTAAAAAAACGTGTGTGCATAGAAACTATACGCAATTAGTGCTCAGAACCAGTGGTTTAACTGCAATCGCTGAGCGATCATCACATGAGCCGTCTCTACAAACACAAGCCTTAACACTATTCATTCAGAGATTTAGTGTGAAATTTTTTAGCCAGTAATGTAGGTCGTGCTCTGTGGCCGTGATCGCTCGGTCGCCACTCTGTGATATAGAGACTCATAGAGAAACGAGTTTCCAAACTCGGCACGACTCGTCGCAAGTTTATTATTCAGAACAAGATGATAAGAGATATTCTTATCATAGAATAATAAACTAATAATGCGACTAGGAAGTGGTACGGCTGACAACCGAATCACACTCCGAATTCAGTTGTCTTTGTAACGTTGACGATTACACACGGTAGTCGTCAGCGCACCATGCTCCACTAGGAGTTAGGGTAATAAAAAAGAAAAAGAAAAGAATGTAGGTACGTAATTAATGATCTACTGTCACTTTCGAGTTAATTCGCTGGCTTAGCTAAGATTTTAAGTTTTGACGATTGTTTGCTGATTCTAAACACTGCTCCCTTACAACAGCTTTGGTTTTTACAATCTGGTTTGCACAATTTTGGACAGCAACTTGGCTGTGGAATGCTCTTGATACCGCCATCAACGGCAACAATACTGTCTAAATAGATAAATTAATATTTATGGGGGGAGTTGAATTTTCACTCAAACTAAGGACTTTGTCTTGTTTAATTTTTTTCTTTAACCGGACTGCATTTGACTTCTTCTCTCCAGAGCTATAACGCTTAGATCGCTGATTTGATGTGAGAGTACTTAAATGTCAAAACTTCATCATACAAGTTCCACGGTCCGCGCGTCCCGGCAAATAAAGTCGAATGAGCAAAAAACTACCATTGGAAATAGGATCCTGCAATACTGTCCAACTTCGTTATAAACTTTACTGTGGGATTTCGTTCTGGGGAGGGTAAGCTAAGACTCCCGATGTTATTGTAGAAGCGTAGAGGAGCAGCTGGGTTGAGCAGCTAAAGAGACCGGACTCTCAGTTGAATAAAGAGGATTGAGGAGCATCTGAAGCGCTTGGGCTCCTATTTGGAAGAGGAAAAACAGCTTAAGAGCTTGGGCTCCTAAGGAGGAAAAGCATATGTATCCCTAAATGTCTCCAGCCGACTGTCGGATGATGTTTCTTTCTATGGATGCTGTCGATGTGAGATAAGAGGCTTCTCGGTCTTCTCGGTATGTTTCGGCAGGTGATGCGATCCTGTAGAACCAAGCAAGGCCCAGAATCTAAAACGGACATTGATCTCGAAAGTGGAATATGCAGTCCAAAAGCCAAAAATAGCACTGAAAATAAACGAGCTACGGTCTAAAAAGCAGAAACGGAGACCAGTTGAATGCAATCTGAATCACTAGTAAAAGTCTAAACACGTTCAGGGGCCATTTTTCGTTAAATGGCGTGGAAGATCATTCTCGACTGTCTTTTCCTAAAATTTAGCTCTAAAATTAATAAAAAAACAGGCGCAACAGTCCAACATTAGACTAAGGCCGCAGATGTGTTAGTGACATCCAATTCCCAAGATCTTAACTGCTTTTTTGTTGAGGTGTTGAGATCAACAGCACGCTCAGCAATGTTATTTATATATATTATAAATGGGTACTCGTTTAACATCTCAGTGAGATCATAGTTCGCCACAAGGGACGTGAGTTCGAAAAACACCATAAACTATATTCGTTCACGGTGAGTCTCGAACCCATGACTCTGTGCAAAGAAGGTGCGCGCACTAACCATTACACCGACTACTCTAAATTTTGCCTAGCAATATTTTCGCGACCAACGATTTCAAATCTTAAGAAAATCTTGATGTTAAAAAAATTTCGGGCTTGCCCCTCCCCGCTGACCGAAATCCTGGCTACGCCCATGTTTTCGTGCAAGTTTGCCCGTACGGTCGTTGTCTTACAAAGTGAAACGGCCCAATCATTTCTAAGATTGAGTATGTCACAGTGGCTAATTTTAGCAGAGAATTCCATTAATGTAAATGCATTAATAATTCTCAATCAAAGATTCTACAATAGTTACATACTGCCGCGCCACACCCACAATTACGTACCACATACATGACCTTACAAATGCACTTTACCGATGGCTCGTTAAAATATCTAATAAATACATAATCACATTTTGATCGCCTCTATGAGTATATACACTGCGCGACAAATGCATAGGTTCATGGATATTTTGCTTTAAAATTATATAATTTCTATGTAATTTGATCGGAAATAATTTTTTAATAATGCTCTATCAATTGACGGTTATTTTAATAAATATTCCAATTATATCAAGCAACTCGCATAGCTAACGGAATTTTTTAAAATTACACTGCGGCAATTGTATAGGTTCATTTACTTTAAAGAGTTATCTCGTCGTGGTGAAAAGTGTTGGTGGAAACAGTTTTTTTCGCGTTGTACTCTGTCAGTCATATATTAGATAATGACAAAAGGAAAGCAACCTTCTGCCGAGGAAAAGGCGACGAGCTCGAACGTTATTAATAATATTATACGAGAAAGTGGAAATTATGGCCGACGACACGCAGGAGGCACAAAAATAGCGATTTTCGGTGCATCAAGGCGACGCGATGTCTCTTAACAGAAGCCTCGAATTCGCCCCTTACTGCGCGTTACCTTGGGGAAAATTTGGGGTTATCAGCATGTGTGAGGACCATCCAACGAGTTCTTAGATCTTCTTCTTGTTTGAAAGGTTTACGGTTAAAGAAAAAACCAGCCTTAACCCCGCAACATCGCCTACAGTGCCTGGAATTCGCCTCAAGATTCATGAACTGGACATCGCAATGGAGGCAGTTAATATTTACGGATGAAAAACGGGTTTGTTTGGGCGGTCCAGATGGGTTCTCCTACTATTATTATGATTTAAGGAAGGAACCTATGTACCTGTCACGCCATCACTCCCGAATAGATTCCGTTATGGTATGGGGAGCCATATCATATCATGGAACTATCGATTTGGTCATCCTACAAGGTTGCCAAACGGGGCCATCTTATAAACAGCTCTTAGAAGAGGAAATCCCTAAGATAAATGTCATGTACGAAAGTGATCATTGGATATTGCAACATGATCTAGCCACAATTCATACAGCGAGGGTGGTTAAATCGTTTATTGAGAAGTAAAATGTGACTTTGTTAGACTGGGTGCCCAACTCTCCTGACATTAATATAATAGAAAACATTTGGGGGTGGCTTGTTCGGGAGGTTTACAGCAGTGGTACACAGTACAACTCTAAAGAAGAGTTAATTCATGGAATTAAGACAGCTTGGTCTAAAATACCGATATTCGTTCTGCATTCATTATACGATTCCCTGAATGAAATTATAAATAAAAATAACGGAAATACACACAATTAAATACACTGAGATTCAATGAAACCGGGCCACACGGTAAGCGCGAATTCTAATCAAAACAGGCATTGTGTTTGTTGCGTGATTTAATGGTAGTACTTCAGATAAAAATCATAGTCATTTGAATTGCCATTAAATGCACTTTCTGTAGATATAACTTTCATAGTTGTAAGTTTCATACTTTTTGAGAAAATTGAATTTGAGTTCGAAAGTGGCGAGTGGGCCGATTTTTAGGAAGCCGAGTGTAATAAAAAATGCTCTTGTTTTTTTTTTTATATTTATCCTCTTTGATACTATTCTGAAATATTTTTCAGCGAAAATATTATGTAAAACGGTAAAATCGTCCCTGAACCTAAGCAATTGTTTCGAAAATAACATTTATTGAACCGGTAAGCTTTTTTTTACCATTTCCTGGAAGGAAATATGGGTGAGTCTAAGCATTTGTCGCGCAGTGTATTAGCGCCACTTCATGCCAATAGTACTCATATGCAACTATCCAATACAATAGTTTAGCCGTTTTCATTCCATATCTCGAAAAGATTGTCGATGATAGTATGTAATGGGAGTGATGACTACATATTGTTGGGTAAATTGATATTTATTTAACCCCGTGTCGTTGAAGACAACAATGATGACGGCGACGAGACAACGTGCCTTAAATGGGCCAATAAAATGCGATGTTTGGCCATAGAGTTATGTCTTTGACGAACCATCGTCCATCACGACAGAATATTTAAGACAACCCGATGCCAGCATTGCATATATGCGTAGTATAATTTACTACACGCTGTGATTCATTAATAAATGTGATTAGCGCTGGTCGCGACAAGATTAAATCGCGATTAAATTACTTGACATAAAATTATATGCGAAATGGTTTTATTATTATCCACATTCATTGATAACACTTTGTGTGTGTGTGGGTATGGCGGTTGAAAATTAATTGGATCAAATTAGTCATCTAATTGACTTTTTGTTCCATGGTACGCCACTATCGCTGTACGGGGTTGCTCTTATCACGCCTGTGGATGTTGCAAAATTCTATAATGTTTATGGGTGGTATAGGAAACCACAGTGTGAAGCCTTCGATTGACTGACTGATTGCAATAGCTGGGGTAGAATTTATTTATTATTTATGTATGCAACGGAGAAAGACTTCCAATAAGGCATCATAAAAGACATGATGCGTTCAACTGCATATTGGTTATCTTATAAATCATTTTGGCATTCGTTGCAGCTACTGAAATTCGCATATTTCCCAAAATTTATCATTATAAAATACAGAATACAAAATCTTGAATATGTATGCAGAAAAAAAAGAGCAAATAAACATACATACATATTTCCATATCTTCGTAACCCCATTATTGCCAGGCTGTGTAACCAACTAAAATAGAACTGTGATTTAGCATCTTACTAACAAGAGATCAACAGTATATCTTGGTGATGTCATTACAAACTTTTCATAGTCAACCATTATATAGCGTGTTACGGAGGCCACTAGATAATTTTCTTAAATAGTGATGTTCTAGTAATTTTCGCAAAATCTTATAGTCCTGACACACTAGGGCATAAACTCGTTTCATAAACCGCAAAAAAAAATGAGCTTTTATAACCACGATACCGTGACACACTACACAATTGCGGGTTATGAATGTCAAAATATTGTAAATGAGCTTTTGCAAATTGACAAATAAATACTTAATGTCAGAAAATCTAAATTTAGTGTTGCAGAAATCTGAGTTCGCAGATATTTACAGAATATAGTCTGGGTTTTTTATTTTAAAACTAATCGATAATAATTGTGTATAGAATGTTTACGCACATACATAATATAATTATATTATATATTATATGTATATATTTTAATATATATATTCGATCGGCGTAGTGTGCATTTCCAGCCACACTTTTGACTGGACGTCGCAGTGGGGTGGAAACATAAAGAGTCAACACGTAGGTGTTGCTATAGCATATCTGAAGTCATTCGCAGATCGCTCTTGAAAAGACCCAAAAATAAATACAAGCTTATTAGGCATTTAGTACTATTTATTCATAATAATTATATAACTCATTCTCAAAACTCATGATTGCGTTGTCGAATTCCGAGATTTCAACAAGCGGCATCTTGAACATCATTCGATTCAGGTTTAATGTTTAGGTTTAACCTTTGCCGAACCCGATCTACTACCTTCTTCGTTGCTCAAATTGTTGAAATATCGAGTTCGAGATGGTTTTGATTGGGCGTAAATTTGCTGTTTTCGAATTAAAATGCTCCTGTTGCTCACAGCGATTGTCCGCTGCTTCGACGATTGATTTCCCGATTTGTCGTCGGTTGATTTGATCTGGATATCAACCATTTTTATATCCTTCACTCGTAGAGTAAAGGGTATATTAACTTTGTCATGAAGTTTGTAACGCATTGAAGGAAGCATCTCCGACCATATAAAATATGTATATATATGATCAGCATGACGAGCTGAGTCGATTGGGCGATGTCCGTCTGTCTGTCTGTCCGTCTGTCCGTCTGTTGCTACGCGTTTTACTCGGCCAGTTTAAAAGCTATCGAGCTGAAATTTTGCACACATGTTTCTTTTTATTGCAGGCAGTTTGTATGTTTGAATCGCTAAAATCGGACCATGGGGTCATGGGGCTGCCATACAAACCTAACCCCC
This sequence comes from Microchrysa polita, assembly GCA_949715475.1. Lineage (NCBI taxonomy): Eukaryota > Metazoa > Arthropoda > Insecta > Diptera > Stratiomyidae > Microchrysa > Microchrysa polita. The sequence goes on from OX454419.1 coordinate 74,823,922, forward strand.
CCAATTTGGTTTTTCTAAGAAAAACTTTTTCATGTGTTTACTAATTTCAACGAAATTTCACACAAATGTGTTTCTATTGATAACACAAAACATATGTAAGAATGGATCAAATCGGACCATGGGGTCATGGGGCTGCCATACAAACCTAACCCCCCAAATTAGGTTCTTCTAAGAAAAACTTTTTCATTTGTGCACCAATTTGAACCAAATTTCACACAAATGTGTTTCTATTGATGCCACAAAATATATGTAAGAATAAATGGAATCAGACTGTGGGGTCATGGGGCTGTCATACAAACCCAGCCCCCAAATTGAGTTTTGCTAAGAAAAACTTTTTTATTTGTCCACCAATTTCAATCAAACCAAACCAAAGTGCATTTCATTTGATGCCACAAAACATGTGTGAAAATGAATGGAATCGGACGATGGGGTCATGGGGCTATCATACAAAGCCAACCCCCTAAATTGAGTTCTTCAACGAAGAACTTTTTTATTTGTGCACCACTTTCAACCAAAACTCGTAAAAGTGCACTTCAATTGATGCCATAAATAATCGGACTATGGAGTCATGGGGCTACCATACAAGCCCACCCTCCCCATTTTGGATCTTCTAAGAAACATTTTTTCTACACCAATTTAAAAAAAAACCTCAATGCGTCTTTATCAAAACAAAAAAAAAGTAAAACAAATGGAATCGTACTATGGAGCCATGCTCCCGCATCCCCCCAATAAAGTTTTCTGAGATATTTTTTTTATTTTATCACTTATTCCAACCAAACCTCACACAAATATTGTTTTATCGACGCCACAGAATTTGTCAATATCAAATATTATGCGAAAACAGAAGGAAAAAAATGGGGAAGGATTAAATACAAGTCATAGGTTTGCCCCAAAAAACTTTTAGCCCGAGGAGAGTGAAGGGTATTCAAATTTCGGCCGCGCCCGAAATTAGCCTCGGTCTCGTTTTTGATTTGCTTCCGTTGGTTGGTACTGAATTGAAACATCATACGCAACTCAGTAATTGATTATGTTGCTGGGATCTGAAAGAAAATGATTTTCATCTTCATTTAAAATACCTAATAATTAAAATTTAACTTACCAATAAATGGCAGCGCTTCGATAATGATTGTCATTGTCATTCGGCATATGACACATTAAAATATGTACATGCGTATGTATATCGCATGGTAACTAGGATATATTCAATTAAAATGAGCTTTTTGGTGGTTACCCAACAAACCATATTTCCGAGTGACGGAATTCTTTTCGGATTTCCACCACTTTTCCAAGACTAATTCCGAGACGGCACTAACACACGCAAACCGATGTCGATTTTTTTTTACGAGTATGCACTTTGTGTAAAACGTGGAAGCCGTCTCGGAATTGTTTCGGAAAAGTATGCATTTTTCCGAACAAAATCTGAGGCCGTTAAGGCTTGGATTCCAACTATATTATTATTGTTTATATATGACACAATATGACAGGTAATATATGGGGCAAATTACGAACGTTGTCCCGTATAGTCTGTGTGGTGTAGTAGGTATGGCGTTAGTCTTCAAATCATAGAGTCTCGGGATCGAATCCCACTGTAGGCAGGTAATTTATTATGCATTTTTAGAGCGTAAAGAGGTAAATGAAATGTCGCCAACACCTATAGAGAAATGCTAGTTAAACAAAGCTCATTTATGAGTTAAATGTTCTGTGAAAATTGTGTTTTATTTTTATCCTAAAAATATCATAAAAAAAATATTGTGTTCATCCATTTGGATAAAACAATATTTTATCCAAACGGAGGGACCTTATTCGACAATTTTCGGAGTTAAATTCACACCGGATTTTTTGCTGTGAAAGATCCCATATTCCGAAAGAATTCTCTCGGAATGGTTTGTTGGGGCTGTAACGATAACTGTGCAGAAAAGTGTCGGAAATGTCTCTGCATTTTCCAAATGCATCATTTGAATGTATTAGTGCTCTCGGAAATGCTGAGACACTTTTCATATGACGAACCGTCAGTATTCCGAGAGTTTAAGTCTTGGATTCCGACTCGGAATATGGAAAATAGTTCCAGTATTCCGAAAGAATTCCCTCGGAATGGTTTGTTGGGTATAATGCAGGTTTAGAATACAAAGCTCCACCATATTGCGGGTTACTAGAGCTTATTGCGGGTTAGAACGTGGTTACAAGAGCTTTCATAAACTCGAAACGACATATAAACTCGTTATAAACCGCATATAAACTCGTTCCTAGCTCATAAACTGCAATCGTTCGTAAACTCGTTTAGGTGTGTCAGGACTATTAGACTTTCATCAGAAAGATTCGAAATGCTTAAGCATAAAAGTACTCAGAATAATAAATTTAGGGTGTTTTTTATAGAGGTGTGGTTTTCAAGAAGAAATAAAACGCATTTAATTTAATGAAGTGGCCAACAACTTAGCTTTAATATAAAGATAAGGGTTTGCCATTATGTTTTTAAAATGATTTCGGGCAAGTTTCCACCGCGACTGGCTCGAATAAATTCCAGCCGAGAGGCCCAATTTTCGACCACTTTTTGCAGCAATTGGGGCCGTATGTCAGCAATAACGCGCCGAATATTCTCTTCCAAGGTATCAATCGTCTCGGGCTAATCTGCGTAGACAAGCGACTTCACATATCCCCATAAAAATAGTCCAGCGGTGTTAAATCGCACGATCCTGGAGACCATGCCACAGGCCCACGACGCGAGATAATGAGCTCACCAAAAGTTTCCTTCAATAAATTGATTGTTTCGTTGGCTGTATGGCATGTAGCGCCTTCTTGTTGGAACCAAATGTCGTCCACACGAAAAAGTCATTAACCATGTTTCTATAGCGTTCCCCATTGACTGTAACATTATGGCCGGCTTAATTTTTGAAGAAATATGCACCAATGATTCCCTCTGCCTAAAGAGCACACCAAACAGTGAGTTTTTGAAGATGTAACGGCGTCTCAACAATGGCTTGTGGATTATCATCACTCCAAACGCGACAATTTTGTTTATTAACATACCCATTCAACCAAAAGTGAGCTTCATCGCTAAACGTTGCAACGTTTGCAAATGAAGTAAGTCTATTTATTATGAAATGGCAAACTAAGCTGAGCATAAATCAAGTGACAGCTGTCAAAAAAACCAACTCCGAAAAAAGTTATGCCAGATTGAAAACACACGTCTAAAAAAATACCCTATACATACTTGTGTTGTTTAGAGTGAATATAAAAAAATCAATTTGGCCAAAACACGAAATTTGCTTGTGCAAAAGTCACATTCAATGGTATGGATATAGATATTAAAGAACAATCAATATTTTGATGAACCGCGATAAGAGAACCACCGGCACGATGTTTGCCTGTTAATGACAAATTACGATCACACCGGAAAGCGGAATATCGTATCCAACCCAGTTAAAATGAATTATTTTCGATTTTTTGACTATACGGGACGTTGCCAATTTCGTTTGGTAAATTCTTTCAGGACAATTCCAGCAGGCCAAAAGGAATCCGTCAAAAGCATATCTACAAGTAGTTCATTGGAAACTATGATTTTGAACGATGATAGAACTCGATTAGGAAGATTATCCTTTGTGAGAAACTCCGAAATTAGAGTGTATGAAAAAGGGATTTATTCCAGTTCACTTAAATCTAAACTGATTTATTAAACAACTTTCATTCATTTCACGGATTAGACAATCAGTTAATATGAGTTTTAAATGAAGTCATAAACTCGTGAATGATTTTTTTTAGTAGGATTTGTTTCAGGTAGGTATATTGCATTAGTGCAAATTTACAACATACACTCGTGAATTATATAGAGATTCATAGAGAAACGAGTTTCCAAACTCGGCACGACTCGTCGCAAGTATTCTTATCGTAGAATAATAAACTAACAATGCGACTAGGAAGTGGAATGGCTGACAACCGTATCACACTCCCAATCCAGTTGTACTTGTGTATAGTCGTCAACGCACCATACTTCACTAATAGTTAGGGTAATCAAGAGAGATTCTCGTGAATATTCGTAAAAGAATACATTCCTAAAGATATTTTTTCTGAATATATTTTAATGCAGTTTTTTAGGCGAACTTGATTCAATGCGTTGGGGAACCGCTTTAAAGAAACGGCAATATGGCCAGTTCTAAGCAGGGCATAGTCTATACGTCCTTCCTCATCCAACTGCCCCAAACACCCCAACGAACAGAAAAAATGAATTATTTTCATCATGAAAGAAAGGCATCTTAAATATCAGTTCAGACTAACGCCTGTTTCATGGGTAAAAACATTGAGTTCGTCGGTAATCTGTCGTTTAGACCTAACTAAAAACTTAGGAAGCATCAGGTGTAGCGCTAAAAAGGCAAGTTTTAACTATACCAGAAAACCGAGCCCATTTTCATACTTTTTAAAATTACTTATCTAGTGCCCCTCGTAACACTACTCAACACATAATAAATTCAATTTTAATGCTTGGTTCCTATTTTATCACCCAAAAGGAAAACACAAAAAATGGGTGTACAAGTAAATGTACATAAAAAAATCGTTCTGTGTGGAACCGAGCAATTTATCATAATGATTTTTCATTATCATCTTATTGTGTATGTTTACGTATGTATTCACAATATTCACATTGCTATTTATCAAGAAAATTAGACGAAAAGTGTGGATTTTTTGTGTTTTTCAGTTAAAGCATATTTAAAGAAAGCATGCACACACATGAACTAAATGAGAAACGCTCCTCTCTTTGGCTCCTGCACTATTGCCCAGAAAACTGGTGGTTTATCTATAGCATGCAAGACTTCTTTGAGCGGTATAGATGGTATTCAACGCTTTTTGTTATACAGCCGGCGTTGTTCTATAAAAGGCACTGAAACGTCTCTGTAAAAGACAAACAATTATTCAAACTGTACCTACGTGGATAGTTTGAAAATTTGTTTGTATTTTTTTTCTCAAATACGGTAACTAGTACACCGAGAAAAATAACGTCCCTTAAAATTAACTCGATATCCTTTTGAAATCGAGTTACATTCCTATTAAATATAATCCTTTCCTTTTAAATATATATCGGTTTAATTCAAATTCATTCTTTTTAAATTAATGGGAAATCCTTTAAATCCAAATTTGCAATAGGATTTTTTTTTTTTTGCACTCGCAGTTGGTCGGCAGTGTGGTAGAGCGATGTCACAATGTATCGTATAAATTATAAACGTCGTCCCGTATAGTCTGTGTGGTGTAGTAGGTAGGGGCGTTAGTTTTCAAATCATAGGGTTGCGGGATCGAATCCCACTGTAGGTAGGTAATTTATTATGCATTTTAGAGCGGAAAGAGGTAAATGAAATGTCGCCAACACCTATAGCGAGGTCAGTTATACAAAACTCATTTATGAGTAATTTTCACAGGGAAAGAACACCCTGTGAAAATTACTCCTTTTCGTGTAATTTAAAGTATTCTTTTTAGTTCATGCATTTAGATAAATAATAAGAAAAATCCTTTAATTTTAAATAAAATGATATCCCTTTAAAACAAAGAGTCCATCCTTTTAAATTAAAAGGAAATCCTTTCGATTTATGGTTGTGACCTGATTAAATTGACACTGCATCACTTTAATTTAAAATGATTATAGATAGACTTTCTTATTAGTTCAAAGGGAAATCCGTTTGAAATAAAGGGATTATACAATGATTCAAAGGGAAACAAATATGAAGCAAAATCATATTTGAATCTCTTTGAATCATATGCGTATTTTTTGAATTTACAGGATTTTTTTTCTCAGCGTACAAGAATCAAAGGCAGAAAATTGCTGTTTACAAAAAAAGTACGTAATGGCTGAAGTTTTGTGGAATTATTAGGGGACATGTCCTTTATCTATAAATGAGTTTTTGTAATCGACGTGGGTGGGGAAGTTCCAGTAAATTGTTTATTTCAATGTGCAGTTTTTTTTTTGTTGAACCTACAGTCTAGTATTGTATATATATTTTATTAGGAATTAAATAACATATCTAATAGTGTAGTTACTACGTGATAAACCTAGTACATCAGATTGCAAAATGTGGTGGAGACAAACTTTTTTTGTTTCTTATGTTTTTTGGGGTGCTGAGCACGAATCCGGAGCTTCCCACCAAAATTTCGTTGCGGAACAGGGTCAAAATCGTGAAAAACCCTAAAATTTTTGCTGTTTTTCCGTTATTTGCCCCCTAATTCTGCAACTATTTATTTCTGCGAAAAACTATCCATGAATATTTTAGAGAGCACATAATTGCGCGTCCAAAGAGACATATATATTAAAAATCTGTTGTGCGGTATTACTACAGTGGATAATTTAAATTTGCCATTTTTAACATAGTTACATTTTATGAAAAAATTTTTGAGATTGAACGGTTTTTTCATTTTTGGTCGTAAAAGTTGCATTTATCTTGTACATTGTGTATTTTGGAGTGCAGAATCTGAATCTGTAAGTTCCCACCAAAATTTCGTTGCAAAACAGGGTCAAAATTGCAAAAAACGCCAAAAAAATGACTATCAATTGTAGCAATACCGCTCAACACATTTTAATGATTAATGGCGCGTTGGACCCGCAGTTATGTTTTCTCTAATATTATCATGCACAGGTTTTCGGAGAAATGTACACTTTCGGAGTTATAAACAAAAAAACGGGAAAACTCCGAAAATTTTGGGTTTTTTCGCGGTTTTGATCCTGTTCCGCAACGAAATTTTGGTGGGAAGCTCCGGATTCGAGCTCAGCACCCCAAAAAACATAAGAAACAAAAAAAAAATTTTCTCCACCACACTTTGCGATCTGAAATCACCTCGGAACTACACTATAACGGTACCTAAAATAAATCATTATCCTACCTACCCAGTGACTGGTCAAATTTTGAAAATGATGGGTGAGTTTTGTATTATCCAAAATTGTTTAAAGGTATTAGGTAATTGTTCGCTTATTGTCTACGCACGAATGAAATACTTTCAAATGGGTACTCAAACACTATTCTAAAATAGGCATAGTTTTATGACAATCGAAAGCCAAAGTCGGATTTTTTATCGGTGACTGTAATTGGCCTGGTTGACCTATAACATCAATTTAGGTACCGTTAATAGCAATAAAATTTGTATGCAACACTTCTTTCTAGAATCACTTACTATAGAAAGATATTAGAGAAATCACTAAATTTGCCTATAAATAGGCAATTTTCTACAACTTCCCCCACCTCCGCAATTACGAAAACTCAGCTTTAGGACTAAGATATGTCTCCGAATATCCCTACTAAATTTTAGCCATTACGTATTTTTTTTAAGTAAAATATCCTCGTTTATTATACTAAAAGTTTTTCGATTGTACTGATTGTATGGCTAGTCTTTTGAACTAGTGTCTGTGTCTAGTCTGATCCTTTTCAGTTGAATTGTGGTGCTTTTTTTCGAATGAAAGCAATGGCATCTCTACTTTCTAGAGACGACTCTGATAAGTAGGTTAGGTGCATATTGTTGGAAATGTTTCAGTTGTTTGTGGAAACTTAAATTATACATTTCAAAGAAACGAATACGTTTCAAAAGCCACGTGGCTAATGCACTAGTGTAACAAAAAGCATTGATGATTCTTTTTAATTTTGCGCTTTGCCTCCACAAGTTTTTATGGACCGTGAAACAAACACATTTTTTACGGGCTGTTATCATCACAGTCACAGTGAAAACAATTTATCGCCTTTCTTTTATAAAATTGGACAATAAAACTTGTTGCAATCATTAAATAAAAAAAACAGTACAATAAGTAAATCATAATTCAATCAGTCAAAAATTGATTCGGACATCCGATGCGATTCCGATGTTTTACATTGTAGACTTTTTTTGTAGACAATTTTTGTAATACAGTAGAGCGTCAATTATCCGAACGTCGATTTATCCGAACATTCGATTAACCGAACCAGGCAATCAGCTTCTTTTCATATGACAGACATCGAATTAAATGAAAAATCAAGGGTTTGAAGGAAGCAATCTCTCATCTGCAGCGCTTAATTACCTAGAATTTTTAATTTTTGCTCAGTTCTAGTCGTTTTAAATGTTTTCAGTTTTGTCGCTTAATTTCAAATTTGGGCTTTTTTCTAATTTTTCTACGGAAGCTCGATTAACCGAACTTTCGTTTATCCGAACCACCCTTGTCGACATTAGTTCGGATAATCGACGCTCTACTGTATATAATTGTAATCACAAGATTCGACCTCCAATGGTCCGGGGGTTCAGGGGCGTGCGCAAAAAAAAAATTAGGAGTTATGCTGAGGAACCTAATGACCTTGCAAATTAACTTAGGATTCCACCTCTCTCTGTCTCAATCTGAAAAATTGTGAAACATGATTGTGATTTTGATCTTAACAATTCAAGTAGTAGGCCAGTCATTTTATGATTTTAGGTCGCAAAAAATAGCTCGGCTCTGGTTTTTAGGGATAAGTTAAGAAGTTTGCAACTTCAAAAAACTTGTGCTAACCCCGTGACCCTCAAAAAACCTCAAAATTTTCGAACTTTATTCATATTTTGGTTTGTAATTTCCAAAAGGTGCTTCCTACATGAAAGTCGTCTCCTGGATTTTTAAAGCTAACAAAACCTTCTTAAATTTGAGTCCACCTCCAGCTTTGTAGGTGCAAAGGACCCCAAGATACAGTACTTTAAACATTGAGTTTTGTAAAAAAGTTCGAAATTGTAATTTTAGTCATCTTCCGAACTGAATATCGGCTTAAATGGGCATTCTACGGAGAAAGTCATGTGACACGAAGTTATAAACCAGTTACTTAGCTGTATATATGTCGAAACGAATGGAATCGGACCATGGGGTCATAGGGCTGCCCCTGAAAATTAGGTTCTCCTAAGAATTTTTTTTATGTACCAATATTAACCAAACTTCACCCAAGTGTGATCCTGGTTAAGCCCCAAAAAATATCTAGGAACGGATGAAATCGGAACACTACGGCATAGAGCTGTCATACAAACCAACCCCTGGAAATTAGGTTCTTCTAAGAAAAACTTTTTTTCTTTTTGAATCTTAGCCAAAATTCATCCAACTGTGTTCCTGGATTACGCTCAACGCATCCAGGAACAGATTGAATCGGAACACGTCATACACGTCGTATTATAATTTCAGACTTTTATACAAAAAAAAACTTCTTTTAAAATGCTGTATCTTGGGATCCTTTGTACCTACAAAGCTGGGGTTGCACTCAAATTAAAGAAGATTTTGTTAGCTTTAAAAGTGCAGTGGACGACTTTTTAGTATAGGAAGCACCTTTTAAAAATTACAAACCAAAATATGAAAAAAGTCCGAAAATTTTGAGGTTTTTTGAGGGTCAAGGGTTTAGCACAGGTTTTTCGAAGTTGCAAACTTGGTGGTACACTACTGGTATCTATCCTAACAATATCCCAAAAAATCAGAGCCGAGCTAATTTTTGCGACCTAACGCCTTATATTTCGGTTTATTGATTGGCCTATAGTGCCACGATAATCTTTAACAAAAGTGCATTTGAGAAGATGTTCTTCTTTCCAAATGTAAGTGTTATTTCTCTGTTCTGTCAAAAAAAAAGCAAGCAATATACAGACTTTTACCATGGAATATTTCTTGGCAGAAAGGCGAGTCCTCTCTACTGCAAGCAGGGCCCGCACAAGCGCTTACGCCGCCCGGGTAAGAGCATAATTTGCCGCCTCTTCTGTACTATACCAAGGAGATAGTATTTATGTAGAAGCGATTCGAGAGATGTTTTACGCTCTAGTCGTTGTGACAGCGAGTATCTATCTCCGAAACAATTCCATTTTAGAATTTTTATAAAGACAACACCAAAATTCCTGGTCACCGTGGAATTTGAATCAACACTTCAGTCATTCAGAGAATAGAATCCCTACCTACAGCTATACGGAAGGAAAGTAGAAACCTGTTCCGCTTTCATTTAGATTCTAAAAAACAATTCAGCACATATCAGTATGACTTTGTAAAGAATTTGTTTGGAAATAAAAGATATAAGCTTGCTATTGAATTTCCCGAGCGACATTTTTTTCGCCATTATCAAAAAAGTATATAGAGATGGCACACGGGAACCTAGCACCTTAAAAATCTACGTCGGTTTCGCAGACGTTGAAGACATCGAAAATTATTGTGAAAATATTTTTTCCACTAAAACACTAAACAAATTTTCGAAAATTCTGCTCGAGAAAATTTTAAACCAAAGAATGGTGCTCGTATTCGTCACTAATATTTTGGAGTAATTTCCGATAGCTTCTTTACGAGTACACACTGCGCAGCAGATAAACTTCAATCTCTCCGCGGACGAATTTCTGAATGATTCAAACGTTCGTGGCTTGTTTTCACAAATGCGGAGAATTCTTAGAGAATGAATTCAGAGCTAGAGCTAAGTCGGCAAAACCTAGCCATATCCCGGTATTAGCATCTTAGCCTATTAGAAGAAAAAATTAAGGAGGACTCTGCGGCTCTGCAGTGTGCATTTTGGTCAAACTCAAACCACCTTGTTCAAAGTTTGTCCTCTCCATGCTAAAGAATCAATGCAATTGCAACCAACTAAAGGTTAGGTTATTCCTTATTTGTCATTTCATATGAATTTTTTTTTTTGCGGGTCAATATTTGGGGAGTGGACGTACTCTCCTGTGATTCAACAGACTAAACAAATTTTTTTAGACCTCATCTTCATGAAATAAAATTGCGACATGTCGCATACCTTAATTTCACTTTAGAAAGAATTAGGGGATCATGCAGGCAAACCCAATTACAGTCCTTAATTATAGTGAAGGAATAAAATTTTCAATTGCATAGCCCGTAAACGGCTTTATTATACCCATAAGATGGTATAGGGTATATTGTTTTTATTACGCCAATATTATGTAACACCTCAAAGGATCCTCCAGAGGTATGGTAAAGTATATATAAATGACCAGGGTTGGTGATTCGAATAAGCCATGTCTGTCTGTCCGTGTGTCTGTCTGTTCGCACGATAACTCCCGAAATAATGAAGCTAGCGCTTTGAAAATTTGGTCAGATGTTTGTTTTGATAAAATCTTGGACGGTATTGAAAATAGGCCAAATCGGACCATAAAAATTGATACAATATCGCTATCGACTTGACATTTTCATCAATGCCTAATTCTGACGTTTATACTTTAAGTTGATGGAAGGTGTAGTAGCGGCTACCCCTACTTCCCCTACAAAGTTATATTCGGCCATATCTTTTGATAGAATGTCGCGAAGAACTTTAAATTAGTATCAATTGGTAGCTGTTGGATGCCTTGATAAGATGTTAAAGATGTGCAAGGTCCGACCCATCTATACCCTCCCCTACAAAAACTATGAACGATTCTAAAGATTAGAACCCGGTCTCGTTTTTTTTTTAGAAGAACCTAATTACAACATTACTGAGCAAACAATTCGCTTTTTGGAAGTAAAATTGGGACACTTTTTACTTAGCATTTAAGGTTTCTATATGCAGCACCTCGTATCAATCGTCAAAGCATTGCAAGAACTTTGCATCTTTAAAACCCAGCCTTTAAAAAAGAATTAACTAAATAATTCATAAATAAATAACAGATTATCGCGGTTTTAAATTGAATGATTAATTGATTAGTTAATTGCTTCTTCACCTAAAATAAAAACCTTATTCCGGCGCCTCTAAAAAAATATAAAATGCTTTTTGTGGGTGTTAATTGGTTTTCTGCCTCCCGACATTTTTTTCCGCCCTTTTCATTTTATCTGTATAGCTTCTATGGTTTCCTTTCCACTAAATCGATGTTGATATTGCATTTTTCCTTTCAGCTTTCTGCAACTTTTTTTTATTTGAGTGCAAGCCAAAAAGCCGTCCCTAAAATTTGGCGTCCCGGGCGACCACCCGGCTAACCTAAGTCCGCAACCACACTGATCGGGGTTTGACAAACCACGCGATATAAAAGATCAGGGTTGTGGACAACACACGCATATGGGAAGGAAAGAGGCGATATTTTTTTTCTGATCCATATTTGGCAGCTGCATAGTCTGGGGGAATCCAAGGTACCCATCTTGGACCAATCTTCCACACTGGGTTTGGCAAATTCCGCGCATTCTGAGACCGACATAATGCTCATTTTGGTTGTTTTGATATATGAATCCTTTACAGAAGTCTAAAACTCATTTCGCTAATAGAAAATTGGACTTTATATAAATGTACACCCAAATTAACAGCACAAGAGAAAAACTAACTCCAAAAATAACAAAGAAGAGCTACTCTGAGACAATAGGAAAACTGGAAATTATAAACAGTACAAGTATACCTGCACGGTTCCTTACAACACATGTCTTTTCTAACACTTACCTGAAAATGAAGAAAAAAGAATCATTAAGTATTTAAATTTTATTTAATTGTTAAATTAATAAAAATAAAAACAAAAGTCACTTTATGTAAAATGTTATCTAATTTCAAAAAATTAAGTCAAATTTGTCATTAGTTTTGTAGAGGAGCGGTCAATTTTAATCAAACAAGACACGTTGTAGTTTTCCTTGAGTTCCACAAAAAAAAAACACTATAGCACGATAACGGAAAAATGTTTACCGATTTTTTAATGTCAGTTTTGCTGAAACAAATTATCCTATGGTGGTGTCCACTGTCCAATGCGGGATCTGCTGCATACAAATTCTGCCAAAGGTCTCCTTATCTCCTTTCCCTTCTCATGATACCATCATATCATTGGCACTAAATGTATAATTAAGCATGCAAATTTCCCGAGATGGTGCACTATGCAAAACAAGGAATAAGTCCATTTGCAATTCTTCTCCGATTAGTACGATTGCTACTGCACTGTATGCAGACCGTACCTCCAATTTCCGCTGGCACTCATCCAGAAAGGATGCTCGCCATTGGCGGCCCAACATGATAACTCAATTTTTCATTTCGTGTGGAAGCGACCACCACCAGCAGCAGCTGACCTGAAAACCTAAATTGCACAGGGTACAGCCATAGGAAATTAGTTTGTCTTAAAGCGTTTCTGCTGGAGCAGAGCACGCTTTCTCTTTCTGGCTCAATTATATCTTTCTCTGGCACATTCATTTTATTCGTATCTTGTTTCATTTAGCCATTTTGGTCGTGTCGTTTTTTCCTCATGCCTGCACTCGACAAACACTAATGAAATTAAAAGCATTTTCGTTGCTTTTTATAAAGCAGCTAAAACACCGCTTACGACTACGAGTGTGTATATCGCGAATACGAACGTATACGATGATAATTCTCTAAATTGCACTACACATATTTATTAAGTCCATCCCTGTAGAGTACTGAATAGACATACATATAGATATCGAACAAAAGAACACCCAACCACCCACATACGCCTTGATATCCCCAAAAGCCATTTCGCCATACATAATGTCCGTTATAATGTGTGACGACGGCAGGAGTGTTGGTTTGTAACAATATAGTCAAAAAAGGACAATGTGTGTTGTCATCGCACCTCGCTACATCCCTGCCCACGGCTTAGGTCGACACGAAGAGCAACCATAGAACAATTGTTCGTAAAATTCCGAGGACAATCATTTTTATCCTTTCAAATTGCGGAAAAACAAATTTTGTTTGGCGACAATTAACAGAGCGTGTACTAAATAAAAAACAAAACGGACGCCATGACATATTCATCACATGTGTGTCACACACAGCACACAGGTCACAAGAATAGTAGTAAAGTGCCGGAGACCTGACAAGTGGATGAATGTTCAGCTCACATTGCTCTGGAAGTTTATAAACTTCGATTTTATTTACATACTAGAGGAGTTTTTCCCGTGCGGATTTAAGTTCGTTTACATGCTATAAAAAGTCGTGTTAACGAACTGCCCAGCAAAATTAATATAAAATTCTGGAATTGGGCGGAATTTTACGAAAATTACTATAGCTGGATGGTTGAAATGTCAACACACAAATTGAATTGGCTTTAATCGGAGTATAGAGTTCTTTTGAGGTCTTCGTAACAATAAAAAGGACTAATTAATCATCGATAGGTTCGATTTATGGATTTTTCTTTTCGTGTCAATGGATCACGAAATTCCTTTTATTCTAGTATACGAGTATGCCAGACGGCTGATTGCGTCTCAATACTTTTGAAGAGTGCAGTACCTACTTTACACGGTTTTTGAACTCCATCTTTTGAGTATAATGTACCAGCAACTGAGACTGTTCTCATACGAGCTAACCTTCCACTCATGAGTTGCAGAAACCATTTAGTTGTATACATACAATTGTTCTTGCATGACGTAATTTTTATTGCCGACATAGTGACAGGGTCCTTGGCATAATAAGAAGTTTTATGTCAAATTTGTAATCTGCATGACGCTTTTTTATACCCTTCACTCGTAGAGTAAAGGGTATATTAACTTTGTCATGAAGTTTGTAACGCATTGAAGGAAGCATCTCCGACCATATAAAATATGTATATATATGATCAGCATGACGAGCTGAGTCGATTGGGCGATGTCCGTCTGTCTGTCTGTCCGTCTGTTGCTACGCGTTTTACTCGGCCAGTTTAAAAGCTATCGAGCTGAAATTTTGCACACATGTTTCTTTTTATTGCAGGCAGTTTGTATGTTTGAATCGCTAAAATCGGACCGTGGGGTCATGGGGCTGCCATACAAACCTGACCCCGCCAATTTGGTTTTTCTAAAAAAAACTTTTTCATGTGTTTACTAATTTCAACGAAATTTCACACAAATGTGTTTCTATTGATAACACAAAACATATGTAAGAATGGATCAAATCGGACCATGGGGTCATGGGGCTGCCATACAAACCTAACCCACCAAATTAGGTTCTTCTAAGAAAAACTTTTTCATTTGTGCACCAATTTGAACCAAATTTCACACGAATGTGTTTCTATTGATGCCACAAAATATATGTAAGAATAAATGGAATTAGACTGTGGGGTCATGGGGCTATCATACAAAGCCAACCCCCTAAATTGAGTTTTTCTAAGAACAACTTTTTTATTTGTGCACCACTTTCAACCAAAACTCGTAAAAGTGCAATTCAATTGATGCCATAAATAATCGGACTTTGGAGTCATGGGGCTACCATACAAGCCCAACCTCCCCATTTTGGATCTTCTAAGAAACATTTTTTCTACACCAATTTAAAAAAAATCTCAAAGCGTCTTCATCAAAACAAAAAAAAAAGTAAAACAAATGGAATCGTACTATGGGGCCATGCTCCCGCATCCCCCCAATAAAGTTTTCTGAGATATTTTTTTTTTATTTTACCACTTATTCCAAGCAAACCTCACACAAATATTGTTTTATCGACGCCACAGAATTTGTCAGTATCAAATATTATGCGAAAACAGAAGGAAAAGAATGGGTAAGGATTAAATACAAGTCATAGGTTTGCTCCAAAAAACTTTTAGCCCGAGGAGAGTGAAGGGTATTTAAATTTCGGCCGCGCCCGAAATTAGCCTCGGTCTCGTTTATTTTTATTTTTTACCAACTACGTATTGAGTATTGTATTGAGTGAAAAGAAATATCTCTTGATCGATTCAACCTATATTGGTAGGAATGCAGCCAATGGTAATGTCATTTGGCACGAATACTTTTGAAGTACCACCGTTGTGCAACGTTATCCAAACCAAAATATTGTAAATCTATTTTTGGATTGTTCTAAATAATTATTCTACAAAGCCCTCGTATTGCCGGCACGCAACTCTCTTTACGCTTACTACTGCGGTCTGAAAGAAAGTGAGGTTATCAAAATTTTGGCCGTGTTCAAAAATAGCCCTTTGCTTATTTAACATCAATCTCCAAAATTATTTTAATTATTATTAAAAATGAAATTCCGTATGTCCGTTTTAAAGCTTTTATCTTTGAACGACCATATTTACATGTTCTGAACTGAATAGACGGGCAGTCCAACGAGCTCCTTCTTCGAATTGTTTTCCATCCCACGAGATCAGGTGACAGTTCCTTTCAGTTTTTAGGTATTGCATAACGCTAAAGTTGGGAAGGTATCAAAATGGAAAGCTACGGCACCAATAAGAACAAATCAATTTTTATTGGCTGCCAGGATTCAAGGGAGAGCCTACGCCAGCATATCTACGAACCACTATTATTATAGGGAAAATTCTAGTTTCTATATGGCATATGCTTTATTGTACTAAAATGCCATGAAACATAAAATTTTTGTAAAAATTAGTATTATCCAGAAAAAAATTGTACGAAAATTAGCAAGTTTGAATTAATTTTTACACAAAAAGCATTCACACAAGTTTTGCGGCTTAAACATGTGTGGGAGGGGTATCGACATAATTTTGGAGTCTTCAAGCGAAAATGATATTTTTTTATTTGTTTGTGTGAAAAATCAAAATTTTGCACGAAAATTCTTCAAAAATTTTAATATACATACTACAATACAATTGCACATTATAAAATGTTTACATGAAAATTCTTCTTAAAGAATGTATACACAAAATCGTAACTTATCAACTAAAAATAAATATTTTTGTTTTATTAAATTTAGATTTAAAGTATTTTATTTATACGCAAGGCATTATCGTTTTTGCGATCTTTTACAATATCGAAAGCGATCCTACGTAGGGGGTCTTCGATGTATTAATAAAAAAAAAATATTATCATCATCATGCGATGTTTGGATAGCAAGACAGATAACAGATGGAAAATTAGCAAAATATTCGACAAGCATTAAGAGGCCCAGCATCGCTCATTTCATTTTTTTCACACCTTTCTTAAGTAGTTTGAAATTGGAACAGACTTCAGTTAATTTGCAATTTAGTCCTTTGGATCTTGTATTGGGCGCTTCAATACGCTCTTAGTCTGCGCGCGGCCTTAGAGAGATAAGGAGCCCAAACAATACATTTAAACCGCGGGTTTGATTAAATGCAACAGGAGTCGGGGTGATGCTTTGCAAGGGAATATTACAAAAATAGTACATACTTCAATAGAAATCCAATTAAAAATTAAATTTGCAACCACTGCCTTCATTTCAAGGAATCAGGACTTGGATATCGTTTTAAGAGAAAAACAAGTCAAATCATTATCATTTTTTAAGAACGAGGACATGATTT
This sequence comes from Microchrysa polita, assembly GCA_949715475.1. Lineage (NCBI taxonomy): Eukaryota > Metazoa > Arthropoda > Insecta > Diptera > Stratiomyidae > Microchrysa > Microchrysa polita. The sequence continues at coordinate 74,840,989 of OX454419.1, forward strand.
TGCCTTCAACATACAACTGATCGAGCTAATTATCCTGAAAGATGTTAAATAAATAATGGTAACTTCAGTCACTTCTTTTTTAAAACCCCTACGCACGCCCCTGTACAATACTAATTTTAATACTGTAAAAATTAATTGTAATAAGAAATTTTAGAAGGATCAGAAATCTGCAGTCACCATTATTAGTGCGAAATTACGCTAAAATATAAAATTGTTCGACCATATAAGTTTATTTTATTTTGTACTTGAGTGGGAAATCTCGTCTGTAAGAGATGGGCATCGAGCATCATGGATGATCGATCCTGTCGTGGAGCAAATATTGATTCTGACCCACTATATGGTGAAGGCGACCTATAGGTGCAGAATTTCTTCAGTGCATCATTTGAGATTCAACCCGGCAAAAATTTTTGCGGTTGATAAATTGTCGGATGATGCCACGGTGGTTGCTTATACGACTGCCCTTGAGGAGAAGCTGAAGCCCTTGCTAAATAAAATCAGCAACGAAGGCGCCCTTGAGATCTGGGATACAATCAAAGACACCATCAAAGGGGTCGCAGAGGAGGTTGTGGGCTACAAAGCCCGGAGAGCCCGAAATGATTGGTTTGACGAGAAATGTCGAAATTCGGTAGATGCGAAAAACAAAGCATATCGCTAATGAACCGAACGCGCAACTAGAGTCAAAAAAAAAAAAACAAATATGACGAGCTTCGACGATTTTCGAATAGGTTAATTAGGCGTAAGAAACGTAAGCATCTTACGAGCAGTTGATGCAAATAAACCAAAGACTAGCTAGTAGGAACAGTTGACAAGCGTAAGCTAATTAATAGCCAGGACCAGCCTAGGAACAGTTGACAAGCGTAAGCTAATTAATAGCCAGGACCAGCCTCTGTAAGGATAAGGATGGCAATATTATTAGCGACACCGATAGCGTTGATAAACCCTGGGCCTCACATTTTGAAGAGCTCCTCAATGTTCAACCAGACAACCCCACACAAGAAGTTCTGGCTAATGGCTGAAACAGGCCCTCCCTTTCAACCCCCAACAGTAGAGGAAGTTGATCTCGCCATGCAAGCACTAAAACATAATAAAGCCCCGGGCGCTGACGAGACTCCAGCTGAACTGCTGAAGCATGGTGGGGAGAGCCTTGTTAAGGCTTAACACTTATCGTTAAAGTATAGAACGACGAAATAATCCCGGAAGAATGGGTAAAAGTATCATTTGCCCAATCCACAAAAAGGGGATAAGTTGAAATGTGAGAACTACAGAGGCATCTCATTAGTTTGTACGACTTATAAGACTTATAAGGTGTCGATAATCGTAAAATTGCAGCGACTGCAATGGGTGGGACATGTACAAAGGATGAACGACGATCGCATGCCCAAAAAGGTGATGAACGCTCCGTCCACGCCAGATTGCGTGGACGACCGAGAGCCCGATTCTGTATGTGAGGACGCCCACCAAATGCTAGGCTTTCGGAACTGGAGGACAAGGTCGCGTGACCGCGACAATTGGAGGTCTTCAATCTAGGCGGCCAAGGCCCGACGTCGGGCTATCGTGCCATCAGGCCCGTCGAGACAAATTCCGGGCCCGGGACTAGAGTTGTGTTAGGCCCCTTCCTAAATGAATTATGAAAGTCACTTCCTAACGGCTAACGGCGACTCGATACATGGAGTAGCAAGTCCTGAAACACGCTCTTGTGACATGAACGATGGAAATTTTTGTCTCTGCTAAGAACACTAAAAGAGCGTGCAAGTAGCAAGTACAGTGCAAAATAAGTATTCGCTAAGCAACGCAAATAATTTTAAGATTTTGAGAAAAAATTGTGGGAAATCATACTCAAAATTGCTATCGTAAATAAGTTTTAGGCGAACAATTTCATCTTCCAATTCGTATGAAACATTGGATTTGTGCTCTTTGACAAAGATATCATCAGCAGCACTTTTACTGCGTCTATTCTAGCAGACGATCTTGTGTCTGAAAGATGAAAGATTGTGTAGGGAACTCCTTGTTGGGCTTGCCACCTTTTCTATAATATCAAGGAGGGAATCGCATGAACTCGCGGGCTTAAGAGAAAGCAACGGACTTTGAGAGCATAATATGTATTATTGTTTCTCATATAATAGAAGAATTAGTACGAGTCTAAATAGAAGATGTGTAATTTGAAGGGGGCCCGGTGTTGTGGTTTTGTGTTGAAATATTTGAAGTGAATTCATGTAAACTGAGTCGTGTAGTTTCCAAAAGTTTAATTGTCACGGTCATTAAATATGTATTATAAATATTATTGGTTGAAGTTGAAGCGATTGCGTACTTTTTATTTTCTTAAAATTTCCGGGCCCGGGGCGTTTCGCCCCGTCCGCCCCCTCTCTCGACGGCCCTGCGTGCCATAAAGAAGAAGAAGTTGGAAATCGCTCAAGAAATCTCATATACTGGTAGCTTTCCCAAGACCAGTAAATGAACCTATGCAGATACTAGATACTGGTTTGAATAATTTACGATATTTCTTTGTCATGAACAGCGTAGCCAGTCTCAGTAGGAGATTGAGCCACATTCGAAAACATGATATCGAAAGATTGCCAGAGAGCAATAACTTTTGCAAGTGAATTCTTCTCTTGGACAAATTTCAGGGAATAATTACTTCCGACTTCAGTATGGAAGGGATGGACTACTCGATATTTATGTTTTCGATTAGATCGTCCCTATTCATGAAATTTTGGAGCACCGGAGACGTGAACTATTGTTAAACATCTCTGGGAAAATGCCAACGTCTGCTACGATTTTTCGAAACTCATAGTGGATTTGGGTTTGTCTCTAATCCTAACAATCCCACAAATAGACAATGTGCGTGCGGCTGTGACCATTCAGGTATCTGGTCACCTAATTCAATATGCGCTGAGAGATTGCCTGTTTTTGATCGGGGTGGTTCCGATTTTTTGCGCGTGGTTCGGCGAACCCAGCTAAATGTCTAAAGTCTTCGGATTCGGACAGTGTACCTTTGTGTAAAACGCGACGCTTTGCATGGTTGATAAGCGTAGGAAAAAATAAAAGCCATATCGTTTCAGCCAATGCTAATTTATTATTGGTGCCGTTGATTATCCGAAATGGCATGAATTACCCTTACTTCGATTAACCGGGTCCGGGGTACTGCTTCTATCATCTTTTCGTTACTATTTCTGTTTTATCTCCCTGCGAACGAGCATAATTAATTAACTTTCGTAACAGCTCATCGCTGTGAACTTTTGTGCTGACGCAAAGATCAAGAGTCAACCTTCACTAGCCGGGCTTTTCTTTCACTTGAAAGACTACTCCAGAGAGCACTAATTTGCCGTCATTCGATTACAAGCAAACATACAAGCACTTGACATAGTTAAACGAATAACGCTCCAAACTATGTTGAAGTACATTCAAGGCATAATATTCGTTGTCGTTCGTTTGCTCCTAAAAATCTATTTTGGCTGTGAAATATGGACACCATCTGCATTCTCCGGTTGGTTGATGACAATCAAACTGTGTGATATCACACACACGCAATACAATCATTCATCGTTTATGTGTGTGTCATCCTGACATTGCTGCTCTGGCATGTGTGTTATAACTTTTCAGTGGATACGTTTAGAGCAAGGAGTCGAAGGAAGAAAATGATGGTATAGGAGTAGCTATAACCAAAAGTATCTACGTATGACAACATGTCGATGAAAATGATGCAAAGACAGCATAAGCATGCATATAAGCAATATCTAATCCCTTCGTCCTGCGAGTATAGCATGGTCACCAACGTTTCGTATAGCCTCAGCCCAAATTGGCACTATACAGAAAATTATATCTCCATTTCCGGATTTGGTTGTAAGCAATAAAACGACTCGAAATTTATAGTTGCAATATACAATCACGATTTCGGTCAACTCAAAATCACTGAATTAGTCCAATCCGAGACTCAATCAATCTTTAACTTAAACCAGGCATCCAAAATCGGGCTATATGTAACGGAGTATAGTATAAAGCCCTGTCCGATACAATCTACATAATGGACACTAAAGGAATCAGATTTATTCAAAATCCTTTCCTCTATATTTATGAAGCATACATATAACAACCAGAGCAATCGTATGGGCCTATGGTTGTGACTTCCTCTTCAACTTTTGCACTATATATCAATAAACTCTGGGAAAACTTGGCCAAAAGCCCATGTAATATATTGCTGCTTGTTAGGACCGGAAACGAGTGTATAAGGATTGCGGACAAACAGAGCACCCAGCAGGCTGTGAGAGTCAATAATAGCGGGTTAAGCGAGCACTATACAAAATGCCGGGTTACTCGTCGACAAACATTCATCTTGACGGACGTATAGTTTGCTATATAATTTGTTGCTTGTTCATTTGCAGAAAAACGGGGCGTTCGGGCTCGATTGCGCCGCGCGCTATATGTTACAAGGAGTTGTGTCCGCTCGATAGTCCTTCGCATAGTCACATTATAAAGTATATGCCCAACTTTTCTATCCTTGATATCTTGAGAGGGAGACAGAGAGAGAGAGAGTTGGAAACGTTGTTATCAGGTGGCCTCATTGTTGCGTCGTATATACGTTTGCTGCGCGCTGATGCTGTTGGTTCTGATGTTCACTACAACGTGCACGATATGCAATCCTTAACGAGATTCTCCATTTATGCCATCCGTACAACACACAGTCAGTTGGAGCTCCCGGTATGTGGGGAATATGAAAAAGTATTTCCTGAAGGAGTTTTGGATATATAACGACGCAAAGTGAAGGCAGGATGGTGTGGTAATGACTATGGTCTGTGCAAAATGTTCTAGATAATTAGTACTAGTTGGAGTAGTATAGTAAAGAACAGCAGTCATCATTACGACCGTTACAGCTGCAACGATATGTATTTTAAACTTGTGCAAAAATGCATTATGAAACTCCATTTTAAACTATGCAGTAGCTGGATAATAATTTCTTCGTCGAAAATGTATGCATCAAATCTTATGCATGTACATGCATTTTAGGACGAGCAGGTGGATACACCCACTATACCGCATAGTGCCGTCTCGAGAAATGTGAACGTTTTGCTAAGCTTGTGATTTATTGCTAAGCTTTTAATTCTCTTTGAAGGATTAGGATAGATAATAATATCCCTTGTACGTGCTAACCTCTTGGCGATGTTGGCGATGAAATTATACTGTTTTTGGCAAGGTGTTATGAAGTTCTTGGTTGAATTAAGGTGGAGCCATTTCGACTAATAGTTACTGCGAGTTGTGAGATGGTAATTCCATTTGCAACAAGATGACGCTTATATAATACAATCAAGGACATTGTGGATTTCTGGGAATTAGATGTTCCGTTTCTTATTTCTTGAGAAACTTTATCCAAGTGAAAGATCAATGAATTTCATTATCGGATTGAAGTCAATTGACAATGGAATTACTGCTATGATACGGCACGATATTAGGCACAAAAACCCAAAGTCAAAGCTTTTGATTTGCTGTAACCGTAACCAAATCACGGCTTCATGTAGAAAAAAATTGAGTAAAACAGTTTTTTGTTGGTTTTGAATTAGTAGGGTGCCAGAAGTTTAAAACTAATTTTGTTAAAAAAAATGATCGGAAAGGTCCTAAAAAGGACAAAAACGGACATTGATTGGAGTTAGGCATGTCATATCAAAGGGGACGTTGAGTGTTTGTTCACCGCCCGCCACGATAGACCTGAACATTGGCTCTGATTTGACTTATGAATTTAAGCTTTGCTTGTGTATTATTGTAGTCTGGCTGGTCTAGCGGTTAGTGCGCGCACCTTTAGTGCACAGAGTCATGAGTTCGAATCTCACCGTGGATCATGGTGTTTTTCGAACTCACGAGCTTGTGACGGACTATGATCTCACTCATATGTTAAACGAGTACCCATTTATGGGGATAAATAACACTGCTGAGCGTGATGCTGATATCATTACCTCAACAAAAAAGCAGATAAGATCTTGGAAATAGGATGTCACTAACACATCCTGCGGCCTTAGTTCAATGCTGGATTATGGCGCTGTTATTTATTTTTTTTAAAGGATTGTTCCGTCGAGTGCGACAGCACATACTGCGACCCACAACCCCTCTATGTATAATATGTAATTAATTATAACTACACTGAAAAAATGGGCTATCTAAAATTAAGAAACTCTTTTCTCATTTGCACAATTCACAAATTCTGACAAAATTAAAAATAAGAAACTTTCTTCTTTAATTCATCCAATTTTCAAGACCTTGTTTTAAGACAGAGTAAGTAGATTCAAGCATAAACTATTATTCTCAATTCAAGCAAACAAATTCTTCTTAATAGATTTTTTCGACATTTTCCATGTAAAGCTTGTGGAAAAGCTTTATTTTAGCTTTAGCTTATATTGAAGCCTGTAGTGGATTAGTTAGTAGTGTCTCTGGTGTAGTAGGTAGCGCGTTTGACTGCGAAAGAATAGGAGGTAATGAGTTCGATGTTGGTTGGCTCCAAGTTTCTTTTTTATTTTTGTTAAGATTCTATTGCCTTTTTCATAAGAAAAGTTTGCTTAATTCAATGTCACTTTTCCTTAAAGCACTGCTATTGGCATTTCACTTGGATCAGTGTGACTGATTCTCAAATGAAGAGAAATATTTCTTGGCGATTTGGTTGTGCACTGAATCAAATCGCCAATCGCCTGCTAAAGTAAAGAAAATATGGCTAAAATCAAGAAAAAAACGAGACCGATGCTAATTTCGGACGCGGCCGAAATTCGATACCCTTCGCTCCCCTCGGGCTAAAAGTCTTTTCGGGCGTACCTACGACTTGTATTAACCCCCCCCCCCTCCCCCTTTCATTTCCTTCTGTCTTCACAAAAGCTCCGTTGAGTCGACAAAACAATATTTGTGCGGGGTTTGGTTGGAATAAGTGGGCAAATAAAAATGTTTACTCAGAAAATTTTATTGGAGGATGCGGGAGCATGGCCCCATAGTACGGTTCCATTTGTTTTGACCTTTTTAGTTGCTTTGATAAAGACAGATTAATTCAAGGTTTTGTGAAAATGGTGTAAAAAATGTTTATTAGAAGAACCAAAATGGGGGGTTGGGTTTGCATGGCAGCCCTATGATCCCATGGTCCGATTTGATCCAATCTTACATATGTTTTGTGTCATCAATAGAAATACATTTGTGTTAAATTAAGCATAGCTTTTAAATTGGCCGAGTAAAACGCGTCGCAACAGACGGACAGACAGACAGACGGACATCGCCCAATCGACTCCCCAAGTCATGCTGGATCATATATGTATACTATTTATATGGTCGGAGATGCTTCCTTCAATGCGTTACAAACTTCATGACAAAGTTAATATACCTTTTCACTCTATGAGCGAAGGGTATAAAGATAACAGAAACAGCCAAGAAATATTTCTCTTCATTTGAGAATTCGACACAGTGACCCAAGTGAAATTTAATTTTTTTAATTCAGAATCATCCCCATCATCATACGTAAGCCTAATAAAATACAGTAAAAGCTCCCGTGGACGGACACTGACGGTTTCGGCATTTTCGTCCGGCCACGGGAGATGTCCGCTTGCGGGAGAGGGTTCAAAAATATTGGTTCTATTTACGAATTAATATTCCCTCAAAAGTTAACCCATAAACTGTTCCAAGCTTTCGTAGGGAAAACAAGTAGAAACATATTAACTTTAATTAGGGATGTCGTCAAAAACCTCCCAACGGTCCAGTTTAAGTTTTTCTCGGTTATTTTTGATAGCGGTTAAACCCAAATAGAAAGTTCCAGATTTCCGGTTAACCGAGTAATTTTGTTTAATGATTCGTTTATGCTTATTAAAAATTGTGAAATTACGCTAAATATGTCTTGTTTGCCTATTGCACCACTAGTTACCAAATTTTGCCCATATCATAGACTTCATTATTTTGCCAAAAGACCAATAGATCAGCTCGATCAAATTAGGATTATGATTAATTTATTTCTTAACGCTTGAATGCCCCTGCCTCTGTAACCACAGTGAGATGCTCCTTCCAAAGTTGTGTCTTACCCAGAGTGACCATTTAACCCTGGTCTGACATTGTTACTTGGAAGTTGTACGACACCCAAGCACTCGTTCGTAATGACTTCAGAGCGTTAAGTTAAACTTCTTCAAGTTCACTGTTTCATTGGTGTAGAGAACCTCTACTAGGTAAGTCTATACTCTATACATCAACGCGTGAATTCCTTAAGAATCACAGATAACTCATACTAAAGGAAAATCACGAATAGCTTCAGCAGGGAATAGTTTTGCGGCTTGGTCTGCTATCCCATCTCATAGGGGGAACTTTTGTGTTTCCGATATTTTCCGCTATGTGTCCGCTATATGGCGGACGGTAAGATAAGTGTCGCTAGTGTCGATAAGAAGAGCAAGAAAATTCTTCTTACTGAGCTGATAGCGTAATGTTCCTCTTATCGACACTAGCGACACTTATCTTACCGTCCGCCATATAGCGGACACATAGCGGAAAATATCGGAAACATCAAAAATTTCCCTTGGGGACCTGAAAGCGTAATGTACCAAAATTTAATTTGGAGTAGAGTGTAAGTTGCACTCCTTGGCTCTTTAATCCTTTAAATATGACTTGCACAATAGGATCCCATGCAATACCTGCTCTGTTCCAGAAGCGTTTCTTCTCGTATATGCAAAACTACCCTCCCAGATGATCAGTCTCGGCATCGAAATTAAAGTGGAAATCCTGATGGGCCAATACGATCAACAAAGGAGGTGTAATCTCCAGACGGTGATAAGTCCTTGGTTAAGGAAAATTTGCCAATTTGTTTGCCAACAAACTGCTTTATGACGAACAGATTAAAACACACAAAACAATAATTCGCGATTTCCAAATGCCCCTTTGTGAATGTAAGATTTTTTCTAGTAGACAGAACAGTTGAGATTTTGTCCGGAAATACGAAAGGAAATTCAAATTCCAGTTAACCGAGAAATTGAACAACAGCCGACCGATTTAAAAACCGAAAGAGAAAAAAAGCCGAAAATAATCTGGCCGTCCGTTATGGAATTATGGGTTTTTGGGTCTATCCGTGGTATCCGTGGAGCCAAAAATATTACAAAACAAAACCTGTTGCGCATAAATGCGTTTTTGTGATCGTATCCACACGGAGAGAAAAATGTGCAATGAATTCTACAAAATCGTACAATGAAATTCACAACATACAATTTCACTAAATTTGTAGTGAAAGTTATTAAAATGTAGTGAAATTGATTACAATGTAGTTATTGTGGCCTATTGTAAAAATGATTGCAGTGTAATGAAAAAAATCATTGCATGATATTTGTATGGATAGTTACATTTATTGCGTTTGAGGTAATTTTCACCACAGCCTGTAATAATTATTATTGCATGGTGTTATAGTTTTCATCATTTCGTACATGAAATTACCAAGAGTGCGTAATAATTATGAAACTGTCAAAAAATAAAACGACTAATTTATTCGCATAACTTGTAATCGTAGATAGCTTAGGTGTAGGACGTAGGACTACGAAACGATAGGGCCCCGGGTCAATTCCCAGTAGAAGCAAATTGTAAAAAGGTAAAATTAAAATAGGGAAAAAGAAGTTAAGGATGAAATAGAAGTAAAAAATAAAAAAAAAAGTAAAAATAAAAAAAGGAAAAAATAAAAAAATAACTTTTTGTATTTTTTTCTATTATCGCCAAATTATCTTCCTGGCAGATTTTATTACCAACCAATTGTTAATTTTATTACAGCACAATGAAATTTTTCATTAAAGATGTAATAACTTTCACATCAGTTGCAGTAGGGTCAAAAATCATTACAAATGCAATGGTTTTCATTACAATTTTAATACCTTTCACTACATTTTTTCTCTCCGTGCAGTTTTCATTAATTTCAGCAAGTCGACTAAAAATTAAATTTGTGTCCGCTTATGGGAGATAATTTATGAGAAATGTATGTCGGAATGGTGTCCGTGTCCGGCCAGTAGAGCGTCCGGCTAGTGGAATGGATTTTGTTCTAAAATATGTGACTAAGAAAATTGTCCGGCTACGCGAGATGTCCGCGAACGGAGCTTTCACTGTATATGGAAGTTCTTTAATCCATTGAGAATTACCTCCACTCAAAAGACTTTCTTTAAAACTCGATGCCAGCGTTCAAGAAATCCATTGGCCTTCGGGTTATATGCGGTAGTGCGTTTTCGTGCAACACCAAGATAAATAGACAACTCTTCAAATAATTGTCATTCAAACTGGGAACCTTGTTCTGTAACAATTATTTGAGGTATACCCAAACGTGGAAAAAACTCGTTCACTAATTTATTTGGCGATGGTATACTTACACTGGTCGGCATATATATTTTGACATCTCATACCCTCCAGCCCCGACACTGGTTTTGTTTAACTAAGGCCAATAACGGTAAATTTCTTTTATCAAAATTAAAGCACATATCGACAGCAATGAATATGCTTAATATGTTTCCTGTCCTCTTTCGGACTCTCATCCTATAGAAAAGAGAAAAGATGGAGGCGTAATTCTGGTGTGCCATAAGTATTTTGACAACATTTAACTCTTTGATTGCACCCATTTTTTCGCAAGAACTGATGCACAAAACATGTTTTTATTAATTTTTGAGTTCCCCATATTAATTTTCAATGATAAAAAATATCACCAGTGGCTCGAAACATAAACAAAAATCAGAATTTAGAAGATTGGTTTGAGCATCGATTGATGCAAGCCTTAGTCCTGGTTTACACATTGAATACGCTACTATTGAATTTTATTTTATACGGTAAACTGTTTATTACCAAACAAAAAAATGTTTTAAAACAAAATAAAAACAAATCTTGGCGCTCTCTGAAAGAAAGCGAATGTAAACCCCGAGTGATGAGTGAGCCACGATGAAGAACTCTGAGAAAGAAGTGAAATTTAAACCAAATTGTGCCGCAAAAAAAAAACGAATATAACTTCCGACGATTCAATGACGACCAAAAGAAGCTTTGGCCATGGAAACAGTGATTTCAACTTAAGCAGCCTAGGCCATTGTAAGCAAAATATCCCTGCATCATGAAAGAGCCTCCACTGTGGTATTATTTTTGATAACCTCGTATCCGTTTTTCCACATAAACTGGGCATTTTCTTTAAATATTTATTTTTTTTTTGTAAAAATGTAATAAAATAACGAATATTAGCTGAAAAAGCTTTTTCCGCAAGTTGCAGTAGCTTGAACTTTTTCCTTAGTAACAGAGGTTCGCTTTTGGTATGGTTTTTAAATCTTTCTTTGGTTTCAGTTTATCTGCGTATGCATGCAATTTGCCTTTTTTAGTTCTAGACCGAAGGTGGTCGTTATTATCTCTGCCTCCGATGGCACATTCTTCATATTCCTTTGGTTCAATTAGGACATTTTCCCTAAATATTTGGAAGATTTTTCGGTAATGATTCGATATACACATCCCATTTCTGTGATGCATGGAATAGTTTTCTATTTCTTTTCTCTTATTCAATTCTGGTGTTTAATAATGAACAGTCTACCTTATGAAATTAAATTCAATTGCAGCGTCTCCAACCTTTAAACCAGCGTTGAAGTTTGCCTCTACGGAGGCTTAAACCAAACTTCGAATTTCTGATTTTTATCCAATGTTTCAAGCCACTGGACAAATTTTCTGCTTGGAATTCAAAATATAAACACAAATCATTATTAAAATTATGTTTTATCCATTTTTTTTCCAGAGAAATTAAAGATTTATATATTGTCAAAATACTTATGTCACATAAAAATTTCGCACCAATCTGTTCTCTTCTTTATAGCAAGAGAGTGCGAAAATGGACAGGAAAAATATTGAGCATATTTATTGCTGTTGATACGTACTTTGATTTCCTTATAAGAAATTTACCGTTATTCACGCTAGTTAAACAAAGTCAGTATCTTGGCTCGAGAGTACCAGATGTCAAAATACATATGCCGGCTAGTCTATACGAGCATCTGGCATAGGAACAGCTTCAGGCCAGCGGGTAAATCGGTCAATACTTGTTAAAAAGTAAAATTTCTGACAAGGGTGGTGGATCAACAATATCAAGATGAAAGCTTTTCTTTAACCCTTTACGGATCAAAATCACAAAAATTGATTTTATAGTTGAAAATCGATTAGTTATGGTGGTTTGTATGACAGCCTCTTGACAGCGTTGCCAGGCGTTTGCAAATTTTGAACGGAAAAACTCCGACGAATTTTTCTGCAATCCAATCGAGAAATGCTTTCAGTATCAAAACATACAACCAAAAAAAGTAATCACAATTGATATCAACGTGGTCCATTAAGTGATAAAATATTTTTTATTGAACAGAAATGTAAAGCAAGCATTTTAAATAAATTTGTCAACAAGTGTACATACTGATAGAGCTATCACAAAACATATAAAATAACTCTTTCGCCAACCAAACCTTCGCACCGGAAAGATGACAGCCTTAACGCATAATGAAAGAAACCTCCATGTTGACGGGGGATGTGAAATCGTTGGTGCACGACACCATAAAATCGATATTTGCACAATTCTATTGTAGACAACTTGTTATTTCAGCAACTTTTCTCTAATTTGCGTAAGAACCATTCACGCGGACAATACAGTCACAATATAGACGCTTGAACGGTGTAAAACACTATTGTAAAGCTCTGTCGTTCTAAAACCCTACAATTTCTGCAAATATCGTAAAAAACGCACATTACACACACAGTTTCCTTGAACATCAAGGATATTATGTATTTTGCACTTCTGTTGGATACCAGTGTGTGCTGGGTACTCGATATTGTGATGAAGTTTGAAGTACTATATAAAAAAAAATTACGATTGAAATATAAGCAAGCGACAGAAAACAGCGAGCCAAAACGTTGTCAGGTTGAATGGAAAATTGACTTGGATATGATGTAGATGTTGTGATGATGACTCAATGTCGTTTATGAATTATGAACATATGTGTATACTGATGAAATGGAAAAATGTATGTATAAAGTCGGCTTTTATGAAGGCCAATACTGTTTCGCAGGATGAAAATGATGAAGGTGTAAAAAAGTGCAAAATCACTAATTTGTCTCTTGCTCATGAGGTTTCACTGTGTCAAAACCAGAATGCTGTACATCTTGCTGTACGCTTTTGGATGCTGTGCGGCAGGTCAAAATGATGTACGTCTGGTCACCTTATAGAGAGATAACATGTTCTTGGAAACAGCATTATCATATTGCCATACTCTTTTCGGTAATGAAGCTTTTTTTTTAAATATTCACCAAACCAAGCGCAATTGCCATTTCCGTAGAGAACCTACTCAATCAATATGTACTCTCATATCTGAGTGATGAAATTCTTTCAAACATGTTGACGCCTCGATTGGGAAGGCGAATGGTGAATATTAACGTTTGTTCGGGGTTCGGCGAACCCCAAGCATAAAGTGTTTCTCACTTCGACGTGGCAGCGGATTATTGGCACAGAGTCCCCGAAACAAAATCCCCGCATATATCAGATGACAACACTGACCAGTGGCGCAACCACCAGAGGTGCTAAGGTGGCTTAAGCTCCACGCAGGCCCAGAAATGAGGAGAGGAAAAATTAAGTGTGAAACAATAAATTTCATTGCAGATTTTATAAATATATAAATCGTGCTCGTGGAATGAGTAACCACAGTCAATTTCGCTGATTTGTTCAAGTTTTTGACATTTTTACCAGATTTTTAAAAATACCTTTGTGAAAAAAAAACAAAAGACAAACGCTCAAGTTTAAGGTGATTTTAGAAATTTTTCACCGAGATGAAATATACAGTGAGACCACTGACAGGACTGTATCTTGTAAAGATTTGAACAACAATTTTGCTTAACATATTTTCACAAAATTTAAAATTTCTGTAACACACCATTTTTGAAACGTAAAATCTTCCACAATTTCAATTCCAATGCAAAATTCAAATTTTAGTGGAGTGTGTAAGTGTTTGAGGCACACATCTTTCAAAAATGTTTTTGTGCCTAAGTTTTATTTTCCTTGTGTTGTACGGGACATTCAAAAATGCTGCTCTAATTGTATGGTGGGTCATTTATTTTAATACCCCGCTCCACCTCTTGATCTTACTTATAAAACGTTGAGGTGGGGTCACTCTTTCTGCATGGACCAAATAGAAGAAGATCAAAACGGCAAACGAAAGTCTAAGCGGAAACTATAGAAACCAATCCGTCCTAACGGCTATTTACGGAGCGAAGATCACAGAATTGCTTGTTGCGCATAGTGAGTACTCACGATACACAAGTCTTCGCTTTAGCATTTATTAGGTCCACCATAAGTCCGTGAGAATCAGGAACATCGTCACTGGATAATAGCACCATCGTCAAACTTGCGGCAGCATCCTCAAGTGCCTAGTAATATTGATGGTCCTAGCCCCTTCCAGGACACGATCCTGGTTGCGTCACTGCCACTGACTATATCAGATAGGTGCTAAAGGATTTGAATATCGTTCTGGGCAACTAGGATTCGGAATTTGGGAAATGGCTTTGAGGATTTGTAAATTTTTAATGAAGTCCTTTTTATTATGAGTTCAATGTGTTTTTATATGATTATAGGAATTTCGATGTCCTCCAATCCGATTATTTATGTGGACTGTGTCATCTGTATTTCCCAAAACCAATGCAAACACAAAAAAATAAAAAAAAAAGCAGCTCCTGAAATTTTCCTTTAGTCGACCGTTCATTCACAGTTACTAACTCATGAGTCATTCATAACACTATAATCAACAATACCCTTCTACGCCATCGTTACCACATCTCACGAGATTTCAACCGCATTGTTCTGCTCCGTTTTCAATCCAAAATTCAATGCCATTTGTAGATGACAAAAAAACTTGAAATGGACATACAAAAATGAGTCCGAAATTCATTAGAAATTCAATGATCTCTCGTTGTCGTCGTCATTGGTCCAAAACAACAACGAGCCTCGGCCCAACAACCCAAAATAATTCGATACTCGACATTGTGGAATTGTGGATGTCCCCGGTAATTGCATCGTCGTGAGACACTGAAACGTTATCCTACTCCAAAAACCTCGTCCTCAATTTGTTAAAACTATGCCCAGAAACGAATGAAAATACGATACATGAATGGATGTCCTGTATATAGATAGATGATAGCATCATCCTACAGGCTATGAAAAGGCGCACACCATATACACACACCCAACACACTGTGTGTTTACACAAATGACACGATGACACTGGCCGTCGACAACGCCCTGGGAATGTCCTGGCGCAATTCGATTGAAACTAGTCCCCATGGGCGCATAGCGTGCCAGCATTGCCAGCAACTAAAACAACTATGCATATATGAACCTATAGAGGCGATAGGATCGTTTGAATTGAACATTGTCGATACATGGATTTGCAAAATGTTGAACGTTATTGTTAATTGACGTGGACAATAGATTTTCACGTAAACTCGAGCGATACGCAGCATTCAGCCAACGCAAAATGCAATCACCCAAAGGAGAAGGTGGTGCGAGCGTTCGACTATATTTACTTGCGGATGATGGAGGCTATTATTACAGCTGGACTGATTGAATGCACATGAAGTCGGCATGCAAAAAGTGCCATTTTTGATTGAATTGGTGATTTTAATTGGATGATCCGAGAGAGTGAGGGCATTTTATGCATTTCATAAAATAACAGTATGTATTAAGTTTGATGTGACAAGTATAATTAGGGGTAGCAGCCGTTAATTTGATGTGTTCAAGTGTGACGCGCTAACAATGCGTCAAAATATTTAACCAACAATCAATCAGATTTGTATGTCAAAAAAGACAAATAGAGCCTGCATTTTGCATTGTCTTGTTTTGATTGAAAATTGAAAATCTGTTGCGTTCGAGATTGAAATGGGGGCCCCTACTTTATAATTTAACTAATCTCAACAGTCTTTTCTTCCAACGAAAAAGATATTATTTTAGTAAAATGACAGCAATATACGTGTCATTACTTTAAGAGGTAGAGACTCAAATGATAGTGGAATGTGTGAAGAGAGAAACCTCCACAGATCTGTCAGCCTGGGCGTTGGTTTGGTTAAGAAAAAAAATACGCACACCTGTAGGCATTTGAGGGATACCTATACATAATCCCGAAAAACAAAATCCCGCCCGTTCATAATCCCGCTCTTTCAAAAAAATCCCGTTTTACGTTATCCCGACATTACAAAATCCCGCCATTCCAAAATCCCGCCATTTCGAAATCCCGCCACCTCGAAATCCCGCCATTCCAAAATCCAGCCATTTCAATATATATAAATAATAAAAAATCCCGTCAAAATACCGCCAATTTTTTTTTCAATTTAATTTTCAACATTATTTTGAGTTCTTGGAAAATTTGCTGCAACTGCGTCAGCAATACTCCAGAACTTAGGCGGGAACCTTGAATTTAAAATTGAATCGCACTGATAAGAGAATACTAACTAGCTTTCACTTTCCAATCTGTATAGCAGTATCAATATTTTAACGGCAAATGTGATGTAGTAAGCTTTTCAATATCCCGTCACAAAAGGTAAGTTTTCTTCAAAAATCGCGCGCGCGTTTTATGAAAGTTACCTTTTGTGACGGGATATTGAAAAGCGGGATTTTGAATAAGCGGGTTATTGAAGTGGCGGGATTTTGGATTGGCGGGATTTTGGATTGGCGGGATTTTCATTAGACGGGATTCTAATTGAGCGGGATTTTTAATTGGCGGGATTTTGAAATGGCGGGATATTAAATGTCGGGATTTAAAAAAACGGTAATATGATGGGCGGGATATCGTACCCAACCCGGCATATGAATGTGCAAAACGCTGTTTTAAATCACTATTTAAGAGGGGTTTTTGAGGAATCCGGTGGTTTTAGTTTAATTGAACAGAGGCCAAGTCCCCTTATTTATTTTGGCCATCAAATAAGCACTAAACGTATGTTTGTTAAGATAGTAAACATTTATAGTTTAAGGCCACTGTGATGATTTCGCTCAAAAGAAAAAGAAATCAGCTGAAAATAGGCAAATTACTGTGGCTTCTTCAACTCTCCAAAAAAGGTACAGTTTCAGATATATAAAAGATTTTGCCCTAACATTTTTAGAAAATTCCATAGTCATTACTCATTATTCCACTATTGTCAAATAAATATGTGAGTGTCGCACATTCTAGAGCGGGCCCTTTGGCATGGGGCCCCGTGTTCCATCGAACACATACGTTATGCCACTGTTGCAGACATACTTTTCACAAGGCAACGTAATTTTGCCGTGCTCTGTGACCGTGATCGTCCGGTCGCTACTATGTCTCTATATAACAGAGAAATGAGTTTCGATACTGGGCATGGCCCGTCGCACGTTTATTATTCAGAAGAAGATTAGAGACTTTCTTATCATTAATAATAAACAAAGAAAATACGAATAGGAAGTGGTATGGCTGACAACCGTATCACACTTCGAATTCAGTTGCCGTTGAAACCACCATGCTCAATGAGTTTCTTATGTTTTTTGGGGTGCTGAGCTCGAATCCGGAGCTTCCCACCAAAATTTCGTCGCGGAACAGGGTCAAAATCGCGAAAAACCCTAAAATTTTTGCTGTTTTTCCGTTATTCGGCCCCTAATTTTGAAACTATTTATTTCTGCGAATAACTCTCCATGAATATTTTAGAGAACACATTATTGCGCGTCCAAAGAGACATAAATATTAAAAATCTGTTGAGCGGTATTGCTACAATGGATAATTTAAATTTGCAATTTTTAACATAGTTCCATTTTATGAATAAAATTTTGAGATTGAACGGTTTTTCATTTTTGGTCGTAAAAGTTGCATTTTTCTTTTACATTATGTTTTTTGGAGTGCAGAACCTGAATCTTTGCGTTCCCACCAAAATTTCTTTGCAAAACAGGGTCAAAATTGCAAAAAAACCACAAAAAATTACTATCAATTGTAGCAATACCGCTTAACACATTTTAATGATTAATGGCGCGTTGGACCCGCAGTTATGTTTTCTCTAATGTTTTGATGGACAGGTTTTCGGAGAAATGTACACTTTCGGAATTATAAACAAACAAACGGGAAAACTCCGAAAATTTTGGGTTTTTTTTCGCGGTTTTGACCCTGTTCCGCAACGAAATTTTGGTGGGAAGCTCCGGATTCGAGCTCAGCACCCCAAAAAACATAAGAAACAAAAAAAAATGTTCTCCACCACACTTTGCAATCTGAAATCACCTCGGAACTACACTATTAGGGCAAAGGTTAGGTTAGGTAGGTATAGGGGTCGCTAAGTGATCAAACACTTATCACACTTAGACCAAAAATAGGTCCATTGTGATACCACCGATTTAAACGTCCTTACAGTTGACACCTAAGCCGAGAACCAGCCCGTGCTGGCAATATATTTGTTGAGCAATAGTGGGCTCACATCACGCAGATCATCTGTATCGTGAAAATACATTGAGCCAAGAAAACGTCTACGTTTCTCGGCCAGGGCCGGGCAATGACAGAGAAAATGATGTACACTTTCTTCCTCTTCTTCGTCATCGCAACTGCGACAGAAGTCGCTATGGGGAATTTTCAGCCTCCTGGCGTGCTCCCAGATAGGCCAGTGTCCCGTTATGGTCCCGACAACCTTGCCGATATGTTTCCTGTCTATTGACAGTAGAATAATAGACTTGGCTGCGTCTAGTCGTGGCCAAATCAATCTTGTTGTAGTACATGTAGTACCGCTAGACCATCTTGCATTAGCTCTGTGCATCGCTGTTTTTTGTATTGCCAGTTTACAAGAACCGATGGGGCTTTCAGCTTGATTCGGTCGACGTCTAAGGTTATAGAAGTCGAATTACGAGCGAGACGGTCCGCATTAAAGTCCCCTTCAAATCCACTGGTTAACCAGCAGAGAACGATGTTGAAAAATTGGCCCATCACTTTTAGAGCTGAGCCGCAACTATAAACAGTTTTGGATGTAGTCAGGACAGATTCGAGTGATCGGATTGCCGCCTGGACTGTCAGTGTATATGATAACATCCCTCATCGTGACTATATGATTTTCCAACCAGGTTAGGACTTCCATAATTGCAGAAATTTCCGCTTGAAGGACACTACAGTAGCCAGGTAGACAGTGTGTCAAGTTAATGTCCAGTCCGTCCGAGTGGACTCCAATACCGACTCTTTCATCCGTCTTAGAGCCATCAGTGTAAAAAACCAACGACCGCGTAGCCAGGGGTGTATTGTTATTCCAGTGATCCCTCGACGGAATCAGACAAACATAGTTTTTGTCAAAAGCATACTTGGGACTAGTGTAGTCAGTTAAAATTTTGTAGAATCGTTGAGTGACCGTACTCCAGGGCTTGCCACTGACTTGTTTCACGTAAGCAGCCATTTGTTGGCCGAATAGATCTAGCGGTAGCGGATTGAGCACAGCGTCAAGGCCAGCGGAAGGAGTAGTTCGAAAGGCTCCAGATATGACATAATAGAAGCCATTCTTTGTACTTTCGTCAGCAAGTTATAATAAGTTGTTTTACTGAGTGCCGACCACCATACGCATACACCGTACAGTAGAATGGATTGTACGATAGCAATGTAGATCCAATACAATTTTTTGGCAGGCCCCAACTTTTTCCTATTGCTTTCCTGCCTGAGTTAGCACCTGAGTTAGGGCAAAACAAGAAGTGAATGTAATTTGGACAGTAGTAGTATTTCGCGTGAGAACTTTTTATACTCACTGCCGCAACAATGTTGAGGAATGTTTACTACAGATTCGTAGAACGATTAATTTTTGTAGTAAGATTAGAATTTTTGGACAATTTACTACTTATCTAAAAACAAGCCTTCTTATCTTATTATCGTGTTTTCTCACATAATCTAATCATGAAAGATTTATATAAGAAATACATACGAGTATTCGCAAATCTATTTTCCCTAGCAGTTCTGGGGTACGACTTCATTTAGGCCCGGTTTCTGATAACTCTTATTCAGTACCTATCGGCTGGTTAGTCTTATCGCATAGAGAAGACACACACAATATTCACAAAGCTTTTCACAGAAATAAATCTTATTTCCTTTTTTATTGAAATGTTTCAACATTATTATAGTCCTATTTTGTTCAAATATCCTCAGAAATAATTACGGATTGACTATTCAAAATGAAGGGAAGAACCAACCGCAAAAGTTAGTCCGAATTACACAATGGACCAAACTTTGGTCTAAGTTCGCTAGGTGCTCGACTACTGGCGGCCCCTATACCTAATCTAACCTAGTCCAATTACACGGAAAAGTTCGTGCGAACCACGCGCAATCAACTTATTCTAATGCATTACTGATAAAGAGAGCAGTACGGCGATAATGACTGGGTTCAGAAATGACCGAGCCGATTCTGATCGACTAATTGTCGGTTACGGACCGATTGACCTTCAATTTTTCATTTGATGTGAATTGTCAACGAGATATTAAGCAGGGTAGTGTAATCATAAGCTCCTTGGCAGTTAATTTGAGCAACAAATTGTTCATTTCTCGAATTAGAATCTGTTTTAAGTTAACTGTGACAGAAAAGCCCTCGTTATTTGCGAAGCCGTTCTTGCACGTGTTAACTTTCTGAATACAGCCAATATTTTTTCTACGAGAACGTTCTTATTTCACTATCGCACTAATTAAAAACAATAAGGCAAGTGAAATTTTAATTCCGGAAAAATTCAATGAGCTTGTACCCCAGAAAATTTGAACAAAAATTTGAGCAAACTTCGGAAAAATTAGGCGAAAGCTGGATTTTTGCATGAGCCTTATCTTTTAGAGGTGGAAGCTTCGGGAAAATTAGGGGAAAGCAGGATTTTTACATGAGCCTTCTTTTCGATGTTCTTAACAAGACCCCAAAAGTACCCGGCTGTACGACTCCCGCTAGCGGTGCTACACTGAAAAAATCATTTGCTTAAACCAAGAACAAAATACAATAAAAAACAGCCAAGAAAATTTTTTTCCTGATTTAAGATGTATTTTCCTGTTCCAAGGAAAGTTTTTACTTAAAATAAAAAATAAGCATTATTTTTGGCAAAAATTTTTCTTGTAACAAGAAAATACATTTTAAATCAGAAAAACTTTTCTTGAAACAAGAAAATACATCTTAAATCAGGAAAAATTATTCCTTGACTGTTTTTTATTGTATTTTTTCTTGATTTAAGCAAATGATTTTGTTCAGTGTACAGAGTGTCAAGGACTCCCAAAACAGGGTTTTCTTAATATCTCGATAACGGTAACATGTTCGGAAAAGTGGTGCATGGCGTGGTTTCTGATAGATTATCAGAAGTTAATATTGATTCGCGTACTCCTAACGGTGACAGGAGGTCAAACGGTTTCATAAAAATCTGTATAACGGTAACTCTGGGAAAAAATTATTGTATGGCGAATGCATATCCCCATAGTGCACCCTTAAGGGCGCTACAGGCGTTCAAGTCTTAGAAAAACGTTATTTTTTTCGTGAATATCTCTGTAACGGGGCAGTATGGTGTAAGGTGTTCTATGACAAAATTGTGAATGATTCTGTGAATGCAAATAAAATGCTAAAAATCCCCATCGATGGGTGGGAGGAAGTTATGAGGGGCCCAAACATCAAATTGAACCTTTTTATGGCGAATAACTCTAGAATAGTAATGTTCACTAAAAAGTTCCCTATGACCAATTTGTAGATTGTACAACGTCTAAATAAATGTCAAGAATTTCAGATCGATTCTTGTAGTCCTAACGGCGCTATTAGGGTTCAAACCATAAAATAATGTTCGTGAATATAGAAAGATGATATGTAACAAATTTGTTTGTTGTATAGATCCAAATGCCAAAACATCCTATCTGTATTTGCGCCCCATTGGGAGATACGTGCGCTCCATCTTGAAAAACAACGTTTTTGCGGGAATTGGTATACGACTATAAGGGTTGTCTATGGGAAGAATATCTAAAATATATAAATATATACACTCCCAATGAATAGGATAGTTCGACTTGACAAAAGGCTGTATGTCGGAAAGTGATAATGGAATTTCCTTTAATCTTAGTAACAATATTTTCGGTAGTTTTTTAATAACGCAAGATCTCAAATTTGGAGTCCCGGTACGATTTTCTTAGGATAATTATTAGAGGAACTAACAAACAAAATAACGGTATAAAAAGTTAATTTCATTCTGGAAAATATTGCTAGTAATGAGTAGAACTGGGATAGAATTTTATAGATTTTGAAGATAGTTTAATATGTTTTTTTTTTTCGTCCCGAGCTCCCGTAATCGCTTGCAGGAGCTCTTCAGGGTTGTGTTATATATACAATAGAACAAGCAGGCTACTGAAAATATTGTTACCAAGTTTGAAGAAAATACCGTTATCACCTTCCGACAAATACATACCTATATTACAAAGCCGGGAAGCAGCGAGAAAAACTGGGGAAATCAGCCTATGATTGCCTTTGTAATCACGTCAAATGAACGGGAAAATTGTGCCGTCCGGGTTTCAAACACGCGAAAATCCATAAAATCAAATATTTATTTGTCGCGTTTTCTTTATTTCACTGTTCTCACAACCTGCCTGCCTGGTGCCTAACATATTAACTTTTGGCGACGCAAATCCACCGGGAACCAATACATATTTATCGTGTAAAGTTTGTCGCGACACCATCCGATTTCCCTTTGACGCAATGTAAATTTGGAATCTGTTCAAGCCCATGATTGCCAGTCAAAGTGTATGAGAGTTTTCTAGTTCCTGTCCTTGAATGGAAGGGGCTCTGCTCTCCGACATACAGCCATTTTCCAAGTGGAACTATCCTATTGATTGGGAATGTATATATACACTCCCAATCAATAGGATAGTTCCACTTGAAAAATGGCTGTATCTCGGTAAGTGATAACGTTATTATCTTCAAACTTGGTGAAAATATTTTCAGTAGCCTGCTTGTTCTTTCAATAATCGAAGGTCTCAAATCCGGAGTCCCGTTAGGATTTTATTATGAGAATTCTTAAAAACAGTACAAACGGTGAAGTCAATAGGATAGTTCCAGTGGAAATAAATCATCAAATAACGTTACGATAGGATAATTTTCCTTCGAAAAATGTAGCTGGTAATAAGTAGAACTTTATTTAAGTAATTTGAGCTCAAAAAGTTAATCGGGGATAGAATTGTATAGGTTTTAACGGCAAATTAAGCTGATTTCGTTCAAAGCTCCTCTCAACGTTCGCCAAAGAGCTTCAGTGTTCTTAAACTATCGTCTAACGGTATAGATCTTCCTTGTCATTCTTTCCCACACATTTTTGATGATATTTAGATCTAGGAAGTATGAAGGTCTCTCCATAACGTTGATTAGTTGGTCTTGAAATCAATCCTTCATCAGCCTTGCATCATAATTGGTGTCATTATCTTGTTAAAATCTTATAGGAATGGCATGAAAAATGTCGGAAATTTTAGGCAACACATTAGGAAGAATATCTGTAAAAGCCTGGGTACTCTGAATACCTCTAATTTAAAAAAGCTCAATAGTTCCATACCAAGATACTCAGCCCCAATATAGAAACTGTATGGATTGGTCAAACGCGTTTTACTGACGGAAAAGATTGAATCCCGTCGGTTCAGATGGATTCAGGTATTATTACCACGATTTGAGCAAAATAAATTAATTTTGTAGACACATCACTCAGAGTAAGAAACGTCGATGTATGGGGTTGCCTATCTCGGTGTGGAACTATTGAGCTTGTAGAAATTAGGGATATTCACAAAGTCCATTCTTACAAAAATATTCTGGGTAATATAATTGTTAAAATTACCGACATTTTCCATGCAACATCTTTGAGATTTTAACAAGATAATGGCGTCAATCATGGAGCAAGACTGATAAAAGATTGGTTTCAAGACCAACTAATCAAGGTTTTGGAAAGACCTCCCATACTTCCTAGATCTAAATACCATCAAAAATGTGTGGGGATGAATGACAAGGAAGATCTATACCGTTAGACGATAGTTTAAGTACACTCAAGATGTGATAACGTTTAGAGCAGCTTGGGGCGAAACTAATTTAATTTACCGTTAAAACCTATACAATTCTATCCAAAATTAACTTTTTGAGCTTAAATTACTTAAATAAAGTTCTGCTTTTTACCAGCTACATTTTTCAAAGTAAAATTATCTTTTCGTACCGTTATTTGATGTTTTATTTCCACTGGAACTATCCTATTGACTTCAC
Source organism: Microchrysa polita (assembly GCA_949715475.1). Classification (NCBI taxonomy): domain Eukaryota; kingdom Metazoa; phylum Arthropoda; class Insecta; order Diptera; family Stratiomyidae; genus Microchrysa; species Microchrysa polita. Next base: position 74,865,187 of record OX454419.1, read on the forward strand.
TATTTGTACTGTTTTTAAGAATTATCGTAAGAAAATCCTAACGGTACTCCGGATTTGAAACCTTATGTTATGCGAAGAACAAGCAGGATACTGAAAAAATTGTCACCAAGTTTTAAGAAAATACCGTTATCACTTACCGAGATACAGCCATTTTACAAGTGGAACTATCCTATTGATTGGGAGTGTAAATCCTCTAAAATAAAGCGCAGACATTCCAACAATCATATGCGAATTGAAGTTCCTGGCGCATTCTTTCGTTGTGCTATACTATGATCCGAAGGTTAACTTATTTGACACTATTCGTGGAAGCAAATTTGTTCTGTGTTGAACAGGAAATGGATGATTAATTGTAAAAAAAAAGAAAAAATTAAGATACTCAACACCTGACTCACACATACATTTCAGCCATCTGTTGGAACTTATATTCATTTTGATCATAAGATCCACTTGCATTGTCAGAACCATGACAACATCATTTCTCAATAAAGATAATAATGTAATTCAACGTGAGATAGAGATAAATTCACGATATACACGCAAACGAACCGTCTGTTTGAGAATTGTGCTAAATAGGAAAATAACGAAATCTTCCATTGTTTAGTTTGCGTGCATTTTTATTTTGTGCAAATATATTTTCGAGATGAATCCAGTGGCGTGCTGTAGATTTTTTATGCCAGGAAATTTAGCATTTCACTTCGGAAGAATTAGGGGAAAGCTGCATTTTTGTATGAGCCTTCGTTTCGAGGTCCTAAACAAGACTAACGAGATGAATCTTAATAAAATCCAGGATTTGTTTGTATTCTGTATCAGCTAATCCTAGAGTTTAGGGCAAATTCAGAAAGTAAAATTTGTCAACAATTGTCAACATTTCTGATTTGCCAAGGGGGAACACAGTAGGATTTAGTGGCCAGGGTTTTAATGATTCGCTTGCCAATATTTTTCACAGAATCACTGCTGTCAGCAAAACTAAATGAAGTGAATGAATGAATACAGACAGTCTGAACAATATGATGCCTCACCTCCCCTACAAAGCCATAACCAGTCATATCTTTCGTCAGAATGTTGAAAAAACTTCAAATTCAGACTTAAAATAGTAGCAGTCATGTGCCCTTACAAATTATTGGAAATGAGCCAATTCGGAGCCATCGATCCTCTATACTACCCCTAAAAACACTTGTATGTATATGTTTTTTTTTTATATATTGCATATTTTGAGTCTTTGTTATTCTTTTAGATCTGTACATGGGTATACATTTATCATCAACGTGTGTCAACATACAACCAAAAGTGAGACTATTCCAGATTCCCAATTCTCAATCTCGTTAAATAACAAAATATCTTTCCATAAAGACCATGTCCATAAAAGCCACATTTCGACGGGCGCCCTATACAATAAGAATCTCCTTTCTCTGGCGGACAAGCTCCCATCCTGACATATACGTCAAGGACAAATCTCGGACATAAAAATCATTTTGAAGACATCATCAACTGACAAAAAAAAAGAAACCAGTAAAAAAAACTTTACCACCAAACATCCCGTGGCTGACTGAACGCGGACGACGCCAATCTCAATGAGAAAAATGTTGGCATTGCCGCACTCCAGGTAATTCACCAAACCATCATCATCTCTCACCAACCTTACTCACCCCCGCTGTGAAGAAACTTTAGTCATATCTCAACTTTATGCCACAATCGCGACCTTTTTCAGTACACCTTGAGGAATGCACACGCACTCATCGGAGGAGACTGCGAAATCCTATGGATGGCCATCATCCTCTTCAGACCGTAAAATAAAGGGAAAATGTCGATGATGCTTGCCACCCACTCATGGGGTGATGCTTTCTCTTCCGCCTTCCCTTCCCTGTTGTATTCCTTCTCGACGCGATTTCCTCTGCTCTGCAACATTGTATGCGTAATCGACGAATTACATAATCCCCAAAATACTGAAACGAACATTACATTTGCCCCAAGTATGGACCGAAAAAAGAGCTGCTGCTGCCGCCGGCGAGGACAACTTTGCGGGCGGAGTGAAAGTGGGCGGCATTAATGGCACAGTCGTTAGGAAGTATCTTGAAAGTCTCCCGTAAATACTAAAACCATTCTTTGTTTGTCCTAAAAACGAGCGAGAGAGGGACGGAAAGAGAGCAGGGGAACTAGTCCATTGCGAGTGAAACCCGAAACCATTAAATTAATATTCTTAAAATGACTTTTGTGCTGCCATGTCGTTCGACATAAATGTGGAGGAAGCGGACAGAAGGACGCAACGCGGCGGTTACCCGAAATGCGGACAGGAGCAGTCAGGAACCAGCAGGAGCACGAGCTATGAAATAGACCATAGTCAAACAGCGCCAGCACAATTGTTTGTAGCAGCATGGAAGCGCACAGAAAATTGGCCTTTGAACGATGTAGGTAGCGATTGGATGGCGCGTTGCCCCCCACTTCCCCACCGGTCGTGTCGTGTGGGATTTCCTGTCAAATGACTATGAAATCCTTGCAGGAAAACGCTTCAATTGTATGAGTAGATGACGAAGTCAACAGCAGGACTTTGCACGGTAAATGCCGCAAAGCTAAAATGTTAAAAAGAAGGCAATTTTCGTCCATCCGACAATTCTCTAGGTGACATTTTAATGGATAAGCTTGTTAATGTTTACCAAAGATACTGCGTGTGCCGCGTGCACGCCACACGCGCCACAATTCTCTATAGGTCTGGAATATGGCCACTAGCGTGCTTCTTTTGCACGCCTACAGAGTCTAAAATACAATTTACTGAAACCTGAACCTGCTCCGACATTATAATGAATGAAGAGTCAAGTCACCCCGACCCCACCGCCTACGCGCTCGCCCTCCTATACACGTCAACCCAAGCAAAATTCAGTGGATTAACGAACAGGTGAATGGGGGAGTGTTTGATAAAGTCTAAACTTTGAGCGAATATAGCCGATAAGAAGTGGAGTCATATGTATATACACAAAAAAATATAAGCGGCGAGGTCGACCGTGAAACTTGAACCCGATAGAGATATGCATGTAGGTGGAGGACGTCAATTTGACGGGTGGGATTATGCTGCAAGCAATCAAAAGTACACATTCACGCTCGCAGCAGTTTTGATAGCTCCTACGATTCCTGCCGATATCCAAGGACCTTTGCCATAATATAGATCCATTGAATCAGTCAGTCGATGATAAAAAAAAAAGACAAAATCAAAACAATAAAGTTAAATGTGCGCGGGGCTGAATATAGTGTGTGAATCAATTAAGGGGGGCTGTTGTAGTCAACTCGATGACACGTCGGGGATTTGATTGATTTTCACCCCGAACGTGTTCATTTGTGAATCATATTTGTTGAATATTCGTATATCGTACGATATGTAAAAGGTGTGCTGAATGAGTCAACACAATAAGAATGATTGGGTGGGGGTAGGTCGCGCTATCGTTAGTCTATATGAAATTATCAGACACACTCACGAAAACAACACTTTATCATCAGTTAAGTATACGTCTTATCGCGCGGTTGAAAAAATGGTAATGACAACCACGGACGTGCAATAAACGTGTATGAGGCGCGAATACATAAGGTTGGTGCAATGAATGAAAACTGCATTGGATCGCCTCCGGGAATGTAAAAACGGGCACGTGGTTTCAGGGAAGATCTCAGTGGTTGACGCACTTGTCTTGGAGTCATAGAGTAGTGGCCTTAAAACCAACTTCACTGTTATAGTTGATTATGGTTTTTGAAGTCGGGATGATTTCACTCAAATGCTTAATGAGAGGTATAACTCGGAAAATCGTGATGTTGATCTAACACATTTACAAAAAGATCAGTAAATAGGATAAGGCACCTCACGACCTAGGCTTAATGTTCGACTGTCACAGCAGTTTTGTTGGTAATTCGAAGTATCACTATCCTAAAGAAGGATAAACTAATCGGTCTGAAATTTCAAAGAATTATTTCCTCGTTTGCCTACCCTTGGTATGACTACAACTCGAACTCGTCACTGTCTCTTCAATATCTGTTCGGTGGATCAGTGGTAGAGATGTCACTCTATATCTGAGTTGCGGGAGCGTGGTTTCGAGTCCCACTGTGACCATGGATGTTTGTGTTGTCTATAAAAATGCTCCTACGCCAGCCGGGATTATTCCATGTCAATCGTCCCAGACCTACCTGTTGTTACAACAGCTGGCCCAGATTTCGTATTGCCCTTACCGAAGGGCTTCCAGCATTACCGACTCTGCCCCACAGCGAGCAACAGCTCGATGATCTGGTAAATACTTTTACGGCGTCTATTGAGGCAGCGATTTCTGAGTCGTGGCCTGCCATCTCATATTCTGCCAAGAAAAAACCGTCATGGTGGAGTCCCAAGATTTCCGAATTGAGATCAGTGAGCAGGAGAAGTTTCAATAAGGCTAAAGCTTCTAGGACGGAGTCGGATTGGATCTCCTACAAAAAACATCTCAGTTCCTTCAAAAAAGAGGTAAGAGCGTCCAAACGCAATGCGTGGCAAAGCTTTTGCGAGAGTATCGAAGGGTCATCTGAGACTTCAAGATTTAGGAAAATGATGGCATCTAATCCATCGATGCCCAGTTTTCTTCAAAAGGAAGACGGATCGTGGACGTCTTCGAGCACTGAGACGATTGAGTGTTTGCTTGACTCTCATTTCCCGGGAAGCTCGGTAACTGCACCACCTGAATTCCCTTTGAGTCACACAGCACCGTGTGATAGTGATTCGATCTTATCTCGGGAGAAGATGTTGTGGGCCATATCTAGTTTTAAGCCGTTTAAATCTGCGGGACCTGATGGCATTATCCCTGCAGACTTGCAGCAATGCTTAGACATTACCTATCCTTGGATAGAGAGCATACTAACAGCATGTCTCCGTCTAGTTTATATTCCTCGCGTATGGAAAGAGGTGCGGGTCACGTTTATTCCAAAAACGGGCAGAAGCTCACACACCCGACCTAATGACCTAAGGCCCATTAGTCTCTCTTCAACTTTGCTCAAACTACTTGAACGACTTGTGGATACACATCTACGAATGACTATTCCGCCACATCTCCTTTCAACGGCACAACAAGCCTACTGGAAAGGAAGGTCAGTGGATACGGCTCTGCACTCTTTAGTCAGATACATTGAAAAATCTATTCATCAGAAGGAATACAGGATGGCTGTGTTCCTAGACATTGAGGGCGCCTTCAATAACATTAAACCTAGGGCGATTACCGACGCACTTCGAAGCCTTCATGTCGACGAGCCTTTCTGCATACTGGTGAATGCGCTATTGACATCGAGGCGCATTATTACAACCATGGGCTCAACGTCTTTATATAGGTATGTTTCTAGAGGCACCCCACAGGGTGGTATTTTATCTCCCTTACTGTGGAACATAGCAATCAATCAATTGCTTCTGGATCTTGAGAGGTCTGGATGTAAGGTCACTGCATATGCTGACGACGTGGCTATCGCTGTTACAGGTAAGTGCCCGGAAGTCCTTAGTGGACTACTTGAACACGCCCTATCTTTTGTAACTAAATGGGCCAACCTTAGTGGCGTGGGACTTAATCCTGCTAAAACAGAGCTTGTGCTCTTAACTAGGACTACACTACGGAATAGTCAATTAATTTTTGGTGAAAAGGCTAAATTTCTTGGCATCTTGTCAGACTGGAAACTTTGCTGGAGGCCTAACATTCAGGAACGAGTGAATAAAGCAACTATAGCTCTCTATACATGTAGGAAAGCCATAGGGAAAACCTGGGGCTTGCAGCTTTACATTGGATCTACACTGCTGTTGTCCGTCCTATTCTATTATACGGTGTATGTGTATGGTGGACGGCACTCAGCAAGACAGCCTATAATAACTTGCTGGCGAAGGTACAAAGAATGGCTTCTCTTGTCATAACTGGAGCCTTTCGTACCACCCCCTCAGACGGACTGGATACGCTACTTGCGGGAAACTAATCAGTGGCGAACGCTTGATTATGGGCATTCGCTTATACTAAGTAATTTTAACCTACCTTTGGAAACTGACTATCTCCTAAATACGCTTTTGGTAAAAGCCATTACAGTTTGATTCCGTCGAGGGATTACTGGGACAACAACATGCCTCGGGACGTTGAGTCATTTGCTATCTACACTGATGGCTCCAAGTCACACGAAGGAGTGGGTATTGGCATCCACTCGGATGTTCTTGATGTTAACCTGTCATTTCGTCTGCCTAATTACGGTAGCGTCCTGCAGGCGGAGATTTCGGCGATTATGGAATCCTTAACATGGCTAGGTAATCATGTCGTCACTGCGAGGGATTTCACTATTTACACTGACAGCCAGGCTGCAATTCGATCTCTCGAATCGGTCCTGACAACATCTAAAGCTGTCGAAACCTTATAGAGATGGGTCGTTTTTTTCAATATTACCCTCTGTTGGATACCTAGTCATAGTGGATTCGCGGGGAACTGTAATGCGGATCGCCTCGCCCGTAATGCGACAAATATGCATTTAGAGGACCATCATAGTAACCTAAAAACGCCGATTTTCTCCTGCAGAGTGGCAGTAGAAGCGGCTGTTTTGCTCAGGGCTAGTGCCAGATGGACTCACGGCAGCACTTGCGCGACAACTAGGTTGATTTGGCCACGGCTTGACTCGATCAACAATATTATTGTCACTTGACAGGAAACACATTGGTGGGGTGCTCGGTGCTATAACGGGGCACTGTCCTATTGGGGAGCACGCAAGGAGACTCCGCATTCCCCATAATGACTACTGCAGAAGTTGTGTTGTGTTGGGCTGGTTTTACAGCATGACTTAAAAATAAATAACAGGCGCGACAATCCAGCATTGGACTAAGGCCGCAGGATGTGTTAGTGACATCCTAATTCCAAGATCTTATCTGCTTTTTGTTGAGGTAATGAGATCAGCATTACGCTCAGCAGTGTTATTTATCCCCATAAATGGGTACTCGTTTAACATCTTAGTGAGATCATAGTCCGTCACAAGCTCGTGAGTTCGAAAAACTCCATGAAACACGGTGAGATTCGAACTCATGAACCTGTGCACCGAGGGTGCGCGCACTAACCGCTAGACCAGCCAGACTACTAGCATGACTTAGTACGTATACTTTTCTTCTTCTACGGGGTATCACAATGGACCGGTCTAAGTGCACTAGATGTCAATTCTAGTGGCTCCTGCACCTAAACTAACTTACAACAGCTAAGAGCTGGCAAACCCCTTCGATTCAAGAAAAAAAAAACACTTGAGTCGCTACAACAACAACAACATACCTGGCCGGTTGTTATGGAGAGAATTACCCAAACCATAATCTCATGGACAATACTCCCCCTCAACGACATGTCTGGAGTGGAGTCCGAGATCTTGAGAGAGATGTCCAGAGATACAAACGCGTACCTCCCGATCGTTTTGATGGCACAGCATAACATGCGGCCATAGCAGATATTCACACAACCGTTGTGAATTGGTCAATAGGGAGATTAGGTAAAGGAATAGAATCCTCTCAGAGCTCCCACCACCCATATCGCCTGAGGAGACTAGGCTCCTGAGAGCCACACGAGCCATACTAGCAAAGATTAGGTCAGGCTGGTGTTCGCACCTCAATTCCTACCTAGCTCGAATAGACCCGGCCATCCAGAACATTTGTCCGAGCTGCGGTGGTGCGCCTCATGATGTGGACATATACGTCTGTTTTAATGTCCCGCTGCACCCACTAACCTCACTCTGAGGGCGTTATGGGACAACTCTATTGTACGTTCTTGTCGATTGAGATAATAGGCGAGAACGACGACGAAACTTAGCACACATCCACAGACAAGCAAAGCGTATCACGCCTTTCTACACCGCTACAACAACACCAGCAGCTTGGGAGCTACAAATATGCCATCAGGTTCTGGGGATTTGTAGGGAGAGAACCTATTGATTGCCCAAGATAATCGTCTCATTCGTACTAACGGAGAATACGATGTCATTCTGTCGATCGACGCCACTATGTATATTCCCGGGCTCCGAATGCAAGAGCTCTTGCACCCATGGCAGTTCTTGATTTCTCCCAGATTTGTAGTTTTGCGACACCATTTCTCTGCGGGCATGAATTTTTGAAAGCTGCTTCAATTTTTTTCCGACTGTGTATTCATGGCTCCTCCAAGGAGATGAGAGACGGACGGACGAGGGATATGTTGACAAGAGACACAGATCTCTATTATTGCAATCCTCAAGGTCCTTGAGCAAAACAGAGATACTTCTTTATCATGTGCAGGATGTTATGTAGTAAAAAATTGGCCAATCAATGCCAATTTGTCAGTCAATAATGAATACGAGATCTGAGAAAGCAGCTCAAGCTATAGCACTACTTCAAGCAGGCTTTGAGCAACGTGAGGTCACTCGAAGACTTCGAATCGGCAGATCGTCGGTGCAAAGAGTTTGCAGACGATACTTAGAGACTATGGAGCATTCGATCGTCGTCCAGATACGGGCAGACCTAGGGCTACATCAGCATCAGATGATCGTTATCTCAACTCGCTGTTCTGCGAAATCGCTGCTTCAACGCAATTCAAGACCGACAAAACCTGCGTGACAAACGCCAAGTGGTCATCAGTTTTTCCACCGCGTCAGAAGGAGACTTGCTGAACGGAACCTTACTCCAAAGAAAGCTGTAATAGGTCCAAAATTAACGGCAACCCACCGTCGGGCACGAAAGCATATAGGCATTGGACGTTAGAAGATTGGTTTAATGTAAAATCGAAAGATCTTTTGAAAGTAGCTCGGCGTTTGAACGGAATAGACCGTTACACAATTCGAAGTGGAGTTCAGGTAAGTCAAACCGAAGATTACTTTAGCAAAAAACCTGCAAACAACAAAAAGTAAGAATCACGATATGTCAGGGCTGCATCGTTAGGAATTTTAATGCAGCGGTCACAAAAGGGGAAATTGCAGCAGCCTTGACGAAATCCAAAGACCAGAAAGCATCACGAAGCGATAGAATACCCAGCGAATTCTATATACAAATATTGAAACGAGCAGTTGTATGGTATTTTGGAACTCAATCCAACATATGGTAGCGGTAATATACCGGCAGAATTCAGAGATTCAGTAGTTTTTCCAGAAATTTAAAAGTGGAGACGCAACTGATCCTCCATGCTACCATGGAATCTCCTTCAAAAATTCATCTGGGAAAATCTTTACGACGATCTTACCGGCAAGATTTACCGATTGGCACCAAGGAGGCCATTCGGAAGGAAATGGAGGCGGCTGTAGCGAACCAATAATCAACGACATAGAGTCCCAGTACAGTCGAAAACCGTGAAGGAGTTCAAGCAGAAATGGGTCTTTTATCTGCGAGCAGACAAGGGGAACGCAGTCGGACTATGATTCAGCGATGCTCGAAAAAGTCAATTCAGGAGGTTATTTCGAGTTGCGCAAGGATCCCCTTTCAAAATCCATTAAGAGGGTTTAAAAGATGTTGAAATAATGCACTTCCATAATCGATCAGCTCAACTGCGAATGCCAAACCCTGCCTACCTAAAGTGCACAAGCCCGGAAACGAGTTCAGGGAAATCGTGGCAGCTTTCAACTCCCCGACGCAGAACACCGCGATGCCTACTTCAGATATTCAATTGTCTCGGCGGAAGCTGTTCTACAAGGAGTCTTACGAACAGGGAGGATCTCATCGCTAAGCTGAACAACGCAGGCTCGATTTCACCGAACGAGCGGCTGGTATCGTTTGATGTCAATGCACCTCAGCATCCCGGTCATGCAAGCTATACTCTACCTGGAAGAGTTGATACTATCGAAGGGTTCTTAATCGCCTACCTGGTAGAGGGAAGTGAATCAGCCCATGAAACAAGGTGTGCATGACAGAGAACTATCTCACCTTCCGCGGCAGATTCTACAAGGGCACCAGAGCTGTAGCCATGGGTAATCCACTCTCTCTGTTCGTAAGTGAGATATTCATGAACAGGATCGAGAAGGAGAAATTGGAGAAGAAGGGCGAATTACCGATATTCTGGGTAAGATATGCGGCCGACGTTCTAGCGATCATCAAGAAGAAAGAGGGGGAGAAGATCATGAACAATCTGAACACGGCTCACAAGGACATCCAAATTCACTATGGAAACGGAGGACAACGGTGAGCTGGCATTCCTGAGCCAAAAAGTCATCAGGAAAAATTACTGAATTTAGTTTGACATATACATGTAGAAAATTAGCTAACACCCAGGGGGTTATACCCTCTAACCCGAAAACTCGAGAATCGAAAAGGAGCAAGCGTACATCATCGAAACAGGCCAGATGAACGGACACGACCTACGGATGATGAAGACCAGGATGGAGGAAGGAGCATTGACGATGTTAACGCGCAACCAAGAGCCGAGGAGGAGGATTGGAGTAACGAATTCAGAGATATCAAAGCAGCTATGGAAAACAATAAAGGGTATAGGTCTGGACATGGTTTCGACGAGCAGACAACACGTACTAGGGTCGTCAAGGACAAGAAAGAGAAACACGAGGACAATGGAATCTAAAAGGTATCTTTCCCGGACTGCGACAAATCGTACGTGAGACAGACGAAATTAATATAGTAGCCGTCAGATGGAGCATGCAAGGGGAAAAGACATCGCCAAGAGAAACAACAAGGACCCGAAATCATCCATGAAGGAATTAATCAGCGAAAACTCGATGTCTTGGAAAGCCTGTCCCTCAAGGAACACCAATAATAAAAGATTAACCATGACCTCGGGAACATACAATCAAGGTTGCCGAGGAAATTGGCGGAGACAGATACTCGTCCCTCAAGATTTTCCAATTACATAGTAGTTGAAAAGGGTTCAATTCTCTGCACGCTTTTCTATAACGACGACGAGCTGCATATCTCTGAAATGCTTTTTGACTAAGAGCCGTGGCAGAGGACAACGTAAACGGAGAGACTTAGGTCGCGAGACGACACCGCGACGAAAATTCTGCTCGACTAAAAACTAACAACGCATGACAGTCTCGGCGATTATAGTCGTGGCGTTCGATCCTCGAGACTAAATATGCCCGTGAGCGGATTTACATTTGATTTATGCGTGCAGTCGTCGCCGAGTCGCTAGCTCTTTGGGTGGCGGAGGCTAAGGCCGCGCGCAAACTAAAGGCGTATTGGAACGTAAAACCTGTCGCCCAATACAAACGTTGTAATCAGGTTTAGGGTTCTACTATCTGAAGAAAGTAACGGTGTGGAAGCAATTATACCTGAACACGACCTTGCAAATAATGAGCTGACGCCTATTCCCTGATTGCTTATGAGATCATCTCGTAGCAATCAATTTAATTTCCATTTAAATCCGGCTGTGCTGATACATTCGGAAATACATAGGTTACCAGTAGAATAGGAATTGGTATTCCGAGGCAACAAGATTCTGACGTCACCCTGCAGAGGAGTTTTAAGGTCCAATCGCAATGATTCCGTTCCGTTTTGTTCAGCTGTCAAAGTAGACCTTACGGACTGGGCATGTAAACGCACACAATGGTCGTAATGGAACGGAACGGATCGGAAGAGTTGAGCAAAATTAAACTTTTACGGATCACATAACCTCACTTTATGGAAACTGACAGTTCAGAAGCATAACAAACGGATATGAATATTCTTGAGAAGGTTCGTCAATGGCGTAAACTTCGGGATAAACCGCCCCGGTACCAAGACACCATAAGAATTGCCTAACTTTTTGATGTTCGTGGAGCGAGGAATTTTCATTAGAGCTTCGACCAAGAACGAGTCCACAATTAATCCATTTCTGTCCACACATGACCCAGGTATTTAATTTGTGAGCAGTTAAACTGATTCTTATCCCGCGACACTTTCCACACAACGGGGTGTAAACTCATGAAAACTTCCTCTAGGACTTCGAGGTGTTTGCTAAAATCGTGTGTGATCATTACTGACTACTACTATATTGTCAAGATAAGTGAAAACATAAGTCTCCAAGCCAGGTCCAAAGACCCGATCTAACAAACGCTGCCACGTCGCTGGTTCGTTAGGAAGTTCAAACGGCATTCTACCAAACTAAAATAATCCCCGATTGGGACCGCGAATGTAGTAAACTTTATGGACTCCGCAGCCATAGGGAACTTCCAGTATCCTGAATTATTGTCTATCGTAGATAGACATGGTAGCGGATAAGCGTTGCGTTCTAGCCGATACTGAATTTAGCTTCCTGAAGTCCACACAGAACCGGTAGCTTCCGTCCTACTTTATCACCAAAAGAATCGGAGATACCCATGGACTTGAGCATGGCTCTAGAACAACCAACACCTCATTCAGTTCCCTATAGATATGCGAACTTGCACCGCCAGAGAGAGAGATCGGATATTAACGTTGTTTGATGCGAGAGAATCCTTTGAAACTCACGCATTCCTTCAATGTTAATTCTGTGGCGATAAGTGCTTGATCATGAGAATCCTGCGTTTTTGACTGGTTTCGATTTTAGTGTTTTTAATTTTCTCCAAAATCAATAAACTCGGAGACTTCTAAGGCCGCCTACGAAGTTGCTTAAAATGAAGCGTCCAGCTCGAATGGTCTAGTACAAATGAGCTTGAAGTGTGGAGAGTGTATTGGAATCAAAAGAGAAGCTCACCACAGTAGCCTGACGTGGGACGCCACGGATGGGAAAAAAGTGCTATCTGTCGGTCGTAACAGGACGAATAGTCGCCACGGGCCAAACGAGCCTGCTAAACGGTCATCGAAATATCTCTCTCTAGTTCCTGTCAACCTATTGTGGGGCATAGGGCATTAACCACGCCTACTCTCCACCTCGTTCTGTTTTGCGCCAACGGCGCTAGCTGCGACCATGTAAGATTTAGCGTTTTCGCTTCGCTAGTTACCGATCTTCTCCATGTGTTCCTTGGCCGCACAACACGGCGCGTCTTGCTCCGGAGTCCTGTGGATTCCAGTTTAGAGCCTTTTTTGCGAGGTTTTTGGGCCCTCTTCGGATGGTGTGACCTATCCATTGGCACTTTTGATCGAAGTGCCTATCCTTTCCTGGCCAGTTTTAGTAAGGAGATCCTCGTTCGAAATGATCTCCGGCCAACGAATATTTAGGATGCGTCGTAGACACTTATTAACAATAGTTTGCAACTTATCAGTGATCTCTTTAGTCACCTTCCAGGTTGAACAGCCATATAGCAGAATGGATTTCACATTAGAATTGAAGACACGTATTTTGGTGCGTCTGGAAATATTGTTGTTTAGCCAGAAAGGATTCAAATTGAAGAAAGCCGCCCTAGCCTTGTTTACCCGTGATTTTACATTAGCATTCGCTCCACCATCTGCTGTAACTACACTTCCGAGATAGCCAAATTCATCAACTTTTTCGACTGCCTGTCCTGAAATACAAATTTCGCTTTGCCCACCTGGATATGTGCTCAAGAACTTAGTCTTGGCAGCATTGATTTTCAGCCCCGCATTACGACTCGCGCAACTTAGAGCTTCTGTCATTTGAGCGACATCATCCGTGTTTGTTGATAGAAGGCAAATGTCGTCAGCGTAGTCAAGATGTTGAAGGTGATCGAACAATTTCCATCTGATACCTTTGTTACGATGTAATTGGAGTGCGGAGCCGAGTACATCACTAATGGCAACAAGGAAGAGAATAGGTGACAAAATGCAGCCTTGACTCACTCCACTGTGCACCTCAAAAGGATCTGAAAGCTTGCCCTTATGCAGGACGTGACATTGGGCTCCATTGTAGGATTCCTTGATGATGGAGATTATCTTATCTGGGATATTTCGTCTCCGTAAGGCATTCCAGATGTAGCGACGATCAACGCTATCGAAGGCTTTCTCAAAATCGATGAACATGAGATGTAATGGGGATCTCCATTCCGCGGATTGCTCGATGATAATACGGAGGGTGTTAATGTGGTCGCTAAAGCCAGCTTGTTCATCATTCAATATGTCATCGATTTTGTCCTTGATTCGTCCTAAAACAATCTTAGCCATCAGCATGGAAACAGCAGGAAGTAGGCAGATCCCACGCCAATTATTGCAATTCTTCAGGTCACCTTTCTTCGGAATCTTAATAATTACGCCCTTTTTCCACTCACTGGGAAGAGTTTCCCAACACTCTTGGATTAAGGGAAGGAGAATATCCGCTGAAGCGATAATATCCGCTTTCAAGAATTCAGACGGAATTCCATCAATCCCAGGGGCTTTACCGGCGTCCATTGATTTAATAGCGTCTATTAGTTCCTTTTTGGATGGTGGACCAGAACTAATGCCGTCTATTCGAGGGATGTCCTCTGCTGGCAATGAAGATGCACTTGCAGGCCCGAAGGTGTTATTAAGGACCTCTAAAAAGTGTTCTCTCCATCTTTGCAGCTGTTGTTCTTCGGTAACGAGCAGAACACCTTCCTTATCTTTCACAGGATGTTCCGTTAGTAAAGATCTGCCAGTCAATGGCTTGATAAGTTTGAAGAGTGTTCCACTGTCACCGCGGATAGCCGCATCCTCTGCCTCCTTCGCAAGCGCGTTGATATTATTGCGCTTATCACGCCTAACACTCCTTTGAACGCCTTTTTGGAGCGAACGGTATTCAGCTCTGTATCGTTCCTTAGCTGAATCGTCAGCAGCTGAGTTAATCTGCTCTTTAACTCTCTTGCGTGCTGAGATAAGAGACCAAGTGGAGTCGCTAATAAATGGTCTCATACCGCGATCCAATCGTCCTAAAATTTCTTCGCCACACGAAATAAATGAGTCCTTAGCGACTTTCCATCTATCGTCAATTGTCGGATTCTCATTTAGTGGTGGTGCATTAGCTTTTTCGCGCAAAGCGGTGGAGAACGCACGCTTGGTTGATGGAAGTTTGAGCTTCTGCACATTATATCTAGGGCAAATATTTGCACGGTTAGGACGCTGGATTGCTGCCGTTCGTCGAAATATACGAAACCTAAACAAAAAGGGCCCAAAGGAGGACAACACATGCTATTGAGAAGGCAATAGCGAAATATGTTCCTTGAAGATAGGCAGGCCTAGGTGACCCATGGTTCTTATCCATCAAGACCTGAACTGAAGGTAGCTGAAGCTACTTAACATGTCAACCGAAGAAGAACCGAGAAGAAGCAGTATTAACACTTCCTAAAAGAGAGTGCCTGCTCCGGCGGAAGTTCACACAGTCTGATGGAATGAGAAATGAGACATACCTAAACGGTGGTCCAGTAAATGACATTCCTGTCGAATTGAGCTCATTTTCTCCAAATGCAAATGCATAAAAAATATACTCGCCACAAATTTCATACTTTCCTGTCCAATTTGTTATCTGAATGAGCCCAAGACTGGGCCTGAAAAATTTGGGCGGTGGCTGGTCACTTTACGAAACGTTGCATTCTACTACCGACCACCGCCTTAAATTCCAAATGCAATTCCCATCCGACCGTATCCATTCACAGAAAATCAAGAAACCGAGAAAACCCTCCGCTAATTGGTGAACAAATCGAAAATGACCACAAACGATGATTTGTTGGACGGAATTTTGTTTTTACATGAACGTGTGTTGTGCGTCTCTGATGCAATTTTAGTTTTTCCAGCCGTGAACCGTGCACATGCGGGCAAACGGGCGTGGAGCCTCCGCGAACATGAGTCTAAAAATCTCGCTCCAACGGCCAAAACAATTGCCATAATCGCATTTTGATAGAAACTATAGAGAAATCATAAAACCAGGCGCAATTTTATGTGCAAAAAAAAACACTCGACCGGGGCCGAGAGTTCATGTTGCGGTTACGCAACGGGGGACGACGCGGACGTACGCCTCGCCTCGCAGCTCCAACTGCTGAAATGGAGTTGTTGTGGGGGCGACACGACAGAGTGTGTGCTTCTGCAAATTTGTTGTATGGAGTCGCGGTCGATAGATTTGGGCGATTAGTCATCACATCATCATCGGCTGAGACTGAGTCAGAGATTCTCGTTGGGAGGGAGCCCCGTGACCAAACGACCAAAACCACGACAATGAAAACCAAAACAAAAAGACTCCGCCGAGTGAGGCGGGCAATTCCCCCGCGTGTAAAAGACTGTTGCTGGCGGAAATTTTGGTCAAGTTGCGCTGGATAGAAGATGCAGTCTGATGGCCGTTGGGTTGAAGGCTGCGACACGAAAATGTTCTCGTCGTCCTTGGGACGAGACTTGGAAGAAAAAATCACTCGACACACTGTGACAAAACTTCGAGAGCTCGTACAACACCCGATACGAGTGACTCTACTCCTTACACTCGCCCAAGGGAACATGCGAGTTGCTGTCTCGTGCGAGTGTAGGCGAAGGATTTTTGCATCGTGTGTAAGTGGGTGGCATAAGGGCGACGCGATTCAGGACAACGACGACGACGTGTGGGAGCATTGGCGAAGCGAAACGGTCACCACACGTCTGCTAGACGGGACGACGGCTACTAATCGATAAATGCACGAAATTTTGTGTGACCTGCCAACAAAAAAGTGTTGGCGGGCTCCGCCAATTTCACCTTTCACTTCCGGGTGAGACTTTGCAGGTCACACAATGGTTCCGGGGTACTTACCGCAACGAGGGCTGCAAGTCTGTCCTTCGTCATTTTGCTAGATTCTTTGCTCAGCTACGCCTTCGCACTTTCTCACTGACGTTGGCTGTGTGTGGTGGCGGCGGCTGCTGCTGCTGCCTTCAATTTTCTCCCCGCGAGGGTAGGTGGGTTCTTGTCAATGAATCGGTCACACGGCACTGGAGCCCCACTCGATGCTTTTCGCACTCACTTGATCAATCACTTTGCGTGCACGCGGAATCCTTTTGGCGCTCCGCTAGGTGTCAACCTAAAATTTTGTGTTTTCACGGGAGGCGCGGCGCCTCCTTCACTCTCACTGGTTACGGATTGCACCTTTTTTTTGAGACCCGGTGCACTGTTGCGCTATTCACTCACTCGAGAACTTTTGTCAGAAAATCACAGGGAAAAATAAGCGCGACACCCTCAGTCACAACGCACACAATTTTTTTTGGCTCTTTTGGCCGGAGCACACACAGCACAGAGCAGAGCCGCCCTCGAGACTTTCCGAGACACGGACGACGAGCGAGAGTGTGGAAAACACAGTCACACACTCGACACGAAACACTTTCAATTGGAATTCAGCCGATAGACACACGACGGGCCATTGACGGTTCGTTGAGACGGTAATTCGATGGCTGTTACGGACCCCGGATCGTCAATTTCCTTGCGTTTTGCACAGGACGTTTTCTCGACACGACGGAACCGAACTACCACAAAACTACTTCCATAAAAATCAATAATTTGACGCGACGTTCTGCAGTGGTTTTGCACGGTTGGTCACAGTGCGCTTGCGTCAATGACGTCAGCGGCGAAAATTCGCACGATGGTCGGCACAAGTGGGTAATTGTCTGGCTGTCAATTTTTCGACCAATTTGTGGAGTCAGTTTGAATTTTATGGCAGGAATATTATTGGAAAATGGCGATAAGGTGAAAGAGAAAATTGTTCTAGTTGCGTTTGACAATTTAAATTAAATATAAAAAGCAAATTTGTCGCCTATACTCAAGTAAAATATAAAAAAAAAACTTTTTTTTATATAATAAAAAAAGTGGTCTAAATGTAAAACTGTCATGGTTGAACTATGGTTGAAATACATTTCCCGCGTCAGCATCGGCAGAGGCATCGGCATCAGCAGAAATATTTCAATTTAGAACACACACATTTGCCACTGATGACCCAAATTGAGAGCAGAAGCAGAAAAAATGCTTCTGCCGCTGCTGCTGCTGTCAATGTGGGTCATCAAAGGCAAATCCCAAGTAACAATTCGTATGCTTTAAAGAAGCAATTCACACTGTAGCAATCATATAGTACCACGAAATTCATTTATCGTGTGACAGCGCTTAAAGTAATGTTTTGATCCGATAAAAAAGCCTTAAAGTATTTTCCGGAAAGCTTATCATCATTATGGAATAAATTTAAAGATGGTGGTATAAAACTTCGATAAAACTGTCTCTAAACGTTAACCTAAAAAGATACTCCTTTAAATAATCCACTCTTGTGTTTATTGGATTATACACCACACACATGCAATAGTCTCTCTAAGTTAACTCACACACATGCATATATTCTTCTATAGCACAGTCGGTGTCATTTTTATAGTGTGACATTCGTATGGTCATCCAATAAATTGTTCACCGTAGTTTTTTACAAGGATGGACATTGTGATTTTTTAATGAATTGACACTTATGAAGTTTTCTGAAATACACAATTTCTGCATTAGAAATGCTTGAAATCTTGCATGAAACCCACACGCATGCACTCATTATACCCTATACCCATAAGATGGTATAGGGTATATTGTTTTTGTTACGACGATTTATGTAACACCTCAAAGGAGCCACCGGAGGTATGGCAAAGTATATATAAATGATCAGGGTCGGTCCCTGATTCGAATAAGCCATGTCCGTCTGTCTGTCTGTCTGTCTGTCTGTCTGTCCGTCCGTGTGTCTGTCAGTTCGCACGATAACTCCCGAAATAATGAAGCTAGCGTCTTGAAATTTTGGTCAGATGATTGTTTTGATAAAAGCTTGGATGGTATTGAAAATGGGCCAAATCGGACCAAGGGTTCCCCTACCTCCCATACAAATGACCCCTCCGTGATAGTTTAATTCGGTCATATTTTTCGACAGAATATCGCTTGCGACCTGAAATCAAATCAATCAATTTCATCAATGCCTAATTGTGACATATGCTTGAAGTTGGTGGAAAGTGGGGAAGGTCTGACTACCCCTACCCCTACATCCCCTACAAAGCAATATTCCGCCATATCTTTTGATAGAATGCCGCGAAAAACTTCAAACTAGTATCAAATGGTAGCCCTTGGATGCCTTGATAAGATAATAAAGATGTGCCAGGTCCAGCCCATCTACCCCTCCCTCCTCTACAAAAAATATGAAATTGAATATTTTGGGTTTTGCGCGCCTTCTAGGTCTGTACATGGGTATAGGGTATATACTCATCGTGCTATTCGCACGATTAGAACTCGGTCTCGTTGTTATCTTCGAAACTATAATTAAGGTGATCTCTGCGCAGAAATTCACTCTATTTTATTGATAAATGTATGATAGGCGATAGGGTGCCTTGCGTAGAAGAGTCGACAAAGAACTGTCAAGCATTTCTATAGTAGCAACAACCATTTGTAGTGTTTCCGAGCAATGCCGACCATATGTGAGGTTAGCTGAGTGGTAGCGTGTAGGACGGGCAATCAACAGACACGAGTTGCTAGCCGCGGAAATATTTTCTATTTTTTTTGCAAATTCGTTCAATGACAGAAAATGATGATATAAAGCAAATGACGTACGCCTTTTTTGAAGCATAATTTAGTGCTACAATAAGGTTCTATTGGATTAAAAAACGGCGCCAAACGCCATTATTGGACTATTATTCAGTGGTTATACCCTGTAAAGTGCCTCTATTATTGTTAGAAGAGAGTATTTTACGAAGTATTATAGAGATGAAATTGTTACTTAGGTCTGTGACTATTGGAATTTTGGGACAACGGAAAGTGAATATTAGTAACTATTTTCACTTAAATCGTATAAATGGAACGTACTCCGGGTGTATCTTGGAAGATACGAGCAACTTCGTAACGGCGCGAGGTGTCATTTTATTGGAAATTTTATGTAGTTTCAGAAAGTGAAGTCATATCTTGGATGAAAAGTTTGGTGGTGTGTGAATTTTGATTTAGTTCGGCAAGTCGGGCATTTTGACACACTTTGTAAAAAATGTGAAAAAAAAAGAAAATTTTTTTCAATAATTTTAAAAACTACAAACGTTCCAATTCAACCCAATCGCACCACTCAACCGCCCCCGTCCAAATATCAACCGAACGCATCCACGCGCCGAACAGATGTCACTTAATTCTGCCGGCAAAAATCGCGACAATTGTCGCCAACTTCACACATTCGTGTAAATTTAATTTCTGTGTGTGGAACGCCATTGTTGACCGAATAGGATTGTGCACGGTGCGATATAAATCTCCAATTTTCTACTTCATCACAAAAGAAGGTATGTTTAAACATGTCAATTTAATATCTCCGAAACGTTCAAATTCATTTTCCCTGTGTCTTTTCACTGTCATCCAATAAATATGGTGAAAATTTCCATTTGAAATTTTCGCACAATGTCGAAATTCGCTTGTGCTCATGGTGGTGGTGGCTGGCTGGGCGCAATTCGTTGGACGACTTTACTCGCCGAGGAGAAGGCGGAAAAAATTCAATTTCAAGTTGCCGGTCGACCGGATCACATCTCTCCTGTTGTGCAGTCCATAAGTTGTTTTATATCCTGCCGAGTGTGTGAGCGTGCGCGCGCGGACTTTTAGTTAAATTTTTGTTAAGTTTGTGCAAATTTCTGTAGAAGAATTTCGGAAGTTTCAGTTTTTTTGGAAAGTGAGTTTTTGATTATGGAAATTTCTTGTTGCCCGTTATTGATTTGGACGGAAATGGTGGTGGTGACTCAATCGTTCTGAAGGTCTGCTGAAAGCGACGCGTCGTTAGCATGTCTTCGAGACTTTTCGATAATTTGGAAGATTTGAAATTGATTAGTAATTCAGAAGATTTCCGAATCGGGGTCATGAGGGTTTTGTGTAGTTACTCGCACGTAAAAAAGAAATGACGCCAGATGCAAGAACTTGTTTTCGCGCCCAAACTGTTGATTGGTGAACGCCAATGGGCCACCCAGAGTGGAGTGAGTGAATGGGGTAGTCTTGTGTAGCTAGTTTTCTTGTTTTTTTAATTCTATCTCATGAATCATGCAATTTTGCTAGATTAGCTCCGCTCCATAAACGCAGTAATGTTGTACTCGTACTGTCAATTATTGTATTCCTATTTTTGGAAACTTATTCGCATTGGAAGCAGCCAGTTTTTCCGTTACAAATTCAAATTCTGATAAGCGTTGGCGACTTCAAAGGCTTAACCCTTGTCATACTCATTTCAATAAAGAGAATATTATTGTATGTATTTAAATTCCCGCCAAAATATGTTTTCTTGCCTTCAAGGATGTTTGTGTTGTGTCTGTAAAAAAATAAACGATGGCAGCTAACTCCACGATGAATTCATCCCATAGCTACCCGTTGTTACAATGGTAAAGAACCATTCTTGCTTGGCTACTACATCAATAATAAACGGTCAAAGCACGGAATTGATGGTCAACATCCAGAATAGCGCAATCATTTTTTTTCTGATGATAAACAGCAAAAAATAAATAAAAAGGCATCAAAGTCAATTTATATATTTTTTCCTTGAAATTAGTCAGCACCACAGCATTTGTCGAACCGTTCCAAAAGTGCCTGACCAAATCATTCACTAGATACTGAAAATCTATAAAATCCATTGTGTTACGGCCAATGAGCCTTAAAGTTTAAATATTTGTTTGGAACCAGCGTGTGTTAGCAATATATTTATTAATCTGTAGTGGGCTCACATCTCTGAGATCATCCAGATCGTAAAAGTACCTACAACCAAGAAACCGTAAACGTTTTTTCAGCCAAAGCCGAGCAATCAAAGAGAAAATGATGTACACTCACCTCTTCAACCTCACAGCTTCTTCTGCTCGCTTCTGCAAGCTCCCCGATAGGACAATGCCCCGTTATAACCCCGATCAAACTGCGAATATCCATCTGGTCCAATGACAATAGCATGGTAGAGCGGATAAAATCTAATTTTGTCCAGATCATCTTCGTTGTAGTACAAGTGCTGCATTGATCCATCTTGCGTTGGTTCCGTACTCAGCATAGGGTTATGTTGAAAAAGCGCCCCATCTCTTTAAGAACAAGGCGGCACTTCTCAACAGTTCTTGATGTGATCAGTACCGACTCGAGTGATCGAATTGCAGCCTGACTGTCAGTATACAGAGTGACGTCCCTTTCAGTTACGACGTGACTACCCAATCAATCGCAGAGACCTCCGCTTGGAGGACACTACAGAAATCAGGATGATGAAGAGACAAACGTATGTCCATTTGTTCCGAGTAAATTCCGTGTTTGCAGCAAGTCGTTGTCCAATGGGAGGAGACCCAGCAACATATCTAATCCGGCTGAAGGGGTGTTTGTACTTTGACAAGCGAATTATAATAGGTTAAGCTGTCGTGCTCTGTGGCCGTGATCGTTCGGTCGCCACTCTGTGAAATAGACACACACTCATAGAGAAACGAGTTTCAAAACTCAGCACGACTCGTCGCAAGTTTATTATTCAGAAGAAGATGATAACAAATATTCTTATCGTAGAATAAACTAACAATGCGACTAGGAAGTGGTATGGCTGACAACCGTATCACACTCCAAATTCAGTTGTCTTTGTAACGTTGATGACTACACACGGTAGTCATCAACGCACCATTCTCCACTAAGGAGTTACGGTAATAAAGAGGAAGCTGACCAGACGTACAGCATTTTGCTGTACAGTACAGCATTTGGACCTGCCGTACAGCATTGGGAAATGTACAGCATTCCCCAAGCCACACAATAAAACCTGATCACTTCAAGATAAGCTCCTCGGTGAAGCCTGCGATCAATCTTGACTGCTTTTAAGGTGTAAAGTTTGACCCCTGTACCCTATATGATATTTAGCGAGATAACCGAACTTTTATGTTTCTGAAATTTGGCACACTTGTAGAGCTACTTGACTCACATTTCCTCCAAATTGTACGGTCCTACCTAATCGCGTTCGGAAGTTACGGCTGCCCAAATTGTAATTTTGAGTTTTCTAATTGAAAATTGTCCATAACTCTGAAATTCGTGAGCGAAAAACTTTAAAATTTATAAAACTTGCAGAGCACCGTACTGTTCATATTTGGTGATAATCGGCACCCTTGTAGAGCTACTTGACTTGACTCCCAAGTTTCAAGGTCCTACCTATCCGCGTTCGGAAGTAACAGCTGCCCAAACCACACTTTTGTGTTTTCTAATGGAGTTTTTAAATTTGGCAGACTTGTAGAGCATCGCACTGTACATATTTTTTTAATATTTCAAGGCTCTTGCTTCCAAGATTCAAAAGTTGCAGCCATCGATAGATTACAGAAATCTTAAATTTCTGAAATCTATTTTCAATTTTATGTGTATAATCTTATTTCAAGTATTCTTCCTTGCTATACCTTTTGTGTTAAAACATACGCTTGTATGAGCACCAGTGGCGTAGATAACTTTTCAGAAGATGGAGGGAGTCAGTGGTCTGAATTTTTTTTTTTTCAGCACAGAGGAAGTGCAATAAATGAACTTTAGAACCCCTAAGATCTAAAAAGAGGCCGTTGCTTCAAGGTTTTTAAATTTTCTCTATTCTGCTTGTTTAGTTGAGATTCTGGAGGAATAAGTTTGGCACACCGAGGAAGAACCGTGAATCGCCTAAAGATTTTAAGTACGCAGAATACAATACACCTTGAGAGTAGGCCTGTTCTGCTCAGATTTCAATATTGGATACTGGTTTTCTTCAGCACCCGGTAACATACTCGGTTTTTCAACCATGAGCGGGTTTGGCTTGTTTTGCTTTCCGTTTCCATAAGAAGAACTTTAGTGTTTCTGATATTGTCCGTTATATGGTGGATGGTAGGATAAGTGTCGATAAATAGAAGAAGAAATTCTTCTTTTGAGAGCTGATAGCGTAATGTTCCGCGGGATTTATTCAAGTACCGTTTTTTTCAACCATGAGCCGCTTTTTTTTACATGAGCCGTTTTTTTAGCGTGGCCCTGCTTTTTTCGACCATGAGCCGGTTAAATCGGGACTGGCCCATGGTTAAAAAAATCGGGATATCTGTACTTCGAAATATTGGTACCGGTACTGATTGAACACCGGTCTTAAACCAATGTGCCGGTGTTAGGAGAAGGCCTACTTGAAAGTTCAAACTTGGAAAGTTGTGGGGTGAACTTAAAATTGAAGGTTTGTCTGCAACACCGAGCGCAAATGTTAGGAATGATGTGCCTTATAATGCAAAATTGTCTTTGTAAATTCTACCTGATCTGTTCTTGTGGCAGTAGCACAATTTGAAAAAACAGCGCTTGACGAAATCCAAATCTCATGTACGCCAGTATACGCTTGACGCTTGGAATTTTCAATATTCAAGCCAATACACTAACAATTATGCAATTGAAAATACGGTAAAAAGGGTTAGTTCCAAAATTCCCCTGAAGATGGCATTTTGGTAAACATTATTACAAAATGTAATCAATTAATAGCACATAGCTAAAGCTATATTATTTTAGTATAAAACGAGGGCGAGGCTAATTTCGGGCGCGGCCGAAATTTGGATACCCTTCGCTCTCCTTGGGCTAAAAGTTTTTTTCGGGCGTGCCTATGAGTTGTATTTAATTCCCCTAATCATTCTTTTTCTTACGTCTTGGCAAAAGTTGTGGGCTTGGTTGAAAGAACCTAATTTGGGTGGTTAGGTTTGTATGGCAGCCCATGACCCCATTATTCGATTTGATCCATTCTTAGATATGTTCTGTGTCATTAAGAGAAACACATTTGTGTGAAATTTGGTTGAAATTGGTGCACAAATCAAAAAGTTTTTCTTAGAAGAACCTAATTTTGGGGTTAGGTTTGTATGGCAGCCCCATGACCCCATTATCCGATTTGATCCATTCTTAGATATGTTTTGTGTCATCAAGAGAAACACATTTGTGTGAAATTTGGTTGAAATTGGTGCTCAAAGAAAAAAGTTTTTCCTAGAAGAACTTAAATTGGGGGGCTAGGTTTGTATGGCAGCCCCATGACCCAGTGATCCAATTTCGGTGATTCAAACATACAAACAGCCTGCAACAATAATAAGCACGTGTGTAAAATTTCAGCTCCGTAGCTTTTTAGTGGCCGAGAAAAACGCGCTGCAACAGACGGACAGACGGATGGACAGACAGCCGGACATCGTCCAATCGACTCATCTCGTCATGCTGATCATATATGTATACTTTTTATATGATCGGAGATGCTTCCTTCAATGCGTTACAAACTTCATGACAAAGTTAATATACCCTTTCACTCTATGAGCGAAGGGTATAAAAATATGTGTGATCAGGGGGATCAATCCCCGCTTATCTACGCCACTGTGGGAACTTTAGAGCTCCCTCTTTAGTATGAACAGAACCTTGCCATCCCAAGGTTTACCACATATTTATATCGGCTACTATTCCTTCTGAATTCTGTTTACGAAGATATCATTTATGAAGGGAAGAATAATTAGATAATTTTATGGCATGCATCATGGTGGTAGCCTCGTGTTTCTCCAAATCAGCGTGAAAGCTGCATTCCGCAAGAATGTGTACAGCATTGGGTCTTCGGAAGTCTGGTCAGCTTATAATAGGTGGTTTTGCTAAGTGCTGTCCATACGCTAACTCCGTATAGTAAGACTGGCCTGAAAATAGTTGTATACAAGCAAAATACAACTTTTGGTTGTAAGCCCCAGGTTTTTCCGATAGCGTTCCTGCAAGAGTATAGTGCAACGATGGCCTTGTTCACTCTTTATTCAATGTTAGGCTTCTATCTTAGATTTTTGTCCAAGATAATACCAAGAAATTTTGCCTTCTCAGCAATCACAAGTTGGGAATCCCCTAGCAAAGGGCGGTTAATAATAGGAATCGTTCGCTTTCTTGTAAAAAGACAACCTCCGTTTTGGCTGGATTGATTCCAACCCCACTGAGACTTGCCCACTCAGCTAAAATAGGAGTTTCAGGAAATTTACCTCTAACGGCGACAGCAACATCATCAGCATAGGCAGTGACTTTGCATCCAATCCTTTCTAGATTCAAAAGCAATTGATTAATCGCTACATTCCAGAGTAAAGGAGATAAAATTCTTCATTGTGGTGTGCCCCTACATACATACCTAGATACGGACGCAGAACCTAAAGTGCTGCGTATGCGTCTGGAAGTAAGAAATTGTTTACGAGGGTACAAATTGGACCACCAACATGTAAACCCACAAGAGTATCTGTGATTGCCCTGGGAGGTCAGATGAGTCAATAGCTGAGCTTCCCGGAAAATGCGTATCAAACAGACACTCAATGGTTTCGATACTTGATGACGTCCATGATCCGTCCTCTTTTTTGGAGAAAGCTTGGCACGGATGGGTTCAACGTCAAGACTTTCCTAAAACTAGATGACTCTAAAGACCCTCTATGTTTTTACAAAATCTTCTCCAAGCGTTGCGCTTTGCTCCTCTTAACTCTTTCTTGAAAGACTTTAAATGTTTCTTATAGAAGTAACAATCGGATTCAAGTCTTGAGGACTTAGCTGAATGTCTCTTATAGAAGTACCAATCGGATTCAAATCTCAAGGACTTGGCTTTGTTAAAGCTTCTCCTACACGTAACCCTTAATTCAGAGATCTTAGGGTCCACCAAGAAGGTTTTTTTTTACCTCGAAACGAGTTAACAGGACAAGATTGAGCGGTGGCTTTGGTGAAAAGGTGACCCATGTTATTCAACTCCTCTCCGCGTATTTCGAAATGCTTGTTCAGCTCGTCCCCACGTAGGTGACGAAATCGATCAGCTTTTCAAGTGGCAAAATACTTAGAAACCCTTATCGATTTCGTCCCCTGATAGTGGACGAACTCCCATAGGGTTTCGAGTAAATTTTTCGTGTAAAACAGCTTGAATGAAACCCTTGTTCAGCTCGTCCCCACGCGATGTTACAACATCGATCAGCCATTCTTATGCATAAACTACTCAATCACAATCTTTTTGTATAAAGTAGTAGTGGCTATTTCGTCGATGCCAATTTTTGCTTACTCCATAGTGTCGTGGGGTGAATCGACTTTATCCGAGGGACGACGTGGAATTTGTATGCTGATGTTTCGACATTTAAATATTCTCGCACAAAATCATCGATGTGAGGGATATAGCTCTGGAACTTGAAGGTATGGATAGACATCGGGCGGAATGAAAATGAAGTTTTTGTCCGCTGCGATTTTCTCAATGAAAATGCATGCTTACTGTCGTGGAACATGTCGGAAATGATGGGGAATTCCATAAGCTACAATCCGAATATGGTTCCAAATTTTTTCTCGGTCATTTTATGTATTATTTTTCGATTCCCCGGTCATTTCACCGTGGGAAATATCTAATGACCGGGGAATCGAAAAATAATACATAAAATGGCCGAGAAAAATGTTGGAACCATATTCGGATTGTAGCTTATGGGATTCCCCATCATTTCCGACATGTTCCACGACAGTAAGCATGCATTTTCATTGAAAAAATCGCAGCGGACAAAAATTTCATTTTCATTCCGCCCGGGGTCTATTCAGGCCTTATGAGGGAGTCCCATGGAGAAAAAATAAACAAAACTTAAGTACTTAGTCTGACTGGAAATCAAACTCTGTTCATAAATATTAATTGAAAAACAGTTGAACGGACGGCGAATACGTTTATGTTGACACCATTGTGTCCGGAGCATCGCTGGTTGCATCAAACAAGCTAAGTACTTTCGGTGTGTTGTCTAAAACTTGGCAAGCCAGACTGCTTTTGCCAGTTGTTGTATGGGCAGCCAGAAAAAAAAGGTCATCCTAAAATTATCTAGCACAGATCTCTGGATGAATAGTGTTCGACTTTAATAAAAAACTGTGGTCAAATTAGGAGACATTGCAAGAAACCGTAAGTTATGGCGCATAAGTGCAGTAGACGCGTTATTTCCCACAAGGGGTTAGGGCAACATATGGTAGTAATGAAACACTTTTTCACAGTTTAAATTGCTACTTAAATTAAAAAGCTAATGAATTAGTTATTTTTGCAGACATGTTTTAGGGCTTTCAGAACATTTTCACGTTTCAGAGTAGTCTGGGTCTAAATAAAATTGTTCACGTTTACGCGAGTCTACTGTATTTGCATATTTTTGGAATGTGACTACATACATTCTTAGTACTGATTATCACTTAAAGAAACATGTCTGTACAGAGATATGAGCATATTATGTAGTACTCAGAACCGGTTGTCTACTGTGCACATGTTGTCTCGGCACACAAATCTTAATACCGACGTCACGGCTTTTTAGCTAGATTTGCCTCCTAGGGTTGTTCCAGATTTGGTTATAATTTTTTTTTCAACTTTCTAACGTTTTTCAATCACTTTGTTTTCCAGATTATTGAAACATTCATATAAAACACTATGGCAACAGAAGCTGATATTCCAACCTTCAAATGTGTCCTGGTCGGAGATGGTGGTACCGGTAAAACGACATTCGTCAAACGTCACATGACCGGCGAGTTTGAAAAGAAATACGTCGCTACGCTCGGTGTCGAGGTACATCCGTTAGTGTTTCACACTAATCGTGGACCGATTCGATTCAACGTTTGGGATACGGCCGGTCAGGAGAAATTCGGTGGATTGCGTGACGGTTATTACATCCAGGGACAATGCGCCATTATCATGTTTGACGTCACGTCACGTATCACATACAAAAATGTCCCGAACTGGCATCGGGACTTAGTGCGTGTCTGCGAAAGTATTCCAATTGTTTTGTGCGGCAACAAGGTTGATATTAAGGATCGTAAAGTGAAAGCCAAGAGCATCGTTTTCCACAGAAAGAAGAATCTTCAGGTATGTGTGTATAATGGAATTATGTAAAATCCATTACAGCATTTTGTACATTACTAATTTTCTTATTTTTACAGTATTACGACATCTCCGCCAAATCAAACTACAACTTTGAGAAGCCGTTCTTGTGGTTGGCCCGCAAACTGGTCGGCGATCCAAATCTGGAATTTGTTGCTATGCCAGCTCTTCTCCCGCCCGAAGTCAAAATGGACAAGGAATGGCAAATTCAAATCGAAAAGGATTTGCAGGAAGCCCAAGAGACGGCATTGCCCGACGAGGATGAAGACTTGTAGACGTTTGGAAGCACGATAAATAAAATAAATATAAAATTATTTGCCCTCCCAACACACTAAATAAGAATAATTTAAAACAAATAAAAAACAATACACGCTCTACACTATTTCATTCTGGATATTATTGGACAGTGTTTTGATAAATGCTTTTCATTATTTCTGTTTTTTTTTTACACATACTCTGTATTTATGTTTCTGTTAGCGAATGAATAGAATATGCTTAGCGGCCAGACTTAGCGCTGGTGGTGAAAGTATATTTAATAATTTGTATAGACAAAGAAGAAATGAAAGCAAAAACGTGTTTAAGTTTACATTGCATAAATTCTCCATTTTTCGAGAATAGTTTTGTACAATTGTCTTTTCCAATTTATTAAATATAGCGTTAGTTAGCCATATGGAAATCGTGTGTAATTTTGGATTGAAATTTGGCGATTGTTCAAAGTAGAATACTATTTTTTATATGCATTCTTTCTTTTCAAGCGGACACGTCTGTATTTTGTTAACTATACATTAAATGATCCAGTTTTGGTTTACTGTAATTTTTGTATTTTCTTATTTTATTTTCATCGCGATATTTTTATTTGCTGCTGTTCAAATCTCGTTTTCAGTACATGGACATTGTAGGATTTCACTTCGTTCTAGATTTGTTAAGATTGTATGAAATACTAACGTCTTATCTGTTTTTATGGCTCGTACCGTCCAAGAAAATTTTCCAGGTGTTCGTTGACTTTTGGAAGAATGCGACTTCACTGTTAGCCAAGCTCAAATTGTCATGGATATTATTTTGATTACACCATCGACGTCATCTTTGAAAGTTTGAGTTTAGGACGAGCAATTATCGACTATAGAGTTTTTAAAAGCGATTTATGTGCGTCTCTTCGAATTAAAAATATCTTGCGTTGCGGTTTCGGTTGTATCAATACTGATGAAGTGCTGTGATAACGTCTTAACTCTGTGTGTAAAACTGGCGCGATGCATGATAGGCTGCTTCGATTAATTGTGCACCTTTGCTTTCTTACAGTATACAATATTGCACGAACTTCTTTTCTCCCTATGAGAGCAGATGGCAGAACAAGCCGGATTTCGTATAAATTGTTGTTAACATATATATGAATGGGTGAAATAGGTATTTTATGGAAACATGTTGTGCAATGAAACCCATTTTGTAGCGTACGCGTACTCTTAGAAAAGTTGGGTGGCGTTTGTGTTTGCACTGAAAAAAAAAACAATTTCGAGCAGCGTTTCAATTTGGAAAAAAAATTATTGTAGGTATCAAACGATAGGTGAATGTGGTTGTACATATTTGTGAAAACATGCAGTGCCGTACAACCTAGTTAGTAGCGTACGTGTACCCGAAAAAAATTAGTGGCCTTAATGTACGTCACGCTCTGTGGCTCGCTCACTTGGTTGAGTCGCACTCTACGATGCTAGTAATCTAGGGTCCGGAGATCGAATCTCGGCGTGGTCCAGCAAATATATAGTGTTTGCAACATGATATACACTCCGAAACTATATGCAATGTAACGTTGACTCGGAATTGCCTATAAACGGCTGAGTTAACGCACCATGGCCCCACATGGGGCTACACGGTACTGAGAAGAGGAATGTACGTACCTATTATTTTCTTTCGGATACAACCTTGGCTGTGCTGCACTGCACAGGCCCCAAAATGGCATCCCTGTTTTTTCGAGGAAATACTCGCCCAATCGGCGTGGCAGAAACATTAAGGTAATTTTGGAACGATGATTCCAAGTTTGAGGTTAAAAACAAGAAAAAAACTTTTGGAATTGCCCACCCTGAAATGGTACCACTATTGTCTCGGGGAAAAAAACGCGGTTGTGAAGCACTGTATGCTCCCACAACTGACCTGATCCACCGCTATCTTTAATAATTCATTCCAAATACATGCGCAGTTCGAAATTTTCTTATACGTATGCCTACGGTACTAACCGGGTTGTGCTGTACTGAAGGTTTCCACAAATGTTACTTCTTTGACCCATTCATAGATTTGTATAACAACAATTTTTGCCAAGTCCGAATGCCGCCTTTTTTGGGCGGTACGTGTACACTACAAACTGGGTTGGACAGCACTGAAAATCTCCACAAAGAAAAGAAAAAAATCTCTTGAGTCGCTACAACAACAAAAACATCACCAATCAGTATCAAACAGCACGAAACCAATCTCTCCATTTATATGTACATACATACATACAATACACCATGCCACTACGAAGCCGAACCAAACAATCATATCCCCAGAGCATTCAGTGGCTCAGTGGCAGAGATGTCACTCTATCTCTGAGTTGCCGGTGCGTGGGTTCGAATCCCACTGTGACCCATGGAAGTTTGTGTTGTCCATAAAATGCTCCTACGGCAGCCGGTTCTTCGATGTAAATCGTCCCGGAGCTACCCGTTGTTAAAACGGCCAAGAGCTGCCAAGACCCTCTTCGAGAATTTCTCTTGAATCGCTACAACAACAACATCATATCCCCATGTCCCTGGTAGACGATTTCATCGGCGGCAATGCGCATTTCGGTTGCTGAAAAACACGTTTTTTCGTCATGGAAAAGTTCCTCATCGTACAACCCGACGTCGCATCGCAAGCAGTCTGAATGATTCAAGCAGGTTCGTGCTGGTTGCCATTTAAATGCTAAGACATTTTTTTTCTTGCGATGGGAAGCTTCTCCCTTCTGATCGCATCGCATCGGGTGCATTGTGAACCGGTATCGAATCATGTATTTGCAATTGCTGTAGCGAATGGGTCCAGTTCAGCCCATGGCTAAGAAACGCGAAGATTGACTGCTAGCCGACAAGGAACAGACACCAAGTCAAGGTTCCCAATAACAATCACCATCCAGTCCTAACACTATGCGTCCAGTTCCACTACGATAAAATCTGATTCCAGCTATTCCCGACATTGATGTCAAATACCACCACCAAAATCGTGCAACCACATTGTAATAGACTCAAAAACAAAGTTGAAGAGCTTGCTAATTTTATGGATATACATTGCATCCATATAGCAGCAGTACCGGAGACAAACCTAAGCCACAACTCATCGCTAAGCTCCCACGGAAATATAATATCGTAAGACACGACAGAAAAGATAATGCAGGATGTGGTCTTCCCTTTCTTATACGCATCTTAGTATCATCGAGCGTAGTTGATGTCAGAATCGCGATATCCATTTAGTCAGGAAATATTGACTTTGAGATCAATAACATTATATTCCTACTGTGTCCACTTGTCTCTCAAGATACAGAGTTAACATTGGCCCGCTACTAACTGGTCGCTAACGCCTTCTACTGTTCTTGTTGTAGCGACTCAAGAGATTTTTTTTCTCTCTTGTATCGAAGAGGGTTTTGGCAGCTCTTGTTCGTCGTAACAACAAGTAGCTGCGGGACAATTTACATCATGCCGTAGGAGCATTTTTATAGACAACACATACATCCATGACCACAGTGGAATTCGAACCCACGCTCCGGCAACTCCGAGATAGAGGGTCATCTCGACCACTAAGCCACCGAATCCCGATCGCCTCATCATGATTTATGGCACTGGAGCCTGTATAATGATTCCAGATGTAACATCATCGCTGAACAACTGGGTGCATTCGATGTACTCTTAACGACGAATCATTGGGTCTTACACAAGTTCACCTGACACATCTAACGCTAGTCCTGAATTCATTAATGACATAACTTGGGAACTATATTGTCTTAACACTAAACATGCCGTCTAAATTGAAAACCCCCAAGCCGTCTAAATTGTCTACATACTCGATATTGAGGTCCTCCATTGTGATGGTAGAATTATTCCCATTCTATTGGTTTCTTTGATATGTTAACCAACTTCGTTTGTGGCTTTCTGCGTTACGCAATCTTTGAAAAAAAAAAATTGTTATCGTCAGCGTATGCTGTTAACTGTGTCGATTTCATGAGTATCATTCCGCTGCTGTCCATATTCATGGCCGAATCACGTTCTCCAAGGCGACGTTAAAGAGATTACGTGCCAGTCCATCGTCCAGCTTGAGTCCATAGTGCGAGTTTCAAATAGACCAGGAAGTCTATTTTGCACTCTGACCTGAGAGACGGAATTGAGTCATCGTCATCGTTGTCAGCTGCACTAGTTTTGCTGGTATACTAAATTGCAGCACTA
This sequence comes from Microchrysa polita, assembly GCA_949715475.1. Classification (NCBI taxonomy): domain Eukaryota; kingdom Metazoa; phylum Arthropoda; class Insecta; order Diptera; family Stratiomyidae; genus Microchrysa; species Microchrysa polita. The sequence goes on from OX454419.1 coordinate 74,898,177, forward strand.
TGTTATACAGTCGATACTGTCGCATGCTTGCTTAAAGTCGACAAAAAATTGATACGTGTCGATGTTATATTCCCAGGACTGTTCGGTTGTTGATTGGCCAGGACTAAACCCCACTTGATATTCGCCAATTAATTTGTTCTGCGTACGGATGAATTCTCTTTTCCAGAATTTAGAGTTAGAAGATACTAAGAAAATGAAAGTGACTGTCAATTAGTCTTTTTCACCAAATATGCACTAGTAAAGGTTCCTCTCATCCACAGAGTGTTTTTGCGATCAGGTACAGGACCGAACAGCTCAACGTCCGTACAAATTTGATAGTCACTGTTCTATACAGGGTGTCTCACGACTCATGGGACATACAATAGTGGACGATAGTACAGCTCATTTGGGTAGAATTACTGTTCTACAAGACCTAGAACGGTAGTATCTGGGAAGCCATTTAAATTATAATTGGGGAAAGAGTTATTTTATGAAGGATTTTGTACAGTTTCAGAAAGTGAAGTCAAATCTCGGATTAAATATTTGGGAGTGTGGCAAATAGTGATTTTGCTCGGCGAGTGGAGCCTTTTGACACTATTTACAAAAAACCCTAAAATTGTATAACGGTTAAAGATAGACGAGTCATGTAGAACATTTATTCTACCCAAATGAGCTGTACTATCATTCCCTATTGTATGTAGTATGTACCATTAGTCGTGAGACACCCTGTACATAGTAATTCCGGGAAAATTTCAGTATATGCGGTGCCAAATTTTGACGATGACATTCCATTAATATTGGCCTGAGACGACTCAATCTACAATCCTTTTTCGCGAAATCGTAACGGTTCTCCAGATATTCAATGTCATAGTTTGACTTTTCTATGAAGCCAGTTAAGTAATTTGATAAGAAAAAGGGGATATTTCCTTTATACATTGGGGAAAGTGGTCGATGCCATCAAGTTGACGTTTTAATTTTAATCAGTCCCACTAGGATAGTAAGTTTTACAAATTTGCAATGTCGAAATATATTTGGGAGCAAGAATTGTAAAATTTGCTAGACAGGGAGGCCAATGAAATTTAAAATGTTATTTTCGGTACAATGCTATTGATTCACATCAAATTGTATTAAAAATACCCAATTGCCCATTAAAAACTGAACAACCCCATATACTGAAATCGTGCCGCAATTCCTTTTTAAATGTTTGTTAGATTTAATTTAGTTGTACACTACAAATGAGTATGGCGGAGAAATATTAACGACTTCCAAACGACCAAAAACTCAAAAGTTGTAGAAATAAAAAATTCAAATAAAGTTTGCCACTCATTTTCTAAAATTGATACTGGAATCTACTACATTCTGACTTTTGTACAACTTTTGTAAATTCAACCGGTCTGTTTAATAACAAATTGAGTAACTTTTGTGTCTCAGCTTCAGGCAAGGCCAAATTATTGTCCAAACAGAACTGCATGATCTCGGAGCAGGCTCGCAAGTCGCGGAGCCAATCTATAAAAAGAATATAAAAAACTTAATTGAAGGATAAATTCAAATAGCTAAAGTTACTTACATCGATAGTTGAACAGCATTTTCAGGCACGTCCTGCACGCATCGTCTCCTTCATGTTGTAAGAACAGTTCAATGAGACGATGGACGGCATCGGTGTCATGTTGTGCCAGGAAGTTGTAACAAATTGTGTTCACCCTAAAATTGCATTTAGAAATTCGTCAATTCGTAATTTTTATTCAGAAGAAATCATCACCTCTTGTAAACCATACTCCTTAATGACTCGTGCTTTTCAAACAATTCCACAGCCAATTGCTGATCGCTAAACCATTCGCTGCTAAACGCATTCTTCCAAATGACCGCCAGCGGGAACGAGTCATTAAAGTTCAGCAATAAATCGTTTGCCAAACGTGTAAGAGACACAAGAACCGCCTCACTTTTAGCACCAATCGTCTCGTGCGCTATTGTACGAAAACACTCCCGCAATGCTTGACGATTGCGAGTTTGTAGACGATAGCCGGATACAATCGCGACAAGTGCTGCTTCCACATTGCCGTAACGCCAGAGTGCTAGCGCCTTGTACGGTAACAATTCCAAGTGATTCTTGTAAAAGGTTCGATTAACTTTCATACACACTTCCGCCAAATCATCGATGAGCTGGATATTATGCACAACGGTCAGAAACTCCAAGCATCGCGTCAATACATCACCGGATGGCAGGATGTCAAAGGATACACATTGCCGGATTACATGACCGACATCACGCTCATTCTCTTCGTCTAGAATGCCGGACAGGATATTGTCGAGCTGTGTTTGTGACAAGTTACGAACGTCCAAGCACAGGTCCGGGCGGCTGATGGTTGTTAAATCGTGTGATAAACCTTTAGCAATACTTCGAACGGGAGGTTTGTAGGCGACGCGTTCCTTGGCGGGAGCGAGTGTTTGCTGCTGGATAGAGTTGCGTTTCAATTCCCATTTCAAGGACTTCTTCTCGATAAGTTCGTTGGTAAAACTATCGATCTGATCGACTCGGGTGGACTTCTGAAGTGCCGACCATAGGCTCGAGACAATGCGCCCGTGAATCGAATGATGGTTGGCTACCAATTTCAGCATGTCCTCCACGAGTGATTTGAACGGCAAGTGAAAACCAGATGAATTCGTTTGGCTACCGCATCACAAGAAAAACACAAGTGCGAAGGACATTATAATCGCAAACAGCTGATTGGCTGTTATGTCAACAGCAAAAAGCGAGCAAAAGAGATGCCAAGCCAAAGCGGACATTGTCCGAAGTGCGTTCAATGGTGCCATCACGGCTGTATAATCTCCCTAACGACATTAGCGACGACCGTTCAACTACCACTTCCGTTAAAACTGCGAATGATGAATGAAACGTGTGTCAGACACTCTACAAGCTTGCTAAATTTCAGAAAGATTGGTCAGGACCGCAGGACTCTCGAGGTTTCGGCAGTGTATGATTGCGAAACACAAAAGCGTGCGCGCCTCGTTAAAGTAGGCAACTTACGACGGTAGACATCAGCATGTGCGATAACTTTTCAGTAGATTCAATCATGGGAAAACATTGCACTTCGCTAACTTAATGTGTAGCTGCTTTTCTATCGAGCATAGAACAGCACAACTTCCATACAAATCCGGAAAAGCAGGTTGATAACGAGATCTTCTTCTTTTTTTCTTTTACAAAGACGTGCAAGCGCTGTGCATATTTGTGGATATATTTTATGGTTCGTCGTGGTCCAAGAACGCTGCAGCTGCAATAGGGTTCATCCCACAGTGAAATGGGTGCAAGGTTAGTCGGTAAACCATCTACGGGGTTACCGTCAGGGGAGTGCCTAAGCTTTCGCTCTTACCTTCGGACGTTTTGGGCCTTCGGCGTTTTATTGACAAGGACTTATTGTCAAATGGGGATTTCTTCATCCAGTGAATGCACTCACCTTCAGAAGGAGAACGCCGGGGCTGCAACACTAGCTGAATGACTTTAGGTAACAACCGACAAGTCCAAGTCCAACTCCTGGATGGGCAGGGACCATGGTCCCTTGGGCATACCCATTCCAGAAGTACACTATTCGCTAAAGATTTCTCTATAGCAGATATGATCTTCCTTCGGCCCTCTTTTGGTTAAGACTCACGTAGAACATTCAGACGTGCATGTCCCAGCTTCGTTGGACCTGTTTGAAGCAGACTCGTAGCGCTGCTTTTCACATCCAGGTGGCCCCTTCAGTTTACTAGTCAGTAATTCGATTCCGGCCGTGTATGGTCATCAATCCACAACCTAGTTAGATGATGACGCGTAGGCATTTTCCACCAAGGCCATTCTTCCTAACTAGCCCCTTCGAGGCTTCATACGATTACTTGTGGTGACACCTCCCCACCAAGGAACCACCGCATCGTGCTCGGCCTGTATGACTTAATTTCCGCAAGCGAATGGGAGAAAGTCAGCAAGTCGCAAGAGCTACCCGTACATAACTAGGGAGCTCGGGAACGTTATCGCCCGAATGGTCTTTGTACATATCCACGCCATGGCGGATCAACCATACCAGAGGGACTCGATGCGCTGCTCAAGTACGTGGTGTCGCAACTCACCAAAAATCTGTGTCTAACTACACAGCAGCGCTGTGTCACAAGGACCCATACCTTCCGGTCAGTGGGCACAGCTGGGCATTGAAACAAATGTGCTATATCATGATGTAGATGATGATGAAAGTGCTCATTCGAGCATAGGTATGAATTTAGTCGTCAACAAAAACCTGACCGGAGTTGAGCTAATGCGTTGTCCTGGTGGCTCGCGGGAGCCTGATCTCCTCAGGCGAAATAGATAGTGGCAACCTTTTGAGCGGACTATATTCACACATAGACTCGAAATAGACCGATCCACTTCCATAGTGTGAATTGTTGCGATGGCAGCTCTGTATGTTTCATCGTCGAAAGGGCACCTCTTGTATCCCTAAATTACTGTTTATTAGATTTAGTTGCTGACGGTACGGCGGAAATTCAAGCCATCTCAGTTCCATCAGGGAGTACTAATATCGACATTTTTAACGTGTATATTCCACCGCAATCTAGTTGCCGTTCTGGCTATCATTTCGATATTGGTCCTCTCCTTTCCGGAGAGCACAGGGTCATCCTAGGCGAGTCTGCCCAGGATCACTTACATCAGGAGACAAAATTGATGCCAATACGTGACCACAATCTCCTACTCTCAAAACAGTATCTCGTTGGTTGCTATCGTGAGGATCATCCCAATAATCATCTCATGGACCGAATTCCTCCACCACGACATGTCAGGCGTGGTTTACGAGACCTTGAGAGAGAGGTTCAGGGATACAAACGGGACCCTTACGATGAAGTTACATACCGAGCCGCCATTTGCAGCGATCCACACTGAAGAAGTGAGTCGGTCTATTGCGACCTTAGGTGCGAATAGAGTCCTCTCAGAGCGCCCACCACCAATTTCGCCTGAGGAGATTAGGCTCCCGAGAGCCACTAGAGTAACACTAGCTCAACTTCGGTCGGGCTTTTGTTCACGCCTTAAGTAGTACCTTTCTCGCATAAACCCGGACATCCAAAACGTTTGTCCAAACTCATGATGTGGGTCATTTGTTTCAATGCCCCGCTGCGCCCACTGATCTTACCCCTATATCGCTGTGGGAAAACCCTATCGCAGCAGCTATGTTTTTGTCCTTAGACCTAACGGACACAAACATTGACGAACCATAAATCACAGAGGCTTCACACCTTTCTGCACCGCTAAAAGAAGAAGAAGCCCTTTCCAAGATCCAGTAATATGCAATGTAGTTGCGCGCCATTCCTATCATTGCATCTACATTCCGCTAAACGATAAAGAATATACACTGCATAAAATCTTCTGGAAACCATTTCATATTTTCATAAAATTTATATAAGTTTACATAATTATTTTTTTACATTTAATCAGAAAAATATCAATTTTATCAAATGCAATAATTTAAATGATTTGACTGTTGGCGGGTTCTTCGTATGCGGACCGATACACTCCTGCGCACCACTCGACGCTTCTATGCATCCGAACCTTTCACGTTCCGTTTCACATTGATCTCTTGGTACTCTTTCCGGACTTCGCAAATATGGTTAAGTTCTCATCTCGTTAATGAACAAATACATAGGTCAGCTTCTGCTCCTGATACTTGTTGCCTGAAATGATAACCAATTTTTTGACAGATTAATTGGAAGTTCAACAATCTATAGAACGAGTTGAAATAACAATTTTTGGACAGCGTGGGTTCGCAATTCTGTTAAGCAGAGTAGTCCATAATGTGGTAAAAAAGAGTGAGGAGATTTTAGTCAGCATACTGATTTGACAAAAAACACGATCGTAAAAAAAGATTGTGTGTGTGTGTGTGTGGGGTTATGTGGAAAAACCTAACAACCTATCTAACTACATTAGGTTACACTTACAAAGTAAATTTTCAACTTTTTTCTATTTAAAAAAAAATATTTCACTATTAATTCAAATTAACTATGTTACCAAAAATATAATTTTTTATCAATTTATTATTTTTACCAATTTAAATAATTTTTTATATTTTTAATAACGTCACTTTTAATGCTCCTGAATGTCGAGTCAAGCTTTCAATTCCGATTTCACTATTCTTTGAAGTTAAAGAATATGATATCAATTTCCAACAATTTCTATTAAAAACTGATATCATATTCTCCATCTTCAATAAATGCAAATATCTCATTGATAAAATGACTCGACAAATAAAAGCTTTAATTTAACGTTACCAAAAATATATATGTATTTCATAAACATTTTTAAAATTATTTTTTTTTTAAATTTTTTTTAATATATTTTTGGTAACATATTTTTTTTATTTAAATTTTAAATTAAATTCTTCAAGTTGAAAATTTATTTTATTTGTAAGTTAAATAACCCACTATAGTTAAGATTTATGTTTCCCAAAACAATTTACTCATGCAAACTAACAAAATTCTAATTTCAACAAATTACAATTTCAATCATTTTAGGAAACATAAATCTTTTAATAGGTTGTTAGGAAAAAACCACATTTTCTACACTAACTACTTCAAATTTTCTTACTACCTAATTTTTAAACTACATATACTAATAATTCTAACTAATAATTACAACAACAACAAAATATATTATTAAATTCTAATAATTCACCTAAATTAACCCATTACACCTACCAAAAATATATAAAATACAATAACAAATTAAATAGAAAACAAAAACTACCATTACTACCACACATACTACAAAATATAACACCCAGAAACTATACAAAAATTCAAAAATTATAAAATTAATAATATACCTAACTACTAAACTAGAAACTATACTAATTAAATCTAACAAAAATCTAATAATATAATAACCAAATCTAATATTTATATAAATAAAATATCCTAATTTAAAATTACTATATATAATATAAATTTCTTCCAAAATTCCTTTAACTGCTACTCCTAACAACAAATATTTATGTAAACAATCTATGTAATATAAAATCCTTATCCCCCCTACCCGATATTCAATAAATCTCATCATAAATCTAAAATACCCCATATAAAAATATAAACAAAAAGGTCTTATAATAAAAATATACATTAAATTCATATTTCCGAAATCAGTCATAATTACCCACTAACCAAAACACTATTTTCACAAAATTTAACACTAATTTCAATATCTTACTCTACTTTTTCTTCAATTTTTCTTCTCCTTCCTTATTTATTACTCCTCCTCTCTTATTTTTCTTTTCTATTTTCTTCTATTTCTTGCTAAAACAAAAGAAATACCAATATTATTAATCTTTTACAAATCTCAATAATTATTTTTCAATTTTTTACCTTTTTTATCACTTTTTTCAACCTTTTCTTCACTTTTCTTCCACTATTCTTCTTCTTCTATCTTCTTTCTTTCTCTCTATCCAATTATATTCTAAAAATATAATTATATTAATAAATTATTAATATTTTCACAAAAAAACTTACCATACGTCCAATTGCTGAAAATATTTTCACATAATGAAATTTATTGAAAAGGGATCTATGATTTATACAATTCATACACACATCTCTATGAAACGCATCAAGGTATGAGTACTTGATTTTTTCATAGCTATAAAATTATGATTAGAGTTTTGTCAAACTATGAAGCAAAATTGTGTTGCGAACTAAACGATCTGCTGCGAAGGATGCAAATATGAAGACCAGCGTGCCACACGTTGCCGGATTGGTACTCCCCAATTGCTACGTCTTATGGAGGTCGAATAAAGCCAAATTGAAGCAACGAATCTTTTTTATCTGACTCGTTCGATATGGATAATTTGAAGTTGTTCTTTCTTTGACTCGATGATTGTCCACTAATTAACGTTTCTTATGAATCCAGCCCGATTGAAATTGGTATTAACTTCAAGAATTGCTTACAGGTTTTGGTGAATTAGTCCTCACTTATTGATCGACTTAAGGAGCAAAGAGATCTGATTATAGTACACGGCAGAATATGCCGTCAAATACTCGGGAGCCCACGTCTGGATGAGAAATCGGTCCATGAAATGATTGTTGGGATAGTCCCGTCGGTAGCATCCGACAAGATATTGTTTAGATAGTAGAAGGAAGGTTGTGATCGCATTTTGTCATAAATTGGGACTCCTGATGTAAATGGTCCTGTGCTGACATCAGGAGACATCCTGTAGCAATGCGTAGAGCAGTATTCTGACATACTTTAATTATTCCAGTTGGTATTGCACAGTGAATCAAACTGGAGCAGCATAATCAGCTCGACCCTCCCTTCGGCACGTGACCAGCATATGGTTTCTTTATCTTTGTCTCAGGGGCTGCCAGCTAGATTCTTTGAGATCTTGTCCCTACTGCGTATTTTATCACAAACCGCCGCGGCATTATGGATTGAAGACACCATGGAATCAAGATGAATGCCTAATATTTTTGGGTTAAGCACAATAGGAACTTTGTTTTTGACATCAGCCTTTAACTTATAGTCCATCGATCAGATGGTAAGAAAAGTTGTAGAGGATTTAGACGCAGAAATAACCAAATTGTTTCCGTCCAAAAATGCATAATTGGAGTCACATCGTATCTCAATCTTTCCCTGTGACGAGTACGGTACATTCGTCAGTATAGGGAACCAGTTCGATTCCATCCGGAGGTTCTAGAGTTCCGGCTAAGTAGATGTTTAACAAGGTAGGAGAGAGTACTCCGCCCTGTGGAACACCTATTTTGATCTCCTAAGCTTTGAATGCTTGCCTCGAAACTCGGTGAAGGATTGCTGATCAGCTAAAGTAGTTTGCAATCCAGCGTAACTCTTGATAAGGAATGTGCATATTCAGCATATCAGCCAGCAATATTGAGTGTCTTTTTCAAATGCACTGGACAGATCGATGGCCACCAGGATTGATCCTGGTCCTTCTCTGATGCGGTTCGTAATTACATCGATGGCTATAGTTGTGCTGTACATCTTCCTAAAGCCATGCTGGTAAGCTCCTAGCTGAGCATGCGCATCAAAAGTGGGGTGGATGAGGGCCTCCAGCGTCTTTGCTATTGGGGACAGTATGGACGATAGGATTCGACGAGATCCGCACTTTTCCCAGATTTTTTCTAATTTTGCGGTAAAGCTTATCCGGTTTAGGGTTTTCAATAAATTTTCTATTGAAAAGGCTGGCACATGTTTCATGTTTGCCAGTCTACCGAATTTTATGGCTATACATATTAATTTTATCCTTTTTTGGTTGGGTTTTCAATCCATTTCGACCTTCTGTAGTCTCTAACTTGTCTTTGAATCTGGTTGTTGAGCTCCGGAATTCTCGGATCAACTGATGCTTATTATGTTGTCCCGTTCATAACTAGTCGCGAAATTTTGTCGAACTTTCGGGATACGTCCTGCAGGAATAAAACATGTCGCTGCTTTGGTAAATACGTTCCTAATATTCCGTTCGGCCTTATGAACATTTGTAGGTGTAGGCATAGGCTAGATGAACCTCACCGAGGTGTATGCAGTGAAATCATCTCAATCTGCTTTTTTTACGGTTGACAATCGTTTGCCGTTCTGACCTGGTCAGTTCAGCTGGTTGGTCAATTCTTAGGAGTCTTCCGTTAGCTTACGTCCAGAGTGGATGAGTCGTGTCCATGTTCTGAGATTGCTGCGCAATAACCTTCGATTGTTCGTGCACATTAAGCGCAAATACCGTGTTGAGGATTTGTGGCCAAAGTGGCAACACAGTGGAGTGATTGTGGTGTGGTTTCACGTGCAGTGGCCCTCGTCCAGGGCGATCGTAATGGAAGACTCAAAACCAGTTATTTATAATATGTGACCTAATAAGACCAAAGCCACATGGCTGGGCACAGTTAACAGTTATAAAAAAAAACAAAAGACGATTTTATAATTACAATAAAATATAATAGCATTGATTGCTAACATTTTATAAAAAAAGTGATAACCTGGCAATACAACCTAATCTGGTTAGCCAACCGTCCGTTTCAAGGAGCCCCACCTGTGGACTTCTGCGCAGCAGAGGTGACACCAGGAACAAAGCCCTTGTTCGGGCAAAGGAGAAAGTAGTAGTAGTAGTCAATTCTTAATATAATGGGAAGGGACATGGTATGAGTTGAGAAGCCTACGTGTTTCCCAGCGGGTTTCACTAATCAAACTGGCACCTACGGTTACGGCAGTTATGTCAGCACAACTGGTGCAAGTGTCGGTAACGCATGTCGGCGCAGTCGTTATTGAGTACACAGAAGTTGAATTACTTGTGGGTTGGGCCCGAGCGAAGCCTGCGGTCACCCCGCATTTCGACGTACCAGAGCAATGTATAATGCATTATACTGTCCCATTCTGTTGAAACATGAGCACCAAAGCACATGAGCAGTTACACATCAATTACCGTCTATTCCCGAAGATTCGTCGGTTACAAATACAGCAAATCCATACTTGGGGGCCTGGATTTGTTTTAACATTAGGGAGTATTGAGAGCAGCCGCGCCGAAGTCCCAATATGAGACCAAACAGCCAAACGCAACCTTCCTCGATCGAACCTTGAAACTTTTTGCTTTGGGCTCCTGACAGGTAGGTGTGGGATAGCTCTTGGCCGATTTTGTCCAACTGGTAGGTTCCGTCGCGTAGCGACAGGAACCCTTGGATACTAATTGTTGTACATACATGTATAGAACGCAACTGTCAAATTTGTATGTAAGCTGTGAACTGTGAAGCTGCATTTTCCTGCATCCAACAGGGAAAAGCGGATCAAATATTTTCGCATATTTGAAATTTTGGAGTTTGGTAAATTAATGCAAATTGTAATGACTACCACAGATCGCGAAACGGCAGAAATGCAAGCAAACCAGGAAAGCTGCGGTACGCGCTTGGTGTAGCCAGTTCGGTAGAGACGGGCGGGTCTTTTGCCTTCCAGATTTCTTGAGTCATTATCAATAAATCCATCTATATATCGCGTACCAAAAAAAAACCGACAAAAAGAAGTAACAAAGAAAAACAGATCAGAAACCGAAACTCTGAAAAAAAAAGAAGCTGACGACGACTCACTTATAACCAAATTGAGCCTTGATGACGATGGCTCATGCCTTCTTAACCCGAAACCACATCCTATGGTCCTCGAGGCACTATGATTCAAAAGGACCCCCAAACAAATCTGAAAATCAGAAACTTATTTCATGTGGCGGCAAATCATCCTGTGGCGGGGAAAACTGTGGAGGGGCATTCCTTCAGAAAAAGGCAATGTCTTCAAATTAATACATTTCCAATTTATTCCAAAGAATAGTAATAATAAAATTACAATTATGGATCATTTTAACACATGAACGAAATGAAATACTAAGAAAAGAAAAAAAAATGTACCCACTCAATCAAGATGCGACTATTACCCTGAAAATATGTATGTAACTTATTCGTATAGGATTTCCGATGGCAAATGTTGAAATCAAGGCACAAAAATATAAAATAAAATATAGTGGACTTACCCAAAATCCAGACGGCCGCAAGGAAGGAGGGGAATCACACACAAATTTTTATACACTTGATTTTATAGATTATAACAAGTTATGTTCATTACACGCGATAATCGCATTTTGAGGCGTCAGGTAACATTGACATTAGATTGACAAAAAGAAAAAAAAAACGAAAGCGATAATTTAAAGTTAAAGAAAAGAACGATTAAGTCCGCGAACAGTAGTTCGAATATAAAGATATAAATACGAATATGGATATGAATATGGCAGCAAAACGGTCGAATTTGAAGATTGAATTCACGTTAAGACAAAATCTTCGGCAGAAAACTCGAGCTAACAACATAACGACGTTAATACATTGATGAGGCTCTTAGATGGCGTTTCATAACGGTAAATAAACTTGAGGTCGGCAAAATGTGGTCTGATGACGCAACGGCAAACGAACGTTATCGGTCGCCAAAAATGTGGCCGGATGATAAGCCCAGGCGATATGGCCATAAATTAGGAACGTATCCAGGAACGAAATTTATCTGAATGGCCACCAATGATGACACAACGTCGGCGCGAATTTGGATCAAAAGCAAAAAAAATACGTGAGTTTCCACAAGCGCAAGTACCAATCCCGATCCAACCAAATTTCGTGGCGATCTAGTAGACGGCAAGGAATAACGCAGCGATGGCACAAATTTTGTAGCTGCAAGGAACATGTAGATTTTCCATGCGGTACCGGTCACAAGCGATTCAATTAAATTGCTCCTTTTTTATATTAATTTTATAAATTATTATCCACTGGCACTAGTCTTAGACGGTCAAAAGCGATGCATTTAAATTGCTTTTTTTTATAGTAATTATATAAATTATTAGCCACTGGCACTAGTCTTAGACTTAGGAAATAATTTGAATTATTAATAATTTAAATTCAGAGCTTATAACAAAGATGAACTATTTAAAACCAAAAAAACTGAGCGATCCGCTCTGGTTCACAGCCAGATTTCGAGTCCCTTCCAAATCAGAACATCATTTTTCCGTTGCCTTCCAAAATTTTCAAAGATCGGACCACTTTGCCGTTTTAGAACCTTTCCCACTTTAGTCCTTATGGACCAATCCCTGCACTCAAACATCATCCGAGCAAATTGTAATACATACATACATCCATAATTCTCCCATCCAACATTGTTCCACTCGCACCCAACTATCTGGCTCATAAAAAAAATGCGTATAGCACACAGCATGCCCGTTGTTGCTGACACAGTGGAAAGTGCGTAGTAGCACGTACATAAAATATGTATGTACACTAGAATTACTAGTTTGATCGGCTAGAACAATGCTAGATGATAGAATGTTGGATGAAATGTATGCAAGTACAAGTGTATAGAAATTGATCGAAGATTATCAGGGTTCTCACTTTGAGACAATTAAAAGTTATGTTGATTAAAAAATAAGTATGAACATTACACCACAACCATTTACGCGATGTAAGACAGCGCGTAAAGGGATGAAGTCAATGCCGTATATCCTTGGCATGAAAAATTCCAATATGCTTTCCCTCCATATCTGAAAGCAGGTAACAAGCCGATCCAACTTGTTTAACAACTTTAGACGGGACGAACTTATTATCCAACTTAGCGCTGTAATGGGCGGCTTTGTTGCTTAGGCCAAAGTTTCGGCGATAGACCGTCTCTCCGGGTATAAATTCTCGCGGGCGAGACCTTAAGTTATAAGTGCTTGAATTTACTCCATGTATTCGCTTAAGGTTCTGCTCAACCTCATTTCGAATTAAATCGATTTTGTCACCGGGTCTCACAGTAGCAGCAGGATCTTCGAGCAGGTGGAGTTGTCGTAATAGAGCATATCCTTGTCCGTGAGTCATCATATTTTGCCCAAAAACGGTGAAGTATGGCGAAAACCCAATCGAACTATGGAAAGCAGACCTTAGAGCACAGTTAATGGCCGAAAGTTTGCCATCCCAATCCCGCTGGTTTGGATGAACATATGCTCTAATAGCCGCTATCAGGGAACGATTTACTCTTTCTGACGCATTACTTTGGGGAGAGTAAAGGGCAGTAAAATTGTGCTTCACTCCATACGACTCCATAAGATTTTTAAATTTAACAGATTTAAATTGGACTCCGTTATCCGTAGTGATGGACTCGGGAACTCCATACACGTGGAAAATTCTTTTCTCCATAAAATCAATCAGAGGTTCAGTGTTAAACTTCTTTATGGGCTCAATGAATGGAAACTTTGACAAGTGGTCAAGGACTACAATGGCTCCTATATTGCCTGAGCTTGACCTAGGGTAAGGGCCAATAAAATCAATATAAAGGTGCTGGAATATGCGGTCAGGAACAAATATCTTACCCATGGGAGGTTTTAAAATCTGGTTCGGAGCTTTTGTTTGCTTACAGGTCACACAGGAAGAAATGAACTCTTTAACTTGTGTTATATGACCAAAAGCCCGGGTCGAAAAATATAACATTGTTGCTAAGTATTACATTGTAATACAATACTAAGGCGTAAGTCTTCTCGGCGATGTGGTTCGGCATGCCTAGATAGCATGATCTAATTTTTAAATGTTTACACAAGTAGTTTTTATTGTCGTATCCATATGAATATTAGTGCGTTGTGATTTGTATCAAATTAAAACGCATTGATACTTAAGAAAAGAACAGATTGGCTATAGTAAGCAATATTTTAATACGCATATATTGTTTGATACGCATATATGGTTGATCATTAAATTTTTATTAGTAACACTTGTGTAAACACAAAAGATGTCGAAGAACTAGACGTTGGAGCTGGAAAAAAGGGCATACTAGTCTTGACCGGGACAGTGGGCACATCGCCGAGTTGACATGTTCGTTGTATATTAATCCAATTGTTCTCTAATAATAGTTGACATGTTCGTTGTATATTAATCCAATTGTTCTCTAATAATTCAGGTGTGGGGTTTAGCCAAAAAAATCGCGAAGTGTGAAAAACAAGTTAATAAACTTGTGAAACGAAGCGAAAAACTTAAAAATATATATATCGGGAAATAATTTACGTAAACGACGAAATGAGTGATCAAGTCGTGAGTGAAGAGTGTGAAGTGATGGTGGACTAAGACAGGAATCCAGTTGCTAAGATTGAAAATCCTGCAGGCTTGACGACGGCAGACTCCGATGCTAAAGAGGTGGAGCTACTTCGGTGGGAAAATGTACTCTTACAACGCTGCCCATGAGAATTCAGCAACGTCAATGGAAATTACAATAATTCAGGGTAATGTAGAAACCATCACAAAAGGTAAATAATTCAGAACTATGTATGTTACTGCCCGTATTCGATCCTGCCACGGGTTCATATAGTGCAAATATTGGCAAAAGTTTTCTGGTGGAATGAACGGACATTGGTTTTGTACGCGACATTAAGGCTTGGTGGCGCTGCTCCAATCGCGAACTGACAGCAGAGAACAAACAGAAGTTATGTGAATCGGTTGAAGACTATAGAGTTTGCCTCACGACGAAAATGTCAGAGTTGAGTAATACTAATCTGGTCGAAATGAATATTAAACTTAAAACGCCAGAGATTTCTAGGTACAAACCGTATAAGGTGCCTTATGGGTTACGTGAAGTGTTACGGGAAAAAAATAGACGAACTACTTAAATTAGACATTATACAAGAATCTAATTCGGAATATGCAAGTCCGGTTCTGCTCGTGAAAAAAACAAGACGGTGATTATCGAATGTGTGTAGACTATCGAAAATTGAACTCTATTACTGTGCGTGAGTTTTTCCCCTTTCCGAATATGGAGACATTAAATTTGCTCGCGAACAAGAGATATTTTACCTGCCTCGATTTGATGTCTGGATATCATCAAATTGCTGCTGAAGAAAATAGCCGGAAGTTTACCGCCTTTGTGACACCTGAAGGGCATTATGAGTATAAAAGAGTTCCCTTTGGCTTAACAAATTCTCCAGCAGTTTTTCTGAGACTGATGGGTAAAATCATGAGTTCTATTCCATACGGGAAGGTAATCGTCTATATGGATGATATTTTAATTCCAATAGAGACGGTCAAGGAGAATCTTTACATATTAAAATTACTTTTGAAAGAATTGAAGGTTGCGGGTGTGACATTGAAATTGGAAAAGTGCTCATTTATTAACACCGAACTAAAGTATTTGGGACACGAAATTAGTGCAAACGGTATTCAGCCCGGAACAAGTAAAACGACCGCGATAAACGAATATAAAAAACCGTGTTCCGTTAAAGAATTTCGACAATTCTTAGGGTTATGTAGTTATTTCCGACGGTTCATTAAAGACTTTTCAAAAATTGCGCGACCGTTAAACATGTTGCTGAAAAAAGACATCGAGTTTCACTGGGGCCCAAGGGAACAGGAAGCATTTGAAACGCTGAAGACCCGTATTAGCTATATTCGATTTCAGCAAACAGCATCAAGTACACACTGATGCTAGCTCCTGTGGTATAGCCGGAATATTGATGCAAGTCGAAAGTGATAAGTCAGTGCGACCAGTTTCCTACTTTAGTCGTTCGACCACCGTTGCCGAATCAAAATATCATAGTTTCGAGCTTGAAACATTAGCCGTTGTCGAATCACTTGAACGATTTAAATATTACCTTATAAATAAAAAATTTATGGTCATTACCGATTGTAATTCGCTAAGAATGACACAAGAGAAAAAGAATCTCAATCCGCGTATTGCGAGATGGCTTAAAATAGCTGAGTTTGACTTTGATATCGAGTATAGAGCAGGATGCAAAATGACACATGCCGATGCTTTGAGCAGAAGCCCGGGTGAGGAGGCCATCGAGCCTGAAACAGTTGCGGAACAAGTTTTATCTATTGGTATTGATGCTTTAGATTGGGTGGCCACGTTACAGTTTCAAGACAAACATCTTGCTGCAATCAGAGATTGTTTGCAAAGTGGTGATAGGAAAAACCAGAACTACAAACAGCTAATGCAAAACTTTATCATACGTGGCGGAAAACTCTTCAGGAAAACAGATGTTGGTGAGCGACTCGTAATACCCAATGGATTGCGTTGGCGTGTATTGAAGATGTTTCATGACGATATGGGACATTGTGGTGTTAATAAAATGAAACCAAGTACCAAATACATATACCGGAACGACAGCCGATACCATTTTTCACCGTGCACGTAGATCACCTAGGCCCATATCCTCGAAATAAAGCTGGTAATATGTATCTCGTGGGGGTAATTGATGCGTTCACAAAGTTTATCATCTTACAACCTGTAAAGTCTGCGGATGCGAAAGGAGTTATCAAAACTTTCGACAATATGACGCAATTCTTTGGCATGCCAACGAGAGTTGTATCCGATCGAGGGGCAGCATTCACGTCTAACCGTTTTAAGAACTATTGCCAAGAAAATGTTATTCATCATATCTTGAATGCAGTACACACACCCCGAGACAATGGACAAATCGAGAGATACTTCCGTACCATAAAGGCTGCTATCGCATCCCTGACAAGTGATCCTGATGGATATGATTGGGATGCGAATATTCGTAACATCCAGTGGGCCCTGAACAATATGAAGAATACATCAACAAAGCAGACGCCAAGTGAGTTGCTGATGACATTCACTCCTCGAAACATCATAGGAAACGAGTTAGTGCTGGCTTTACATGACGGGAAGATTTTTCCACCTAGAGATGATGTAGACGAAGATGAAGAGGACAATATCGTGTTAGCTGATCTTAAGAGAAGATTGAAGGAACGCGCATCTGGTGTTACTGGAATAGTGGAAATGCGTGAGAGACGAGAAGATGCCATTACTAGAACAGTTGAAAATCAACGAGAGCAAGCCGAACGATTTAACACTGTCCATAAGGCTCCGAGGACCTATTCAGTTGGAGATTTGGTCTTAATACGTTGTGAGGCGTTGGCCACCGGCGAATCGCGGAAAACGAAACCTCGTTTTAAGGGTCCCTATCAGGTAAGGGAAGTAATTGGAAATGATCGCTATCGAGTTAGCGATCCAGACTCCATTCAAATCGCCCAAAAACCATACGATTCTGTCCATGCTGCGGACAGAATGAAACCATCGTGCCAGCTAAGTGATTTATGTTTGACCGATACCGATGATGCCTCTGCAGATGACCGAAATAAAAGATTAGAAGACATTTAAGTCATTTTTCTTTTTTTACTTTTTTCTAATAGTAACTTTTTTATATAAAACAGAATATTCGGTCCTTTTAGTCGAGTCGTATCGGGGTCTGGGAGCAAAATTGGCTCGGAACCGGACGAGGTGAGCGGCAGGCTCATGATTGGAGTGTCATGATACGGTCTGGGAGCAGAATTGGCTCGGAACCGGGCAAGGTGAGCGGCATGCTCGTGATTGGAATTTATTGAGATAATCCAGGAGCGGAGAGGCTCGGAACTGGATGTGTTGAGCGCTAGGCTCGAAATTGCGGACTAGATAGTCCAGGAGCAGAGAGACTCCGAATTGTTGAATATTGGTCCAGTAGTAGGTGAGACTCGGAGCTGGACGTGTTGAGCGCTATGCTCGTAATTTTGATAAGTCGGTCCAGGAGCAGGAGAGGCTTGGAACAGGACGTGTTGAGCGTTATGCTCGGAATTGTTGGATTGTGGTCCAGGAGTAGGAGAGGCTCGGAACTGGACGTGATGAGGGTTACGATCTTAATGATTGGATTGTAGTCCAGGAGTCGGTGAGACTCTGTACTGGATGTGTTGAGTGCTATGTGCGAATTTGTTGATAAGTTGGTCCAGGAACAGGTGTGGTTCAGAACTGGACGTGTTGAATTCTATACTCAGAATTGTTGATAAATCGGGTTGTGAGCGAGCTAGCGAAGCTCGGAAGCGGTGGTATTGAGCGCTCGTGGAGCCGGTGTGGCTCGTTACGATCAAAATGGTTGATCTATTAGTTTGTGTCCGGGGCAGGTTAGTGCCGAAGCTGGACGAAGCGATTAAGACGCTTGGAATTGATCGTTAGATTTCTCGGGAGCAGGTATGGCTCGTGATCGGAGAAAGCATGTGAGAATGCTGATAATTGAGGACGAGAGTTCTGGAGCAACTGTGGCTCGCAACTTGACAAAGAAGCTTTGGGCTTGATTTGAGATTTGAATAGAATTCAGGTCGAATGTAGTTGATATATCAGGTGGACGAAAGTTTTGTTTCCATGGAAATTTATGTTATCACTGAGGACAGTGAAATCGTAGGTTGGCCGAATGTTATATGACCAAAAGCCCGGGTCGAAAAATATAACATTGTTGCTAAGTATTACATTGTAATACAATACTAAGGCGTAAGTCTTCTCGGCGATGTGGTTCGGCATGCCTAGATAGCATGATCTAATTTTTAAATGTTTACACAAGTAGTTTTTATTGTCGTATCCATATGAATATTAGTGCGTTGTGATTTGTATCAAATTAAAACGCATTGATACTTAAGAAAAGAACAGATTGGCTATAGTAAGCAATATTTTAATACGCATATATTGTTTGATACGCATATATGGTTGATCATTAAATTTTTATTAGTAACACTTGTGTAAACACAAAAGATGTCGAAGAACTAGACGTTGGAGCTGGAAAAAAGGGCATACTAGTCTTGACCGGGACAGTGGGCACATCGCCGAGTTGACATGTTCGTTGTATATTAATCCAATTGTTCTCTAATAATAGTTGACATGTTCGTTGTATATTAATCCAATTGTTCTCTAATACTTGTTTGTTCATTTTCGGCCAGTAATAAAAGGTTCGCAAACGCTTTAAGGTTTTGCCGATTCCTCCATGAGCGCAAAGGGGATGTTCATGGTTGCGAGCGATCAATAATTCTGTAAGATCCTCCGGTATCCAAAGCTTCCACGATGTTTCCTCTTGGGTTTCGTTTCCAGTCGCATACTCTGAGCGCCTGTATATGAACCCATCGACAACTTTTAAGTCCGGAAGTTTATTTTGATTATTTTCGATTTTATTAATAATAGAAAGGTAGGTATCTGACTTGAAGCAGGGTGATGATAGATCAATTTCCAAAGCTGTTTCAGGATCTAGTGACTCTAAAGAGAGAGCATCTGACGAATAGAGACGTGAAAGTGTGTCGGGAACGACATTTTCACAACCTTTGCGATGTTTAATGACAAATTTAAAACCTTGCAATTTCAAGGCCCACCTCGCCAATTTTCCACTCAAGTCCGCTTGTGACATGAGCCATTTCAATGAGGCATGGTCCGTGATGATTTCAAATTCGTAGCCTTCGACATATGCGCGGAATTTTTTTACGGCCAGAACTGCCGCCAGACATTCCTGTTCGGTGACGGAGTAATTTCTTTGGGCAGAATTAAACTTTTTCGACATAAATTCGATAGGAACCTCATTCCCATCATCATTTATTTGCACTAACACAGCCCCGATCCCAAACTGACTTGCATCACAGTGTATGGAGAAGGGTTTTTTAAAATCTGGACTGTGTAGTACAGGGGCAGATGTTAAACAGTTCCTTAAGTCATTAAATGACTTCAAGCTTTCTTCCGTCCAAAGAAATCGTCCTTTGCGCAGCATGTCCGTAAGTGGAGCTGACAATGAAGCGAAGTTATGGACAAATCGTCTGTACCAACCGCACATTCCGAGAAAACGGCGGAGTTGTTTGACGGATTTAGGTAATGGAAAATCAGAAATTGCTTTTACTTTTCCTGGGTCGGTTTTGATGGTGCCATTGCCAATGATATGACCTAAGTATTGGACTTCCTTCATGAGGAATTTGCTCTTTTCGACGTTCAGTGTTAAGGCAGCCTTGCGAAAACAAAGAGCTATTTCCTGGAGTAACAAAATGTGTTCCTCAAAAGTTTCAGTTATGATTAAGAGATCATCCAAGTAGATGAAAACCTGGCAGCGCAAATGTGCTGGAATTACTCGGTCCATGAGCCTCTGCATTGTTTGAGGCGCATTACAGAGCCCAAACGGCATGGTAACAAAATGGTATAGCGGGCGACCTGGTACTGTAAAGGCAGTCTTTTCCTTTGACCCTTCATCGAGCGGTATTTGCCAAAATGCGTCTTTTAAGTCAAGACTGCTAATATATTTTGCTTTAGGCAGTCGACTCAGTATACCGTCGATGAGGGGCAAAGGATAGGCATCCTTAACCGTCACGCTATTCACTTTCCGAGCATCCAGACACATTCGCACTTTACCGGGCTTCACTACAAGGGTGACAGGAGACGACCATGGGCTTTGAGACTCTTCAATAACACCTAACGCAAGCATCCGATCTATTTCAGCAAAGAGGAGCTTCTCGATGGCGGGAGAGACTGCATAATGTCTCTGCTTAATCGGCTTGTTTCCACCGACATCGATGACGTGTTGTACAAGTTTCGTACGTCCTAAGCCCTCCGAAGAAAAGGACGGAAACATTGCGATAGATGCTTTGAGTTTGGCCTGTTGCTCTGAGGAAATAAAATGTGACTCTGAATCCGTAGCTATTTGCTCTGAAGACACATTAAGTGGGCCCAAAGAGGAAATAAATAGGTCGGAAGCAAGTCCAAAGGCAAGCACAAAATCTACACCTAAGTATAGATTTTGCGTTAAAGATGGAATAATTAAAAAGGTCATTGGAAGCGTACGACCACGAAAGGTGATTTCGGTTGACATTTTTCCAACAGCTGATTGGGGAGAGCCATCTGCTGTTCTAACGGTGAGTAAAAACTTTTCCCACTGGTGATTCTTTTCCCTCATAATTTTTTTAGCCAAATCAGCCGCTATACAACTGACACTGGCTCCTGTATCTATAAGACCAGAAACTTCTTCCCCGAGAAGATGGACAATAGCATAAGGTCGCAAGTCATATTTTGATGGTGAGGCCAGAATGGCGGAACAGTAACAACGTCGATTACGGATAACGGCTTTCCAAAATTGTCTCATTCTAACGGTTGACCTTTTTGGCTTTCGGGTACTTAATGTTAATTGATCCATGCCTAGAATATGCTGACGTGTAGCCTTATAATCACGAATTCGGTCATGCAAAGGACGAAAACTAAAATGCACAGGCCGATCATAAGCGGTATTGGTAGAAGAAGTGTAAGATGGAGTACGATGTTCTGCGCTGTTAGAATTAACTAATAAAGGTGTTGGTGTGCATGAGGAAGATTCGAATTGAGAATTAGAAATATGAGGTGCGGAATTTAGAAGTGTTTTGGAATGGGTGTCAACGGAATTTATTTTGGTTTTGGCGGGGCTGGTCTTATTGCTTTCGAGTTTTTTGGATTCTTAGCACATTTGGGACATTGTGGCTTGTAAATATCAGGGGTGCCACAACCGTAACAAAATATTTTTCGATCTGCCATGCAATCATCGAACCGATGGCCTACCTCTTGACAATTCCAGCACTTCAGTTCTAACGAAAGTGCAGCAATGTCGTCTGATTCAACCAATAGGAAATTCCCTTCACCGTCTGTTATTTCGGCAATCTCCCGCTTATAATTAGATTGCAGCATTCTGTTTAGCGTTCGAGGATTAATTGGATTCGCAGCTTCTAAATTTTCGCTACGATATACATAAGCCTTAAGTTCGCGGACGTTGTTAATAGGGAAATGATTTAATTCGCGACGAAGTTCCCAACGAAGATTTCGCTTCAAAATTTCTAATAATTCCCATTCTGATATTTGTCGTTCAAGACGATCGACCAGCTTCAATGAACCCTCGTAATAAGAATCAAACGATTCTTTAGACCCTTGTTTTCTGTTGCGCAGTTGTTCAAGAATGTCGTAATCTGACAGACGTTCTTTAAATTGATTTCTCAATGCTTCAGAAAAAGGGATCCATTGAATTCTACCTACCTCACGATGGTACCGCCAATACCAATCGGCCGCCTTGCCCACAAAAAGCAGATGAAGGTGTGCAATTAAGGCATTATAATTATTCCCCAAATAACTGGCCGTCAATACCCGTACTTGGTAAAGGAATTTTTCCACTGGCAAATACTGATCTTCCCCGCTGAATTTTAGTTGCCAGCCCAAAATAGTTTTTCCTGTTCGTTCAGGGTGATAACTCGATGAATTTGAAAGTCGACTGTTCTGATCTTCGTGGATTGGCTGAAATGCCATAGCCGACGTATTATGACCGTTTGGAGAACGATTTACGAATTGACTTCGATTGTTGAATTGATTTCCAGGTGGTTCATACAGAGGAAAGTTCGGTCTCTGATCAGATGATAGTCGACCTGAAGTGTATTGGTCCAGTTGTGCATGAGGTTGCACTGAGTTTAAAGACAAGCCTCTTAATTCTTCACGAATTACTTCGCCCACAATGTCGCGAATTTGAGCCCGTAAGTTCGTTTCATTTCCTATTCGAGGTTCCTCTTCACGTATGATAGACCTACGTACATTATTATGAGAAGAAGGAATTTTATTAGAAGACCTTGAATGACGATTAGAATTCAATTTGGAACGGGAAAGCTCTCTAATTTCGGAATCTACATCAATTTCCCGCGACCCGTTTATAAGTTGATTTCGTTCTCGGAAAACGTTCGAAATAGCGCGAGTAAGATCTCGCTGAGTTATAGGTGGGGTAAGGTTACTAGTGAAGTTTGTGGCACCACCTTGGTTTTGAATATCAGTTGTGAAATTATCTATCTTTCTAGTTTCTTTTTCATTACCGTGATCCACTATTGTGCAATCAGAATTAACAGGATTATTTGACATAGATAAAACTGAACCTGGTACCATGCGCGTTTGGGAACGAGTTACAGGCCGTTTTTCTTTCGGAATAGCTCCTTTATTACCCGTGGTATCTGTTTTAAAAGGCATTGGAGTTAATTTTTCCGAAGTGCAATAGCGTTGACACAGAGGACATGTGTTTTTCTTTTCCAACCATATTATTAAACAAGATTTATGGAAACAATGAGCACACTGCGTCATAACGGCCTCATCTGATGCTATAAAATCCGTTTTACAAATCATGCAACGCGTTATATCTTCCTCTAAATTCAGGAGATCTTCACAACTATGTCGTACTGCCATATTTATTGCGTATTTCTTATCAAAAACAATTTAAAAAAAAAATATATATATAAATGCAAAAATAAGTATATATACGCATACGGATAGATAACTAGTTAATTTCGATCTTTGCTACAGTAAAGAAAAAAAACTAAATCAAAATATTTTTTTCTTTCAAAAAAAAATCAAATACATATGCCTTTTTCTTTCGGAATTCCCCTTCATACTTTTTCCTACATCAGAGATGAAATGCTAATTCCAACAAATGCCACACAATTAAAGAAAATAAGAATAATAAAGTGAGTCAATCAATTATCAGCTGTGTTCACTATAATCAAACGGAAAAATTTGTAAAAGCTAGTAAAAGGTACGTATTGCAAATTTCATTAATGAGTTGAGATGCTGATAAGAACCAAGTACACTTGGATGCTGAAAGTACTACTACTACGCACTATCATACATAATTCTCAGGTAATACCTAGTTAATTTCAACGTCAGCACTCACAGCTGAGACAGGCAATGTTGATGTGGAATACTCCATGGGATAGAGTGAAATTTTCTCTTACACAAAGAGGTATCGTACAACTCTTAAAGAAATCTCAGACCGAGTCTTCAAAATATGTATGTTCAAAGCCGCGATATTTCTAGGAAATCTGTAAGAGCCTCGATACGTGAATGAATATGTAAATAAACATTCACCGTACAAAACAAAGAGAAAATTCTGCTCTGATTCTATTGCAATTAATAAAAATGAATTTTAAGAGTGATGGTTAAGCACAACTATTTAAGAAAAAAAAAGAAAAATTAAGAACCAATGAAAATATAAAGAGAATTTAAAAAAAAAAGAATGTGTGCTATGTATCATCTGAACTTATAGTAGTTATGCACTATACAAAACTACAATTCATCCAGGAGAAGATACGATAAAGAGACACCGTCAAAAAAACACGGGCCCCACGTTGGGCGCCAATTATTGTAATGACTACCACAGATCGCGAAACGGCAGAAATGCAAGCAAACCAGGAAAGCTGCGGTACGCGCTTGGTGT
Organism: Microchrysa polita; assembly: GCA_949715475.1. Taxonomy (NCBI): domain Eukaryota; kingdom Metazoa; phylum Arthropoda; class Insecta; order Diptera; family Stratiomyidae; genus Microchrysa; species Microchrysa polita. The sequence goes on from OX454419.1 coordinate 74,922,683, forward strand.
AGCCAGTTCGGTAGAGACGGGCGGGTCTTTTGCCTTCCAGATTTCTTGAGTCATTATCAATAAATCCATCTATATATCGCGTACCAAAAAAAAACCGACAAAAAGAAGTAACAAAGAAAAACAGATCAGAAACCGAAACTCTGAAAAAAAAAGAAGCTGACGACGACTCACTTATAACCAAATTGAGCCTTGATGACGATGGCTCATGCCTTCTTAACCCGAAACCACATCCTATGGTCCTCGAGGCACTATGATTCAAAAGGACCCCCAAACAAATCTGAAAATCAGAAACTTATTTCATGTGGCGGCAAATCATCCTGTGGCGGGGAAAACTGTGGAGGGGCATTCCTTCAGAAAAAGGCAATGTCTTCAAATTAATACATTTCCAATTTATTCCAAAGAATAGTAATAATAAAATTACAATTATGGATCATTTTAACACATGAACGAAATGAAATACTAAGAAAAGAAAAAAAAATGTACCCACTCAATCAAGATGCGACTATTACCCTGAAAATATGTATGTAACTTATTCGTATAGGATTTCCGATGGCAAATGTTGAAATCAAGGCACAAAAATATAAAATAAAATATAGTGGACTTACCCAAAATCCAGACGGCCGCAAGGAAGGAGGGGAATCACACACAAATTTTTATACACTTGATTTTATAGATTATAACAAGTTATGTTCATTACACGCGATAATCGCATTTTGAGGCGTCAGGTAACATTGACATTAGATTGACAAAAAGAAAAAAAAAACGAAAGCGATAATTTAAAGTTAAAGAAAAGAACGATTAAGTCCGCGAACAGTAGTTCGAATATAAAGATATAAATACGAATATGGATATGAATATGGCAGCAAAACGGTCGAATTTGAAGATTGAATTCACGTTAAGACAAAATCTTCGGCAGAAAACTCGAGCTAACAACATAACGACGTTAATACATTGATGAGGCTCTTAGATGGCGTTTCATAACGGTAAATAAACTTGAGGTCGGCAAAATGTGGTCTGATGACGCAACGGCAAACGAACGTTATCGGTCGCCAAAAATGTGGCCGGATGATAAGCCCAGGCGATATGGCCATAAATTAGGAACGTATCCAGGAACGAAATTTATCTGAATGGCCACCAATGATGACACAACGTCGGCGCGAATTTGGATCAAAAGCAAAAAAAATACGTGAGTTTCCACAAGCGCAAGTACCAATCCCGATCCAACCAAATTTCGTGGCGATCTAGTAGACGGCAAGGAATAACGCAGCGATGGCACAAATTTTGTAGCTGCAAGGAACATGTAGATTTTCCATGCGGTACCGGTCACAAGCGATTCAATTAAATTGCTCCTTTTTTATATTAATTTTATAAATTATTATCCACTGGCACTAGTCTTAGACGGTCAAAAGCGATGCATTTAAATTGCTTTTTTTTATAGTAATTATATAAATTATTAGCCACTGGCACTAGTCTTAGACTTAGGAAATAATTTGAATTATTAATAATTTAAATTCAGAGCTTATAACAAAGATGAACTATTTAAAACCAAAAAAACTGAGCGATCCGCTCTGGTTCACAGCCAGATTTCGAGTCCCTTCCAAATCAGAACATCATTTTTCCGTTGCCTTCCAAAATTTTCAAAGATCGGACCACTTTGCCGTTTTAGAACCTTTCCCACTTTAGTCCTTATGGACCAATCCCTGCACTCAAACATCATCCGAGCAAATTGTAATACATACATACATCCATAATTCTCCCATCCAACATTGTTCCACTCGCACCCAACTATCTGGCTCATAAAAAAAATGCGTATAGCACACAGCATGCCCGTTGTTGCTGACACAGTGGAAAGTGCGTAGTAGCACGTACATAAAATATGTATGTACACTAGAATTACTAGTTTGATCGGCTAGAACAATGCTAGATGATAGAATGTTGGATGAAATGTATGCAAGTACAAGTGTATAGAAATTGATCGAAGATTATCAGGGTTCTCACTTTGAGACAATTAAAAGTTATGTTGATTAAAAAATAAGTATGAACATTACAAAATTTTGTAGAAACCCCTCATATTTCAACAAACTGTTCATCAAAAACTAATGCTTACATGGAATATGTGCAAATGACTAAGGAATCCGAAAAGCTGTAGTGAATACATAGTATTCCGCAGTTATTTCCACATTTTTCTTATCACCATTTTTGTGGATTGGAATTTTTCGGGCTTACCTCTTCATGCCATCATTTGTCGCAGAAGTACATGTTTCTGATTTTTCAATCTTCTTCAAACAGATATTACCATAGACGAATACATAATTATAATATGCAGCCTCTTGTGGCGGTGTTATTCAGATTTCTATAAAACAACAAAATAGTTTCGAAAAAAAAAGATTTTTATTTCTCATAGGTATTTCTACATTGAATTTATTCATAATTAACGTCTCTATTCATCAACTGTTGCATCGCAAATCTACCCAGAGCATTTGCAAAGAATTCATTAGGCATAGTCTCACGGCCGGTTTGAATTGGATAAAGTTCGGTTGTGTTGTTGGTGGTCGACGTAATGTTTTCGCTTAAAGATAGATTTTCAGCCGGCGATGGATTTTCCGCTGAATTGGAATTTTCCGATGTTCCAGGTTTAGTCTTTCGTCCTTCCTCCCATTCTTTTCTATGATTTCTTTTTATATGGGCATGCATGTTGGCATGCGAATTGAATGTTTTTGTACAATGTGGACACTTGTACAAAACTTCGCCCGTATGTGTAGTCATATGTTCCTAAATACAATGAATAATTAGCTCATTAATAGAAACTAAAATTGTGAAGTTCACAAACCCTCAATACAATCGCCTTTTTAAATGCCTTCTCGCACACGCTACATTGAAATGTTCGATTAGTAGAATGCACATAATGAATATGACTCTTCAACGCTCCACGTGACGGTGCGATTTTACCACAATGCTTGCATTTGTGTTCCATATCTTTCTCGGTGTGAAGCCGTAAATGCTTCCTTAAATACTGTTTTGTCTTCAACATAGCACCACAAACAGGACATTCTTCTCTCGGAACCGGCATGCCAGCATGTTCCAACTGGTGTTTAGCAAATTGCTCTTTACCACTGATTACTTTGGCGCAAATGTGACACATATGTCCGTAGAGTTTTTCATGAACATATTTGCGATGTGTTTGCATGCGACCGCTCGATGGAAAACTGGTAATATAAAAAAAAAAACGCTACAAAATCAACCGTTTTAAAATCACACTATTGCACTTACCCTTTTCCACAATCCGGACATTTATGCTCCCGTTCTTCCTCCGGAATATGTGACAGCCGGTGCTGTTCTAACATATATTGTTTGGCAAATCGTCGTGGACATTGGTCGCAGGGGAACAACTTTGTATCATCCGACTGATGTCGAATCATGTGCAGTTGCATGCACTGTCGGTCAGCAAAATTTTTGTCGCAAAGGTCGCATCTAAAAAAAATGCATGCAGTGAAAATTCTATCTGGAATAACTCAATTCAAATCTCACCTGAAAAATTCGGGATTTATATGTACATTAACATGATCCACAAGAAAAACTCTCTTATAGAGACGTTTATTACAACACACCACATATCCTCGTTTCTGATGCTCTTCGCGATAATGGGCCTTGACTTCAACAAAAGTTTTGAACTCTTGGTGGCATATATCACATTTCAATTTCATATGATTGGCTATTTTCATGTCATCCTCCTTTAGTTGTGCCAGATATTCTGCTGATGAATATTTGCCCTTTTGTGGTGGCTTTGTAGTGGCCGTTTTAGGTTTGGCCTCTTTAGGTTTAGACGTTTTTGATCGAGGCTTTCGCGTTGTTTTAGTCGCCTTTTCTTTGGCCGCCTTTTTAGTTGTTCGTGTACTCTTTATTTTATCAGTCAAGTTGGAAAGCGGCTCATAGTCACTATCGGAATCTGTGTTGGAATCGTTTTGAAATGGTTCGTCATCAACCGTTTCCATTTTAACCGTATCATTTGGTGTTTCTTCAGTTGATGATGATTTTTTACGGGTTTTGGTCGTCTTGTTCGCTCGAGGTGTAGAACGTTTTGTTGGTGCGACCGGTACGACATCTTCATCATCTTCTGGTTCTGCAGAGAAAAAGAAAAAAAAAAAACACTTTTCTTAACAGTCCTCTTAAGATGTATTTAAAAAAAATGTTGTCGATTTATTATCGTAATAATAGGAAAGGATTGCTTTATATTTTTAAACCTTCTAGTTACCAACATTTGGTTGTTAATTTGTACATAATGATTTGTAAATGCGATTTACGACTTTGACTTTCAAAAGCATGAGCTAATTCTCAGCTCACAGCTATAGCTTCATTACTGTGGGAACAAAGAACGGCCAATGGTCTGAACTGAAAAAGATGACGAGGTCATCTCTCTCTCTCTCTCTTGATTACCGTAACTCCTAGTGGAGCATGGTGCGTTGATGACTACCGTGTGTAGTCATCAACGTTACAAAGACAACTGAATTCGGAGTGTGATATGGTTGTCAGCCATACCACTTCCTAGTCGCATTGTTAGTTTATTATTCTACGATAAGAATATTTCTTATCATGTTCTTCTGAATAATAAACTTGCGACGAGTCGTGCCGAGTTTGGAAACTCGTTTCTCTATGAGTGTCTATTTCACAGAGTGGCGACCAAACGATCACGGCCACAGAGCACGACAGGGACGACGAGGTCATACCAACCGCAAAATGACGTACACTTAAAATGGTTTTTAAAGAGGCAAACTTGATGCCACATAGTCCAGGAAGCCGTAGATTTTTAGTTTCCCAAAATCGAATAGTCAACCACCGAAGCAGCATCTCCGAGGTCCCTCCATTATGGACTTCTTTTGTTTTACGAATACTATCAAAAAAAAAAATCCCACGTCAATAAAACTGGATTGAAAGCCCCGGATTGGATGGATACAACCCAACGACGGCTTCGCAAACGAACAACTGATTACTCTTTCGAAGCCTGGAATGTACGCTCCCGAGCATAGTTGCACTCCAGGAAGCAAAGCAACGAGATTAACGACTGGAATTCGTACTTTAACAATTTTCACAAGTGGAAAACCTTGGGGCCACAGGAAGTTTGGGATGGCGTTATTGTGAACAATCGACTGAAGTCGCATGTAATTGACTTCAAACCCATAACTGTAACTGCACGGACTGGGATGAAGCAAAATTGTACTACAGCTCTTCGGCAGGTAACGTAACGGAAGCGTTCTATTTCACACTTAATTCAACCTACGGCTTAACATAAGAGTAAATGACACCGAAGTTCCCACTATCCGTCACACTAAAATTCTTGGCGTCACAATAGATAACCATGACCTATTCAACAGCCATGCCGACAACATTAGTGACAAAATGAAGGGCAGAAACAAGATCCTGAAGTCCCTTGCTGGCAGCAAATGGGGCACAGATAAGGAAACTTTACTCACCACCTACAAAGCCGTCAGTCGTTCTGTGGTAAATTACACAGCACCGATATGGACAAATAACTTATGCAAAACCAATTGGAAACGGATTCAAACATGCCAGAACGCAGCCATGCGTACTATTACTGGATGCGTACTCAAGGTACACAAGCTAAGCAATTTGTTGGTTGTTATCGAAGCCAACACCCAAATCATGACCTTATGGACAAAACCCCACCACCACGTCGTGTAAGACGTTGGTTAAGGAACATGGAAAGGGAAGTCCAAAGGTTTAAATGAGTTCCTCTCGATAACTCCAGCAATTACAAGGCGGCCCTAAATCAATTGCACACCAGCGAAGTAACCAAAGCCACCAACAGGCTATCCGTAAACCGTGTCCTTCACGCTCGACCACCCGACATCTCATCCGACGAACAACAACTGCCTAGAGAGCCACACGTACCACCTTGGCTCAGCTTCGTTCTGGATGGTGCTCCAGATTAAACTCGTTCTGGTCGCGCATCGACAACACCATTGGAAATATTTGTCCAGCACGTGGAGCCAGCCCACACAACGTGGACCATATATTTGAATGTACTGTAGCACCTACGCATCTAACACCCATCGCACTATGGGAGAACCACATCGAAGTTGCGGTCTTCTTAGGGGTTGACCTTGAGGAGAGGATGCCTACGATTTATGAATGATGATATAAGTTTCTCCCTCCCCTCTCTTGCGCCGCTACAACAACAATACAACAACATTTCGCACTTAATACTTCATTTAGAAGTCCGTCAGAGTATTCGCAATCTGTTACAGATTGCCGTATCGTCAACCAGAAACGTTCACTGCAAGTCTTCCAAATTACCCTAGTAGCTGAATTTCTCAAGCGTCCCTTCTACTTTTTCTGCAGCCCTAAATATCCTGGCGTCATACTTATGCCTCTCGCGCAATGACGGACCTGCATTGCTTCAACTCTCAGAACCATGCTCAAACTGTTTGTTTGTTGTTTCGGAACCAACTTTTGCAGCCCCATCGAACTCCATTGGGGCCATAGTATTCCACATTTGCGCTCGACTGTTTTCGGTGCTGTTCGTGTTATTTTGAAACCAATTCGTCATTTCATCAAAGAAAAGAGCTACTACACGTTCAAAGTTTTCGTTCCTGAAATTGCGCTATTTAATTTCTTCGATTGGCGTGGGAGTACTTCTGTTTCTTGCTCTTCCTGTTTTCAAAACAAATTCCGACAATGGCAAACGGGGTTGGCTAAACAAAGATTGACCCAAGATCACTTTGCTAGCTAGGACCCTGGTTGTTTCATCAAAATGTAGCTCTAAATACGCTCTACATCGACTTTTCCAAAATCTACTTTCGAAAATTTTCACTTGACAACACAAAATTGCCCAAATCTCCGTAAATATTGATCCTAGGCAGTCAAATTTGGCCTAAAAATGTTGCTGAACTTTAAACGGCTGTAACTCGGAAACGGTGATAGCTAGGACCCTGGGTGTTTCACCAAAATGTAGCTCTAAATACGCTCTACATCGACTTTTTCAAAATCCACTTTCGAAACTTTTCACTTGACAACACAAAATTGCCCATATCTCCGTAAATATTGATCCTAGGTAGTGAAATTTGGCCTAGAAATGTTGCTGAACTTTAAACGGCTGTAACTCGGAAACAGTGATAGCTAGGACCCTGGTTGTTTCACCAAAATGTAGCTCTAAATACGCTCTACATCGACTTTTTCAAAATCCATTTTGGAAAATGTTCACTTGACAACACAAAATTGCCCAAATCTCCGTAAATATTGATCCTGGGCAGTCAAATTTGGCCTAAAAATGTTTCTGAACTTTAAACGGCTGTAACTCGGAAACGGTGATAGCTAGGACCCTGGTTGTTTCACCAAAATGTAGCTCTAAATACGCTCTACATCGACATTTTCAAAATCCATTTTGGACAATTTTCACTTGACAACACAAAATTGCCCATATCTCCGTAAATATTGATCCTAGGCAGTCAAATTTGGCCTAAAAATGTTGCTGAACTTTAAACGGCTGTAACTCGGAAACGGTGATAGCTAGGACCCTGGATGTTTCACCAAAATGTAGCTCTAAATTCGCTCTACATCGACTTTTTCAAAATCCACTTTCGAAAATTTGACAACACAAAATTGCCCATATCTCCGTAAATATTGATCCTAGGCAGTCAAATTTGGCCTAGAAATGTTGCTGAACTTTAAACGGATGTAGCTCGGAGACGGTGATAGCTAGGACCCTGGTTGTTTCACCAAAATATAGCTCTAAATACGCTCTACATCGACTTTTTCAAAATCCATTTTGGACAATTTTCACTTGACAACACAAAATTGCCCATATCTCCATAAATATTGATCCTAGGCAGTCAAATTTGGCCTAAAAATGTTGCTGAACTTTAAACGGCTGTAACTCGGAAACGGTGATAGCTAGGACCCTGGTTGTTTCACCAAAATGTAGCTCTAAATACGCTCTACATCGACTTTTTCAAAATCCATTTTGGAAAATGTTCACTTGACAACACAAAATTGCCCAAATCTCCGTAAATATTGATCCTGGGCAGTCAAATTTGGCCTAAAAATGTTTCTGAACTTTAAACGGCTGTAACTCGGAAACGGTGATAGCTAGGACCCTGGTTGTTTCACCAAAATGTAGCTCTAAATACGCTCTACATCGACTTTTTCAAAATCCATTTTGGAAAATGTTCACTTGACAACACAAAATTGCCCAAATCTCCGTAAATATTGATCCTGGGCAGTCAAATTTGGCCTAAAAATGTTTCTGATTTTTAAACGGCTGTAACTCGGAAACGGTGATAGCTAGGACCCTGGTTGTTTCACCAAAATGTAGCTCTAAATACGCTCTACATCGACTTTTTCAAAATCCATTTTGGACAATTTTCACTTGACAACACAAAATTGCCCATATCTCCGTAAATATTGATCCTAGGCAGTCAAATTTGGCCTAGAAATGTTGCTGAACTTTAAACGGATGTAACTCGGAGACGGTGATAGCTAGGACCCTGGTTGTTTCACCAAAATATAGCTCTAAATACGCTCTACATCGACTTTTTCAAAATCCATTTTGGACAATTTTCACTTGACAACACAAAATTGCCCATATCTCCATAAATATTGATCCTAGGCAGTCAAATTTGGCCTAAAAATGTTGCTGAACTTTAAACGGCTGTAACTCGGAAACGGTGATAGCTAGGACCCTGGTTGTTTCACCAAAATGTAGCTCTAAATACGCTCTACATCGACTTTTTCAAAATCCACTTTCGAAAATTTTCACTTGACAACACAAAATTGCCCATATCTCCGTAAATATTGATCCTAGGTAGTGAAATTTGGCCTAGAAATGTTGCTGAACTTTAAACGGCTGTAACTCGGAAACAGTGATAGCTAGGACCCTGGTTGTTTCACCAAAATGTAGCTCTAAATACGCTCTACATCGACTTTTTCAAAATCCATTTTGGAAAATGTTCACTTGACAACACAAAATTGCCCAAATCTCCGTAAATATTGATCCTGGGCAGTCAAATTTGGCCTAAAAATGTTTCTGAACTTTAAACGGCTGTAACTCGGAAACGGTGATAGCTAGGACCCTGGATGTTTCACCAAAATGTAGCTCTAAATTCGCTCTACATCGACTTTTTCAAAATCCACTTTCGAAAATTTGACAACACAAAATTGCCCATATCTCCGTAAATATTGATCCTAGGCGGTCAAATTTGGCCTAAAAATGTTGCTGAACTTTAAACGGCTGTAACTCGGAAACGGTGATAGCTAGGACCCTGGTTGTTTCACCAAAATGTAGCTCTAAATACGCTCTACATCGACATTTTCAAAATCCATTTTGGACAATTTTCACTTGACAACACAAAATTGCCCATATCTCCGTAAATATTGATCCTAGGCAGTCAAATTTGGCCTAAAAATGTTGCTGAACTTTAAACGGCTGTAACTCGGAAACGGTGATAGCTAGGACCCTGGATGTTTCACCAAAATGTAGCTCTAAATTCGCTCTACATCGACTTTTTCAAAATCCACTTTCGAAAATTTGACAACACAAAATTGCCCATATCTCCGTAAATATTGATCCTAGGCAGTCAAATTTGGCCTAGAAATGTTGCTGAACTTTAAACGGATGTAGCTCGGAGACGGTGATAGCTAGGACCCTGGTTGTTTCACCAAAATATAGCTCTAAATACGCTCTACATCGACTTTTTCAAAATCCATTTTGGACAATTTTCACTTGACAACACAAAATTGCCCATATCTCCATAAATATTGATCCTAGGCAGTCAAATTTGGCCTAAAAATGTTGCTGAACTTTAAACGGCTGTAACTCGGAAACGGTGATAGCTAGGACCCTGGTTGTTTCACCAAAATGTAGCTCTAAATACGCTCTACATCGACTTTTTCAAAATCCATTTTGGAAAATGTTCACTTGACAACACAAAATTGCCCAAATCTCCGTAAATATTGATCCTGGGCAGTCAAATTTGGCCTAAAAATGTTTCTGAACTTTAAACGGCTGTAACTCGGAAACGGTGATAGCTAGGACCCTGGTTGTTTCACCAAAATGTAGCTCTAAATACGCTCTACATCGACTTTTTCAAAATCCATTTTGGAAAATGTTCACTTGACAACACAAAATTGCCCAAATCTCCGTAAATATTGATCCTGGGCAGTCAAATTTGGCCTAAAAATGTTTCTGATTTTTAAACGGCTGTAACTCGGAAACGGTGATAGCTAGGACCCTGGTTGTTTCACCAAAATGTAGCTCTAAATACGCTCTACATCGACTTTTTCAAAATCCATTTTGGACAATTTTCACTTGACAACACAAAATTGCCCATATCTCCGTAAATATTGATCCTAGGCAGTCAAATTTGGCCTAGAAATGTTGCTGAACTTTAAACGGATGTAACTCGGAGACGGTGATAGCTAGGACCCTGGTTGTTTCACCAAAATATAGCTCTAAATACGCTCTACATCGACTTTTTCAAAATCCATTTTGGACAATTTTCACTTGACAACACAAAATTGCCCATATCTCCATAAATATTGATCCTAGGCAGTCAAATTTGGCCTAAAAATGTTGCTGAACTTTAAACGGCTGTAACTCGGAAACGGTGATAGCTAGGACCCTGGTTGTTTCACCAAAATGTAGCTCTAAATACGCTCTACATCGACTTTTTCAAAATCCACTTTCGAAAATTTTCACTTGACAACACAAAATTGCCCATATCTCCGTAAATATTGATCCTAGGTAGTGAAATTTGGCCTAGAAATGTTGCTGAACTTTAAACGGCTGTAACTCGGAAACAGTGATAGCTAGGACCCTGGTTGTTTCACCAAAATGTAGCTCTAAATACGCTCTACATCGACTTTTTCAAAATCCATTTTGGAAAATGTTCACTTGACAACACAAAATTGCCCAAATCTCCGTAAATATTGATCCTGGGCAGTCAAATTTGGCCTAAAAATGTTTCTGAACTTTAAACGGCTGTAACTCGGAAACGGTGATAGCTAGGACCCTGGATGTTTCACCAAAATGTAGCTCTAAATTCGCTCTACATCGACTTTTTCAAAATCCACTTTCGAAAATTTGACAACACAAAATTGCCCATATCTCCGTAAATATTGATCCTAGGCGGTCAAATTTGGCCTAAAAATGTTGCTGAACTTTAAACGGCTGTAACTCGGAAACGGTGATAGCTAGGACCCTGGTTGTTTCACCAAAATGTAGCTCTAAATACGCTCTACATCGACATTTTCAAAATCCATTTTGGACAATTTTCACTTGACAACACAAAATTGCCCATATCTCCGTAAATATTGATCCTAGGCAGTCAAATTTGGCCTAAAAATGTTGCTGAACTTTAAACGGCTGTAACTCGGAAACGGTGATAGCTAGGACCCTGGATGTTTCACCAAAATGTAGCTCTAAATTCGCTCTACATCGACTTTTTCAAAATCCACTTTCGAAAATTTGACAACACAAAATTGCCCATATCTCCGTAAATATTGATCCTAGGCAGTCAAATTTGGCCTAGAAATGTTGCTGAACTTTAAACGGATGTAGCTCGGAGACGGTGATAGCTAGGACCCTGGTTGTTTCACCAAAATATAGCTCTAAATACGCTCTACATCGACTTTTTCAAAATCCATTTTGGACAATTTTCACTTGACAACACAAAATTGCCCATATCTCCATAAATATTGATCCTAGGCAGTCAAATTTGGCCTAAAAATGTTGCTGAACTTTAAACGGCTGTAACTCGGAAACGGTGATAGCTAGGACCCTGGTTGTTTCACCAAAATGTAGCTCTAAATACGCTCTACATCGACTTTTTCAAAATCCATTTTGGAAAATGTTCACTTGACAACACAAAATTGCCCAAATCTCCGTAAATATTGATCCTGGGCAGTCAAATTTGGCCTAAAAATGTTTCTGAACTTTAAACGGCTGTAACTCGGAAACGGTGATAGCTAGGACCCTGGTTGTTTCACCAAAATGTAGCTCTAAATACGCTCTACATCGACTTTTTCAAAATCCATTTTGGAAAATGTTCACTTGACAACACAAAATTGCCCAAATCTCCGTAAATATTGATCCTGGGCAGTCAAATTTGGCCTAAAAATGTTTCTGATTTTTAAACGGCTGTAACTCGGAAACGGTGATAGCTAGGACCCTGGTTGTTTCACCAAAATGTAGCTCTAAATACGCTCTACATCGACTTTTTCAAAATCCATTTTGGACAATTTTCACTTGACAACACAAAATTGCCCATATCTCCGTAAATATTGATCCTAGGCAGTCAAATTTGGCCTAGAAATGTTGCTGAACTTTAAACGGATGTAACTCGGAGACGGTGATAGCTAGGACCCTGGTTGTTTCACCAAAATATAGCTCTAAATACGCTCTACATCGACTTTTTCAAAATCCATTTTGGACAATTTTCACTTGACAACACAAAATTGCCCATATCTCCATAAATATTGATCCTAGGCAGTCAAATTTGGCCTAAAAATGTTGCTGAACTTTAAACGGCTGTAACTCGGAAACGGTGATAGCTAGGACCCTGGTTGTTTCACCAAAATGTAGCTCTAAATACGCTCTACATCGACTTTTTCAAAATCCACTTTCGAAAATTTTCACTTGACAACACAAAATTGCCCATATCTCCGTAAATATTGATCCTAGGTAGTGAAATTTGGCCTAGAAATGTTGCTGAACTTTAAACGGCTGTAACTCGGAAACAGTGATAGCTAGGACCCTGGTTGTTTCACCAAAATGTAGCTCTAAATACGCTCTACATCGACTTTTTCAAAATCCATTTTGGAAAATGTTCACTTGACAACACAAAATTGCCCAAATCTCCGTAAATATTGATCCTGGGCAGTCAAATTTGGCCTAAAAATGTTTCTGAACTTTAAACGGCTGTAACTCGGAAACGGTGATAGCTAGGACCCTGGTTGTTTCACCAAAATGTAGCTCTAAATACGCTCTACATCGACTTTTTCAAAATCCATTTTGGACAATTTTCACTTGACAACACAAAATTGCCCATATCTCCGTAAATATTGATCCTAGGCAGTCAAATTTGGCCTAAAAATGTTGCTGAACTTTAAACGGCTGTAACTCGGAAACGGTGATAGCTAGGACCCTGGATGTTTCACCAAAATGTAGCTCTAAATTCGCTCTACATCGACTTTTTCAAAATCCACTTTCGAAAATTTGACAACACAAAATTGCCCATATCTCCGTAAATATTGATCCTAGGCGGTCAAATTTGGCCTAAAAATGTTGCTGAACTTTAAACGGCTGTAACTCGGAAACGGTGATAGCTAGGACCCTGGTTGTTTCACCAAAATGTAGCTCTAAATACGCTCTACATCGACTTTTTCAAAATCCACTTTCGAAAATTTTCGCTTGAAAACTCAAAATTGCCCATATCTCCGTAAATATTGATCCTAGGCAGTCAAATTTGGCCTAGAAATGTTGCTGAACTTTAAACGGCTGTAACTCAGAGACGGTGATAGCTAGGACCCTGGTTGTTTCACCAAAATGTAGCTCTAAATACGCTCTACATCGACTTTTTCAAAATCCACTTTCGAAAATTTTCACTTGACAACACAAAATTGCCCATATCTCCGTAAATATTGATCCTAGGCAGTCAAATTTGGCCTAAAAATGTTGCTGAACTTTAAACGGCTGTAACTCGGAAACGGTGATAGCTAGGACCCTGGTTGTTTCACCAAAATGTAGCTCTAAGTACGCTCTACATCGACTTTTTAAAAATCTATTTTCGAAAATTTTCACTTGACAACACAAAATTGCCCATATCTCCGTCAATTTTGATCCTAGAGCAGTCAAATTTGGCCTAAAAATGTTGCTGAACTTTAAACGGGTGTAACTCAGAGACGGTGATAGCTAGGACCCTGGTTGTTTCACCAAAATGTAGCTCTAAATACGCTCTACATCGACTTTTTCAAATCCATTTTGGACAATTTTCACTTGACAACACAAAATTGCCCACTGTCTGATGAAATTGAAGAACAGATTACAATCGACCTGCATTTCGTGTTTTGTGACTCCTTGTCTAACACAGGTGTTTCTGGTTTCTTACAAACCATGCATTCAGGGTGACTGAATAGTGCGGTTTGCACATTGTATTGATAGCTTTAACTTTGTCATTTCTGACCTCAGAAAGGCTACTCTTCTCACCATGACAATCCTGGTAATCGAAGTTTGATTTACCCACACGGCAATTTAGATCTCTTCTCAAAAACAGTTTGAATAAATTTGCAACAGTGTGTCAACGTCGGATCTCATAGCCTTTTTGTAAATTTTCAGGAAGACCTTAATAAAAAGAGAGGATGGCACTTGGGCATTATCAACTGTCGAATCTCTTCAGCTTCTGATGAATACGCATTTCCCTGGGTGCAAGAGCACTTGCAAGGAGAGCCCAGGATTGCATAATGGAGATGAACGGCAGAGTGACTACGTTTTTTCCATCATTACTGAGGAGAAGATTACCTGGGCAATCAACAACTTCTCCGCTTATAAATCCCCACCCTCTGTTGCATACTACCGATTATGCTTCAGAAAACCCAAGATCTGGTAGTTTTTACGTCTGCTGATACTTTTCAGAAGCCTTCTGCTACTGAAGCACGTTCCCCAGTCGTGGCGACGGGTTCGAGTCGATTTCATACCGAAGGTAGGCAAACGAGGGCATAAGATCAAGGATTTCAGGCCGATTAGTTTATCCTCCTTCGTACTCAAAACTTAGGAGCGCTTAATAGACTTACACATCCGACAAAGTCTTGAGAACTGAGCACTTTCGTAGTCACAGCACGCATACGTGAAGGGAAAGTCCACAGAAACGTCTCTCCACGAGGTGGTCCGTATCATCGAACTCAGCTTAGAATACAAACAATACACGTTATCAGCTTTTCTAAACATAGAGGAGGCAGTCAATAATATTCGCATTCAATTTATTCATGAGGCCCGATCAGGCTTAAAGACTTGGGTCGTTGATAGTGACACTACTAACGACAAAAGTAATCCATGGTGACTTAGGAAGCAGTCATCTGACTAAATTCGTGTGCAGAGAAACACCTCAGAGTGGTGTCATCTCTCCACTACTGTGGCTAGTAGTAATTAACAAAATCCTAGCTAGGCTTGACAGGGAAAGGATTAAGGTGGTCGCATATGCGAATGATGTAGCGATTGTAGTATCAGGAATGTGTCTCCCCGTGATCAATTAGATAATGGAAAGCGTCCTTGGTTTGGTCAGCAAATGGGCTACAAGCTGTGGCCTGGGCGTAAACCCGGGGAAGACAAAACGGATGCTGTTTACTACAAAAACCAAAATACCGCCTTTCTCGCTCACACAACTAAATGGACATCAACTGCAATTATTATCGTTCATCTCGAAGTCTTTGGGCGTTATTCTGGACTCAAAGCTCAACTGAAAGTTGAACATTAAAGAGCGCATTAAAAAAAGCCTGTATTGATTGTTACGCCTGCAAGCCAGTATTCAGCAAGAAATGGGGTCTCAAGCCAAACATGATACTTTGGGTTTACACGGCGGTGGTACGACCCATCCTAACATACGGGTCCAAGAGATGAGTGGCGGCCAGCGCTCAGTAAAGGCTACAATGCAACAAAACTTGGTAGAGCGCAGAGATCGGCTTGCTTTAGCATCACAGGGGACATGCGAACATGCCCGAGGCAGCATGTTTAATACCCAACTGGCAGCATATATTGCAGTCAGGCTCAAAGAGTTAAGCTGCTGAGATGCTAGGCCATACGGCGACAGCAATATTCTAAGCCAGCCCCCGCAAGACGTACGCAACGTTTTAACGGATTTCAAAGTGCTCAAACTAAGCTTTGGGAAGAACTTCGATGCCAAATTCCCAACTAGATTTGAGTGGAAAGAGAGTGAGGCGGTCAAGGATTTTGACATCACATTTTTCACCGATGGGTCTAAAATGGATTGTGGCGTGGGTGCCGGAATTTTCTGCGGATCACTAAGTATCTCTGAATATTACCGTCTTCCTGATCATGACAGCATTTTTCAAGCCGAAATGCTTGCAATCATGAAGGCCGGTCATGCTCTCAGGAACATACAAAACTACCAGAGTATCGCCTGCTGTTATCATGGCAGTGCAATCAGTGAAGACGACCTCCAAGTTTGTTGAAGTATATGAGGAAGCGTTAACCAGGCTTGGCACACGACAAAGAATCACCCTACTCTGGGTACCCGAAAACAGGACGATAGAGAGTAATGAAATGGGTGACGAACTAGCCAAAATTGGTGCCACCCTTGACAGCTAATTCCAAATGGCAAAATCTGAGGACTTGCGTTATATCAAGGATGATGTGGCCCTCCTACGACTGGAAAAGAACACCTTGAGATATCACCAAGCTTACTGCTGTTATCACGGGGCACTGGTCAATAAGGCTCCACGCTGCCAGGCTGGGGATTGCCGCAGCTGCGGGAATGCAGATCAAAGAGAAACCCTATTTCACTTTCTGTGTGAATGCCCGGGTCTTGTCAGAATCCGGAGTTTTTGCGCTTTATGCGCTAATTGGGTTTTTGGCTAGCCTCTGCCACCACTTTTACCAACCGTGTCAACGTCGTTCCCCTTCTTCTTGTGACAGCAGTCGCACTTGAGGAGCGTGGCGTTACGTTCCACACCCTTCCGCAAATATGTAACTAATTTGATGCTAATCAAGCAGTCACTTACGATGGCAAGCAAGTAAGCCAAGCAAAAGACGCCAGAACAATGTCAACTCCATATCTTCGGATTGATATTCCATAGTATGTAGTAGAATTTGTACTTTCTGGAATTCGACAGAAATCGAGCTCTGTTGACATATCCTCTATCTCCTTACCTCTCGATGTCATGGAACCGACGCACGTTCCTGCTTACAACCCTCAGCTTGTCCACAGTGTAATTGGACTTATAGCGATCCCCGGTGACCGGCGAGTTCTGGCGTGAACTAAGTTCACCCTGGGAACAGCGCTGCATAGCCAAAAGTAATGTCCAACTTGTGCTTGTGTCAGGGTGAATTTCCATGAGGCATTACACACCTTTCCGCACCGCTACAAGAAGAAGAAGAAGGCATTCCATTCTTTTACATCCCAATATGAAACATAGAAGCGCTTCCTCACCATTTCCAAATGTGCTTCGGAGGAAGCGCTTCCACAGAAGCGTATTTACGAATGGTGAGATAGCACTTTAAGATCGTAATAGAAAAGCATCGACTTTTTGTGACGATTGCAGCACACGTCGAACATACACCTTTGTTCAAGATAATTGCATAACGTGAAAGGTATACGTCATTATCGTCTTGTTGAATTTAAAGTGTTTAAGTCGTGATTTTTTGCAGCAAACTTATAATTTGAAATAAGAAACGGATGAACATATTTTTCTAATAAATTTGAAAATTTCACAATGCATCATGTTCGGTTTTCACATTCAATCCTCTAAAAGCGCAATTCATTCACTTAAATGAGTGAAATGTGAAACTCTTTACCTTACCTGCTTACCACTCACTTCTCTAGAAGCGCTTACCACTCACTTCTCCAGAAGCGCTTCTGGAGCGCATCTTAAGGAACTGCTTGCCTCCGCGGACATGCAATGTTAAAAAGTACATGAAGAGGAATGGAGATGGGAAGTGCTTCTGTGCTTCCCGAGAAGCGCTGCTTTTGCCCTTCTGAAGCGCTCTTTTTCCTATTGGGATGTTTTGGAGAAAGGCTGTGTATTTTGGAACTAATGTGTGGCAAAGCAGATTTATAGACTTTCTTTTTTCATCCGTCTGCAATCTCTAGACCCGGTGACTGGATGAAAATTTGATATCTTCCACTGAATTTCGTTGCAGTTGGATTGGAATTTTGATATGTTTCCTATACCCATTGACCCTTTAAATAGCATTTCCTAATTAAATAAATCCTTATCCCAAATGAAAAAAATCCTTATCCCAAATGAAAACATCCTTATCCCAAATGAAAAAATCCCTATCCCAAATGAAAAAATCCATATCCCAAATGAAAAAATCCTTATCCCAAATGAAAAAATCCCTATCCCAAATGAAAAACTCCTTATCCCAAATGAAAAAATCCTTATCCCAAATGAAAAATCCTTGTGTGTGAATTAAAATAAAATTAATTTAGGGGTGTTTTAAGTTGTTTCTTGCATTGAATTATGAGGTGTGGTTGATGTTATTGAGGATATTAATAGGATCGGCTACGTGGGGTTGGCTAATGCAATTGCCGTGGTTGAACATTTATGCAATTTTCGACTCGCACGTAAAGTTCCTTGGTTGTGGCTGGCTTTTGATATTCATCACATACGCATACCAGTCGTCATCAAATTTGGTAGGAATGTAGAATGGTAACAGTCTTTGGCACGAAATACTTAGAAGTTGGTAGGGCTAGGATAACAGGGTGCCCCGAAGGTTTGAAGTCGAAGTTGACGTTTTTAGTTTTTATTGGACATGGACGCATGAGAAGCCAAATCAAAGAACTCGAGTACATTTCATTTCAGTTGCTTCTTTTCAGTTTAAAAATTAATTTCAATATAATGTAAAGCTTTCTGAAAATTGTGTGTGATTCTTCTATATACGCAAAGACTATCTTTTAATTGTTCGAGTAACTGACCATTTGTATTATAATGGAGGTCGACCGTACTTTGCCGTTAGCGTCTGGTGGTAATTCATAGTAACTTTGTCCCGGTTTTCGCTTGTTTTCGATATTTGCTATTTCAGATTTGAACAGGCATATTACAATTTAGCTGCTTAAGTCAACAGCTAAAATACATAGAGGGGAACTGCTCAAAATGTAGACTGCTAGCCACAATTATCGCCGGGTCTTACAACCTTTTAGCGATTCCGGATAGTTTCACAATTCCTTGTGACAAAAGTAAATAGTAACTTGACTAGAAATAAATATGTTCTTGCGTCCAGTGCCAGAGAAAAATTGACTACAGAAAAGCTTAGCAAACAATTACTTAGTAGGTATGTATATTCTAACAAAACTGCCATTAAATGGAAAAGGTTTCGGATCCCATACTTGTTGACTTCAGACCATACTGTGGAGTGAAGACTGTACCAATAATTCCATAGACTTTTCAGGGTACATATACATTCACTACAAAGGCCTCCTTTACTCAATGTGAAAATCCTTAAAACATATTTCGATATCTCGACACCATCATGAAATTTGCATTTGGAAAATTGCTTTAGACTAACTGACAAGTATCTAGCTGTCATTGTCCCGCAACTTCTTTTATCGTTTTCCTTTCTTCAATGAGACACATGTGACTCAAAAAAGAGTACTGGATATGAATACCATGTGTCTCGTAGATAGTGAGGTATTTAGAACTCATTTTAAGATATCGCTGATGCGCAACCTGCGTTACATAGCAAGAAAATATTTTGCTCTTTATGGGTTTGCCCCAGTGTTACTGTACCGGGAAACTCCCAACGTTGCGTAAACGCATCGCCTATGTTTAGCAGATTCTCCCGCAGCAAGGACCAACCTTTTTCCCAAACCAAGTTAAATTAAATACATAATTGGGAATTGTTTGTCGTATAGAAAGTGCATTTGGATATTGATTTTAAGATATTTGAATATTTTTTAAATTATGTCCTTATGTTATGTCCTAAAAACCGTGTTATTACTTTCTCTTATATCCTCAAGGACCCAACGGCTGATTCGCTATAACAAATATGCAGAAACAGAGCCAAGAAATGTTCATTAAAAATTACATGATTCCTTTTCCTTTTCTATTTAAATTTGGTGGTGTTTACAGAGGTCAAACTTCGTACACGCGATGCTAGGAAGAAATGGGTTAAACTGCAAAGAGGCAACTGAAATGAAATGTACTCGAGTTTTTTGATTTGCCCATGCCCATACGTCCATGTCCGACAAAAACTAAAAACGTCAACTTCGACTTCAAATCTTCGGGGCATCCTACTTCACCCTACCAACTTCTAAGTATTTCGTGCCAAAGACTGTTACCATTCTACACATTCCTACCAAATTTCATGACGATCGGTTCAGCCTTTCGCGACTTATTTAGTGAAGAAATTTTCGAATCTCCGGGACACCCTATCTTTGCCCTACCAACTTCTAAGTATTTCGTGCCAAAGACTGCTACCATTCTACACATTCCTACCAAATTTCATGACGATCGGTTGGGCCGTTCGCGAGTTATTTAGTGAACAAATTTTCTAATCTCCGTGACACCCTGTTATCCTTGTCCTACCAACTTCTAAGTATTTTGTGCCAAAGACTGTTACCATTCTACCAACCACGGCCACCTCATAATTCAATGCAAGAAACAACTTAAAACACCCCTAAATTAATTTGATTTTAATTCACACGCAAGGATTTTTTCATTTGGGATAGGGATTTTTTCTTTGGGATAAGGATTTATTCAATTGGGAGATACTATATAAGGGGCAAATAGTCTCTAAGTGTGACTGCCAGATAGCGATGATTTGTACCACGCATAACTCGTCATCATGACCAGACAACATCAGAACTTACCTTGACTGGCATTCTCATCTTGTTCAAAATGATCGCCCTCGAATATTTCCATTTTAAGAAAGGGATGTGCGCCATCTAGAAAATTACGGATAAAACTTTCTCTTGCAGTTAAAATAGAATGAAAATACTACCATAACTGTTGCTTATAGTGTCCTGATTAACATCTATAAACGAAATGTTATCTGCTTTCGTGAAGGAGCCACCTTCTTCTACTTTGACTTTCACATCAGCCTCGGCGCGGCCACCGCTAAGAATTGAAAACCGCGACAAATCTCGTTGCGTCTCCTCCACACTTAGATAGTATGTATGGAAATCGGCGATTTTCTCCCAACAATCAACACAAATTAAATTGGAAATTCCATCGTCAGTTTTAGGCTGAAAAGAAATAAGTTTTCAGTATCGTGGGGGTAGAAACGTAGGAACACCAATACCTCAAACCAAAAGTGCCGAGCGATCGTCAATGCAATATCAAATTGTAAATGTTGACTGGAATATATATTCAAGAAGACTTTATTCGAGTCCAATAAACACATTCGACAAACCATTTTATTTGGATTATCCATTATACTAAATTTTGGGAAGCAAACAAAATTGTTGTCACGTCAAAAGTGACGATTGACGCTTGGTGCATTGGTGGAAAAGAGATTAAAGCCTTAATGTGGGGCATAGACGTTGCAATTTTGACATTCTGGATGTCCATATGATTTTCGTTTACACAGGGCCGCACTCGGATCCATAAAATACTCTTTGGCACTTCAAGATTTGCAACTTTTGTGTGAAACAGAACAGACAGACATTTTACAGCAAACAATTGAAATTTACCCTTTTAAAATGTATTGTGCTACCTAATCCAATATTGGAATCACTCAAGGTCTCCTTATGAGAACGGATAGTAGAACAAAGCCCAATATCGGAAAGGCAAAAGTTCTTATGAGAACGGATAGCGGAACAAGCCATTGGTTTTAGTAAATCCTGTCAGTACTGTGAATCCCCTCTAAATGCTCGCAGGATCAGATCCCGTCGTTCTCAAGAGATTAGGTGCGTTTATTCATTATTTTCATCGATTTATCTATGAAATATTTAGCCTATAGTGAATAACTCGTCATTGCCATTGGAAAGTCGCTCCGCTGCTCTGTAGCGTACGTTCGGGACTCGCCCAATTTCAGTCCATGTATGACCTACACAATAATAGCTCAAACGTCAAACTACTTTTGAAAGGACAACAAATGTTTGTCAGTGGTGTTGACGGTCGGCGTTCGTTATTTATACCATTTATACTTCCTACAAATTGCGGATTTACTCATTGAAATGATTTGTCGAATGTGTTTATTGGATTCGCCTGAAACGCTGGACATATTTTCCGAAAATTATTCCTTGTTCAACATTCTGAACACAATAGCACAACACTTTTGGTTTGTGGTAAGGACTGGCTTCTGGGATTCTGTGTGGACAATCTTTGAATTTGCATTTCTATCTTTCAGCCTAAAGACGACGATCCGATTTCTACATTTATTTGCAACGATTGTTGGTGGAAGATTGAGTCTTTTCACACCTATTACCTGAGCGTCGAGGAAGCGCATCGTAAACTGTCGGAACGATTTTCGGTCAAACCCAGTGCTGGATTTAAATCCGTTCAGGATAAAGAAATAAAAGTGTATCTAGCAGTTGAGAAGTCTGAAGGTGCCTTTAATGATAATGAGAAAGATATTGCGTTAATTGCAATAGAGCCCGATCTAGAAGAAGAGGGAGATATTGAGGAAAATAGGAACGCTTACGGTATTGTTTTTTTTTTTCATTATCTTTACCGTTTAGATGCACAATTGTGAATTCCATAGATCCAGCAACAGATTACTTTAAGGAACATTTTATCCATTTAAAGAGGGATCCTACCAAAGAAGAGTTAATCGAAGGCGAAGGTACAAGCAATACAAATATCACAGGACACATTTCATATGTTCTCTAATCATTCTCTTCCAGTCATAGAGTTTGAAATCGAAGAAGCCGAACCAGAAGTGATCACAAATGATGAAGTAATCACCCCCACTTATCCGGATGATGGTGAACTTGAAACAGTGGCCGAAGCGGCCAGTTCATCATATCCGGAGGATACCGAACAAAGTTCAAAATATCTGGAAGCACAAAAAAATCTTGAGGAATTCATCAGGATTGATACTGTAAGCAAATCGGCAGAGGCCAATCATGACGACGGAAAAAACGGCGATGACAGTGACGAAGAACAGTTAATTGTTCTCAATAAACGTCCAAGACGGAGTAGATCTGAAAATAATAGTGAATCGAAAATTAGAATGAAAAAATTCAAAGAGGACGATCGAAAAATGGTGGAAAATATGAAAATGAAATGTGACATTTGTGGCAAAGAAAGTAAAACATTTGCTGAGGTCAAAGGACATTATCGGGAGGTGCACAACATGAAAGGATATGTAGTGTGCTGCAATAAGCGATTTTATAAAAGAGTCTTGGCGTTAGATCATATTGAAAGGCATTTGAATCCGGAACTTTTCAGGTAAGCATTATACAAGAAATTTGATGCACAGATTCACTATCTGTTCTAGCGAATAAAAAGTACAGAGCAGAGCTCGCAACTAGGCTTCCGGCTATGTTAGGTCGATCGCGTGTTTGGCTACGGACTGTGCCTAAGGAGACGTTTCCGTTTCATAATTTGTCACCATCCTGCATATCTCTTTCGCCCTTTCCATATAATTATGTCGGCGTACCATCCAAATTGGAAATAACTAAGGCCCTTCAATCATTGGAGGCTGGTAAGGCCCCGGGGCAGACGGTATCCCGATGAAATTTTTGAAAGCGGACATCAACGCTACAGCGGATATTCTTCTTCCCCTGATCCAAGAGTGTTGGACAATGGACAGCCGAGACTCTCCCTCAAGAATGGAAGAAGGTCGTCATTACTAAAATACCCAAAAAAGGAAGTCTCAAGGATTGCCATAATTGGCGTGGAATCTGTCCCCTCCCTGCAGTCTCTAAACTGATGTCCAAAATAATCTTGGACCGGATCAAGAAAACGATCGACTGCACTTTGAACAATGAACAAGCTGGTTTTCGTGAGGGTTTTTCGTGTAGCGATCATATCAACACCCTCCAAATTATAATTGACCAATCCCCTGAATGGAATTCCCGTTACATCTATTGTTCATTGACAGATCATATCTGGACAGCCTTACGTAGGAGAGGCATACCAGAGAAACTTATTGCAATCATAAAGGAGTCCTATAACGGAGCCCCAAGTCACGTCTTGCATAAAGGTGAATTGTCCAGTCCTTTTGAGGTGAATAATGAAGCTAGACAAAACTGTATTTTATCACCAATACTGTTCCTTATCAGTTATTACCATCAACGACGTAATCTGCGACGCTCTAGGTGACCATGAAAATAAGGGTATCAGGTGGAAATTATTTGATTACCTTCAGCACCTAGACTATGCCGACGATATTTGCCTTCTTTCACAACAGATCATCTGTCTCAAATGACGGATGCGTTGCATCGTGAAAGTCGAAGTGCTGCTTTAAAAATTAATGTCGCCAAGACTAAATACCTGAGCATGACATCAGAAAGGCAGAGAAACATTTCTATCTTCGGACAGCCGATAGAAAAGTCGAGAACTTTACTTACCTTGGGAGTGTAGTAGCAGCGGATGGTGGGGCTGATGCCGATGTAGAGTCGCGCACAAATAAAGCCGGAGCAGTATTTTTTGGAACGTGCCTGACCAACGCTATACATGTGCTACTGCTGAAAATATGGAACGACGAGGAAATCCCCGAAGATTGGCGCAAAAGCATAATCTGCCCAATCCACAAAAAGGGTGACAAGCTGAAGTGTGAGAATTACAGGGGCATATCATTAGTTTGTACGGCCTATAAGATATTATCTAAAATTCTTGAAAAGAGAATTAATCCGTACGCAGAACGAATCATTGGCGAGTATCAAGGTGGCTTCAGACCTGGTCGATCAACGACCGATCAGCTTTTCACAGTGAAGCTACTACTCCAAAAGTGCTGGGAATATAACATCGACGTATACCAAATCTTTGTCGACTTCAAGCAGGCATACGACAGTATCGATCGAAGTGTACTGTACAACATTATGCTGAATTTTGGTATACCGGCAAAGTTAGTGCGACTCACAAGGATGACGATGACTAATACCGTCTCGCAGGTCAGAGTGCAGAATCGACTCACTGACCTATTTGAAACTCGTACTGGACTCAAGCAGGGCGACGGGCTGGCGCCGACGCTCTTCAACCTTGCTTTGGAGTATGTAATTCGAGCCATGAATATGGACAGCAGCGGAACGCTACTCATCAAGTCGACCCAATTAGTAGCGTACGCCGACGATATCAACATCATGTCTCGAAGGGTGGGTGATGCAGAAAGCCTTCTGCATAACCTCAATAACGCCGCAAAGGAAGTTGGACTACATATCAATGAAAGCAAAACAAAGGCCATGATGCAATCGAAAACAAGGACGCCAGCAAGTTCAAGCATCACAGTGGGGGACCTTAGTATCGAGTATGTAGACAACTTCAACTATCTGGGTTGTAACTTATCCAAGGACGCCAACGAAACCGACGAAATTAAGCGACGGATACAACTAGCCAATAAGAAATATTTCTCGGTCCTCCCTATAATTAATTCGAAACTTGCGCACAGGAACACGAAGCTCCGCGTGTACAAAACGATCATCCGACCCGTGCTATGTTATGGCTGGGAAACATGGACCCTCACCCAAGCCTCCGAAATTTTGCTAGACCGATTCGAACGAAAGGTCCTTCGGCGAATTTTCGGGGCCGTTCGCGAGCGAGACCAATGGCGTATCCGGTACAACCATGAGTTGTATCAATTGTACGATGAGCTGGAAGTATCGAAAATCGTGAAGCTTCAACGTTTGCAATGGGCGGGGCATGTACAACGGATGGACGATAATTGCATGCCAAAGAAAGTGATGAACGCACAACGAATTGACGGAGCGAGGTTGCGTGGACGACCGAGAGCTCGCTGGGAGAACTCCGTAGGTGAAGACGCCCACCAGCTGCTGGGCTTCCGAAACTGGAGGACAAGGTCATGTAACCGCGACAATTGGAGGTCAACGATTCAGGCGGCCAAGGCCCGACGTCGGGCTATCGTGCCACATTGATGATGATGAGTATTTTTTAGTTTGATTCCTCTCTGGCAAAACAAAAATATCTCCAGAAATACCAAACTCCGGATATTCGAAAGCAATGTAAATGGAAGGTGACCCCTAATATGACAACCAAAATACAAACATTCGTGAATCAGTGCCTACGACGCATCCTACAAATTCGTTGGCCTGGGGTAATCTCTAACGACGACCTCCTCCAAATTACTAGCCAAAATAGGATAGGCATGGACATCAAAAGGCGGAAGTGGCAGTGGATAGATCACACGCTTCGAAAAGAGCCAAAAAACATTGCAAGACAAGCTCTAGATTGGAATCCTCAGGGAACCGATGCAAGGCGTCGTGTGGGACCATCCAAAAATACATGGAGACGATCTGTTCAGGCAGAGGGAAAATCTATAGGCAAATCGTGGGACCAGCTAAAGGCGATGGCTGCTAACAGGCAGAGGTGGAAAAGAGGCGTAGTCAATGTCCTATGCTCCAGGGGTTAAAAGGAACCAAAGGAACCAGAGAGATACGATCATTGAAATCACCCTCAATCTCGCCCGTGAACTTACTGCTTGATGGCTCTACAGCTAACACTCCCGCAGAAGCCTGTGAGTTGTTTGCTAAATTCTTTGCCTTCACTTTTACTCCCGCCAATCCTTCCTTTTCTAAATTGCTCGTTCGTCTCTTCTTCCTATTCCTATGTTGAAAATTTGTCCGGCTAAAGTGGCTGTTATTATTGACAGCTTGAAAAGAAGAAGGTGGATCTGGCCCTGACGATTCACCTAATGTTTTCGTTAAATCCTTGTCGCCCTCATTAAGTATTCTTTTCAACCTAAGCTTAAATAGTGGTGTTTTTCCTAAGCCGTGGAAAGCGGCTAATACTCTTTCTATTCCTAAATTGTCTAACACGTCTCTGTTTCAAACTACCGTCCGTGCTTTCCAAAAATTCTTGAGCGTATCTTCCTTAATAAACTGTATCCTACTGAACTTTTCGCTGAGCAGTAGCACGGTTTCGTCAAAGGTCGTATTACTCGCACCTATCTACTGAATTTTACTAACCCCCTGTCTCGGGCCTTGAACAACCAGTGTCAAGTTGTTGTAGCGATTCAAGAGATTTTTTTTTCTCTTGAATCGAAGGGGGTCTAGGCAGCTCTTGGCCGTTTTAACAACGGGTAGCTCCGGGACAATTTACATCGAAGAACCGGCTGCCGTAGGAGCATTTTTATGGACAACACAAACATCCATGGGCCACAGTGCGATTCGAACCCACGCACCGGCAACTCAGAGATAGAGTGACATCTCTGCCACTGAGCGACCGAATGCCCCCCAGTGTCAAGTTGTCGTCGTGCACACCGATATTTCGAAGGCATTTGACACTGTCGAGCATGCTATTTTACTTGTCACCCTCGAGGTTTTTGGTGTTAGTGATTACCTTCTAGCCTGGTTCTCGCCATACCTGTATAACTATGAGCGTCGGGTTTTCTGCAATGGCTCTTATTTTTGTCCGTTTTGTCCTCCGTCCGGTGTTCTCGAGGGGTCAATTTTAGGACCACTACTGTTTAACATTTTTGTTAATGATTTACGTCTGCAAGTTTCTTCTTTCTGCCTGATTTATGCTGACGACCTGAAACTTTAGAGGGCTATCAGGTCCGTTGATGACTGTCTTATTCTTCAAGGGCACCTCGTTGCCTTGGAAAATTGGTGTGTAAGAAACTATCTTAATCTTCATGTACAAACGTGCCTTTCTATGACCTTCTCACTTAAACATAATCCTTTGACTTTTGACTATTACATAAATGCAACTTCTTTAGTTAGTCGATCGTTTTAAGGATCTAGGGGTTTTATTTGAAATTTAACTTTCATGAAACTGATATGTAACAGATCTTAAAAAACAACAGGTTTCGTCCTTCGCTCCTTTCATGTATTTAACAATATTTCTTCTGGTCTTCTCCTTTTCAATTCTCCTGTACGATGTATACTTGAATACTGTTTCCCCCTTCGACTACTTCGACTATCTTACAGCCCTTATCGAGTCGGCTCAGCGCAAATTTACTTACAAAAATGACTTTACTTTACGCTCTCTTCTTTTTTCTTTTCTTTAGATGCGAGGAATGCAATAAAACCTATGCCGATAAGCAATGTCTGAAAAACCATATGCTTCGCCATAAATCTGAATCGGAAATGTTTCCATGCGATCAATGTGATAAACGTTTCGTCAAACAATACTTGCTAGATCAACACAAAGTTACACACGTACCAGAGGAAGAGCGCCAGTATTTATGTGACGACTGTGGCAAAGCGTAAGTTTTCATAATACATTGTTCATTAAGGACAACTAAGAAAAACATTTTCGCTGCTACTTTAAAACAGATTTCCAACAAACAATCTGCTTCAAACCCATCATCGATATGTCCACGAGAAAATCTACAATCAAATGTGTCACATTTGTGCAAAAGTTATTCGTGGCAAAGAACAATTCGCCAAACATCAATTGGAACATGCCGGAGTAACGGATCCAAAAGTTGAATGTAAACTATGCGGGGCCCTATTGAAAAACAAGCACAGTTTACGCAAACATTTATTGCGTCACGAAGAAGCTAATACCGAACATAAATGCAATATTTGTGGTAAGACGGCTCCAACGAAAGGTGCCTTGCAAAGTCACATAAAATATGTACATTCGGCCGATCGTCCGCATAAATGTTCCGTTTGTGGTAAAAGTTTTAAAAAGGCGATTGTATTAAAAGTGAGTTGTTGAGCTGTTTTTTCGTGTTTGCGATTGTATTTTAATTTTTATTTGATCATTTTTAGGAACACATGACAATACATACAGGTGAAGTGTTGTATACATGTTCCCATTGTCCGAGAACATTTAATTCCCATGCCAATCTGCATGCACACAAAAAGAGATCGCATCGCGCCGAGTGGGAAAAGGAGCGGAAAAGTCGTCAAGGACAATTGGATGATTCGCAGGCAATCAGTCAAATTTGTGAGAATGTTTAGTGTGAATGAATTGTTTTTAAGGTAATTATTGTAATAATAAAATAAAGTTTTAGTGTTTTATAAAAATTCATATTTGTAACGGAATGGACCGGCACCATGTGCCAACGAGGACGAAGCTCCCAAGGCCGTACAGACAAGGCAAAAATTAAACAAGAAAATGAAGGTAATGAGCTTCTCTACGAGCTAAGCAGCATGTGCTTGCTGTAGCAAGCGGGGCTTGTGCCGCTCGTATCCTCGGGTCTACTACATATTAAAAGGGAGTCACATGCCTTAGATAGGACGAACACAAACACAGGGAGAAAAAAAAAGTGGAGAAATCTAAATTGAACGGCGTCGGCCAGTTCAAATGCCTATTTTGTGCTCCCGGGCCCCGATGGCGTTGGACCCTGGCCGACTGCACCCACAAAAATCAATATAAAAAAATCCCGACCGTGAGGCCCCCATGGCCAAGAAAAATTCAAAAATGGGGGGCCTCCCTTAAAAATCAAAATTCGTCCCTGGAACGAGGAAAACACCGTTAGTCTGGTTCGGGAGTTCGCCATGTGGGTATCGCGCGCAGTTTTTTTTTATTTGCGTTCGTGGAGTTTTTATGTGTTTTTTTGTGTGATTCTTAATGCTCCAGTGAAAAGTTAGTTGTGGCATTAAACAAAAAAAAGGAGAAATTAATTAAATAAAAATAATAATCAACTGCCACCGTGCCGCCGCGCCGCGCCGTGTCCCAGTGCCACGAGTGAAGGGAGGTTATGTCGCAACAAGGGGCTTCAACTTTGATGCTCAATGCCATCGGCGCTCCCAGATTTAGGAACCAGATAAGTACCCGAATTAAATTAGTGATGTCCCGGTAAAGGACTTTTT
Organism: Microchrysa polita; assembly: GCA_949715475.1. Taxonomy (NCBI): domain Eukaryota; kingdom Metazoa; phylum Arthropoda; class Insecta; order Diptera; family Stratiomyidae; genus Microchrysa; species Microchrysa polita. Next base: position 74,952,256 of record OX454419.1, read on the forward strand.
TTTTTGTTTAATGCCACAACTAACTTTTCACTGGAGCTTTAAGAATCACACAAAAAAAAAACACATAAAAACTCCACGAACGCAAATAAAAAAAACCGCGCGAGATACCCACATGGCGAACTCCCGAACCAGACTCCCCGAGTTTTCGCGATGTTCCACCTCCACGACACGATTCCACCCACACTACGACACGATGGACCAAAACCGGCCACTCGGGAGAGTTGCTTGATGACGAAACTGATCAAGCAAGTTTTGCATACAATCGTATTCACTTGTATTTGATTGGGTCGTATCAAATCTTCGTTAGTGTGTCGGTGAGACTTCCAAATCCTTCGACACACCAACAAAAGAAATGACACTCTCACGAGTGGATCGTTACATATTTTTAAAAAATTTGGTAAATGATTTACCTGAGATAGGAAACCCGAATGCAGACCGATTATTACCCCTTCGATCTTATGAGACGGCGTAAATGATGGCTCCTGTCAGATTTTTTTAATTTTCATTTTGAAAATTGTGCTGTTGGAATGGCTTTGTCGAAGGTCGATTTACAGTAGATGCGATTCAGTGCATAGGTACATAGCATACGTATTGTCATGGAAACATATAGGGCAGCACGTAAGAACTTGCACTTCATCGATTTGGAAAGAACATTCGTTAGAGTACCTCGTATACTGATATGGTTGGCCTTGAGAGCACTAAATGTTGATGAGGTATGTGTCAGGATGATAGGAGAGCTACGATTAAGTTTAGATACACAGCCGGAGAATATGAATGTCGGTCGTACACCAGGGCAGTGTATTCAGTCCGGTGGTATTTAACATCATCATCGGCTACTTATTAACACGTATCTCTTCCTTTTGCCTATGATGTATTCCTCACTTAGAAAATGGTGTGATATTCTCGATAAGTATGGACTGAGGACTTGCGTTCCTATTTGTATGCAAGTGCAGCAGGGGATGGAATCAAAAAGAACGAGGCAAGGAAAAAGAAGGACGATGATCAGTAACTAGTGTGAACGTACGATCATATAAATAGTTATGGAACTTTTTAACTCCCGATTTGCGCGTAGTTGCGTTCGGTTTTCGACAGTGTACGTGAGTAGAATGCAATGAGTTTTTCCGATCCATCTGCTAACTTATGACTTAGCACCGCTCCGAGTCCGTAAGATGATGCATCGCAAGTCAGTATTAATGGCAGCTTCTCGTTGTAGTGAATTAAAACATCGTCTGATACAATAAGCTTTCTAACTGTAGCAAACGCCATTTCATGGTTTTGCATCCATGACAACTGAACGTTTTTATCTAATAAATGATGTAATGGCTCGACGGCAGTCGCTTTGTGTGGCAAAAATGCACGATAGAAATTTATTAGTCCCAAAAATGCTTATAATTGTCTCTTGTCATTCGGCGGTGGTGCGTTATGTATAGCCTTGACTTTGTCAACTGAGGGCCTTATTCCAAGTGCATCAATTTCAAAACCCAAAAAATTCATGGATAGTACGCCAAACTGACACTTGTCTTTACGTAGACTAAATCAGGCATTGTCAAAACGTAATAGCTCTTCATTAAGCCGAATCGCAAGTTCTTCTTCTGATTTGCCCATATCGACAAAGTATGGTAGCACTCCTGGAATATTTTGCAAAATCCCCGGCGATGAGGAGATACCAAATAGTTACTTTAAACGCACCCTTGTGTGTAGCTATTGTTTGCAGTAATGCTGATTTTTCATCCACTACCAATTGCTGGTAAAGTTGAGCCAGATCGATCCGCCTTCAATGGACGCAAGGAGAGTATCGACCGCTGGAATTAGGTGATAGTGAGATTTAATTGCCTGATCTATTGTAGATTTATAATCACCACATATATGGATGGAACCATCTTTCTTAACGGCCGGCACCGTAGGAGTGGCCCACTCATAGTATTCTACGGACTGTAATATACCTTGGCTGCATAAACGATCAATTTCTTCTTCATACCTTTCATGGCAAATTTAATTTGACGGGGCGATAATCGCTTTGGTGGGATAATTGAGTCAACATGTAGTGGTCCCGTGTTACGACCTAGCTCCGATGAAAATAAATGCTGAAACTTGTCCACTTTTTGGGTAGGTTCAAATCGAACGGTTCCAAACTTCAATAGTCTTTGAAATGGGACTTTCACTCTTTTCTCTCTGAATGTCTGATGAACTGCAAAAAGACATGCGGATATGTAAATTTTGAAATTTTTATTTTCCCCTTTTTTAGGGTTTTTTAGAAATTTTTTTTTCAAAAAACCCTTATGAAATCGACTTTGTCTGTCCGTCCGTCTGTCTGTCTGTCCGTCCGTCTGTTCACTAAATAACTCGCGAACGGCTCAACCGATTGTCATGAAATTTGGTAGGAATGTGTAGAATGGTTACAGTCTTTGGCACATATATCTTAGAAGTTGGTAGGAAGAAGATAACAGGGTGTCCGGAACGTTTGAAAAAAGTCGACTTTTTTAGTTTTTATCGGAGATTGGCATATGGGTATTTAAATCAAAGAACTAAACGATTACATCTCACATCAGTTAAAAGTTTCCAGTTTCGAGTAACGGTAAAAAAGTTATTGGCGTTCAAAGTTAAACTTCCTTTTCGACCTCCGTTTTTCTAAACCGTTATAGGGATCGATATGAAACTTTGCACAAAGATTGGTCAGTATGGCTTTATATACGTTAAATAGTAAGACTGTTGACTTAAGGAAAAGTAAATAACAGTAAATTTGTAAAATTTGAATTTGATCGTGTGTAGCTCCTTTTAGGTTTCCAAATATGAGAATTCTGATAGGGATTTTTAGAAAATTACATAGGGAATTTGTCTACGAATTTTCATTCGAATATCTGTATCCAAACCGGAAATATAGCCAATTAAGTATTTAGTAAGGGCCTTTCACAATGCAAGGGAAGCCTCTTAAGCATTTCTTCAATGCATATCTTTTAACTTGATGAAACAATGAACATGAAATTTGGTGGATATGCATATAATGGTAATAGTGTTTGCCACAAATATTTTTGAAGTTTGTAGGACCAAGTTAACAGGGTGTCCCTGAATAGCTGCAAAAGTATACTTGTTCAATACTCATAGGAAAGTTTGCATGGGCTCTTATGTCAGGGGACACAATGGAATCATTTCATATAAGTTGCTTTTCCTTGATTAAAAAAAGAGTAACAGTAGTTTTACAGCCAATAATTCAGTTCATATATAAAGCCAAGCCGGCCTTACGTTTGCCTGAGTTTCTTTTTGCTCAAAGGCCATCAGAAATCTTAAATCGAAAAATTCCTTTAGATTTGCCTTGGAGTACCTACTTTTATACAAACTGGGTAAATAGTAAATCTATTTTTGGATTGGTCTAATTAAAGGTGGAACAGAATGAAAGGCGCTAGCCTTTCATTCTGGAACGCGTTTATTTAGAACCATCCAAAAATAGATTTACAGGAAGCATTCCATTAATGCTCTGCACAATTCTTATCTATTGCTTATAAAATATATGTACAAAAAATATTCACTATGCATCAAAATTCTAAAAAACCCTCGTATTGCGGGCGCAGCCCTCTGTACGCCGGTATTTTTTCAAACTTCCAGAAGCTGTGGCCTAAGATGTTTGTTGACATGCGATCAGTATGCCGTACGCTTAATAGATTTGTCTTCTCATCTCCCATTCAGCGATGCTGACAAAAAACCAACAGCCTAAATATATTTCTTCTCATTAGTAACAAAAAATAAAACAAACAGAAAATTACTACTGTGATTTTATTATATACTTATGCGTCTAGTCCATACATTACAATACAATAAAAACCTAAAATGAATCAATTAAAATAATTAGAAAATACTAAATATGTTATTTCTATAATAAATTATCCAGTCTGCCATTCATGTCGGTAGAACCTAAATATTTGTAATTGTCCGTTATTGTTGTGATAACCGACAGCACAGGAATTGCTTGCATTTGTTGTTTTTCGTCTGCATCTATAGTTGCAGTAGTAATAACTTCCTCTTCCATTTCCAGACTATGCGTGGCTCCGTTTTCTTCCTCAATTGTCACCAAAACACCGCCACTTGCCACTGAAAGTTCTGAAGGTGGAACATTCTCTAAAACGCCATCCTCCTGTTGCATAAGTTGTACTATCCTCTTTCCCTTTGTGTTGACGGGCAGACCGCGACTCCTTCGACTATCCTCCCACTCTTGACGATGCATTTTCTTTCGATGCGAATGCATATTAGCACTTGAATTGAACGTTTTCGGACAATGCGGACAAGTATACAAAATATCGCCCGTGTGCGTTGTCATGTGTTCCTATGAATGTTTGTGAAACAATTAAATTTTCCCCTTTCACTCAGTCAATACAACTGTGTGCTTACCTTTAAATTGAGCGCCGTTTTAAAGCCCTTTTCACACACACTACACAAGAATTTGCGCTGAGCCGAATGCACGTAACGAATATGACTCTTTAGTCCTACACTGGAACTTGAAACTTTCTGACAAATCGGGCAAATATGCTCTCCGTTATTCTCTTCGCTGTGATGCTTTTTCGTATGAATTTTCAGTCGGAATTCATTTTTCAGCCACATGCCACACTGCTCGCATTGCATCTTTGGATCAACAATGCCAACGTGTTCCAGCTGATGTTTGGCAAAGAGGGTTTTGCCGTTAATAACCTTGGCACAAATATGACACATTTTTGAATATGCCTTTTCGTGCACCGACTTCCTGTGCGTCTGCATTGTATTCTTGGAAGGAAATCTGAAAAAGAAGCTTTGTTCAGCATTTCCATAATTTTAAATTTTCGAATCACTTACGATTTACCACAGATATCACATGCGAACGAATGCTCCTCCTTGGGAATATGGATGATTTTGTGATGATTTAAGACTGACAATTTGGCAAATCGTCGTGGGCATTTATCGCATTGATACAATTTTTCGAACGAGGCATCGTGCGTTAGAAGATGACTTCTTAGTACAGACGCGCTACAGTAGACTTTGTCACAAAACTGGCACCTAAACAAATAGCACACACATGAGCAATAATGCAATACTAAAAACAAAAACAACATTACTTAAATGTATCTGGATTCTTATGCTTTTGTATGTGCTCATACAGAAAAACACGTTTGTAGAACTTCCTTGTTGTGCAACAGACAACATAGCCTCTTCTATTATGTCTTGTACGATAGTGTTTCTTGACATCAGCAAATGTCGCACAAGGTGTATAGCACAACTCACATTGAAGTCTAAGAAACTGAGAAATTTCATCGTCGTACTCTTTGTTCTTTTTCCGATACTCGGAATCAGACGGTTTTCTAAACACACGTTCGCCTGCTTCGATAATCTCTGATTTCTTTCTTCGGCCACGCCTCTTTTTTGGCGGAGTGTCCTGTTCGCCGTATTCACCGTCCGAATCCTCCTCTTTGATTTGAATATCCGCAGAATTTTCCAATTTAACAGAAAGCGATTTATCATTGTCAGTGGAGATTGATTCATTTGCATGCGACTCGACGCCGTCTTTTTCCGTTTTGATGCCAGTAGCGCTAATGCCGAGATTTTTGGGTTTATTCTTGCTACCCTTTTTACGGCCACGTCGACGTTTTTCTGGTTCTTGTTTGACTTTCACTTTTTGACTTCGTGTGCGCACAACTTTCTTGGCTAGGGGTTCTGTTGAAGAAACGAAAAATATTTAGTTAATTACTTGATATGCATACCACCAATTTATTAAATTATCTCTATGTTTATAAAGCAAGTTGGCTATGCGAACTTCGTATAGCCCAATCCTTTTAAATGTAATCAATTGGTGGGTGGGGAAAAACTACCGGAAGCGACTAATCCGTACAAAAAATATAGACAAAAGTTCTTGAAAAAAATCTGCCCAAAACAGACCCATCCGATGGGGCAAATTTACTGAATTCCATTAGATTGGATTCAATTGCGGAGGGGCTAGATGGACCCGCAAGGCGGTTTGCAGCACTAAAGCCAGAGCAGGTCGGAACGATCCAATTTCCGAAGCGCAAGGGCAGAGCGGTTATTTACAAGATGACTTGTTTGCAGGAGCGGCAGCGAAGCGGAGCGAAACAAATGGCCACTCCGGATCCCTGGCCATAAGTATATTGTGCTATCGACCTAGTCAAAGGAGGGCTGGACTATGCCTGCGGATCAATGTCGATCATACTTAGAAAGTGGTTGAGTTGGCTGATTTAGGCCGAAAAGCAATGTCGTCAGTGTCCACTAAAGGTCGATCCACACTTTTCAGTCATCAGTTACAGTCAGTTTCCATACAAGTTGAGAGATTGTCAGTCAATCAATTAACTGACAATCTGTCAACTGTATGGAAAATGACTGTGACTGATGACTGAATAGTGTTTTACTAGTTATTAGTAGTTTTATTATTTTTCAAAATATTCGCCATGAGTATCTATACACTTTTGCATGCGCTCAAACCAATTTTCGAAACATTTTTTCCACTCCGATGGAGACACCTCTAAAACATGGCTTCTGAACGCTTCAACAGTTGCTTCGGGCGAAGAAAACCGTTCACCCCGTAATTTATTTTTAATAAATGGGAACGAAAAAGATCATTCGATCAAGTCAGGGCTGTACGGCGGATGACCCGTCAATTCAATGTTTTGACCGGTTAAATAGGCGCTAGTTTGAACTGATGCGTGAAAGCTCGCATGATCATGATGAAAAATGATTCGCCTTCTCTTGTTCGTTTTGCGAATTCCCCCGAAGATTTCGGGCAAATAAATGGTCGTGTACAACTCGAAATTGACCGTACTACGTTCCTCAAGTGGAACGATGGCCACATGACCCATTCGGACGAGGAAACAGGACACCATTTGCCTCGCAGTGCTTCGTGCGCGAACAAATTTGTTGGATTGGGGTCGTCTTGAAACACCCACACATTTAGTTTAGTTTCCGGCTCATAGGCATAGATCCATGATTCGTCACCGATGACGATTTTATTCACGTTGTTGTTGTTGTAGTAGCGGCGCAAATGGGGAAACATTCAATCACGTCATTTGATGCACCGTTATGGTATTTCTTATCATTTTTCTGCACCAATCGACACGAGCCTTTTTTGAGCTATTGTCAAATTATGCGGGATCCAACGGGGAAAAAAACCTTCTTTACCCCCGAGTGTCCATGCAGCATCGAATGTATGGCCGGATGTTTTACAGAACGCTCTGCAAATGGTACAGGAATGGTGCACTGTTAACGGGCTACGTGTCAATCCGACAAAAGCCGCAGTGATGCCATTCAGTAGCAGGGGGACACTAAGAGCTCTGAAATGTCCCTCAATGTATAATTCACAGCTGACCATGCCAGAAACTGTCAAGTATCTGGGGGTCTGGGGACAGGAAATCACTCTGGAAAGAGCACCTCAGGCTGGTAACAGAGAAAGCAGCCTTATGGATCTGCAGAAGCTATGCGGGAAAAGCATGGGGTATCAAACCTGATATAATTCTGTGGATCTATAAGACAATTGTTAGACCAATTATGGAATACGGGGCGGTGGTATGGTGGAGAAGGGCACCCACTACTGATGGTAGGCTGAATCTGGACAAAGTTCAGAGGCTGGCCTGTCTAGCGGTCCTTGGAGCCCTCATCACCAGCCCTACCGCCGCTTTGGAGGTTCTGCTGAACCTCTCACCACTACACATATCGAGGCAGTGGCAAGACTGGCCGTTATCAGGCTTAAGGCATGTGATACGGCATGCCCACTGAACTCGGTGCAGCTAGGATGGATAAGTAGTAACAACCTACTTAGTATGCCATCAGACTATCTGGTTAAAACGTTACGTTTCGACTGCACATTAGACTCAGTGACGTGGGCGAGGGAGGACTGGACTGAAAAGTTCAGAGCACTCCACCCCGGTACCATCAAATTTTACACGGACGGATCAAAGACAGATACAGGTTCTGGCGCAGGAATTAGCGGCCCAGGTATTAGTCTTTCTATTCCAATGGGATGCCGACCGACCGTGTTTCAAGCAGAAGTACACGCAATCGAGATGTGCGCAAGAAAATGCATTGAAAAGTGCTACATAAACAAGAACATAGCAATATTTACTGACAGCCAAGCGGCAATGAAAGCGCTGACGAGCTTCACTGTCACTTCGAAGCTCGTATGGGATTGTCAGGAAATACTCCAACAGGTAGGCTCTTGTAACAGTCTTACCCTTTTCTGGGTACCTGGGCATTCGGGTGTCGAAGGCAATGAGGAGGCCGATGAGCTTGCAAGGAGAGCATCCGCCACTCCTCTCATTGGCCCAGAACCCTACTGTGGGATACCACTCTGTACATACAGAAATGTAATAAGTGAGTGGGAAAAAGCCAAAGCCATCTCTCACTGGGAAACTCTTCCCGGGCTTCGGCAGTCAAACATTTTCGTTGCCAACTACTCACCTAAACGTACCCTAAGTTTAATTAACATGAGTAGAAACAGGGTTAGGATAATTTGCGGGCTCCTCACGGGGCACTGCCGTCTGAATGGACACTTAAAGACCATGCGCATTGTTACCGACGCGAGCTGTCGCTTCTGCGAGGCTGACGACGAAACGGCTGCGCACATTCTTTGTGAATGTGAGAAGCTAGCAATGCGCCGCTTGGAATGCTTCGGCATTATGTTCCCTTTAGAGGAGGATATCGCCTCCTTGAACATGGGCCAGCTTAATCGGTTTATCGAAAGAAGTCGGCTAGATGAGTTCATCTAACCCATAGTTCGGGCAATGGCACAATAGATCAACGGTCGCAGTGCCCAGGGCTACCATGTAGCCACAGCCCATGTCAAATCTAATTTAATATTCTGCAGTGACGCCTATACTATAAATCAGATCTCTTTGTTCCTTAAGTCGATCAATAAGTGAGGACTAATTCACCAAAACCTGTAAGCAATTCTTGAAGTTGATACCAATTTCAATCGGGCTGGATTCATAAGAAACGTTGATTAGTGGACAATCATCGAGTCAAAGAAAGAACAACTTCAAATTTTCCATATCGAACGAGTCAGATAAAAAAAGATTCGATGTTTCAATTTGGCTTTACTCGACCTCCATAAGACGTAGCAATTGGGGAGTACCAATCCGGCAACGTGTGGCACGCTGGTCTTCATATTTGCATCCTTCGCAGCATATCGTTCAGTTCGCAACACAATTTTGCTTCATAGTTTGACAAAACTCTAATCATAATTTTATAGCTATGAAAAAATCAAGTACTCATACCTTGATGCGTTTCATAGAGATGTGTGTATGAATTGTATAAATCATAGATCATTTTCAATAAATTTCATTATGTGAAAATATTTTGAGGAATTGGACGTATGGTAAGTTTTTTTGTGAAAATATTAATAATTTATTAATATAATTATATTTTTAGAATATAATTGGATAGAGAGAAAGAAAGAAGATAGAAGAAGAAGAATAGTGGAAGAAAAGTGAAGAAAAGGTTGAAAAAAGTGATAAAAAAGGTAAAAAATTTAAAAATAATTATTGAGATTTGTAAAAGATTAATAATATTGGTATTTCTTTTGTTTTAGCAAGAAATAGAAGAAAATAGAAAAGAAAAATAAGAGAGGAGGAGTAATAAATAAGGAAGGAGAAGAAAAATTGAAGAAAAAGTAGAGTAAGATATTGAAATTAGTGTTAAATTTTGTGAAAATAGTGTTTTAGTTAGTGGGTAATTATGACTGATTTCGGAAATATGAATTTAATGTATATTTTTATTATAAGACCATTTTGTTTATATTTTTATATGGGGTATTTTAGATTTATGATGAGATTTATTGAATATCGGGTAGGGGGGATAAGGATTTTATATTACATAGATTGTTTACATAAATATTTGTTGTTAGGAGTAGCAGTTAAAGGAATTTTGGAAGAAATTTATATTATATATAGTAATTTTAAATTAGGATATTTTATTTATATAAATATTAGATTTAGTTATTATATTATTAGATTTTTGTTAGATTTAATTAGTATAGTTTCTAGTTTAGTAGTTAGGTATATTATTAATTTTATAATTTTTGAATTTTTGTATAGTTTCTGGGTGTTATATTTTGTAGTATGTGTGGTAGTAATGGTAGTTTTTGTTTTCTATTTAATTTGTTATTGTATTTTATATATTTTTGGTAGGTGTAATGGGTTAATTTAGGTGAATTATTAGAATTTAATAATATATTTTGTTGTTGTTGTAATTATTAGTTAGAATTATTAGTATATGTAGTTTAAAAATTAGGTAGTAAGAAAATTTGAAGTAGTTAGTGTAGAAAATGTGGTTTTTTCCTAACAACCTATTAATAGATTTATGTTTCCTAAAATGATTGAAATTGTAATTTGTTGAAATTAGAATTTTGTTAGTTTGCATGAGTAAATTGTTTTGGGAAACATAAATCTTAACTATAGTGGGTTATTTAACTTACAAATAAAGTAAATTTTCAACTTGAAGAATTTAATTTAAAATTTAAATAAAAAAAAATATGTTACCAAAAATATATTAAAAAAAATTAAAAAAAAAAATAATTTTAAAAATGTTTATGAAATACATATATATTTTTGGTAACGTTAAATTAAAGCTTTTATTTGTCGAGTCATTTTATCAATGAGATATTTGCATTTATTGAAGATGGAGAATATGATATCAGTTTTTAATAGAAATTGTTGGAAATTGATATCATATTCTTTAACTTCAAAGAATAGTGAAATCGGAATTGAAAGCTTGACTCGACATTCAGGAGCATTAAAAGTGATGTTATTAAAAATATAAAAAATTATTTAAATTGTTAAAAATAATAAAAAATAATAAATTGATAAAAAATTATATTTTTGGTAACATAGTTAGTTTGAATTAATAGTGAAATATTTTTTTTAAATAGAAAAAAGTTGAAAATTTACTTTGTAAGTGTAACCTAATGTAGTTAGATAGGTTGTTAGGTTTTTCCACATAACCACACACACACACACATAATTTTTTTTACGATTGTGTTTTTTGTCAAATCAGTATGCCTAAAATCTCCTCACTCTTCTTTACCACATTATGGACTACTCTGCTTAACAGAATTGCGAACCCACGCTGTCCAAAAATTGTTATTTAAACTCGTTCTATAGATTGTTGAACTTCCAATTAATCTGTCAAAAAATTGGTTACCATTTCAGGCAACAAGTATCAGGAGCAGAAGCTGACCTGTGTATTTGTTCATTAGAGAGAGATGAGAACTTAACCATATTTGCGAATTCCGGAAAGAGTACCGGCATAGCTATCAAGATGAGAGCAATGTGAAACGGTTTGGATGCATAGAAGCGTCGAGTGCGCAGGAGTGTATCGGTCCGCATACGAAGAACCCGCCAACAGTCAAATTATTGGAACATTTTAATTATTGCATGTGATAAAATTGATATTTTTCTGATTAAATGTAAAAAAATAATTATGTAAACTTATATAAATTTTATGAAAATATAAAATGGTTTTCAGAAGATTTTATGCAGTGTGTATGCTTTATCATTTAGCGGAATGTAGATGTAATGATAAGAATGGCGCGCAACTACATTGCATATTACTGGATCGTGGAGAGGGCTCGTCGTGGTTATTCTTCTTCTTCTTTTAGCGGAACAGAAAGGTGTGAACCGCTGTGTATCTATATGGACTCGTTTTATAGTTCGTCATCGTTTTCGTCCGCAATCTCCGGGGACAAAAACGTGGCAGCTGCAATGGGGTTTTCCCATAGTGAGAGGGGGGTGAGATTAGTGGGTGCAGCTGGGCATTGAAACAAATGGGCTACATCGTGTGGCGTACCAGCGCAGTTAGGGCATACGTTTAGTATATTTGGGTCTATGCGAGATAGATACGAATTGAGGCGTGAGCAGAAGCCTGACCGAAGTTGGGCTAAGGTCACTCTGGTGGCTCTCGGGAGCCTAATCTCCTCAGGCGAAATAGGTGGTGGGAGCGCTGAGAGGACTCTGTTCGTACCTAAACTCGCAATAGACCTATTCACTTCCTCAGTGTGAATCATTGCGATGGCAGCCCGGTATGAATCTTCATCGAAAGGATCCCTTTTGTAACCCTGGACTTCTCTCTCAAGGTCACGAGGGCCACGTTTGATGTTGCGTGGAGGGGGAGTTTTGTCCATGAGGTTACGATTAGGATGATCCTCTCGATAACAACCTACTAAATATTGTTTTGTAAGTAGTCGATTGTAGTCACGTATTGGCATCAAATGTGTCTCCTGATGTAGGTGGTCCTGGGCAGACATCAGAAGGCATCCTGTAGCTGTGCGTAGAGCAGCATTTTGGCAGACTTGACAGATTTTGTTCCAGCTTGTGTTACAGAGACCTTGCGACCAAACTGGCGCCGCAAAATCAGCCGCTGCTCGACCCACCGCTTTGTAAGTGGCTAGCATTGTCTCTTTATCTTTGCCCCAGGTGCTACCAGCCAGTGCTTTAAGAATTTTGTTCCTACTGCGCATCTTTTCACATACCGCTTCCGCGTGATGAGCTGAAGTCATCATTTTCTCAAAGTGAAGCCCGAGAATTTTTGGATTTGCAACAGCAGGAACTGGTTTGTTGCCAATACGTACCCCAACCGGCCACTTACAATCACCAGGTGGTAAGGAAGGTCGCAGATGATTTGGACGCTGAGATGGTTAGGTTTCTGCTATGGAAAAATGCTTCTAGTCGCGCTAAATATCTATTGATATTTTCACGCATGACATCCCTATCCGCTCCCGTGGCGAGTACAGTGCAGTCATCGGCATAAGAAATAACTTCAATGCCTTCCGGAGGTGTTGGGAGACCGGCCATGTAGATGTTAAACAAGGTGGGAGAGAGAACCCCACCCTGAGGAACACCTAATTTGATCTTTCTAAGTTTGGAACGACTGCCTCAAAACTCGGTGAAGGATTGCCTACCAGCTAGATAGTTGGCAATCCATCTTATCTCTTGAGTCGAAACATGCATATTGAGGAGGTTTGCCAGAAGCATGGAGTGATTAACCTTATCAAACGGATTTGATAGGTCAATCGCCACCATGATGGTTCTATGGCAAGGTGTACTGTGGTTTAGTCCGTCTCTTACACGTGTAGTGATCGCGTCCAGAGCGGTGGTTGTACTATGCATGCGTCTGAATCCGTGCTGATGGGGATCTAGCTTTGCATGTGAAACGAGTGTGGGGTGGATGAGGGCTTCCAGCGTCTTTGCTACAGGTGACAGGATCGTAATCGGTCTGTAGGAAGTTCCTAGTTTGGCACTTTTCCCTGGTTTAAGGCATGGGACTATACGACCTTGTTTCCAGATGTCGGGGATGGCGAGCGTAGACATTGACAAGTTAAAGACTGCCGTGAGATACTCAATGGCAGGAAGATCAAGATGTTTGAGCATGGCCATTGAAATGCCATCTGGTCCAAGGGCCTTAGAATTTTTTGCATTCTCAATGACTGTTTTAACCTGGTCCGGGGTATAAATTGCAGAGGTCGTACGCATTACACAAAATAAAAATATAGGAATATAGGAGAATATACGAGAAAATATAGGAGTTATATAGGAGGTACATATTTTGTTTGTAACATATCATCACACATACATATATGGCCAAAAAAATAAGTACACCCCTCTTGTACCATTTTATACATGATTTTCATTGCATTTATTATATTGTATCGAAATAGATAGTAATTATAATTATAAGAACTCGGATACAACAATGCCAGGGAACCCGAAAAAGAAGATGGCTCTCCCCTATCTTCTTGGTCCCGACCGGAATAAACTCTGAAGTGGATAATGAGCTTGGTCCAAATTATAAGTACGCCAGCGTTTTTTAACTTTTTTTCACACACGGTTTCTGACTTTTTATCAGGATTTATGTTTTGTTATTTTTTGGTGTGTAACTAACGTCAAATTAAAAACAAAAAATACTTAAAAATGCTTACCAGGCCTATAGAAAATCGAGTGGGGTCCAAAACTGAAATTGCGGTCAAACTATTCTGTCAAACTATTCGCTCAATCATGAAAGGAATCGGCTGATCGTGCATTCAGTTCATAATTCATTAAGAACTAAAGAAAATCAGTCGGAACTACGATAAAATCCATAATATGGCTCTCAAGGATAATTGACAATCACATTATCACTATGGCGAAAAAAGTTCCCTTGGCATTATTGATGCTTATCGCGGGAGTATTGGAAATATTTCATCTCACCGAAAAGTCAATGGAAGACTACAAGAAGTAAAGCAATTTTGGCGAATAGATTCGAAGTTTCCTTCGCCATCGAAAAAAATATAGAAGGTGCGATCAATTATGGAGAGAGATAGTCCTCCTTGGTCGAAACAAAACAAAGAAATATTCAGAATATTTTATTTTAGTGCCGATATCGTAATAAATTTGAATCATAAAAGACTCCTATCGAAATATTCTTTGTCTCAGAGAAAAATAAATTTGATCAACGCTACATTAAAGGACTTTTTCCAACCGGAGCCAAAATATTATGGTCAATGGTTTTTTTTAGAGTTTGTTGTCATTCAAATCCATCTAGTAACTATTACAGTGAGACAATTCCAGAATACGAAATGTCTGTTAAGAATCATATCGCATTATGCTAAAGAATCTATGCCAGTTAGGTGACCATTCTAGCAGAATAATAACATTAACCACACCTCATAAGCTGGTGAACGATTAGCTTCATTAACAAGGAGTGTAATTTTTACTTGGTGAAGTCGTTTACCGAACTTTAATTCACTCGAAATATCAGAAAGAATTAAGTTAAAGAATTGGAAAAAGGTATGCCCAAATAAGGACAGAATCATAAAGGTTTTCTTGAAGTTACTTGGTATACGGTACCATTTGAACCATGCCGCCAAATTATCTCCAGAAAGTCAACAAGAACGGATTTTTCTCTGAAGAAAAATGGACAATATGATGTGAAATAATGAAAGACAGTAAGCTCTCGTCGAATTAGAGCATGAAGTTGGAACTAAAGCTAGTTTGAATCAAATTAATTGAAATATACTTATTATTTCGTCCAGCCTTTTTTAGTCGTCTCACTTTTTTAAGGGAAATGAGAGCCGTTGTTTTAAATTGTTACTGTTTATATTATTTTATTCCTCTCCAATTAAGTAACAAAATATTATTAAACGATTTTTATTTTCTTTAATAACCGCTGGGCTACAGGGGGTTAAGAAAAAAATTATTTTACTGTACTTATTTTTTTGGTCATTATGTGTATATTTTTTCACATTTATTTCTTTTTATGGAGCATTTCAATTTCCTTTTCAAATTGTTTTATGTTTCACATATATTGGAATTTTTAAAATTTTTAGCCTTTTTTAGAGAGACAAATGAAAAATATTAGAATATATAGGAATAGGGGCAAAATATAGGAGAATATAGGAGGTGCGATGCAAATATGGGAAATATAGGAAATATAGGAGGAGTACGGACCCTGAAATTGGTACGGAGTCAACAATTCGGCTGCGAATCCGTCTTCTAATTTTGCGCTTGAGGCCATCGGACTTGGGATGTTCAATAAATTGTTTATTGAACTGGCTCGCACACTGAAGAGGATTGCTTGTTTCTTTTTTGCCGAAGGTTATGGCTATATTGCCCTTATCTTTTGTGGGGTTCGAAAGGGCACGGACAGTGGACCATAACTTACTGGCACCTTCATTAAGGTTACAGTCATTGAGGTGCTCGTTCCATTTGGCCTTCTTGTAGTCTTTAACTTGTCGCTGTATTTGGATATTGAGCTCCCGAATTCTGGGGTCACCAGGGTTAGCGCGCCTAATGTTGTCACTTTCATCAGCTAACCTTGCGGCACTTGTTGGGAAGTTTGGACGAACCTTTGGCATGCGCCCTGCAGGGATGAACCGTGCCGCAGCTTTGGCAATGACGCTCCTAATGTTCCGTTCGGCCTTATGTATATTGGTGGGAGGGGGAAGCGCGAAGAACTTCGATGACGTGAATGTTTTGAAACCTTCCCAATCAGCTTTTTTGTGATTGACAAAAGTTCGCTTCTCTGACTTGGTCAGGTCAGCTGGTTTGTCAATTCTGACTATGATTGGGAGGTGATCAGAGGGAAGACCAGTAAGTGTTTCCCAGGAGGTCTCACTAATTAGGCTAGCGCTGACAATTGTAATGTCTGGTGATCTAATACAATTGTTTGCATCACGGGTTGGAGAGTTTTCATTGAGGGTACAGAAACCTGATGCGTCCAGAGATTCGGCGATAGCTTGACCCCTGGCATCGTTGTGAAGCGCGGAATGCCAGAGTTCATGATGGGCATTGAAGTCACCAAGAATGATCCTGTGCTCTCCATTAAGAAGAGGACCAATATCGAAATGGTAGTTTGTACAGCTAGAATATGGTGGTATGTAGATATTAAAAATTTCAATATTGGTGCTCCCTGATGAAACTGAGATGGCTTGCAATTCCGCCGTACCGTCTGAAACTACATCTAATACACGGTAATGTACGGACCTGTGTATTAGGAAGGCAAGTCCACCTCCAGGGTGAGAATCATTCGTGGCGCCTTCTCTGTCCTTGCGTATGATGATATATTCACCTTCAGCGTTGAATGGTGAATTCGCGTGGAGTTTCGTCTCTTGGATGGCTGCAATCAGGATTCTGTACTTTCTCAAGAAGCTTGTGATTTCAGGAAATTTCCCTAGGATGCCATTACAGTTGAACTGCAATATGGACACCGGTGTAAAAATTGCTGGCGGAGGGGCGGGAGTTAGGCTGTGTCTTACGTTCAATGCAACATTATTGGGGGGAGTAGGGGGCGTTGTTGGAGGGGAGGGGCCTGGTATTACCCGAGGCTGCCCAGTATTCCTACAGCCTGGAGCAACAAATGTACCTTCTATGTAATGACCCATCTTTCTCAAACCGGAGCATCTGAAATGCACCCACTCCGAACAGCAACTACACTGAAGTGACCTGGCATTAGAACCGATACGTCGGTTGCAGACACTACACATCCATACCAAGACAGGGCCTGGATTTGCTTCAATGCCGGCGCGTAAGAGGAGAATTGAGAGCAGCCGCGCCGAGATGTGATGCTCCCAATATGACGAAAAAACATATATAACGAGTCCATACATATACACAGACATACACAACCTTCCTGCATCGAGACCTTCGAGGCTCTTGCCAGGGAGGCGTTTTGGCAACTCTTGGCCGTTTGTTGTAGCAAACGGGTGTGGTCCGCCCCGAAGAGGCGTATTGCAACTGCAAAATAATGCAATAAACAATGGTTGCCAGTAGGACCACTCGTCGTGGTTGTCATTGGTAATGTCTAGCGACAAGAACATTGTTTCACTACAGTGATATAGATGCAATGTCCATGGACTCAGCTGGACATCTAAACGCATGCTTCATCTTATAAGGCAGGCCAGCACAGCTTAGACAAATGTTTTGATTGACTGGGATTATACGAGACAGATATGAATTGAGGCCCGAGCAAAAATCCAACTAATTTCTTTACCTTCCGGCGGATGCACTGAGAGAACTCTATTCGTACCTAGTCCTTGCAATATAGTTTAAGGAGAGTACTCCACCCTACCGAAAACCTATTTTTAATTTCCTAAGCTTTCAACGTTTGCCTCGAGAATCGCGATGTAGCCTACCAACTGAAAATTCTTTATTGAACAGGCTGGCAGATTTGTGGTTTACTGATCTACCGACTGATTTTATGGCTATATTTCCTTTACCCTTGTCGGCACAAACTGTAATACCATAGTTTACTGACACCTTCATTTGTATGCTGCTAGCCTAGCGGCGCTGGCTGGAAACTTTTGTCGAACGTTTGAGATTTGTCCTACAGAAATGAAACGTGCTGCTGTTTTGTAGGCGGTTCCATGAAAGTATGCTCCGTGAAAAACCCCCAATTCGTTTTTCAGTTAAATTCTTATATAAATACCATGACAGGAATATGGTCTGAATCAAGAGTTTTAGTGCCGCGTTTCGGCGAATATCCATTGAATACGCAGAAATCTGAGGAGTTAAAGGATTCTGCAATTTGTATACCTCTGACATTTCGATAAAGGCCAGAGTGCCAGTGTTCGCGGTGGGCATTGAAATCTGAAGGGTAGCTATAAGGTGGTAATAAGGTAATAATAATGTTTATTTTGATGCTGAGAAATTATCGCCAAAACGGGCGATGTGCCTACACCGCAGGTAGAGCAACGCGGAACCATGGAGCGGTATAAAGAACGAGGCAAGGAAGAAGAAGAAGAAAAGGATTATTTTGTTTATTTCTCAATAAATCATTATAACGGGTTTTCAAGATTTTTGCTTACTGACTTCTCAGTATGGAAAACCGTTTCTTTTACATAGAAAATTCTTAGAAATTGTATTTTTTTTAGAATATGACGTAATAATGTTTCCCAAAGATTTCCTGTCTAATTTTGATGAAGGAGAGGCCACCTCCGTAACATTTCTTACATTGGAACCTTCTTTAAGCGCAATGATTGGCGAGAGATGATGCAATCTGTTGCTTGAAAATCCGTTATGTGCTATGTCTTCCGTATTAAAACGAAAACAGTTTATCATTAGGATATTCCAGAGAAGTTTTTACTGTATAAGAGGCGGTTACATCAACTTTTAAATACATAAACAACCCTGCTTAACACTATTAAAGGAACTCTATCCAAAATTTGTATTGAGAACTATGAAAATCCGGCAAATGCGCATTAAAAGTATTGGACAGGGTAGTCTACCTATATAACACTTGATTTAGTCACTTCCAGCATAGGAAAAATTTCATAGGATTTTCCTGACGGTAAAATGCTTGCATTTAATACAGAAGATTGGACACAACGGTTTTTGAAGCACGATATCGCATCATCTCTCACCAGTCGTAGTACTTAAAATTGGTTGCAATGTTACAAATATTGGAGATGAACCTCCCATTGATCCAAATTAGACAGAAAAGCTTCGATAAACATTATTACGTAAAATTTAGTAAAGAAAAACACGAGTTCGGAGATTTTTCTATGTAAAAGCAGCGGTTATCGATGCTAACAAGCTAATAAGACCAAAACTCAAAAAAACTGTTAAAATGATTTCGTTAAACATAAACAAAACAATCTCTCAGAGTCTATTTTATTCGAAAGGGTCTCTCCCGTTATTAATTTAATCAATCTCTGCCTTTTAATCAGTTTTTGCCATAATAATTCCAAGTGCGGCTATAGTTATGACCTACTGGAAATTGAGTTTTTCCATTATAGAGAAATAACGGTTTGAAATAGAAGGAAACTAGTGAAATTATTTGTGTTTGAAGTATCCCTTTTGTTTAGAGTATGTGGAATAACTGTGCTCTCTCTAAATTTCCAAGGATCAGTCTGTTTTATGGTGCGGCTATTGTTATGATAGGCAGTGTATTTGACGTAAACGTACTAGAACATGCCAATTCTAAAAACTTTTGTAGTACCTACACCCCAACCCGAAAAAATAGCTATTTTGTATTGAGAGAAATGTGACCTTCTTTGTGGAATCGAGAGATCAAATTCATCGTTTCGTCTAAATTCGAATAACTTGCCTTCCGGCAAGTAATTTTAAAAGATGGCGCATAGTCTCTAGTTTTCATAACGGAATGATGTTTGCTTCATTATTTCCGATTGGAATCAGAATAGTTTTTCAAAGACCTGAAACTATGGCATTTTTCCCCGAAAATTGCAACACTCAAAATATCAAAAGACCTCTGGAGGTCTGTAAAGGTCATAATGAGTAAAATACCGTCCATTCCCATTCAAAACTGAACTATATTAATCACACTTATTTGCCTACCGTGTATTTGATAAATGAACGTAGTCCCTTCGCACATTCCTCACTAGGTTAAAAATAACAGGCACGACAATCCAACATTGGACTAAAGCCGCAGGATGTGATAGTGACATCCTATTTTCAAGATCTTATCTGCTTTTTGTTGAGGTAATGAGAACAGCATCACGCTCAGCAGTGTTATTTATCCCCATAAATGGGTGGTACTCGTTTAACATCTGAGTGAGATCATAGTCCGTCACAAGCTCGTGAGTTCGAAAAACACCATCGTTGACAGTAAGATTCGAACTCATGACCCTGTGCACCGAAGGTGCGCCCACTAGAACAGCCAGACACTACACTACACTAGTTAGCTACCTTTTAAAACAGATATGTCTTATTGCGACCACCTCAGCACCAAGGATATTAAATTTCCTGTTAATTTGTCTGAAAAGTTGGAGTACATACATATAGAAAATAGGAAAACCTATCACCGAGTTAAAAAAACCCACATGGAGAATTCAAATTCATTTTTGCAGCCTAAGGGCGGCCACACACGTAGCGGAATTACAACTTGCATAGCTGTCATTTTTTATATGAAGTTTCGTTGGATTCCGGGGAAAAAATTCAGATTCGTTCCATTCATTCCGAATTCCGAATTCCGAATTTGTATTCACAACATTTGTAAATTTGATAAAATTGAATAGTAAAGTAATTCTAATATTGTAAACTTGTAACAAAAATGCCCCCAAAATATGTTTTTGTCATGCCAATGCGCTCGTTTTTTCGTTGACACTAAATTTGTTACAAATTTCAAACGTTTGAATGAAATAAATTACTTCAGATCATACTAGTGCTGAGTAAATCACGTCCAAGGAGTGATCTCCTGGACCTGGCGATCGCCGGCCATTCCAGTATTAAATGAATGGAGGTTTCGTCTTCCTCCAGGCAAAGGCGACATTGGGTCTCCCTTGATAGACCTATTTTATGAAGGTGGTAGCGGAGCCCAAAGTGCCCCGTAAGAAAGCCTATTAATAGTCTGAGCTCGGTCCTGCGCAGACATTTAATATCGGAGAAGCTGAAGGGGCGCACCAACTCCTTAGTAAAGGCCTGAATAGACCTCGGGCGGAATGAAAATGAAATTTTTGTCCGCTGCGATTTTCTCAATGAAAATGCATGCTTACTGTCGTGTAACATGTCGGTAATGATGGGGAATTCCATAAGCTACAATCCGAATATGGTTCCAAAATTTTTCTCGGCCATTTTATGTATTATTTTTCGATTCCCCCGTCATTAGATATTTTCCACGGTGAAATGACGGGGGAATCGAAAAATAATACATAAAATGGACGAGAAAAATTTTGGAACCATATTCGGATTGTAGCTTATGGAATTCCCCATCATTTCCGACATGTTCCACGACAGTAAGCATGCATTTTCATTGAAAAAATCGCAGCGGACAAAAATTTCATTTTCATTCCGCCCGAGCTCTATACTGCGCTTAACTCTTAAACCAGGGTGCGATGTCCAGTAGTTATGCCTCAGGTCCGAGGACCAGTTACCAATTACGCCTTTAGCAGCTTTCCAGCTTATTCCACAGAAGGGCTCAGGACAGATGAGTCTGGAAGATGAGCCCTCTCTTGCTAATTCGTCCGCGTATTCATTTCCTTCAACGCCTCTCTGCCCCGGAACCCAATAGATGGAAACAAAGTTACGGCTATAGGGGCTCTGAAGGATGTCAAAACACTCGCTGACCATCTTCGAGGTAAACTTGTGTGAAGTTAGCGCCTTAATTGCTGCCTGGCTGTCAGTGCAGATGGCGATGTGTGCGCCACGGAGACCACGTCCCAAGATCTCCCTGGCACAGATTTCGATGGCATGAATTTCGGCTTGGAAGACAGACATCCTGGTATTGGGTCCAAAGACTCCAGCACCTACACCGTGATCGGTCTTAGAGCTATCGGTAAACCAAGTGATGCTTCTGGGATCCATACACGTGTTGCCATTAGCCCATTCCGCCCGATCTGAGATGTGAAGGGCGAATTTCCTGCCGAATCGCATTTCCGTGATTATGTAATCTGAAACCTGGCAGATTGATAGGCCAGGAACTTGCTGCAGGATACGCATGTGTCCCCGATCACTGATACGAGTATCAGTTGATTGGTTGATTTTCAAAGCACTCAATGATGCAGTTTCCTGTATGAAAATATGCAGTGGCGTCACTCCCCATATAGATTCCATGGCTAGGGTAGATGTAGTGCTAAAAGCACCAGTAATGCCAAGACAGGCAAGTCGTTGGAGCTTATTACAGCTCTTAATTGCGTTGCGCTGTAGTGTTTTACGCCACCACACTAGAGAAGCATAATTGATAACAGGTCGTACTAAAGTACTGTATAACCACTCTGTCATTTTGGGTGAAAGACACCAAGTCTTACCGTAGTATTTTCGCCAAGTCCACATGGCACGCGTAGCCTTGCTAAGAACGTTTTCCACGTGGCTATTCCAGTTTAATCTACTGTCGAGTGTAATGCCAAGACATTTAACCTCTTTGGAATAGTTAATGAGCACACCTCTTAGGTAGATTGGGTCAAGAGGAGGAGCAATTTTCCTCGTGAATGGTACTAGGACTGTTTTTGTGGATTGATATTGAGCCCAGTTGCTGTGCACGGGCTCGAATTTGTCCCTGATCACGATAGTGATATCGTCCACGTAGCCGATGGCGAAAAAACCCTGCACCTCAAGTAGCGCGAGTAATTCATCTACTACCAAGGACCACAATAGGGGTGAGAGTACACCCCTTGATAGCGTTGATGTTGAGAGTGTCACCGCCAAGGGAGGAGTAAATCTCCCTTCCTTTTAGCATGGCGTCAATCCACTTGATGGTGGGCTGTGGCACCCCTCTCCTGACGAGGGCTCTGGTAATCGCATCGTAACCAGTATTGTCGAAGGCACCCTCGATGTCTAGGAAAGCACAAAAAGCGATCTCTTTTTCATCTATAGATTTTTCAATAGCGCTGACGAGCTTGTGGAGCGCCATCACCGTCGACTTACCCTTTACATAGCCAAATTGAGTATGATGTAAAGGGTTATTTTTCATCATCAGATTCCTGATGTGTTGGTCAGCTAAACGCTCCATAGTTTTTAGGAGAAAGGAGGATAAACTGATGGGCCTGTAGGACTTTGGTAAGTCCTCAGGTTTGTTGCCTTGCATAGGGATGAAAGTTACATTGACCTTCCTCCAAGCAAGAGTGATGTGACAACAATAATAGCTAGCTCTGAACAGAGCTGTAAGGTATGACAGGATGATATCCAGGCAGTTTTGAAGGATAGCAGGAAATACTCCATCGATCCCCGGAGCCTTAAATGGATCAAAGGACAGAATAGCCCATTTTACTTTGTCGCTGTCAAAGATTACTCCAGAAAGGCTCACCAACCATCTAGCCGGTTGTCCTGTGTAACCTTGAATGTGTTCTGGACGACTGTCTGAGGAGACAGATCCAGGAAAGTGCGTGTCGAGGAGAAGTTGGAGGGTGTCATTGGGACCAGTCGTGAACGAACCATCCGGGCATTTTAGTAACCCAACTCGGTATGAGGTACCTCTATGGAGGGCTTTGTGAAGCCGTGCAGCCTCAGGTAAAGACTGAATTGCTTCACACTGCCTCTTCCAGTACTTCCTTTTGGATTGCCTAATCATCGTGTTGTATTCGGTTAAGGAGCGCCTGTATGCCTCCCACTGAGCACAGCGCTTGGCTGAGTTGAACAATCTCCGAACATGGGACCGTTTTCGATCGAGCTCATCATTCCACCAGGGGACCTGGAGTGGCCATAGAAAAAAAAATTAAAGTAACTGTCGTCTTGCAGAATACCACACCTGGTTCGCCGTATTAAAACAAATAAAATAATTTATACTGATATTTTTTTTTATTATGCTTATGCATCTAGTTAAATCAATACACGGTCGACTTAAATAAATATTTTGGCAAATACTATTCCATTCTAATCAATGTGCTGAAATCTCTTCAGGTGTATCTCATTACTTCGTATTAACGGGAAGTCCGCGACTTCTTCGACTTTCCTCCCACTCTTCACGATGCATTTTTTTACGATGTGCATGCCTATTGGCATTTGAGTTAAAGGTTTTCGGGCAATGCGGACAAGTGTATAAGACATCGCCCGTGTGCGTTGTCATGTGTTCCTATGAATATTGATGCATTAAATTTCCCCTACTTTTTCGCGAAATATCACAGCTCTTCTTACCTTCAAATTGAGCGCTATCTTGAAAGCCTTTCCACATATATTGCAAGAGAATCTCGGCTTACCCGCATGTGCATAACGAATGTGGCCCGTTAGTGCACTTCTCGAAGGCGTAACTTTCTGACAAATATGACAAATATGCTCGACGCTATTGTCTTTGTCGTGCAGTTTTTTTGTATGAATTTTCAAACGATGTGTATTTTTAAGCCACATGCCACATTGCTCGCATTGAACCTTAGCATCAACAATGCCAGCATGCTCTTGCTGATGTAGAGTAAAGAGGGTTTTGCCAACGATAACCTTAGCGCAAATGTGACATATTTGTGTGTACGCCCTTTCGTGTATCGCTCTCTTATGCGAATTCATTAAATTCTTAGATGGAAATCTAAAAGAAACTTTGTTCAGAATTTACAAAAACAAAATGTACGTTTCAAATTATGTACTTACGTTTTGCCACAAACATCACACGCAAAGGCATGTTCTTCCTTGGGCATATGTAAAATTTTGTGGTTATTCAAAATCGACAAATTAATAAATCGTCGTTCGCATATATCGCATTGATACCGTTTCTTGAAAGAAGCGTCATGCGTACGTAAATGACTTCTCAGTACCTGTCCACTACAGTACACTTTGTCACAAAACTTGCACCTAAACAACCAAACTCATTAAAAATTATGCTAGATAATAGTTGAAACGGAAAAATACTTGAATGTCTCCGGATTCTTATGTTTTTGTATGTGCTCATAGAGATAAACACGTTGGTAGAACTTCTTCGTGCAACAGACGACATAGCCCCTTTTATTATGCATTGTTCGAAAATGGCCTTTAACATCAGCAAATTTTTGACATGGCGTCGAGCACAATTCACATTGGAGGCTAAGAAATTGCGAAATTGCGTCATCGTACATTTTATTTTTTTTCTGATGCTCTAGATTAGGCGATTTCTTTACACGTTTAATTGTTTCTATTTTCCCTGATTTCTTTTTTGAGTCACGTCCTTTCGGCTGTAGGTTATCCGTTTCTTCGGACGAATCGAAGCTCGACGATTCCTTTAATTCCAATTTCATTTGGACGTCCGTCTGTTCACCAGCTTGAATTGATGTATCATTGTCAGTAAGAATTACTTGATTTGATTTCGGTTGGACTCTGCCTTTTTTCGCTTTAGTGTCAGAAGTGACAACATCGAGCGTTTTGCATATATTCTTGTTATTCTTAGTGCGTCCACTTCGACGCTTTTTTGGTTCTTTCTTAATAGATTGTACTCTTGTGCGTACAACTTTCTTGGCTAGGGGTTCTGTTGACGAAAAAAACTTCTTTATAATTCTCCAAATATAAATAAAGAGTTATCCATAAGAAATGCCCATATTTTGTTTCCTAAGCAATCTAAAGGGCGAAACAGATACGTTCCGTCAAAATTTGAGCAATGGAGTTTGTATGTACGGCACGGGATGGAAGAAAAATTATAATGTCTTCGGAACGTAACGTAACGGAAGGGTTCTGTTTCGCACGTAAAAGCGGAAGCGCTACAGATTTTCCTCTACTGTTTTGTATTATTGAATCTGGATTTCATTGCGATTATTTCTGACCAAGATGATCATATGAATGGCAGATCCAGCTTGCATTGATTTTAGAGTATTTCGAAAGACTTTTCTACATGTGAAAAGAAAAAAATTTGGTAGCCTAGAGCTTGAAAATTAAGCGAATACAGAAACCATTTTACATTTACGAAGAAACATAAACACCCAAGAACAATAGGCAGACAAGATCATGGGGATAGCTGTACGAAAATTTTTCGTTCAGCGCATGTACGTCACAATAGACTGGTAGTATACGAGAATTATCAAGTTCACGAACAATTTGTAAAGAAAATGATAAACGGAGTGTTGTATGTTGGGTCCAGAGTGACGTCACAATGCGCAATGCGTTATCTGGAATGTCAATTGTTCTTGGTGTCACCTATGGATAGCCTTTTGTATTTTTCCAGTAGTCTGGTTGTCGAATTTTGGCATTACAGGGGTGTTGCGTATTCTTGATTGAAAGCTTCAAAATTTAACATGTCACAGGGAGGAACTCGGTCCATGCATGATCCACTGTTTTCAAGCCACAGTCACAGTCATTTTCCATACAAGTTGACATGTTGTCATGTCAGTTAATTGAATTACTGAAAATCTGTAAACTATTTTTGAAAATGGCTATGACTGTGACTGATAACTGAAAAGTGTGGGTCGACCTTTATCATTCTCCGTGACAGTGCAAATGCAAAAATCAATTCTATTTCACTGGCATACTGTCAGGTATATTGGTAAGAAAATTAGCGAAAATCAAGTTCAAGTGTAATGCTCTCAGCACAATTATTTTTGTCAGTCTTTCATCCTTTAGTTGGCGGATGGATGGAAGGACTTATTCCGGTTTTTAGAAAATCCACTGATTTACTTCTCACAAAATATGCTTTATCTTACCCTCATCTGACGAACAGATACTACTGTCGTGTCCATCGTCTCTGTAGTCGCCGTCGAAAGACTCCCGCATCGGATCTCCTGAATCGTTATCGCTTTCACCATGATCAACGTCCACAAACACCGGGCAGTTATCGTCTACAGTAAAAACACAAATATTGAATACATCGACATTCAATTGAGTTATACGATTTGCACACTACCTGATGCGCCTGTTTGTGACGTCGTTGTACTCTTAGTTGTATCCTTTGCAATATTATCGTCTTTCTTATCCAAATACTCGTCGACATATTCATTTTTCAAGTGCTCAACACTGGCAATTTCAGTCTCCTCTTTCACTGACGAGAACTCAGTCAATAGACGCTGCGCCCCTTCAATGCTCAAATAGTACGTATGAAAATCGGAAATTTTTGACCAGCACGTCATGCATATCATTATGGAAATTGGATCATCCTTCGATGGCTGCAAATTGATTAATGATTTTAATTTATCTGTTGATTGAGCTATTGAACAAATTGTGCATTTGTTGTGTTTACCTCGAACCAAAAATGCCGACCAATAGTCGGTGCTATTTGAAACTGTCCCGGGTCATGCTCAAAAATGCACAACGTATTCTCAGACTCGAGCAAGCACATACGGCAAAGCATTTTCATTGTTTTTATTTCATGGAGTTCGGCTGAATTAAGGAATTGAATAAGAAAATTGTAATTGTTGCGGAGAATAAGAATGTTTTAAGACACACGACGATAATGGCTTGACAGCACGAACAATGACATTTGAGAATGTAAGCAGAGGCGCAGAGTAAAATTAGGTGTAGGGTTCCCGAACTAAAATACTCTATCGACAGGGGCGCTGCATTCGCCTTGAAGATTATATACAGTGAACACCGGTATTTGTGTACACCCCGTCACTAAGGTTTCGTGGGGAGTCGCTATACAAGGACTCCTCACCTTTTCGTGGTGTCAAGTGAGCCTAGAAAAAAAGCCCTGAAAGAGGAATGCATCACCGCCAAAGATTAGATTAGATTGTGGAGGGATTCGCAGCACTGAAGCCAATGGTATTGTGCTATCGCCCTGGTCGCACGTCGCAGGTGGGTAGGACTATGTCTGCCGATCAACGTTGATCGTGCTAAGAAAGGAATTGAGGTTACTGATTGAAGTTGAAGCTATGTCGTTCTGATCTGGATAGGCCACTCCAAATTGTATATAGCGGTGCGTCGGGCCAGAGCATCACATTTGCACAGAATGTGGATTGAAGTCTCGCCATCCTCTTCAAAGAGCCTCATTGTGGGCAGATGTGATCTTAGGCAAGAGTAGTGGCCTGGCCTGTTATGCTTGAAACAGATTGGACGCAATGAATGCTGCCGAAAAAAGCAGCACAATTCATTTTTAATGGCTGACATGTTTTTTCTGTTGTTGTTGAACAGCTGCAGAAAACATGACCAGGGTTCTGGTCCGCAGAAGTGGGATGTGCGTGCCAACTCATCAGCCTGTTCGTTCCCTCTGACGCCCATATGGCCTGGAACCCAGAAGAGTGTTAGTGTATTATTTACGCCTAGTTTGTTCAGCGCATTCAGGCAACATTGAACAAGTCTTGACACACCCGGTCCTGAACCTCCGATTGAACCGTCAGTAAATCATTTTATGGTCTGTAGGTGCAGCCTAACGATTAGAGTGTTCTCTGCTCCATGTTTCAGCGTGAAAATGGCGGCCGCATGAGATTTCCTTTGCAAGATGGTCGGAGTCGCGATAATGATGTTGTTGAGGCATTTTAGCTGACCTCGGCCTCGGTTTCGAGGTGTATGTCAACTAGAGTTGGTCTAACTATTGCCCTCTAAATCTAGAGCATAATGGAGGATTTCATACCCCATGTTTTCCCTACGAATTTTTTGCATATCCAAAGGGCTCTGCTGGCTTTTTCAGCCGCCGCTTCGACATGCTTTTGCCCGTCAAGTTTACTGTCGAGGATTACCTCGAGGTATTTGACTTGATTGTACATTATCGGACATCTGAGTTCAGCCCGATTCCTATTCCTGAAGAAGATGAACGCTTGGGATGAGTTGACTCGGAGCCCGTTCCCATCACACCATTCTTGAACTATTTTTAGTGCTGGTTCGAGTAAATCAGGTAGTGTTTCCTCAAACAAACCCTTTACCACTATAACAAAATCGTCGGCATATCCCTGTATCGAGAAGCCATTAGATGTGAGCTTCCACAAAAGTTCGTCAGCAAGCAGGCACCATAAGAGGGGCGACTATACACCCCCTTGTTGACAGCCTCTAGTAACCTCAGCAAAGAGAGGAGGAAAGCATGCTGCTAATCCATCCTATAGTGGTATTTCCTACCATCTTATTTTTCAGTGCTCTTTCAATTGCATCGAAGGCAATATTGTCGAATGCCCCTTCAATGACCAAGAAAGCAGCAATCGCGGTATTTTTGACCTCAAATGTCCTTTGTATATTTCTCCTGCAATGCTGTGAAGCTCGAATTATGTAGACTTACCAGGTTGGTAAGCAAACTTCCTTTTGTGTAGCGGGTTACTAAGCAGCGTGATTTTTCTGATGTGCTCATAACTGATTTTTTCCATTGATTTGAGCATAAATGAAATATGGAGGTTTTCACACTTTTACTTAATCTGGCCAGATTACGTAATCTGCGGTGTGGTGAGTTTAAAAATATATGGAATTTGACAGCTCAAATTAAGTTATTTGCACAGATTACGCAATCTGGCCGTAAGTGTGAAAACCTCCAAGAATGATTGGTCTGTAAGATTTGAGATCCTCAATGAAGACTACTCTAGCAAGTCTCCAAGAGTGCAGGATGTAGCCCTCTGCGCAAAGATGCTCAGGTGGTATGGAGTTAGAAGCTCCAGACCCTTCTGAAGGAGGGCTGGAAAAATCCCGGATTTAAATGGCTCAAACGAGCCTATAGCCCATTTTAGTTTATCTTGAGTAAAGATTTGCCCTGCTGTTCTCCAGTCTGAAGAATTAGTTCATTCCTCAGTATGTGGCATCCCGGAAAGTGCTAAGGGTGCTAAGGAGTAGCTCGGCGGTCGTCAATGCATCAGTCGTGTGGTGCCCAACAGGGTGCTTTATGGTGCTCAGTGTCTTTTTTAGCCAACTCTAATCTGCCTACTATTAGTACACAGACCCCGCAGGGGGTCGGTGTCCTTGTGACACTCAGCCAAGGAAGGCTGTTTGTAGTGGGACAAAGATCTTTGGTGAGCTACGACACCACCAACCTAGTAGCGCAAAGGGGCCCCTGGTACAGTTGAGACGCCATGGCGAGGATCTGTACAAAGACCATTCGGGCGGTAACGTTCCCGTGCTCCTGAGTTATGTACGGGTAGCTCTTGGCGTGCCTACCTCCCCCCATAGATTGCGGGAGGGAAGCACTAAAGGCCAAGCACGATTGTGGTGTCCTCTGGTGGGGGAGTGCATCTTATGGAAATCGTGTGAGCTTCGGAGTTGACGGCTTCGCATGACCCGAGTCCTGAAGGGGCTAGTTAGGGAGAACGGCCTTGGTGGAAAATGCCTACGCGCCTATATCTAACTAGTTTGTGGATTGATGACCACACTGCCCGAGTCGCATTGCTGACTAGTAAACTGAAGGGGCCACCTGGATGTGAAAAGCAGCGCTACGTGTCTACACAGGCTCGTAGCCACAGGTCCAACGAGCCTGGGATGTGCATGTCTGAATTCGACGTAAGGCTTAACCAATAGGGGGCCGAAGGAGGATCACACCTGCTATAGAGAAGTCTTTAGCGAATAGTGAACTACGAGGATGGGTGTGCCCAGGGGACCATGGTCCTTACCCATCAAGGTGTTGGCCTCGTAGTGGCTGGAGGTTGTTACCCAAGTCATCCAGCTAGTGATGCAACCCCGGGGTTGAGTTCCTGATGGTGTGTGCATGCGCCGGATGGAGAAATCACCATCTGACAACACCTTGTCAGTAAAAAGCCGAAGGTCCAAACATTTAGCGGGACCGGGAGATAAAGGCCGAAAGGCTAGGTGCTCCCCTGACGGTATACCTCGTAGATGGTTTGCTTGTTAGTACACAGAACAACTTTATTTTATTCACCATTCAGTCGAGGTGAATTTTAATACATTTTTATTGACAAAATGGACATTTATAATGCCAAAAGTGCACACAAGCAAATATAGAATTTTCAACTCATGGAACAAACGCTATATGTCTGCAAAACACAAAGTTGCCCAACAATATAAGCATCGAAAATAACCACAGAATTTCAGGCTGGGTTGAGAAAGGCGTTCCAGTCAAAAACTACGCCATTTCCTACAAAAGCATGAATAACATGAATGACATAATAGCGCACTTCTTTTTTTATATATGAAAATGTTCCAAAAATGGGGCTTTGCAACCCCCTACCTACATTTTGCTGCTTGTCCTAGGTTAGGTTAGTTTAGGTAGTGGGGCCGCCAGATGTGAGACCAGCGCACTTAGACCAGTGATAGGTCCATTGTGATACCTCCTATGAGAGCCTTAAAAAATTCAAAAATTTGTTTGGAACCAGCGTGTGCTGGCAATATATTTATTGATCTGTATTGGATTTACATCTCTGTGATCATCGATATCGTAAAAGTACCTACTACCAAGAAACCTTAAACGTTTCTCAGCCAAAGCCGAGCATTCACAGAGAAGATGATGCACACTCTCCTCTTCCTCTTCATCCTCAGCTTCTGCAGTAGTCGTTGTGAGGAATTTTGAGTCTCCTGGCGAGCTCCCCTATAGGACAATGCCCCGTTATAACCCCAACTACACTGCTAATATGCATCCGGTCCAATGACAATAGCTTGGTAGAGCGGATAAAATCTATTTTTTTTTGTCCAGATCATCTTCGTTGTAGTACAAGTGTTACCATTGATCCATCTTGCGTTGGTTCGGCGCTCAGAATCTGCTGTAATTGCCAATTTGCAATTGATAATTGGTGGTTTGATGCTTCCGCGGTCGACTTGAACTCTATCAGCTGAAGCACTAGCTAGATAATCCGCACAGTAGTTGCCTGCAAATCCACAGTGACCCGGTATCCAGCATAGTGTTACGTAGTAGAATCCAAAATTGTTGAGAAAAACACACTTCCAGTTATCCGATTGAATTCATTTAAGTTGTATTTTTCAATGTAACTCCCCTTTACTTCAATACAACGATGAGATCGTTTAATAAGATCCTGCATCCCTTTCAAAAAGTAGTCCGCGGGTTTGTCTTGAAAATGGTCCAAAACAGCATCTTTCAGTTCCTTCTCAGTCTCAAATTTTCGTCCTCGGAGGTCCTTTTTTAATTTTGGGAACAGGAAGTAGTCAGTTGGGGCCAGGTTTGGGCTGTACGGGGGGTGTTCAATTTCTTCAAAGCCGCATTTGACCACAGCAGCCTTGGCCACCGTGGCGGTGTGAACTGGTGCATTGTCGTGAAGAAGCAGCGCCCCTTTCGCCAGTTTTCCATACCGTTTCTCCACAATGTTTACCCTCAATTCGGTCAAAAGATCTGCATGATATTTCCCTGTTACTGATGTGCCCTCTTCCTTGAAGTCAATCATTATAATTCCCTTGGAATCCCAGAAGATGGTGGCCATAATCTTTTTCCGGCTCTGCTGCACCTTCGCCTTCTTGGGGCGCTCCTCATAAGGCCTCTTCCATTCCATGGACTCCCTTTTGGTCTTGGGATCATAGTAAAGGACCATGGTTTCGTCTCCTGTCACAATTCTGTTGATAATTGCATGCGAGTCGGCGCGACACAGCTCCAAAATGTCTTTCGAACATTTCATCCCCTGCTTCATTTGATCTGCTGAGAGGAGTTTCGGGATCCATCTTGCCGAGATCTTCCTCATCCCCAAATGGTCGGTAATAATTCTTTCGACGGTGGTTTTTGATAGACTTGTCCTTTCTGCAATCTCTGATAACTTTAGCCGCCGATCACTCAATACAACTTCCTCGACTAATTGGACGTTTTCTTCGGTGGTCTCAGTTATTGGGCGTCCGGTGCGGGGTTCATCAAAAACATTTGTCCTTCCTCGCTTGAATTCCAAAATCCACCGGTAAATAGTCGCCTGGGATGGTGAAGAGTTGCCGTACACGGATATGAGTTCATCTCGAATCTGGGACGCCGTGTATCCTTTCAAAAAAAGGAATTCAATGACCGCACGGTACTTGATCTGCTCCATTCCAAATACGAAATCAGAATGCGACACAAATAATTACCTAGCCGGGCCCTTGATTGCACAATTGAAGTCATGTTTAGTCCTGTTATGACCGAAGAGTTATTCTATCGAATAGCGGTAAAATGAATTCAATCGGATAACTGTAAGTGTATTTTTCTCAACAATTTTGGATTCTACTACGTATATTAAAAAATCGTCCCATCTCTTTAAGAACAAGCCGGCACTCAAGTGATCGAATTGCAGCCTGATTGTCAGTATACAGAGTGACGTCCCTTTCAGTTACGACGTGACTACCCAACCAAGCTTGTCCTAGCTATCACCGTTTCGAAGCTACAGCCGTCCTACAGGTTGACTAAAAAGTGCCGAGTTTGGCCTGTCTAGGGGCCTTTTCTAGCCAAAAATTGTGTTTTCATACGAAGATTTTGGAAATGGGATTTCGAAAAGTCGATCTAGAGCGCATTTTGCTGAAAAGTTAAGAGTCCTAGCTATCACCGTTTCGAAGATACAGCCGTCTAAAGGTGAAAATCTCCTTCAATGCAATGTGGCTCAGGTTTCATTTGTGAGTTTTTAGGCCAGTGCATATGGGTACTCATCCACCTGGTAATGTATACGGGAAAGAAGAAAAGATAAGAGAAGAATGTGCCCATCCTTCTGAAAACTGAAGAATACAAAAAACAACAACCAATTCATTATAAATAATTATTATAATTACATCCAGCATAAATCCTTTTAAGAGCATTTTTTGTAATCTTATAGTTGTCCGCCAAAAATGTGCCGAGCGTATGCTGTATGGCCCGAAACGAATTCCTCGGCGGTATTCGATGTTAAACATTCACTATGATTTGATTGCATTTTGGTACAAATAACCTCGTCTTATTCCTGAAATTGTGCCATTTTGGTCAGTCCTTTTATTACGTCAAACACCAATCTCCTTCGATGAGCTCAAATCTGGATGGCATATGGGAATATCGTTGCTTCATTTTTCATCTTCATTCACTTTATCTTGACTGGAAGTCCACAATTTTTTCGACTCTCTTCCCACTCTTGACGATGCATCTTCTTACGATGCGAATGCATGTTCGAATTTGAGTTAAACGTTTTCGGACAATACGCACAAGTATACAAAACATCACCCGTGTGAGTGGTCATGTGTTCCTGTCGAGACATTAATCCAATACAACTTCTCCCCTTTTTCTTGTTAACAACAATTGCCCTTACCTTTAAAGATACCGCTTTTTTGAAACTCTTCTCACATACCTGACATGAGAACTTACGCTCAGCCAAATGTATGTAACGAATATGTTTCATTAAACCGCTTCTCGAGGTCGAAACTTTCTGGCAAATATGGCAAATGTGTTCAACGCTACTCTGCTCGCTATGAAGTTTTCTCGTATGAGCCTTCAGTCGAATTTTATTTTTCAACCACATGCCACACTGCTCGCATTGCACTTTCGGGTCAACGTTACCCTCATGTTCCAGCTGATGTTGGGTAAAAAAGGCTTTGCCGGTGATAACCTTAGCGCAAATATGACACATTTTTGTGTAGGCCTTTTCATGCACCGTTCTCCTGTGCGTTTCCATTATATTCTTGGAAGGAAATCTGAATGAAAGTTTTCTGAATATTCACACAAAAAAAAATCTTTACGAATTACTTACGTCTTACCGCAATCGTCACAGACGAACGAGTGTTCTTCCTTGGGAATATGTAAACTTTTGTGATTATTCAAAACCCACAAACTGATAAATCGACGTTGACATATATCGCACTGATGGGGTTTGTCATAAGAAGCATCATGCGTTCGCAAATGTCTTCTCAATACCTCTGCACTGCAATAGACTTTGTCACAATGCTGGCACCTGAAAAAGCAGAACTCATTCAAAATTATCCTAGGCAACATTTCAAAATGGATAGTACTTGAACATATCCGGATTCTTATGTCTTTGTATATGTTCGAACAGATAATAACGTTTAAAGAATTTCCTCTTGCAACAGACGACATAGCCATTTTTATTATGCGTTGTACGAGAGTGTCTTTTGACGTCAGTAAATGTTTTGAATGGCGTCGAGCAGAATCCACATTGCAATGCAACAAATTTCGAAATTTCATCATCATACATTTGATTTTTCTTCTGATATTCTGGATCAGGAGTTTTCCTCACGCGTTTAGTTGTATCAGGTTTCTCTGATTCCCCTTTTTCGTCACAACTGTTTTTCAATTGCATGTCTGTTGCATCGCACTGATCGCTACTGCAGCCAGATTGCTCCACTTTAATTTGAACGTCCAAACAATTTTCCATTATAGCTGGAACCGATGCATCATTATCACTAGAAACTGATTGATTCTGCCGCGATTCGATACTACCTTTTTCGGCTTCAATACGATAAGTGCTAACATCGGATCGTTTAGGCTTATTCTTGCCAGCCGGCTTGCGTCCACGTCGCCGCGTTTCAGGCTCTTGCTTGACGCTATTTTTTTGAGCTATTGTGCGGGCAGCTTTCTGAGCTAGAGGTTCTTTTGACGAAAAAAAAAGTTGATTTCTCAAACACACATAGTCTGTTTTTAGCGTAAAGTTCTCAAGTTCAAATTTCACTGATGACTTAAAAGTTTTCAGTGGTGTTCGAAAATAAGATTTTGTCCAAACCTTACCATCATCTGACAAACAGTTGCTACTGTCACGTCTAACGCTTCTGTAGTCATCAGAAACAGATTCCAGCGTCGGATCGCCTAAATTATTATAACTATCTGCATGACCAGCGTTCACAAATACCGGACAGTTTCCATCTATAATTGCATCGAAAATATTTAACATGAACACCCAATTAAGTCATACAATTTGCACACTATCTGTAGCAGTTATCTTGGACGTCGGGTTTTTAGATGCTTCCTTTAACATGCCATCGTCCTTCTTGTCCACATACTCGGTATAATCATTTTTCAAGTGCTCCACACTGGCAATTTTGGACTTCTTTTTTAACGACGAGTACTCTGTCAATAGACGCTGCGCCCCTTCAATGGTCATATAGTACGTGTGGAAATCGGAAATTTTTGACCAGCACGTTTCACATATCGTTATTGAAATTGGATCATCCTTTGTCGGCTGCAAATTCAATATTTTGTTTAGCTGTTAATGGAATATTAATCTGCAATTTGTGGATTTGTTCACCTCAAACCAAAAATGACGACCAATGGTCGGTGCTATTTGAAACGGCCCCGAGTACGGCTCAAAAATGCACAACGTGTTATCAGACTCGAGCAAACACATACGGCAAAGCATTTTCAGTGAGTTGGCTTCATGAAGCTCGGCAGAAGGAAGAAATTGTGCAAGGAATCCTGAACTATGTTATTGTTTTGGGGAATTAACGTCAAATGTTACGAAGATTCCGGCTTGTGACTTTTCAGAATGCATGCAGAAGCGCAAGTCCGGACTAGGTGGAGAGTTCTCAAACTAAGATGTACTGGCGTACTGGCAAGTGCACTATGTTCGAAACAAAAAAACAATTCAAACCGCTTATGAAGTGCAAGTATAAAAATATGTTCATTCTGGGTTTGGGTGTTTTTCTTGAGCTTCAGGAACTAGCAAATAACAATATTATTGTGGCAGGCGATTTCAACGCCCATAGAAAAGAGTGGGGCAGTCTTAAGAATGACATAAGAGGTGCGGTTCTAGACTCTGCATAACGTCGCTCAATGGTCTTTCAATCCTGAACAATGGGGAATTAACATTTCAATCCATCGGTTCTGGACGTTACTTTCACGAACACACCAGACATTGTACAAAACTGGTACATTTACAAGCTCGGGATATTCATATCGAGACATTATCAAGTCTTTTTTTGCGTTAATACTTCTATGCGGCGCGATTAACTATGGTGTCCTAGCCGAGAACATTAAAAACTTACAGTTTTACACAATAATGTTTCAGCAAAACCACTGACGATTAGGAACGCTACCTTTGTAGCGAGCAACAATTCCTATAATCCCAAATACTGGTGTAACCCTAAGCTGGGAGAACTCTTCTCCGAATTGAAAATTCTGGCAGCCAGGTTTAAGGCAAACAGTAATTCTGCAAACCTCGCCCTCCTACAAGAAGCTAAACGAACATAGAAAAAAAGCTGCCAGGAAAGCTATGAATACCAAATGGAAAGAATCTATCAACAGGATTAATAACTCTAAGGATCAACTGGAGATTCACAAGCTTTTTAAAAATGTACAGAGGACCTTTTGCACCCAGGTGGATTACGGAAATCGGAGTTCTAACAGGAAACGACAGTTTCTTGAAGTGTCAAATTACAGCAGCAGTGAGCAGCTCTGTTGCAATCGACCTAGACGAGGTGAGCAAGGCTTTTGATTGTGAAGAACTCGATCAAGTCCTCAGAAAGAAGAATAAGGAGGTTTTCACACTTACGACCAGATTACGTTATCTGTGCAAATTACTTAATTTGAGCTGTCAAATTCCATTCATTTTTCAACTCACCACACCGCAGATTACGTAATCTTGGCAGATTAAGTACAAGTGTGAAAACCTCCTAAGAACTCTGCGCTGGAAACAGATTTTATTTCCTATAGATTATTAAAGTACTAGATCCTGAGAAAAAAGCGGAATTTCTGAAGATATTGAATGAGACATGGGATAAGAAGGAAATCCCAGAAATTCGGAGAAATTAAAATCGTACCGATTCCAAAAACAAGACAAGGAACCTGAACCTTTTAACAAGTTTCAGAAAGATATCCCTGATTAATGTCCCCTTAAAAATGATAAACAAAATGGTCTTAAACAGATTGAACGAGTGCATCGAGGTCAACAATATTTTACACGAAAGATCATACGCGTTCAGAATTGGTAAATCGTCAGCCCAATGCATTAACGATGTAATTAATCAGGTTACAGTTACTAAAGAACGATAAAAAATGGCAATATGCGTCACGTTTGATATTATCCCCGCGTACGATAATGTAGCCAGTGCCTGAAGGAAAATCCTAGTAACAGCTGACACAATCCAATGGATTTCGGCGTTTTTGAAGATCAGGAAGTACTTGAAGACTTGATTCATCTTGAAGCGTGGAACGGTCTCCCTCAAGTGAGTCTGAGTCCGACCTTATTTAATGTCTGCATGAATAAAATCCATTGTCTAGCAGACGAATCGAAAAGAATATATCAATTTGCGGACGATTTTTTGTTGTTGGCTGAGGGTGTCAATACGGATACGGAGGTCATTAATAATCTTGAAGTGTTTGCGAACCGGTTTGTTGACCTTGGAATCGTACTTTCTTAGAACCTATCGGTCGTCGTTCCTCATTATAAAGAATTTTGTAAGAAAATTAATTTCAATCGATTAACATTCAATATTTTAAACACACAAACTGAGGCGCATCATCTTCATCCTAAGAAAGCATCCATGCTTTACAGATCTAGGATCCGACCGAAAATTGAATAGGCGAGATCCATCACTGCTCACATGAACAAAACAGCTAAAAAGTGTATTACAACCTTCACCAATCCCTTTTTAATAAGGTTTCTGGCTGCAACACCGTCAACTCCTGTTCATGCATTACCGCCTGATCTGAGGTCAATATGGCTGACGGCAAAGGAAATGACAAAAAGAATAACCCTTAACAGTTCTTTTGCAAGTCAATGGAAGAGTCATGCTCAGCTACGCCAAAAATTCGAGTTACGGTAAATGCTCGGATTCTTTAGATTTTCGTTCTGTCAAACAGAAGATTTCACAGAACGAAAATCCATTAGAATCCATGGATTCACCGTGTGCGTGCGGCCTAATAAAAAGCTGCTATTTTCGATAAACAGTGCAGGGTTTCCTCTACGCTTAGTCAGGCTAAGTAAGGTTTTAATGCTAGTCTCCCTCTCCAGATGCAATGCCATAGCGGTATGATCCATGATCTTCTTGGAGGAAAGTCAAATATCGTTAGCGTAGTCAAGGTGCTTCAGAAATGATGTGATGTTCTATCTCAAATCTCAATAACGCAAGGTCGTTCGCAATGAATCCCGATTTATACTGTCAAAGGCCTTTTCAAAATTAATTGAAAGGTAGATAAGCGGAGAGTTAAAACTCTGACAATCTAGAATTTAGCTCAATGGTCTTCATCAAGAGATAGACGCATTTTTTTCAGGATGATTCTTGCTATTAACGGAAGGACGCCATTATTTTATTGCAATCTGTAAATTGCCCTTTTTTGGGAGTTTGAACATCAAGTCCCCTCCTTCTATTACTTTAACAACTAACTCTTTGCAGCATCTCTGCTGTTATGTCCGGCAGGGATACCAACCAAGTCTAACGGTTTTACCTTTTTTGAGTGCAATAATTGCAGAGATAAGTTTCTCCCTTGTCAGGGTCAGACGGTATATGAACGCTTTGACGGTCTGTCAATAAAATGGATACGCCAAAAGATGTAATATGACATTTTTTTACATATATCAACAACGCTTCCAAGAATATAGAAAAAAAATCATTTTACTTTTTGGTATACATTTTTTTTCAGTAATTTTAATTGGTTTGACATATTCCTGATAATGTGTTTCTTCAGCTCGTCTATTCTTTGCACCGCTCGGTACTCTTTCTCAATATCCGCCGAACACCATTTCTCCTCCGCTTGAATCTACATCCCTGTCTACATCTACCTCGCCCTGTTCATAGTTTGTACTGCACCTTCTTTCACTCTGCGGAGACGGGAAGTCCACGAATTCTTCGACTGTCTTCCCACTCTTGACGATGCATCTTTTTACGATGCGCATACATATTAGCCCTTGAATTGAAAGTAGTTGGACAGTGCGGACATGTATACAAAATATCGCCCGTGTGCGTTGTCATGTGTTCCTATAAACAGTACAACAATTAGAAATTAGACTTCACAGCCTTTTAATATGTATACCTACATACTGTGCTTACCTTTAGTGTTATTGCTGACTTGAAGCCTTTATCACACACGCTACATGAAAATTTACGTTCAGCCGAATGCACGTAACGAATATGACTTCTTAATGCGTCGTTCGAAGATGAAATCTTATAGCAAATATGACAAACATGTTCACCATTATTCTCGTTGTGACGTCTTTTCATATGAACTTTAAGTCGGTATTCATTTTTCAACCACATGCCACACTTTTTGCATTCCATCTTCGGGCCAACAATGCCATCATGTTCCTGTTGATGCTTGGTAAAGAGAGTTTTACCGTGAATGACTTTAGCACAAATGTGACACATTTTTGAGTAGACCCTTTCGTGAACCGCTTTCTTATGCGTTTTCAATATATTGTGGTTAGGAAATCTGGAAAGAAAGTGTGTTGGGCAATAACAAAAAAAAAAAATTGTATTTTGCAAATAGTACTTACTTTGAACCACAAATATCACACTCGAATGCGTACTCTTCCTTTGGAATATGTGTAAGTTGGTGGTTATTCAATACTGTCGAATTGGCAAATCGGCGTAGGCATTTATCGCATTGATACGTATTCTCGTATGACTCCAAGTGAGTGCGTAAATGAGTTCTCAAAACGGATGCACTACAGTAGACTTTGTCACAAAGGTGGCACCTAAACAACCACTCGAATAAAAATCATGCTATGCAATAGTATAAAGAAAAAAATACTTGAACGTTTCTGGATTCTTATGCTTTTGTATGTGCTCATACAGAACAACACGTTTGTAGAATTTTCTCTTTGAACAACAGAGGACATAGGGCCGTTTATTGTGTATGGTTCGATAATGCTTTTTTATATCAGCAAATGTTTCGCATGGTGTACCACATAAATCACATTTGAGTCTAAGAAATTCCGAAATTTCATCATCGTACTCTTTGTTCTTTTTAAGATAGTTGGAATCAGACTGTTTCCTAGTCACATGTTCCGTTGCTTCGTTAATTTCTGATTTCTTTTTTCGATCACGCTTCTTTTTTGGTGGCTCTTCCAGGCCCTCCTCAGACTTAACGTTATTACAGCCAGATTCCTCCACTTTGATTTGAACGTCCAAACAATTGTCCAATATAACTGGAAGCGATGTATCATTGTCAGTGGAGATTAATTGATTTGTCTGGATATCAAAGCTGTCTTTTTCCGCTTTAATGTCAGCAGGAGTGCTAGCATCAAGAGTTTTAAGCTTATTCTTGCTACCTTTTTTACGACCTCGTCGACTCTTTTCGGGCTTTTGCTTGACTTGTTTTTGAACTCGGAGGCTAACAACTTTCTTGGCTAGTGGTTCTGTTGAAGAAAAAGTTGTTTTGTTAGTACATATTTTCCTAATAAATTGAATGAATTTAAATAAATCGTGAACAGAATAGATGTGGAAATATTCGAGAGTTGACGTTCCACTAGAAGTCTAAAAAATCATGTGTAACACCGCAAATAGCCCATCTTAGGTTACCGACATGTGTTCATTGTGTATATGCTCCAAGCTCTTTCTCTACCGAACGATATTAATAATAAGCCTGATATCTTTCCTAGGTATAAGAAAATGTGTACATCCTGCTGATTGATGCAGGATTCAGTATTTAAATCTGGTGCAAAATTTAAAGAGTAAACCCCTAAATTAGGTTCTTCTAAGAAAAACTTTTTTATTTGTGCACCGATTTCTACCAAATTCCACAAAAATGTATTTCTTTTGATGACACAAAACATATGTAAGAATGGATCAAATCGGAGCATAGGGTCATGGGGCTGCCATACAAACCCAATCCCCCATTTTGGTTCTTCTAGGAAACATTTTTTACACCAATTTCACAAAACCTTGAATTAATGTGTCTTAATCAAAGCAACAAAAAAGGTCAAAAAAAAATGGGATCGAACTATGGAGCCATGCTCCCGCATCCCCAATAAAATTTTCTGAGTAAATATTTTTATTTGCCCACTTATTCCAATCAAACCCCACACAAATATTGTTTTGTCGACGCAACGGAACTTTTGTGAAGACGAAAGTCGGAAAATCAATGTGAAATAAGTTGACTTTTCTTCAAAGCAAGGGTAATTGTTTTCTTTTTTTTATACGAAATGAATGGAAAGCGGGAGGGGGGAGCAATGAAATCGGCTTCATTCTTATAAAACATTATTAATACTTAGTATTGCCAACCAGGAAATTTCCTTGTTTTGTGACACGTTTTCATGGCAAAACCGGAACCAGTATGTGGCAGATGCACTTGGAGTCAGGACATTCATACCGAATTTTCCGGCTCGCGCTGCGCAAACGTGCTCGTCATATCTGTATCTTGTACGAGTGTCGTCTGTCGAATTTCCCTAAACTGGTAACTAAAAAATAAAAAACACTCTCATAATTGAAACCAACAACAAATTACTGAGATTTTATTATGCTTATGTGTAGTAAATACAATACTAACGAAATTTAATGAATTAATTAGAAAATACCGCTATTCCTCCTCCTCCCTTTCCACATAATAATGTACTAAAATGGCGTGGCGTGCTCGTTAGAAAAACATCGTCATCTTATTCCAAAATTTACATTAGATTTCCCATTCGTTAAGTGATTGGAAGTCCCCGACTTTTTCGACTATCCTCCCATTCTTGACGATGCATTTTTTTACGATGCGAATGCATATTACCATTTGAATTAAACGTTTTCGGACATTGCGGGCATGTGTACAAAACATCGCCCGTGTGCATTGTCATGTGTTCCTAAATACATATTAAGACAATCAAAACTCTTATCGCTTTTCCAATGAATGCCATTGTGCTTACCTTCAAATCTACGGCAGTTTTAAAACTCTTATCGCACACACAGCATGGGAATTTACGCTCGGTATGTATATAACGAATGTGACTCCTTAGTCCTTCAATCGAAGTAGACACTTTCTGGCAAATAGGACAAACATGCTCTCCGCTATTCTTCGCGCTATGAAGTCGATTCGAATGAATTCTTAGCCGGAATTTGTTCTTCAACCACATGCCACAGTGCTTGCATTCTACCCTAGGTTCAACGATGCCAGCGTGTTCTAGCTGATGTTTCTCAAAGAGTGTTCTGCCGATGAAAACCTTAGCGCAAATATGACACATCTTCGAGTACACCCGTTCATGCATCGTTTTCTTGTGCGTTTCCATGATATTCTTAGAAGGAAATCTGAAAGTAATTTTGTTAGGCATACACGCAAATTTCAATTTGCAAACTTACTTACTTTTTATCGCAAACATCACAAGCAAATGCGTGTTCCTCCTTGGGAATATGCAGAGCTTTGTGATGATTCCAAAATGACGAATTGATAAATCGTCGCTGGCATATATCACATTGATACGGTTTCTCGTAAGAAGCGTCATGCGTGCGTACATGACTTCTCAATACTTGTGCATTACAGTACACTTTGCCACAAAACTGGCACCTCAACAACCAGGACTCATTAGAAAATTATGCTAGGCATGATTTGAAAAAAGGGAATACTTGAATGTGTCCGGATTCTTATGTTTTCGTATGTGTTCATACAGAAAAACACGTTTGTAGAATTTCTTCGTGCAACAGACGGCATAGCCATTTATTTGTATTATGTGCTGTTCGAAAGTGTCGTTTAAAATAAATAACAGGCGCGACAATCCAGCATTGGACTAAGGCCGCAGGATGTGTTAGTGACATCCTATTTCCAAGATCTTATCTGCTTTTTGTTGAGGTAATGAGATCAGCATCACGCTCAGCAGTGTTATTTATTCCCATAAATGGGTACTCGTTTAACATCTGAGTGAGATCATAGTCCGTCACAAGCTCGTGAGTTCGAAAAACACCATGGGACACGGTGAGATTCGAACTCATGATCCTGTGCACTGAAGGCGCGCGCACTAACCGCTACACCACCCAGACTATAAGTGTCGTTTAATATCAGAAAATTTCTTGCAGGGCGTCGAGCACAATTCACATTTAAGTTTAAGATATTCCGAAATTTCATCATCTGTGAATACTGTTTGTACTTTGCTGTTTTCTGATTCTTTGGATGAGGTGGTTTAATTTTTTCTGATTTCTTTTTTCCGACACCCCTTTTCTGCGGTGCCTTGTCAGCTCCAATGGTTTGATCATAATCACATGTTGATGCCTGCTCTACAATTTGAACGTCCAAACAATTTTGTAGTACAGCTGGGAGCGATGCATCATTGGTACATAGTAGAGATTAATTGATTTGGATGCGATTCAATGCTGTCTTCTTCCATTTTAATGCTAGGGACAGTAACATCATCTTGCGACCACGTCGACCCTTTACTGGTTCTGGTTTGGGGTTAATTCTTTGAACTCTTGCACGGACTCTTTTGGCTAGTGGCTCTGTTGGCGAAAAATATTGTTTTATAGTTTTTCAAATACATAGCTACAATGTATTCTTCAATGTATTTTGGCTATTGAATCAAGGAGACCATAGGCAAAAAAAAAATCAACAGAGCGAGCTAACGTTAGAATATTCGAAAATGGAATCCTGATAACCATCAGAGAGTAATTTGTGCAGGTTATTAAGTTTGAATAGGTTTTGTTTTCTTGTATTTGCAGTGATGCTGTTGTGTTGCCTCCAGAGAGTAATTTAGTACCCATTTAGGGGGTAAATATGCACCGCGACATATGACGCAACGAAAGTCTTCAAACGCAGAAAATTGGATATAGAAAGACTATATATAGCGTTTGCCCGACCTTGTAATTCCAATAAAATGGTTCGAATAGCTACTTTCCAAAAACTACAAAATATATTTCATGTATTTCGAGGGCAAAGTAGTGCTAAGAAAGAGTACTCTTATTACGAGGGTACTTTTTCTTAGCACAAATTATTCTTGGGCCACAAGGCGATAAGATTATTGCAGACTACATACTATGAAGGCTTATCTACACTGGCTACCAATTGGCAGAAAAACTGACATCGCTAGCTTCATACGTTAAATATATAAATTGTTGCTTGTTCTCACCTAATCTATTCAGAAGAAATAGAATAAGGAATCGTCAATTATGAGGTCCAAGTGGTCAGACGAATTTCCTACATCTTCAAATATCGTAAATAGTAATATTTCAATACCTTTCAGCATACAACTATCAATCAGATCTACACTCCATTTGCGTATTATCTCTATCTCCACCCACACCAGAACTCGTCATAATCAAAACGCAACTATCGTCTTTCGCATATGAATCATCTTCTTATATGCGCAGGCATCCCTCTATAACCGCCAATATGCAGAACACTGCTCAGTTGCAGAATCTATTTAAATGCCTCTGTATTCTAAACATTCATTAACATCAGTCCACAAGCCAGAATTTTCCGGCTTACTTTTTCAATGAAAGCATCAATCCATAGCACCGACAATG
Source organism: Microchrysa polita (assembly GCA_949715475.1). Classification (NCBI taxonomy): domain Eukaryota; kingdom Metazoa; phylum Arthropoda; class Insecta; order Diptera; family Stratiomyidae; genus Microchrysa; species Microchrysa polita. The sequence goes on from OX454419.1 coordinate 74,997,177, forward strand.
GTGAGCAATTCGGGGCATCCTAGTATACATACACATTGCGAAATATGTGTGCCACTGGACTCTTCAGCAAGCCGGCTTCTCTTCGGATTATTTCTTCTGCTCTGCTGACCGACGAGCTGTTATGGAAATGTGATCTATCGGGTGAGAATGCACAGGCACAGCGTAGTGGAATGATTCCAATTAGACACCGCACACGATTCCCATTGAAAAAGGGACAGGGACCCTGTGCTGTAGTGTAAAAATCTCTTCTTTGGCTATTCTTTTGTTTGGGATTGCACTACTAAATGAATGTTACAAATATTTATGTTCCGATACATATATCATGTAATGTTGATGTGCATGGAATACTCTGTAGGTGCGGGATGTTTAGTTAACTGTGGAGCATAGTAAATATTTGCCCATACTCGTATACTACAGTATGAAAAACATCCAACATGTTTTGAAATGTGTAAAAATACTAAGTAGAGAAATGTTACAGTAAACACAGTTCTTTCTACTTACTGTAGTTGGACTGTAAAAAGTGTTGTGCAGTGTTGAGAATTAGCAAAGGGAAGCCGCGAAGAATCGGCTTATATGGACG